>CM073004.1:0-1200000 GCA_037038555.1 Rhynchonycteris naso
ACAACGCATTTCAATGCTTTGTTATAGGTGTTACTCTTTGCAGTTCTCTACACTGCCAAATGGCAGTAATCTAGAAGACTGATGAACTCACATTAAAATTAGGATATCCTCTTGATCTTAGTTTGTAATACAGGTTTTCAAGTGAGAAAGCGAGACTTTGAGTTAAATTTCTGCTGTTTAGTAAGGTTTTAAAACACACAATTTTCCAGTTGGCCAGAAAGGTATTCTAACACTGTCAAATGGCAGTAACAGAGAAAGTGTGATGATCTCACATTAATTTTAGGATATGTTCTAAATCTTAGGTTGATATACAGTTTTAGAGTAAGAGCAAAATAACCCAAAGTTTACAGAAACACTTATTTGCAGTTTTAAAACACATTTGTTGTTTTATTTAATTATGTAGATCAGTTAGGGGGAAAGTACATGAAATTCTGTCCTTGATGAGAAAAAAAAAGAGATTTCTTAGTTCAGTATCTTCTTTTGTTTAACTATAGTTTTAAATAAAATTTACATCACTAGTCTTTCTTATAATGTCTCTGGAACAGTTTTCTGTACATGTACTTCCTGCTTATGTTAGATAAAAGTTACTTCTAAATTAGGATTAAATAGTGTTATCTGCAAGGTAGAAATATCTGTTTACACAATGTTCTTTCAATTTACATAAGAAATACGATTGTTTAATAAACTCAGCATTCTAAGACATGCGCATTTTATATAATAAGCAGTGATTAATTAAAAAGAAAGCTTTTCGTAACATCAGCTTGAAAGACAGTTCTGACCGAGATGTGCAGGCAAGTAAAATATACACGCTTCAGGTCAAATTTTAAGTAATTCCACATGTACATATGAGTGAAGCTTGCTCAAAACACTTAAATATTCTTTCTACACCAACTCAAAACCAACGAAAATGTAAATGACACTTGTAACCAAGCATTAACATCTGTTCTGGAATATGCTCAGCATAGAAGTATAAAATAATCTTTCCAAAATGTTACCCAGAAATATATTTCAAAGAACTCAGGACCTCCCCATAATGTTCAGTTACAGAACATAAACAGTGAGTGCAAAATTGGTATTACTCTGTTATTAAACACCGTATTTTCTCATTCAACAGACAAAAAGAAGATTCTGAGAAGCACTGCTACTTGTAATCAGCAGAACACCTTGTAACTTTATCAGGTAGTATCATCATTACAGCTTAATGCTGTTGCATTTGCTACCAAGGGAATGAGAGTTTCACTGTTGAACTTCTATATACTGTGACTGTTTTAGACAGTGCTAATTAACACTGGAACAGAATGCTTTCTGAGTATTGAAGCATGTTCTCTGCCCTAATGAAATAATGTAAAATTAGAATCATTTTCTCATAGTTTTAACTCTGATTTTTGTATATCCTGCAATGCTCGCTCAGAATGTTGTACACATAATGAACTCAAAAAAACTTGCATGGGTTGAACATATAAAGACTTTCCAATAGAAATATGAGTTTCTGATAACTGAGAAGTTGAATTTTTGATGCACATATATATATATATATGTGAAAACCGTGAACCAGACAATCGGATGCATAGAAACAACGCATTGCAACAAATCATTATACACGTTACTCTTAGCAGTTCTCTGTACACTGTAAGATTTTCAAGTAAGAATGCTAGACTCCGTAAAATTTGTGCTGTTAGGTATGCAGTTTAAACACATTCTTTGGCAGTTGTTCAAAGAGTTATTCTAACACTGCCAAATGGCAATAAGCTACAAAACTGGTGAGCTCACATGAAAGTTAGCATATCTTCTAGACCTTAGTTTGTTATAAAGGTTTACAGTAAGAGTAAAATAACACAGTGTAGACTAACATTTCTTTGCAGTTTTAAAACACATAGTTGGTTCTCCTAATTATGTAGACCAATTAGGGTAAAACGTACATTAAATTCTGTTCATGATGAGAGGAAACAATAGGTTTCCTAGTTTAGAATCTTCTTCATTTTAACTGTAGTGTTAAATAGTTTTTATAACTAGTGTTTCTTCTCATGGGCCTGGAACATTTGCTGTACATGTGCACTTAAATTGTACTTGCTGCCTATGTGGGATAAAAGTTCCTTGTTTCTGATAACACAGGAGTAGAATTCACAGTATTGAAGCATGTTCTCTGCACTAATGAAATAAGTCAAATTAATCATCATTTTCTCATAGCTTCAACACTGATTTTTGTATGTCCTGCAGTACTCACTTAAGGTGTATGAATGGAACATGTGAAATGACTTTGCAATAGAAATATGAAACAGTTTCAGATAAAACAGGAGTTGAGTTTTCATGTAAATATGTGAAAAACGTAGATCCTTCAATCTGATGCATAGAAACAATGCATTTCAATGCTTGATTCTATATGTTACTCTTAGCAGTTCTCTGTACAAGAAAAGATATTCAAGTAAGAATGCCAGACTGTTAGTTAAAATTGTGCTGTTTAGTAAGGAGTGAAAACACACTTATGCAGCTGGCTAGAAAGGTATTCCAACACGGTCAAATGGCAATAAGTGAGAAAGACTGATGAGCTCACATTACACTTAAGATTCTTCTCAATCAGTGTGTTATATAGGTTTTCAGTAAGAGTAAATTCACGCACAGTGTGGAGAAAGATTTCTCTGCAGTTTTCAAACACATTTGTGTTTCTATCTAATTATGTAGATTTATCAGGGTAGAAAGTACATGAAATTCGGTCCTTGATGAGAAAAAACAATAGATTCCTTAGTTCAGAATCTCCTTTAGTTTAACTGTAGTGATAGATAAAGTTTACATCACTAGTCTTTCTTATAATGGCCCTGGAACATTTTCTGTACTGGTGCTTGCTGTTCATGCGAGATCAAAGTTACTTCTAAATTAGGATGTACTAGTGTTATCTTCAAGGTAGAAGACACAATGGTCTTCCAATTTACGTAAGGAATTCGATTGTTTAATGAACTCAGCATTCTAAGACATGTGCATTTTCTATAATAAGCAGCGATTAATTTAAAGTAAAGCTTTATCTAACATCAGCTTGAAAGACATTTTTGAGCGAGATCTACAAACAAGATAAATATAAACGCGTCAAGTCAAATTACAGGCAATTCCACGTGTAAATATGAGTGCAGCTAGCTCAAAATACTTAAATTTCATTTCAACACAAACTCATAGACAAGAAAACGGTAAATGACACTTTAAATCAAGCCTTAACACCTGTTCTGAATAATGCTCATCATAGAAGTATAAAATAATCTTTGCACAACTTCACCGAGAAATATATTGCAAAGAACTAAAGACCTCCCATTATGTTCAGTTACAGAACGTTAGCAGTGAGTGCTAAATTGGCATTACTGTGTTATAAAACAGTATTTTTTAATGCAATAAAGAAAAAGAAGATTCTGACAAGCACTGCTAATTCTAATGAGCAGAACACTGTGTAACTTTCTCAGGTAGTATAAGAACTATACATCTTGATTCAGTTGCATTTGCTCACCAAGAGAATGAGAGATTCACTGTTCAACTTCTATATACTGTGGCTGTTTTACACAGTGCTAACTAACCCTGGCAAAAAATGCTTTCAATGTAATGAAGCATGTTCTCTGTCCTAATGAAATAAGTTAAAATTATAATCATTTTTTTATAGTTTTAACACTGATTTTTGTATATCCTGCAATGCTCATTTCAAAACGTTGTACACAAAGTGAACACAAAAAATGGTGTATGAATTGCACATGTAAAATGACTTTCCAATAGATATAAGAAACGGTTTCTGATAAAAGAGGAGTTGATTTTACATGTAAATATGTAAAAAACGTGGATCATTCTATCTGATTCATAGAAAAAACGCATTTCAATGCTTTATTGTATGTGTTCCTCTTAGCAGTTATTTGTAGAATGTAAGATTTTCAAGTAAGAATGCTAGACTCATAGTAAAATTTGTGTTGTCAACTAACCAGATGAACACATTCTTTGTCAGTTGTTCAAAAAGGTATTCTAACACTGCCAAATGGCAATAATCTAGAAGACTGATGAACTCACATTAAAATTAGGATATCTTCTCAATCTTAGTTTGTAATACAGGTTTAGAGTAAGAATAAAATAACACATAGCGCAGAGAAACATTTCTTTGCAGTTTTAAAACACATTTTGTGTTTCTCTTTGATTATATAGATCAATTAGTGTAGAAAATACATGAGATTCTTTTCAAGATGAGAGGAAAAAATCGGTTTCTTAGTTCAGAATCCCATTTAGTTTTACTGTAAAGTTAAATAGTTTATAGAACTTGTATTTCTTCGTAGGGCCCTGGAACATTTCTTCTACATGTGCAGTTAAATTGAACTTGCTGCCTATGTGAAAAATAAGTTACTTGTTTCTGAGAATAGAGAAGTTGAATTCAGAGTTTGGAAGCAAGTTCTCTCCCCTAATGAAATAAGTTAAAATAATAATCATTTTCTCATAGTTTGAACACTGATTTTTGTTTATACTGCTATCCTCACTTCAGAATGTTGTACACATACTGAACAAAAAGAAACGTATATGAATTGAGCATGGAAATTGACTTTCCAATAGATATATAAAACTGTTTCTGATAACACAGAGGTTGATTTTTCATGTAAATATGTAAAACACGTCCATTCTTCAATCTGATGCATACAAACAACGCATTTCAATGCTTTGTTATAGGTGTTACTCTTTGCAGTTCTCTACACTGCCAAATGGCAGTAATCTAGAAGACTGATGAACTCACATTAAAATTAGGATATCCTCTTGATCTTAGTTTGTAATACAGGTTTTCAAGTGAGAAAGCGAGACTTTGAGTTAAATTTCTGCTGTTTAGTAAGGTTTTAAAACACACAATTTTCCAGTTGGCCAGAAAGGTATTCTAACACTGTCAAATGGCAGTAACAGAGAAAGTGTGATGATCTCACATTAATTTTAGGATATGTTCTAAATCTTAGGTTGATATACAGTTTTAGAGTAAGAGCAAAATAACCCAAAGTTTACAGAAACACTTATTTGCAGTTTTAAAACACATTTGTTGTTTTATTTAATTATGTAGATCAGTTAGGGGGAAAGTACATGAAATTCTGTCCTTGATGAGAAAAAAAAAGAGATTTCTTAGTTCAGTATCTTCTTTTGTTTAACTATAGTTTTAAATAAAATTTACATCACTAGTCTTTCTTATAATGTCTCTGGAACAGTTTTCTGTACATGTACTTCCTGCTTATGTTAGATAAAAGTTACTTCTAAATTAGGATTAAATAGTGTTATCTGCAAGGTAGAAATATCTGTTTACACAATGTTCTTTCAATTTACATAAGAAATACGATTGTTTAATAAACTCAGCATTCTAAGACATGCGCATTTTATATAATAAGCAGTGATTAATTAAAAAGAAAGCTTTTCGTAACATCAGCTTGAAAGACAGTTCTGACCGAGATGTGCAGGCAAGTAAAATATACACGCTTCAGGTCAAATTTTAAGTAATTCCACATGTACATATGAGTGAAGCTTGCTCAAAACACTTAAATATTCTTTCTACACCAACTCAAAACCAACGAAAATGTAAATGACACTTGTAACCAAGCATTAACATCTGTTCTGGAATATGCTCAGCATAGAAGTATAAAATAATCTTTCCAAAATGTTACCCAGAAATATATTTCAAAGAACTCAGGACCTCCCCATAATGTTCAGTTACAGAACATAAACAGTGAGTGCAAAATTGGTATTACTCTGTTATTAAACACCGTATTTTCTCATTCAACAGACAAAAAGAAGATTCTGAGAAGCACTGCTACTTGTAATCAGCAGAACACCTTGTAACTTTATCAGGTAGTATCATCATTACAGCTTAATGCTGTTGCATTTGCTACCAAGGGAATGAGAGTTTCACTGTTGAACTTCTATATACTGTGACTGTTTTAGACAGTGCTAATTAACACTGGAACAGAATGCTTTCTGAGTATTGAAGCATGTTCTCTGCCCTAATGAAATAATGTAAAATTAGAATCATTTTCTCATAGTTTTAACTCTGATTTTTGTATATCCTGCAATGCTCGCTCAGAATGTTGTACACATAATGAACTCAAAAAAACTTGCATGGGTTGAACATATAAAGACTTTCCAATAGAAATATGAGTTTCTGATAACTGAGAAGTTGAATTTTTGATGCACATATATATATATATGTGAAAACCGTGAACCAGACAATCGGATGCATAGAAACAACGCATTGCAACAAATCATTATACACGTTACTCTTAGCAGTTCTCTGTACACTGTAAGATTTTCAAGTAAGAATGCTAGACTCCGTAAAATTTGTGCTGTTAGGTATGCAGTTTAAACACATTCTTTGGCAGTTGTTCAAAGAGTTATTCTAACACTGCCAAATGGCAATAAGCTACAAAACTGGTGAGCTCACATGAAAGTTAGCATATCTTCTAGACCTTAGTTTGTTATAAAGGTTTACAGTAAGAGTAAAATAACACAGTGTAGACTAACATTTCTTTGCAGTTTTAAAACACATAGTTGGTTCTCCTAATTATGTAGACCAATTAGGGTAAAACGTACATTAAATTCTGTTCATGATGAGAGGAAACAATAGGTTTCCTAGTTTAGAATCTTCTTCATTTTAACTGTAGTGTTAAATAGTTTTTATAACTAGTGTTTCTTCTCATGGGCCTGGAACATTTGCTGTACATGTGCACTTAAATTGTACTTGCTGCCTATGTGGGATAAAAGTTCCTTGTTTCTGATAACACAGGAGTAGAATTCACAGTATTGAAGCATGTTCTCTGCACTAATGAAATAAGTCAAATTAATCATCATTTTCTCATAGCTTCAACACTGATTTTTGTATGTCCTGCAGTACTCACTTAAGGTGTATGAATGGAACATGTGAAATGACTTTGCAATAGAAATATGAAACAGTTTCAGATAAAACAGGAGTTGAGTTTTCATGTAAATATGTGAAAAACGTAGATCCTTCAATCTGATGCATAGAAACAATGCATTTCAATGCTTGATTCTATATGTTACTCTTAGCAGTTCTCTGTACAAGAAAAGATATTCAAGTAAGAATGCCAGACTGTTAGTTAAAATTGTGCTGTTTAGTAAGGAGTGAAAACACACTTATGCAGCTGGCTAGAAAGGTATTCCAACACGGTCAAATGGCAATAAGTGAGAAAGACTGATGAGCTCACATTACACTTAAGATTCTTCTCAATCAGTGTGTTATATAGGTTTTCAGTAAGAGTAAATTCACGCACAGTGTGGAGAAAGATTTCTCTGCAGTTTTCAAACACATTTGTGTTTCTATCTAATTATGTAGATTTATCAGGGTAGAAAGTACATGAAATTCGGTCCTTGATGAGAAAAAACAATAGATTCCTTAGTTCAGAATCTCCTTTAGTTTAACTGTAGTGATAGATAAAGTTTACATCACTAGTCTTTCTTATAATGGCCCTGGAACATTTTCTGTACTGGTGCTTGCTGTTCATGCGAGATCAAAGTTACTTCTAAATTAGGATGTACTAGTGTTATCTTCAAGGTAGAAGACACAATGGTCTTCCAATTTACGTAAGGAATTCGATTGTTTAATGAACTCAGCATTCTAAGACATGTGCATTTTCTATAATAAGCAGCGATTAATTTAAAGTAAAGCTTTATCTAACATCAGCTTGAAAGACATTTTTGAGCGAGATCTACAAACAAGATAAATATAAACGCGTCAAGTCAAATTACAGGCAATTCCACGTGTAAATATGAGTGCAGCTAGCTCAAAATACTTAAATTTCATTTCAACACAAACTCATAGACAAGAAAACGGTAAATGACACTTTAAATCAAGCCTTAACACCTGTTCTGAATAATGCTCATCATAGAAGTATAAAATAATCTTTGCACAACTTCACCGAGAAATATATTGCAAAGAACTAAAGACCTCCCATTATGTTCAGTTACAGAACGTTAGCAGTGAGTGCTAAATTGGCATTACTGTGTTATAAAACAGTATTTTTTAATGCAATAAAGAAAAAGAAGATTCTGACAAGCACTGCTAATTCTAATGAGCAGAACACTGTGTAACTTTCTCAGGTAGTATAAGAACTATACATCTTGATTCAGTTGCATTTGCTCACCAAGAGAATGAGAGATTCACTGTTCAACTTCTATATACTGTGGCTGTTTTACACAGTGCTAACTAACCCTGGCAAAAAATGCTTTCAATGTAATGAAGCATGTTCTCTGTCCTAATGAAATAAGTTAAAATTATAATCATTTTTTTATAGTTTTAACACTGATTTTTGTATATCCTGCAATGCTCATTTCAAAACGTTGTACACAAAGTGAACACAAAAAATGGTGTATGAATTGCACATGTAAAATGACTTTCCAATAGATATAAGAAACGGTTTCTGATAAAAGAGGAGTTGATTTTACATGTAAATATGTAAAAAACGTGGATCATTCTATCTGATTCATAGAAAAAACGCATTTCAATGCTTTATTGTATGTGTTCCTCTTAGCAGTTATTTGTAGAATGTAAGATTTTCAAGTAAGAATGCTAGACTCATAGTAAAATTTGTGTTGTCAACTAACCAGATGAACACATTCTTTGTCAGTTGTTCAAAAAGGTATTCTAACACTGCCAAATGGCAATAATCTAGAAGACTGATGAACTCACATTAAAATTAGGATATCTTCTCAATCTTAGTTTGTAATACAGGTTTAGAGTAAGAATAAAATAACACATAGCGCAGAGAAACATTTCTTTGCAGTTTTAAAACACATTTTGTGTTTCTCTTTGATTATATAGATCAATTAGTGTAGAAAATACATGAGATTCTTTTCAAGATGAGAGGAAAAAATCGGTTTCTTAGTTCAGAATCCCATTTAGTTTTACTGTAAAGTTAAATAGTTTATAGAACTTGTATTTCTTCGTAGGGCCCTGGAACATTTCTTCTACATGTGCAGTTAAATTGAACTTGCTGCCTATGTGAAAAATAAGTTACTTGTTTCTGAGAATAGAGAAGTTGAATTCAGAGTTTGGAAGCAAGTTCTCTCCCCTAATGAAATAAGTTAAAATAATAATCATTTTCTCATAGTTTGAACACTGATTTTTGTTTATACTGCTATCCTCACTTCAGAATGTTGTACACATACTGAACAAAAAGAAACGTATATGAATTGAGCATGGAAATTGACTTTCCAATAGATATATAAAACTGTTTCTGATAACACAGAGGTTGATTTTTCATGTAAATATGTAAAACACGTCCATTCTTCAATCTGATGCATACAAACAACGCATTTCAATGCTTTGTTATAGGTGTTACTCTTTGCAGTTCTCTACACTGCCAAATGGCAGTAATCTAGAAGACTGATGAACTCACATTAAAATTAGGATATCCTCTTGATCTTAGTTTGTAATACAGGTTTTCAAGTGAGAAAGCGAGACTTTGAGTTAAATTTCTGCTGTTTAGTAAGGTTTTAAAACACACAATTTTCCAGTTGGCCAGAAAGGTATTCTAACACTGTCAAATGGCAGTAACAGAGAAAGTGTGATGATCTCACATTAATTTTAGGATATGTTCTAAATCTTAGGTTGATATACAGTTTTAGAGTAAGAGCAAAATAACCCAAAGTTTACAGAAACACTTATTTGCAGTTTTAAAACACATTTGTTGTTTTATTTAATTATGTAGATCAGTTAGGGGGAAAGTACATGAAATTCTGTCCTTGATGAGAAAAAAAAAGAGATTTCTTAGTTCAGTATCTTCTTTTGTTTAACTATAGTTTTAAATAAAATTTACATCACTAGTCTTTCTTATAATGTCTCTGGAACAGTTTTCTGTACATGTACTTCCTGCTTATGTTAGATAAAAGTTACTTCTAAATTAGGATTAAATAGTGTTATCTGCAAGGTAGAAATATCTGTTTACACAATGTTCTTTCAATTTACATAAGAAATACGATTGTTTAATAAACTCAGCATTCTAAGACATGCGCATTTTATATAATAAGCAGTGATTAATTAAAAAGAAAGCTTTTCGTAACATCAGCTTGAAAGACAGTTCTGACCGAGATGTGCAGGCAAGTAAAATATACACGCTTCAGGTCAAATTTTAAGTAATTCCACATGTACATATGAGTGAAGCTTGCTCAAAACACTTAAATATTCTTTCTACACCAACTCAAAACCAACGAAAATGTAAATGACACTTGTAACCAAGCATTAACATCTGTTCTGGAATATGCTCAGCATAGAAGTATAAAATAATCTTTCCAAAATGTTACCCAGAAATATATTTCAAAGAACTCAGGACCTCCCCATAATGTTCAGTTACAGAACATAAACAGTGAGTGCAAAATTGGTATTACTCTGTTATTAAACACCGTATTTTCTCATTCAACAGACAAAAAGAAGATTCTGAGAAGCACTGCTACTTGTAATCAGCAGAACACCTTGTAACTTTATCAGGTAGTATCATCATTACAGCTTAATGCTGTTGCATTTGCTACCAAGGGAATGAGAGTTTCACTGTTGAACTTCTATATACTGTGACTGTTTTAGACAGTGCTAATTAACACTGGAACAGAATGCTTTCTGAGTATTGAAGCATGTTCTCTGCCCTAATGAAATAATGTAAAATTAGAATCATTTTCTCATAGTTTTAACTCTGATTTTTGTATATCCTGCAATGCTCGCTCAGAATGTTGTACACATAATGAACTCAAAAAAACTTGCATGGGTTGAACATATAAAGACTTTCCAATAGAAATATGAGTTTCTGATAACTGAGAAGTTGAATTTTTGATGCACATATATATATATATGTGAAAACCGTGAACCAGACAATCGGATGCATAGAAACAACGCATTGCAACAAATCATTATACACGTTACTCTTAGCAGTTCTCTGTACACTGTAAGATTTTCAAGTAAGAATGCTAGACTCCGTAAAATTTGTGCTGTTAGGTATGCAGTTTAAACACATTCTTTGGCAGTTGTTCAAAGAGTTATTCTAACACTGCCAAATGGCAATAAGCTACAAAACTGGTGAGCTCACATGAAAGTTAGCATATCTTCTAGACCTTAGTTTGTTATAAAGGTTTACAGTAAGAGTAAAATAACACAGTGTAGACTAACATTTCTTTGCAGTTTTAAAACACATAGTTGGTTCTCCTAATTATGTAGACCAATTAGGGTAAAACGTACATTAAATTCTGTTCATGATGAGAGGAAACAATAGGTTTCCTAGTTTAGAATCTTCTTCATTTTAACTGTAGTGTTAAATAGTTTTTATAACTAGTGTTTCTTCTCATGGGCCTGGAACATTTGCTGTACATGTGCACTTAAATTGTACTTGCTGCCTATGTGGGATAAAAGTTCCTTGTTTCTGATAACACAGGAGTAGAATTCACAGTATTGAAGCATGTTCTCTGCACTAATGAAATAAGTCAAATTAATCATCATTTTCTCATAGCTTCAACACTGATTTTTGTATGTCCTGCAGTACTCACTTAAGGTGTATGAATGGAACATGTGAAATGACTTTGCAATAGAAATATGAAACAGTTTCAGATAAAACAGGAGTTGAGTTTTCATGTAAATATGTGAAAAACGTAGATCCTTCAATCTGATGCATAGAAACAATGCATTTCAATGCTTGATTCTATATGTTACTCTTAGCAGTTCTCTGTACAAGAAAAGATATTCAAGTAAGAATGCCAGACTGTTAGTTAAAATTGTGCTGTTTAGTAAGGAGTGAAAACACACTTATGCAGCTGGCTAGAAAGGTATTCCAACACGGTCAAATGGCAATAAGTGAGAAAGACTGATGAGCTCACATTACACTTAAGATTCTTCTCAATCAGTGTGTTATATAGGTTTTCAGTAAGAGTAAATTCACGCACAGTGTGGAGAAAGATTTCTCTGCGGTTTTCAAACACATTTGTGTTTCTATCTAATTATGTAGATTTATCAGGGTAGAAAGTACATGAAATTCGGTCCTTGATGAGAAAAAACAATAGATTCCTTAGTTCAGAATCTCCTTTAGTTTAACTGTAGTGATAGATAAAGTTTACATCACTAGTCTTTCTTATAATGGCCCTGGAACATTTTCTGTACTGGTGCTTGCTGTTCATGCGAGATCAAAGTTACTTCTAAATTAGGATGTACTAGTGTTATCTTCAAGGTAGAAGACACAATGGTCTTCCAATTTACGTAAGGAATTCGATTGTTTAATGAACTCAGCATTCTAAGACATGTGCATTTTCTATAATAAGCAGCGATTAATTTAAAGTAAAGCTTTATCTAACATCAGCTTGAAAGACATTTTTGAGCGAGATCTACAAACAAGATAAATATAAACGCGTCAAGTCAAATTACAGGCAATTCCACGTGTAAATATGAGTGCAGCTAGCTCAAAATACTTAAATTTCATTTCAACACAAACTCATAGACAAGAAAACGGTAAATGACACTTTAAATCAAGCCTTAACACCTGTTCTGAATAATGCTCATCATAGAAGTATAAAATAATCTTTGCACAACTTCACCGAGAAATATATTGCAAAGAACTAAAGACCTCCCATTATGTTCAGTTACAGAACGTTAGCAGTGAGTGCTAAATTGGCATTACTGTGTTATAAAACAGTATTTTTTAATGCAATAAAGAAAAAGAAGATTCTGACAAGCACTGCTAATTCTAATGAGCAGAACACTGTGTAACTTTCTCAGGTAGTATAAGAACTATACATCTTGATTCAGTTGCATTTGCTCACCAAGAGAATGAGAGATTCACTGTTCAACTTCTATATACTGTGGCTGTTTTACACAGTGCTAACTAACCCTGGCAAAAAATGCTTTCAATGTAATGAAGCATGTTCTCTGTCCTAATGAAATAAGTTAAAATTATAATCATTTTTTTATAGTTTTAACACTGATTTTTGTATATCCTGCAATGCTCATTTCAAAACGTTGTACACAAAGTGAACACAAAAAATGGTGTATGAATTGCACATGTAAAATGACTTTCCAATAGATATAAGAAACGGTTTCTGATAAAAGAGGAGTTGATTTTACATGTAAATATGTAAAAAACGTGGATCATTCTATCTGATTCATAGAAAAAACGCATTTCAATGCTTTATTGTATGTGTTCCTCTTAGCAGTTATTTGTAGAATGTAAGATTTTCAAGTAAGAATGCTAGACTCATAGTAAAATTTGTGTTGTCAACTAACCAGATGAACACATTCTTTGTCAGTTGTTCAAAAAGGTATTCTAACACTGCCAAATGGCAATAATCTAGAAGACTGATGAACTCACATTAAAATTAGGATATCTTCTCAATCTTAGTTTGTAATACAGGTTTAGAGTAAGAATAAAATAACACATAGCGCAGAGAAACATTTCTTTGCAGTTTTAAAACACATTTTGTGTTTCTCTTTGATTATATAGATCAATTAGTGTAGAAAATACATGAGATTCTTTTCAAGATGAGAGGAAAAAATCGGTTTCTTAGTTCAGAATCCCATTTAGTTTTACTGTAAAGTTAAATAGTTTATAGAACTTGTATTTCTTCGTAGGGCCCTGGAACATTTCTTCTACATGTGCAGTTAAATTGAACTTGCTGCCTATGTGAAAAATAAGTTACTTGTTTCTGAGAATAGAGAAGTTGAATTCAGAGTTTGGAAGCAAGTTCTCTCCCCTAATGAAATAAGTTAAAATAATAATCATTTTCTCATAGTTTGAACACTGATTTTTGTTTATACTGCTATCCTCACTTCAGAATGTTGTACACATACTGAACAAAAAGAAACGTATATGAATTGAGCATGGAAATTGACTTTCCAATAGATATATAAAACTGTTTCTGATAACACAGAGGTTGATTTTTCATGTAAATATGTAAAACACGTCCATTCTTCAATCTGATGCATACAAACAACGCATTTCAATGCTTTGTTATAGGTGTTACTCTTTGCAGTTCTCTACACTGCCAAATGGCAGTAATCTAGAAGACTGATGAACTCACATTAAAATTAGGATATCCTCTTGATCTTAGTTTGTAATACAGGTTTTCAAGTGAGAAAGCGAGACTTTGAGTTAAATTTCTGCTGTTTAGTAAGGTTTTAAAACACACAATTTTCCAGTTGGCCAGAAAGGTATTCTAACACTGTCAAATGGCAGTAACAGAGAAAGTGTGATGATCTCACATTAATTTTAGGATATGTTCTAAATCTTAGGTTGATATACAGTTTTAGAGTAAGAGCAAAATAACCCAAAGTTTACAGAAACACTTATTTGCAGTTTTAAAACACATTTGTTGTTTTATTTAATTATGTAGATCAGTTAGGGGGAAAGTACATGAAATTCTGTCCTTGATGAGAAAAAAAAAGAGATTTCTTAGTTCAGTATCTTCTTTTGTTTAACTATAGTTTTAAATAAAATTTACATCACTAGTCTTTCTTATAATGTCTCTGGAACAGTTTTCTGTACATGTACTTCCTGCTTATGTTAGATAAAAGTTACTTCTAAATTAGGATTAAATAGTGTTATCTGCAAGGTAGAAATATCTGTTTACACAATGTTCTTTCAATTTACATAAGAAATACGATTGTTTAATAAACTCAGCATTCTAAGACATGCGCATTTTATATAATAAGCAGTGATTAATTAAAAAGAAAGCTTTTCGTAACATCAGCTTGAAAGACAGTTCTGACCGAGATGTGCAGGCAAGTAAAATATACACGCTTCAGGTCAAATTTTAAGTAATTCCACATGTACATATGAGTGAAGCTTGCTCAAAACACTTAAATATTCTTTCTACACCAACTCAAAACCAACGAAAATGTAAATGACACTTGTAACCAAGCATTAACATCTGTTCTGGAATATGCTCAGCATAGAAGTATAAAATAATCTTTCCAAAATGTTACCCAGAAATATATTTCAAAGAACTCAGGACCTCCCCATAATGTTCAGTTACAGAACATAAACAGTGAGTGCAAAATTGGTATTACTCTGTTATTAAACACCGTATTTTCTCATTCAACAGACAAAAAGAAGATTCTGAGAAGCACTGCTACTTGTAATCAGCAGAACACCTTGTAACTTTATCAGGTAGTATCATCATTACAGCTTAATGCTGTTGCATTTGCTACCAAGGGAATGAGAGTTTCACTGTTGAACTTCTATATACTGTGACTGTTTTAGACAGTGCTAATTAACACTGGAACAGAATGCTTTCTGAGTATTGAAGCATGTTCTCTGCCCTAATGAAATAATGTAAAATTAGAATCATTTTCTCATAGTTTTAACTCTGATTTTTGTATATCCTGCAATGCTCGCTCAGAATGTTGTACACATAATGAACTCAAAAAAACTTGCATGGGTTGAACATATAAAGACTTTCCAATAGAAATATGAGTTTCTGATAACTGAGAAGTTGAATTTTTGATGCACATATATATATATATGTGAAAACCGTGAACCAGACAATCGGATGCATAGAAACAACGCATTGCAACAAATCATTATACACGTTACTCTTAGCAGTTCTCTGTACACTGTAAGATTTTCAAGTAAGAATGCTAGACTCCGTAAAATTTGTGCTGTTAGGTATGCAGTTTAAACACATTCTTTGGCAGTTGTTCAAAGAGTTATTCTAACACTGCCAAATGGCAATAAGCTACAAAACTGGTGAGCTCACATGAAAGTTAGCATATCTTCTAGACCTTAGTTTGTTATAAAGGTTTACAGTAAGAGTAAAATAACACAGTGTAGACTAACATTTCTTTGCAGTTTTAAAACACATAGTTGGTTCTCCTAATTATGTAGACCAATTAGGGTAAAACGTACATTAAATTCTGTTCATGATGAGAGGAAACAATAGGTTTCCTAGTTTAGAATCTTCTTCATTTTAACTGTAGTGTTAAATAGTTTTTATAACTAGTGTTTCTTCTCATGGGCCTGGAACATTTGCTGTACATGTGCACTTAAATTGTACTTGCTGCCTATGTGGGATAAAAGTTCCTTGTTTCTGATAACACAGGAGTAGAATTCACAGTATTGAAGCATGTTCTCTGCACTAATGAAATAAGTCAAATTAATCATCATTTTCTCATAGCTTCAACACTGATTTTTGTATGTCCTGCAGTACTCACTTAAGGTGTATGAATGGAACATGTGAAATGACTTTGCAATAGAAATATGAAACAGTTTCAGATAAAACAGGAGTTGAGTTTTCATGTAAATATGTGAAAAACGTAGATCCTTCAATCTGATGCATAGAAACAATGCATTTCAATGCTTGATTCTATATGTTACTCTTAGCAGTTCTCTGTACAAGAAAAGATATTCAAGTAAGAATGCCAGACTGTTAGTTAAAATTGTGCTGTTTAGTAAGGAGTGAAAACACACTTATGCAGCTGGCTAGAAAGGTATTCCAACACGGTCAAATGGCAATAAGTGAGAAAGACTGATGAGCTCACATTACACTTAAGATTCTTCTCAATCAGTGTGTTATATAGGTTTTCAGTAAGAGTAAATTCACGCACAGTGTGGAGAAAGATTTCTCTGCAGTTTTCAAACACATTTGTGTTTCTATCTAATTATGTAGATTTATCAGGGTAGAAAGTACATGAAATTCGGTCCTTGATGAGAAAAAACAATAGATTCCTTAGTTCAGAATCTCCTTTAGTTTAACTGTAGTGATAGATAAAGTTTACATCACTAGTCTTTCTTATAATGGCCCTGGAACATTTTCTGTACTGGTGCTTGCTGTTCATGCGAGATCAAAGTTACTTCTAAATTAGGATGTACTAGTGTTATCTTCAAGGTAGAAGACACAATGGTCTTCCAATTTACGTAAGGAATTCGATTGTTTAATGAACTCAGCATTCTAAGACATGTGCATTTTCTATAATAAGCAGCGATTAATTTAAAGTAAAGCTTTATCTAACATCAGCTTGAAAGACATTTTTGAGCGAGATCTACAAACAAGATAAATATAAACGCGTCAAGTCAAATTACAGGCAATTCCACGTGTAAATATGAGTGCAGCTAGCTCAAAATACTTAAATTTCATTTCAACACAAACTCATAGACAAGAAAACGGTAAATGACACTTTAAATCAAGCCTTAACACCTGTTCTGAATAATGCTCATCATAGAAGTATAAAATAATCTTTGCACAACTTCACCGAGAAATATATTGCAAAGAACTAAAGACCTCCCATTATGTTCAGTTACAGAACGTTAGCAGTGAGTGCTAAATTGGCATTACTGTGTTATAAAACAGTATTTTTTAATGCAATAAAGAAAAAGAAGATTCTGACAAGCACTGCTAATTCTAATGAGCAGAACACTGTGTAACTTTCTCAGGTAGTATAAGAACTATACATCTTGATTCAGTTGCATTTGCTCACCAAGAGAATGAGAGATTCACTGTTCAACTTCTATATACTGTGGCTGTTTTACACAGTGCTAACTAACCCTGGCAAAAAATGCTTTCAATGTAATGAAGCATGTTCTCTGTCCTAATGAAATAAGTTAAAATTATAATCATTTTTTTATAGTTTTAACACTGATTTTTGTATATCCTGCAATGCTCATTTCAAAACGTTGTACACAAAGTGAACACAAAAAATGGTGTATGAATTGCACATGTAAAATGACTTTCCAATAGATATAAGAAACGGTTTCTGATAAAAGAGGAGTTGATTTTACATGTAAATATGTAAAAAACGTGGATCATTCTATCTGATTCATAGAAAAAACGCATTTCAATGCTTTATTGTATGTGTTCCTCTTAGCAGTTATTTGTAGAATGTAAGATTTTCAAGTAAGAATGCTAGACTCATAGTAAAATTTGTGTTGTCAACTAACCAGATGAACACATTCTTTGTCAGTTGTTCAAAAAGGTATTCTAACACTGCCAAATGGCAATAATCTAGAAGACTGATGAACTCACATTAAAATTAGGATATCTTCTCAATCTTAGTTTGTAATACAGGTTTAGAGTAAGAATAAAATAACACATAGCGCAGAGAAACATTTCTTTGCAGTTTTAAAACACATTTTGTGTTTCTCTTTGATTATATAGATCAATTAGTGTAGAAAATACATGAGATTCTTTTCAAGATGAGAGGAAAAAATCGGTTTCTTAGTTCAGAATCCCATTTAGTTTTACTGTAAAGTTAAATAGTTTATAGAACTTGTATTTCTTCGTAGGGCCCTGGAACATTTCTTCTACATGTGCAGTTAAATTGAACTTGCTGCCTATGTGAAAAATAAGTTACTTGTTTCTGAGAATAGAGAAGTTGAATTCAGAGTTTGGAAGCAAGTTCTCTCCCCTAATGAAATAAGTTAAAATAATAATCATTTTCTCATAGTTTGAACACTGATTTTTGTTTATACTGCTATCCTCACTTCAGAATGTTGTACACATACTGAACAAAAAGAAACGTATATGAATTGAGCATGGAAATTGACTTTCCAATAGATATATAAAACTGTTTCTGATAACACAGAGGTTGATTTTTCATGTAAATATGTAAAACACGTCCATTCTTCAATCTGATGCATACAAACAACGCATTTCAATGCTTTGTTATAGGTGTTACTCTTTGCAGTTCTCTACACTGCCAAATGGCAGTAATCTAGAAGACTGATGAACTCACATTAAAATTAGGATATCCTCTTGATCTTAGTTTGTAATACAGGTTTTCAAGTGAGAAAGCGAGACTTTGAGTTAAATTTCTGCTGTTTAGTAAGGTTTTAAAACACACAATTTTCCAGTTGGCCAGAAAGGTATTCTAACACTGTCAAATGGCAGTAACAGAGAAAGTGTGATGATCTCACATTAATTTTAGGATATGTTCTAAATCTTAGGTTGATATACAGTTTTAGAGTAAGAGCAAAATAACCCAAAGTTTACAGAAACACTTATTTGCAGTTTTAAAACACATTTGTTGTTTTATTTAATTATGTAGATCAGTTAGGGGGAAAGTACATGAAATTCTGTCCTTGATGAGAAAAAAAAAGAGATTTCTTAGTTCAGTATCTTCTTTTGTTTAACTATAGTTTTAAATAAAATTTACATCACTAGTCTTTCTTATAATGTCTCTGGAACAGTTTTCTGTACATGTACTTCCTGCTTATGTTAGATAAAAGTTACTTCTAAATTAGGATTAAATAGTGTTATCTGCAAGGTAGAAATATCTGTTTACACAATGTTCTTTCAATTTACATAAGAAATACGATTGTTTAATAAACTCAGCATTCTAAGACATGCGCATTTTATATAATAAGCAGTGATTAATTAAAAAGAAAGCTTTTCGTAACATCAGCTTGAAAGACAGTTCTGACCGAGATGTGCAGGCAAGTAAAATATACACGCTTCAGGTCAAATTTTAAGTAATTCCACATGTACATATGAGTGAAGCTTGCTCAAAACACTTAAATATTCTTTCTACACCAACTCAAAACCAACGAAAATGTAAATGACACTTGTAACCAAGCATTAACATCTGTTCTGGAATATGCTCAGCATAGAAGTATAAAATAATCTTTCCAAAATGTTACCCAGAAATATATTTCAAAGAACTCAGGACCTCCCCATAATGTTCAGTTACAGAACATAAACAGTGAGTGCAAAATTGGTATTACTCTGTTATTAAACACCGTATTTTCTCATTCAACAGACAAAAAGAAGATTCTGAGAAGCACTGCTACTTGTAATCAGCAGAACACCTTGTAACTTTATCAGGTAGTATCATCATTACAGCTTAATGCTGTTGCATTTGCTACCAAGGGAATGAGAGTTTCACTGTTGAACTTCTATATACTGTGACTGTTTTAGACAGTGCTAATTAACACTGGAACAGAATGCTTTCTGAGTATTGAAGCATGTTCTCTGCCCTAATGAAATAATGTAAAATTAGAATCATTTTCTCATAGTTTTAACTCTGATTTTTGTATATCCTGCAATGCTCGCTCAGAATGTTGTACACATAATGAACTCAAAAAAACTTGCATGGGTTGAACATATAAAGACTTTCCAATAGAAATATGAGTTTCTGATAACTGAGAAGTTGAATTTTTGATGCACATATATATATATATGTGAAAACCGTGAACCAGACAATCGGATGCATAGAAACAACGCATTGCAACAAATCATTATACACGTTACTCTTAGCAGTTCTCTGTACACTGTAAGATTTTCAAGTAAGAATGCTAGACTCCGTAAAATTTGTGCTGTTAGGTATGCAGTTTAAACACATTCTTTGGCAGTTGTTCAAAGAGTTATTCTAACACTGCCAAATGGCAATAAGCTACAAAACTGGTGAGCTCACATGAAAGTTAGCATATCTTCTAGACCTTAGTTTGTTATAAAGGTTTACAGTAAGAGTAAAATAACACAGTGTAGACTAACATTTCTTTGCAGTTTTAAAACACATAGTTGGTTCTCCTAATTATGTAGACCAATTAGGGTAAAACGTACATTAAATTCTGTTCATGATGAGAGGAAACAATAGGTTTCCTAGTTTAGAATCTTCTTCATTTTAACTGTAGTGTTAAATAGTTTTTATAACTAGTGTTTCTTCTCATGGGCCTGGAACATTTGCTGTACATGTGCACTTAAATTGTACTTGCTGCCTATGTGGGATAAAAGTTCCTTGTTTCTGATAACACAGGAGTAGAATTCACAGTATTGAAGCATGTTCTCTGCACTAATGAAATAAGTCAAATTAATCATCATTTTCTCATAGCTTCAACACTGATTTTTGTATGTCCTGCAGTACTCACTTAAGGTGTATGAATGGAACATGTGAAATGACTTTGCAATAGAAATATGAAACAGTTTCAGATAAAACAGGAGTTGAGTTTTCATGTAAATATGTGAAAAACGTAGATCCTTCAATCTGATGCATAGAAACAATGCATTTCAATGCTTGATTCTATATGTTACTCTTAGCAGTTCTCTGTACAAGAAAAGATATTCAAGTAAGAATGCCAGACTGTTAGTTAAAATTGTGCTGTTTAGTAAGGAGTGAAAACACACTTATGCAGCTGGCTAGAAAGGTATTCCAACACGGTCAAATGGCAATAAGTGAGAAAGACTGATGAGCTCACATTACACTTAAGATTCTTCTCAATCAGTGTGTTATATAGGTTTTCAGTAAGAGTAAATTCACGCACAGTGTGGAGAAAGATTTCTCTGCAGTTTTCAAACACATTTGTGTTTCTATCTAATTATGTAGATTTATCAGGGTAGAAAGTACATGAAATTCGGTCCTTGATGAGAAAAAACAATAGATTCCTTAGTTCAGAATCTCCTTTAGTTTAACTGTAGTGATAGATAAAGTTTACATCACTAGTCTTTCTTATAATGGCCCTGGAACATTTTCTGTACTGGTGCTTGCTGTTCATGCGAGATCAAAGTTACTTCTAAATTAGGATGTACTAGTGTTATCTTCAAGGTAGAAGACACAATGGTCTTCCAATTTACGTAAGGAATTCGATTGTTTAATGAACTCAGCATTCTAAGACATGTGCATTTTCTATAATAAGCAGCGATTAATTTAAAGTAAAGCTTTATCTAACATCAGCTTGAAAGACATTTTTGAGCGAGATCTACAAACAAGATAAATATAAACGCGTCAAGTCAAATTACAGGCAATTCCACGTGTAAATATGAGTGCAGCTAGCTCAAAATACTTAAATTTCATTTCAACACAAACTCATAGACAAGAAAACGGTAAATGACACTTTAAATCAAGCCTTAACACCTGTTCTGAATAATGCTCATCATAGAAGTATAAAATAATCTTTGCACAACTTCACCGAGAAATATATTGCAAAGAACTAAAGACCTCCCATTATGTTCAGTTACAGAACGTTAGCAGTGAGTGCTAAATTGGCATTACTGTGTTATAAAACAGTATTTTTTAATGCAATAAAGAAAAAGAAGATTCTGACAAGCACTGCTAATTCTAATGAGCAGAACACTGTGTAACTTTCTCAGGTAGTATAAGAACTATACATCTTGATTCAGTTGCATTTGCTCACCAAGAGAATGAGAGATTCACTGTTCAACTTCTATATACTGTGGCTGTTTTACACAGTGCTAACTAACCCTGGCAAAAAATGCTTTCAATGTAATGAAGCATGTTCTCTGTCCTAATGAAATAAGTTAAAATTATAATCATTTTTTATAGTTTTAACACTGATTTTTGTATATCCTGCAATGCTCATTTCAAAACGTTGTACACAAAGTGAACACAAAAAATGGTGTATGAATTGCACATGTAAAATGACTTTCCAATAGATATAAGAAACGGTTTCTGATAAAAGAGGAGTTGATTTTACATGTAAATATGTAAAAAACGTGGATCATTCTATCTGATTCATAGAAAAAACGCATTTCAATGCTTTATTGTATGTGTTCCTCTTAGCAGTTATTTGTAGAATGTAAGATTTTCAAGTAAGAATGCTAGACTCATAGTAAAATTTGTGTTGTCAACTAACCAGATGAACACATTCTTTGTCAGTTGTTCAAAAAGGTATTCTAACACTGCCAAATGGCAATAATCTAGAAGACTGATGAACTCACATTAAAATTAGGATATCTTCTCAATCTTAGTTTGTAATACAGGTTTAGAGTAAGAATAAAATAACACATAGCGCAGAGAAACATTTCTTTGCAGTTTTAAAACACATTTTGTGTTTCTCTTTGATTATATAGATCAATTAGTGTAGAAAATACATGAGATTCTTTTCAAGATGAGAGGAAAAAATCGGTTTCTTAGTTCAGAATCCCATTTAGTTTTACTGTAAAGTTAAATAGTTTATAGAACTTGTATTTCTTCGTAGGGCCCTGGAACATTTCTTCTACATGTGCAGTTAAATTGAACTTGCTGCCTATGTGAAAAATAAGTTACTTGTTTCTGAGAATAGAGAAGTTGAATTCAGAGTTTGGAAGCAAGTTCTCTCCCCTAATGAAATAAGTTAAAATAATAATCATTTTCTCATAGTTTGAACACTGATTTTTGTTTATACTGCTATCCTCACTTCAGAATGTTGTACACATGCTGAACAAAAAGAAACGTATATGAATTGAGCATGGAAATTGACTTTCCAATAGATATATAAAACTGTTTCTGATAACACAGAGGTTGATTTTTCATGTAAATATGTAAAACACGTCCATTCTTCAATCTGATGCATACAAACAACGCATTTCAATGCTTTGTTATAGGTGTTACTCTTTGCAGTTCTCTACACTGCCAAATGGCAGTAATCTAGAAGACTGATGAACTCACATTAAAATTAGGATATCCTCTTGATCTTAGTTTGTAATACAGGTTTTCAAGTGAGAAAGCGAGACTTTGAGTTAAATTTCTGCTGTTTAGTAAGGTTTTAAAACACACAATTTTCCAGTTGGCCAGAAAGGTATTCTAACACTGTCAAATGGCAGTAACAGAGAAAGTGTGATGATCTCACATTAATTTTAGGATATGTTCTAAATCTTAGGTTGATATACAGTTTTAGAGTAAGAGCAAAATAACCCAAAGTTTACAGAAACACTTATTTGCAGTTTTAAAACACATTTGTTGTTTTATTTAATTATGTAGATCAGTTAGGGGGAAAGTACATGAAATTCTGTCCTTGATGAGAAAAAAAAAGAGATTTCTTAGTTCAGTATCTTCTTTTGTTTAACTATAGTTTTAAATAAAATTTACATCACTAGTCTTTCTTATAATGTCTCTGGAACAGTTTTCTGTACATGTACTTCCTGCTTATGTTAGATAAAAGTTACTTCTAAATTAGGATTAAATAGTGTTATCTGCAAGGTAGAAATATCTGTTTACACAATGTTCTTTCAATTTACATAAGAAATACGATTGTTTAATAAACTCAGCATTCTAAGACATGCGCATTTTATATAATAAGCAGTGATTAATTAAAAAGAAAGCTTTTCGTAACATCAGCTTGAAAGACAGTTCTGACCGAGATGTGCAGGCAAGTAAAATATACACGCTTCAGGTCAAATTTTAAGTAATTCCACATGTACATATGAGTGAAGCTTGCTCAAAACACTTAAATATTCTTTCTACACCAACTCAAAACCAACGAAAATGTAAATGACACTTGTAACCAAGCATTAACATCTGTTCTGGAATATGCTCAGCATAGAAGTATAAAATAATCTTTCCAAAATGTTACCCAGAAATATATTTCAAAGAACTCAGGACCTCCCCATAATGTTCAGTTACAGAACATAAACAGTGAGTGCAAAATTGGTATTACTCTGTTATTAAACACCGTATTTTCTCATTCAACAGACAAAAAGAAGATTCTGAGAAGCACTGCTACTTGTAATCAGCAGAACACCTTGTAACTTTATCAGGTAGTATCATCATTACAGCTTAATGCTGTTGCATTTGCTACCAAGGGAATGAGAGTTTCACTGTTGAACTTCTATATACTGTGACTGTTTTAGACAGTGCTAATTAACACTGGAACAGAATGCTTTCTGAGTATTGAAGCATGTTCTCTGCCCTAATGAAATAATGTAAAATTAGAATCATTTTCTCATAGTTTTAACTCTGATTTTTGTATATCCTGCAATGCTCGCTCAGAATGTTGTACACATAATGAACTCAAAAAAACTTGCATGGGTTGAACATATAAAGACTTTCCAATAGAAATATGAGTTTCTGATAACTGAGAAGTTGAATTTTTGATGCACATATATATATATATATGTGAAAACCGTGAACCAGACAATCGGATGCATAGAAACAACGCATTGCAACAAATCATTATACACGTTACTCTTAGCAGTTCTCTGTACACTGTAAGATTTTCAAGTAAGAATGCTAGACTCCGTAAAATTTGTGCTGTTAGGTATGCAGTTTAAACACATTCTTTGGCAGTTGTTCAAAGAGTTATTCTAACACTGCCAAATGGCAATAAGCTACAAAACTGGTGAGCTCACATGAAAGTTAGCATATCTTCTAGACCTTAGTTTGTTATAAAGGTTTACAGTAAGAGTAAAATAACACAGTGTAGACTAACATTTCTTTGCAGTTTTAAAACACATAGTTGGTTCTCCTAATTATGTAGACCAATTAGGGTAAAACGTACATTAAATTCTGTTCATGATGAGAGGAAACAATAGGTTTCCTAGTTTAGAATCTTCTTCATTTTAACTGTAGTGTTAAATAGTTTTTATAACTAGTGTTTCTTCTCATGGGCCTGGAACATTTGCTGTACATGTGCACTTAAATTGTACTTGCTGCCTATGTGGGATAAAAGTTCCTTGTTTCTGATAACACAGGAGTAGAATTCACAGTATTGAAGCATGTTCTCTGCACTAATGAAATAAGTCAAATTAATCATCATTTTCTCATAGCTTCAACACTGATTTTTGTATGTCCTGCAGTACTCACTTAAGGTGTATGAATGGAACATGTGAAATGACTTTGCAATAGAAATATGAAACAGTTTCAGATAAAACAGGAGTTGAGTTTTCATGTAAATATGTGAAAAACGTAGATCCTTCAATCTGATGCATAGAAACAATGCATTTCAATGCTTGATTCTATATGTTACTCTTAGCAGTTCTCTGTACAAGAAAAGATATTCAAGTAAGAATGCCAGACTGTTAGTTAAAATTGTGCTGTTTAGTAAGGAGTGAAAACACACTTATGCAGCTGGCTAGAAAGGTATTCCAACACGGTCAAATGGCAATAAGTGAGAAAGACTGATGAGCTCACATTACACTTAAGATTCTTCTCAATCAGTGTGTTATATAGGTTTTCAGTAAGAGTAAATTCACGCACAGTGTGGAGAAAGATTTCTCTGCAGTTTTCAAACACATTTGTGTTTCTATCTAATTATGTAGATTTATCAGGGTAGAAAGTACATGAAATTCGGTCCTTGATGAGAAAAAACAATAGATTCCTTAGTTCAGAATCTCCTTTAGTTTAACTGTAGTGATAGATAAAGTTTACATCACTAGTCTTTCTTATAATGGCCCTGGAACATTTTCTGTACTGGTGCTTGCTGTTCATGCGAGATCAAAGTTACTTCTAAATTAGGATGTACTAGTGTTATCTTCAAGGTAGAAGACACAATGGTCTTCCAATTTACGTAAGGAATTCGATTGTTTAATGAACTCAGCATTCTAAGACATGTGCATTTTCTATAATAAGCAGCGATTAATTTAAAGTAAAGCTTTATCTAACATCAGCTTGAAAGACATTTTTGAGCGAGATCTACAAACAAGATAAATATAAACGCGTCAAGTCAAATTACAGGCAATTCCACGTGTAAATATGAGTGCAGCTAGCTCAAAATACTTAAATTTCATTTCAACACAAACTCATAGACAAGAAAACGGTAAATGACACTTTAAATCAAGCCTTAACACCTGTTCTGAATAATGCTCATCATAGAAGTATAAAATAATCTTTGCACAACTTCACCGAGAAATATATTGCAAAGAACTAAAGACCTCCCATTATGTTCAGTTACAGAACGTTAGCAGTGAGTGCTAAATTGGCATTACTGTGTTATAAAACAGTATTTTTTAATGCAATAAAGAAAAAGAAGATTCTGACAAGCACTGCTAATTCTAATGAGCAGAACACTGTGTAACTTTCTCAGGTAGTATAAGAACTATACATCTTGATTCAGTTGCATTTGCTCACCAAGAGAATGAGAGATTCACTGTTCAACTTCTATATACTGTGGCTGTTTTACACAGTGCTAACTAACCCTGGCAAAAAATGCTTTCAATGTAATGAAGCATGTTCTCTGTCCTAATGAAATAAGTTAAAATTATAATCATTTTTTTATAGTTTTAACACTGATTTTTGTATATCCTGCAATGCTCATTTCAAAACGTTGTACACAAAGTGAACACAAAAAATGGTGTATGAATTGCACATGTAAAATGACTTTCCAATAGATATAAGAAACGGTTTCTGATAAAAGAGGAGTTGATTTTACATGTAAATATGTAAAAAACGTGGATCATTCTATCTGATTCATAGAAAAAACGCATTTCAATGCTTTATTGTATGTGTTCCTCTTAGCAGTTATTTGTAGAATGTAAGATTTTCAAGTAAGAATGCTAGACTCATAGTAAAATTTGTGTTGTCAACTAACCAGATGAACACATTCTTTGTCAGTTGTTCAAAAAGGTATTCTAACACTGCCAAATGGCAATAATCTAGAAGACTGATGAACTCACATTAAAATTAGGATATCTTCTCAATCTTAGTTTGTAATACAGGTTTAGAGTAAGAATAAAATAACACATAGCGCAGAGAAACATTTCTTTGCAGTTTTAAAACACATTTTGTGTTTCTCTTTGATTATATAGATCAATTAGTGTAGAAAATACATGAGATTCTTTTCAAGATGAGAGGAAAAAATCGGTTTCTTAGTTCAGAATCCCATTTAGTTTTACTGTAAAGTTAAATAGTTTATAGAACTTGTATTTCTTCGTAGGGCCCTGGAACATTTCTTCTACATGTGCAGTTAAATTGAACTTGCTGCCTATGTGAAAAATAAGTTACTTGTTTCTGAGAATAGAGAAGTTGAATTCAGAGTTTGGAAGCAAGTTCTCTCCCCTAATGAAATAAGTTAAAATAATAATCATTTTCTCATAGTTTGAACACTGATTTTTGTTTATACTGCTATCCTCACTTCAGAATGTTGTACACATGCTGAACAAAAAGAAACGTATATGAATTGAGCATGGAAATTGACTTTCCAATAGATATATAAAACTGTTTCTGATAACACAGAGGTTGATTTTTCATGTAAATATGTAAAACACGTCCATTCTTCAATCTGATGCATACAAACAACGCATTTCAATGCTTTGTTATAGGTGTTACTCTTTGCAGTTCTCTACACTGCCAAATGGCAGTAATCTAGAAGACTGATGAACTCACATTAAAATTAGGATATCCTCTTGATCTTAGTTTGTAATACAGGTTTTCAAGTGAGAAAGCGAGACTTTGAGTTAAATTTCTGCTGTTTAGTAAGGTTTTAAAACACACAATTTTCCAGTTGGCCAGAAAGGTATTCTAACACTGTCAAATGGCAGTAACAGAGAAAGTGTGATGATCTCACATTAATTTTAGGATATGTTCTAAATCTTAGGTTGATATACAGTTTTAGAGTAAGAGCAAAATAACCCAAAGTTTACAGAAACACTTATTTGCAGTTTTAAAACACATTTGTTGTTTTATTTAATTATGTAGATCAGTTAGGGGGAAAGTACATGAAATTCTGTCCTTGATGAGAAAAAAAAAGAGATTTCTTAGTTCAGTATCTTCTTTTGTTTAACTATAGTTTTAAATAAAATTTACATCACTAGTCTTTCTTATAATGTCTCTGGAACAGTTTTCTGTACATGTACTTCCTGCTTATGTTAGATAAAAGTTACTTCTAAATTAGGATTAAATAGTGTTATCTGCAAGGTAGAAATATCTGTTTACACAATGTTCTTTCAATTTACATAAGAAATACGATTGTTTAATAAACTCAGCATTCTAAGACATGCGCATTTTATATAATAAGCAGTGATTAATTAAAAAGAAAGCTTTTCGTAACATCAGCTTGAAAGACAGTTCTGACCGAGATGTGCAGGCAAGTAAAATATACACGCTTCAGGTCAAATTTTAAGTAATTCCACATGTACATATGAGTGAAGCTTGCTCAAAACACTTAAATATTCTTTCTACACCAACTCAAAACCAACGAAAATGTAAATGACACTTGTAACCAAGCATTAACATCTGTTCTGGAATATGCTCAGCATAGAAGTATAAAATAATCTTTCCAAAATGTTACCCAGAAATATATTTCAAAGAACTCAGGACCTCCCCATAATGTTCAGTTACAGAACATAAACAGTGAGTGCAAAATTGGTATTACTCTGTTATTAAACACCGTATTTTCTCATTCAACAGACAAAAAGAAGATTCTGAGAAGCACTGCTACTTGTAATCAGCAGAACACCTTGTAACTTTATCAGGTAGTATCATCATTACAGCTTAATGCTGTTGCATTTGCTACCAAGGGAATGAGAGTTTCACTGTTGAACTTCTATATACTGTGACTGTTTTAGACAGTGCTAATTAACACTGGAACAGAATGCTTTCTGAGTATTGAAGCATGTTCTCTGCCCTAATGAAATAATGTAAAATTAGAATCATTTTCTCATAGTTTTAACTCTGATTTTTGTATATCCTGCAATGCTCGCTCAGAATGTTGTACACATAATGAACTCAAAAAAACTTGCATGGGTTGAACATATAAAGACTTTCCAATAGAAATATGAGTTTCTGATAACTGAGAAGTTGAATTTTTGATGCACATATATATATATATGTGAAAACCGTGAACCAGACAATCGGATGCATAGAAACAACGCATTGCAACAAATCATTATACACGTTACTCTTAGCAGTTCTCTGTACACTGTAAGATTTTCAAGTAAGAATGCTAGACTCCGTAAAATTTGTGCTGTTAGGTATGCAGTTTAAACACATTCTTTGGCAGTTGTTCAAAGAGTTATTCTAACACTGCCAAATGGCAATAAGCTACAAAACTGGTGAGCTCACATGAAAGTTAGCATATCTTCTAGACCTTAGTTTGTTATAAAGGTTTACAGTAAGAGTAAAATAACACAGTGTAGACTAACATTTCTTTGCAGTTTTAAAACACATAGTTGGTTCTCCTAATTATGTAGACCAATTAGGGTAAAACGTACATTAAATTCTGTTCATGATGAGAGGAAACAATAGGTTTCCTAGTTTAGAATCTTCTTCATTTTAACTGTAGTGTTAAATAGTTTTTATAACTAGTGTTTCTTCTCATGGGCCTGGAACATTTGCTGTACATGTGCACTTAAATTGTACTTGCTGCCTATGTGGGATAAAAGTTCCTTGTTTCTGATAACACAGGAGTAGAATTCACAGTATTGAAGCATGTTCTCTGCACTAATGAAATAAGTCAAATTAATCATCATTTTCTCATAGCTTCAACACTGATTTTTGTATGTCCTGCAGTACTCACTTAAGGTGTATGAATGGAACATGTGAAATGACTTTGCAATAGAAATATGAAACAGTTTCAGATAAAACAGGAGTTGAGTTTTCATGTAAATATGTGAAAAACGTAGATCCTTCAATCTGATGCATAGAAACAATGCATTTCAATGCTTGATTCTATATGTTACTCTTAGCAGTTCTCTGTACAAGAAAAGATATTCAAGTAAGAATGCCAGACTGTTAGTTAAAATTGTGCTGTTTAGTAAGGAGTGAAAACACACTTATGCAGCTGGCTAGAAAGGTATTCCAACACGGTCAAATGGCAATAAGTGAGAAAGACTGATGAGCTCACATTACACTTAAGATTCTTCTCAATCAGTGTGTTATATAGGTTTTCAGTAAGAGTAAATTCACGCACAGTGTGGAGAAAGATTTCTCTGCAGTTTTCAAACACATTTGTGTTTCTATCTAATTATGTAGATTTATCAGGGTAGAAAGTACATGAAATTCGGTCCTTGATGAGAAAAAACAATAGATTCCTTAGTTCAGAATCTCCTTTAGTTTAACTGTAGTGATAGATAAAGTTTACATCACTAGTCTTTCTTATAATGGCCCTGGAACATTTTCTGTACTGGTGCTTGCTGTTCATGCGAGATCAAAGTTACTTCTAAATTAGGATGTACTAGTGTTATCTTCAAGGTAGAAGACACAATGGTCTTCCAATTTACGTAAGGAATTCGATTGTTTAATGAACTCAGCATTCTAAGACATGTGCATTTTCTATAATAAGCAGCGATTAATTTAAAGTAAAGCTTTATCTAACATCAGCTTGAAAGACATTTTTGAGCGAGATCTACAAACAAGATAAATATAAACGCGTCAAGTCAAATTACAGGCAATTCCACGTGTAAATATGAGTGCAGCTAGCTCAAAATACTTAAATTTCATTTCAACACAAACTCATAGACAAGAAAACGGTAAATGACACTTTAAATCAAGCCTTAACACCTGTTCTGAATAATGCTCATCATAGAAGTATAAAATAATCTTTGCACAACTTCACCGAGAAATATATTGCAAAGAACTAAAGACCTCCCATTATGTTCAGTTACAGAACGTTAGCAGTGAGTGCTAAATTGGCATTACTGTGTTATAAAACAGTATTTTTTAATGCAATAAAGAAAAAGAAGATTCTGACAAGCACTGCTAATTCTAATGAGCAGAACACTGTGTAACTTTCTCAGGTAGTATAAGAACTATACATCTTGATTCAGTTGCATTTGCTCACCAAGAGAATGAGAGATTCACTGTTCAACTTCTATATACTGTGGCTGTTTTACACAGTGCTAACTAACCCTGGCAAAAAATGCTTTCAATGTAATGAAGCATGTTCTCTGTCCTAATGAAATAAGTTAAAATTATAATCATTTTTTTATAGTTTTAACACTGATTTTTGTATATCCTGCAATGCTCATTTCAAAACGTTGTACACAAAGTGAACACAAAAAATGGTGTATGAATTGCACATGTAAAATGACTTTCCAATAGATATAAGAAACGGTTTCTGATAAAAGAGGAGTTGATTTTACATGTAAATATGTAAAAAACGTGGATCATTCTATCTGATTCATAGAAAAAACGCATTTCAATGCTTTATTGTATGTGTTCCTCTTAGCAGTTATTTGTAGAATGTAAGATTTTCAAGTAAGAATGCTAGACTCATAGTAAAATTTGTGTTGTCAACTAACCAGATGAACACATTCTTTGTCAGTTGTTCAAAAAGGTATTCTAACACTGCCAAATGGCAATAATCTAGAAGACTGATGAACTCACATTAAAATTAGGATATCTTCTCAATCTTAGTTTGTAATACAGGTTTAGAGTAAGAATAAAATAACACATAGCGCAGAGAAACATTTCTTTGCAGTTTTAAAACACATTTTGTGTTTCTCTTTGATTATATAGATCAATTAGTGTAGAAAATACATGAGATTCTTTTCAAGATGAGAGGAAAAAATCGGTTTCTTAGTTCAGAATCCCATTTAGTTTTACTGTAAAGTTAAATAGTTTATAGAACTTGTATTTCTTCGTAGGGCCCTGGAACATTTCTTCTACATGTGCAGTTAAATTGAACTTGCTGCCTATGTGAAAAATAAGTTACTTGTTTCTGAGAATAGAGAAGTTGAATTCAGAGTTTGGAAGCAAGTTCTCTCCCCTAATGAAATAAGTTAAAATAATAATCATTTTCTCATAGTTTGAACACTGATTTTTGTTTATACTGCTATCCTCACTTCAGAATGTTGTACACATACTGAACAAAAAGAAACGTATATGAATTGAGCATGGAAATTGACTTTCCAATAGATATATAAAACTGTTTCTGATAACACAGAGGTTGATTTTTCATGTAAATATGTAAAACACGTCCATTCTTCAATCTGATGCATACAAACAACGCATTTCAATGCTTTGTTATAGGTGTTACTCTTTGCAGTTCTCTACACTGCCAAATGGCAGTAATCTAGAAGACTGATGAACTCACATTAAAATTAGGATATCCTCTTGATCTTAGTTTGTAATACAGGTTTTCAAGTGAGAAAGCGAGACTTTGAGTTAAATTTCTGCTGTTTAGTAAGGTTTTAAAACACACAATTTTCCAGTTGGCCAGAAAGGTATTCTAACACTGTCAAATGGCAGTAACAGAGAAAGTGTGATGATCTCACATTAATTTTAGGATATGTTCTAAATCTTAGGTTGATATACAGTTTTAGAGTAAGAGCAAAATAACCCAAAGTTTACAGAAACACTTATTTGCAGTTTTAAAACACATTTGTTGTTTTATTTAATTATGTAGATCAGTTAGGGGGAAAGTACATGAAATTCTGTCCTTGATGAGAAAAAAAAAGAGATTTCTTAGTTCAGTATCTTCTTTTGTTTAACTATAGTTTTAAATAAAATTTACATCACTAGTCTTTCTTATAATGTCTCTGGAACAGTTTTCTGTACATGTACTTCCTGCTTATGTTAGATAAAAGTTACTTCTAAATTAGGATTAAATAGTGTTATCTGCAAGGTAGAAATATCTGTTTACACAATGTTCTTTCAATTTACATAAGAAATACGATTGTTTAATAAACTCAGCATTCTAAGACATGCGCATTTTATATAATAAGCAGTGATTAATTAAAAAGAAAGCTTTTCGTAACATCAGCTTGAAAGACAGTTCTGACCGAGATGTGCAGGCAAGTAAAATATACACGCTTCAGGTCAAATTTTAAGTAATTCCACATGTACATATGAGTGAAGCTTGCTCAAAACACTTAAATATTCTTTCTACACCAACTCAAAACCAACGAAAATGTAAATGACACTTGTAACCAAGCATTAACATCTGTTCTGGAATATGCTCAGCATAGAAGTATAAAATAATCTTTCCAAAATGTTACCCAGAAATATATTTCAAAGAACTCAGGACCTCCCCATAATGTTCAGTTACAGAACATAAACAGTGAGTGCAAAATTGGTATTACTCTGTTATTAAACACCGTATTTTCTCATTCAACAGACAAAAAGAAGATTCTGAGAAGCACTGCTACTTGTAATCAGCAGAACACCTTGTAACTTTATCAGGTAGTATCATCATTACAGCTTAATGCTGTTGCATTTGCTACCAAGGGAATGAGAGTTTCACTGTTGAACTTCTATATACTGTGACTGTTTTAGACAGTGCTAATTAACACTGGAACAGAATGCTTTCTGAGTATTGAAGCATGTTCTCTGCCCTAATGAAATAATGTAAAATTAGAATCATTTTCTCATAGTTTTAACTCTGATTTTTGTATATCCTGCAATGCTCGCTCAGAATGTTGTACACATAATGAACTCAAAAAAACTTGCATGGGTTGAACATATAAAGACTTTCCAATAGAAATATGAGTTTCTGATAACTGAGAAGTTGAATTTTTGATGCACATATATATATATATGTGAAAACCGTGAACCAGACAATCGGATGCATAGAAACAACGCATTGCAACAAATCATTATACACGTTACTCTTAGCAGTTCTCTGTACACTGTAAGATTTTCAAGTAAGAATGCTAGACTCCGTAAAATTTGTGCTGTTAGGTATGCAGTTTAAACACATTCTTTGGCAGTTGTTCAAAGAGTTATTCTAACACTGCCAAATGGCAATAAGCTACAAAACTGGTGAGCTCACATGAAAGTTAGCATATCTTCTAGACCTTAGTTTGTTATAAAGGTTTACAGTAAGAGTAAAATAACACAGTGTAGACTAACATTTCTTTGCAGTTTTAAAACACATAGTTGGTTCTCTTAAATGTGCACTTAAATTGTACTTGCTGCCTATGTGGGATAAAAGTTCCTTGTTTCTGATAACACAGGAGTAGAATTCACAGTATTGAAGCATGTTCTCTGCACTAATGAAATAAGTCAAATTAATCATCATTTTCTCATAGCTTCAACACTGATTTTTGTATGTCCTGCAGTACTCACATCAGAAGGTTGTACACATAATGAACCCTATAAAAATGTGTATGAATGGAAATTGTGAAATGACTTTGCAATAGATATATGAAACATTTTCTGATAAAACAGGAGTTGAGTTTTCATGTAAATATGTAAAAAACGTAGATCCTTCAATCTGATGCATAGAAACAATGCATTTCAATGCTTGATTCTATATGTTACTCTTAGCAGTTCTCTGTACAAGAAAAGATGTTCAAGTAAGAATGCCAGACTGTTAATTAAAATTGTGCTGTTTAGTAAGGAGTGAAAACACACTTATGCAGCTGGCTAGAAAGGTATTCCAACACGGTCAAATGGCAATAAGCGAGAAAGACTGATGAGCTCACATTACACTTAAGATTCTTCTCAATCAGTGTGTTATATAGCTTTTCAGTAAGAGTAAATTCACGCACAGTGTGGAGAAAGATTTCTCTGCAGTTTTCAAACACATTTGTGTTTCTATCTAATTATGTAGATTTATCAGGGTAGAAAGTACATGAAATTCGGTCCTTGATGAGAAAAACAATAGATTCCTTAGTTCAGAATCTCCTTTAGTTTAACTGTAGTGATAGATAAAGTTTACATCACTAGTCTTTCTTATAATGGCCCTGGAACATTTTCTCTACTGGTGCAGTTAAAATGTACTTGCTGTTCATGCGAGATAAAAGTTACTTCTAAATTAGGATGTACTAGTGTTATCTTCAAGGTAGAAGACACAATGGTCTTTCAATTTACATAAGGAATTCGATTGTTTAATGAACTCAGCATTCTAAGACATGTGCATTTTTTATCTAACATCAGCTTGAAAGACATTTTTGAGCGAGATCTACCAACAAGATAAATATAAATGCGTCAAGTCAAATTACAGGCAATTCCACGTGTAAATATGAGTGCAGCTAGCTCAAAATACTTAAATTTCATTTCAACACAAACTCATAGACAAGAAAATGGTAAATGACACCTTAACTCAAGCATTAACACCTGTTCTGAATAATGCTCATCATAGAAGTATAAAATAATCTTTGCACAACTTCACCGAGAAATATATTGCAAAGAACTAAAGACCTCCCATTATGTTCAGTTACAGAACGTTAGCAGTGAGTGCTAAATTGGCATTACTGTGTTATAAAACACAGTATTTTTTAATGCAATAAAGAAAAATAAGATTCTGTCAAGCACTGCTAATTCTAATGAGCAGAACACTGTGTAACTTTCTCAGGTAGTATAGGAACTATACATCTTGATTCAGTTGCATTTGCTCAACAAGAGAATGAGAGATTCACTGTTCAACTTCTATATACTGTGGCTGTTTTAGACAGTGCTAACTAACCCTGGCAAAAAATGCTTTCAATGTAATGAAGCATGTTCTCTGTCCTAATGAAATAAGTTAAAATTTTAATCATTTTTTTATAGTTTTAACACTGATTTTTGTATATCCTGCAATGCTCATTTCAAAACGTTGTACACATAATGAACACAAAAAATGTTGTATGAATTGCACATGTAAAATGACTTTCCAATATATATATGAAACGGTTTCTGATAAAATAGGTGTTGATTTTTCATGTAAATATGTAAAAAACATGGCTCATTCAATCTGATTCTTAGAAACAACGCATTTCAATGCTTTATTGTATTTGTTACTTTTATCAGTTCTCTGTACACTGTAACATATTCAAGTAAAAATGCTAGACTCAATAATATTTGTGCTGTTAGGTATGCAGTTTAAACACATTCTTTGACAGTTATTCAAACAGTTATTCTGACATTGCCAAATGGCAATAAGCTACAAAACTGATGAGCTCACATTAAAGTTAGCATATCTTCTAGATCTTAGTTTGTTATAAAGGTTTACAGTAGAGTAAAATAACACAGTGTAGACTAACAGTTCTTTGCAGTTTTAAAACACATTTGTGGTTCTCTTTAATTATGTAGACTACTTAGGGTAAAAAGTACATGAAAATCTGTTCATGATGAGAAACAATAGGTTTCTTAGTTTAGAATCTTCATTTTAACTGTAGTGTTAAATAGTTTATATGACTAGTGTTTCTTCTCATGGGCCTGAAACATTTGCTGTACATGTGCACTTAAATTGTACTTGCTGCCTATGTGAGATAAAAGTTCCTTGTTTCTGATAACACAGGCGTAGAATTCACAGTATCGAATCATGTTCTCTACACTAATGAAATATGTCATATTAATAATAATTTTCTCATATATTTTTGTATGTCCTGCAATGCTCTGTTCAATATAAGATTTTTCAAGTAAGAATGCCAGACTTTTAGTTAAATTTGTGCTGTTTAGTAAGGAGTGAAAACACACTTTTTTGCAGTTGGCTAAAATGTTATTCTAACACTCTCAAATCGCAATAAGAGGGAAAGACTGATAAGCTCACATTAAACTTAGGGTTTTTTAGTTCATAATCTTTTTTAGTTTACCTGTAAAGATAAATAAAGTTTACAGCAGTAGTCATTCATATAATGGCCCTGGAACATTTCCTGTACTTGTGCAGGAAAATGTACTTGCTGTTTTTGTGAAATAGAAATTACTTATAAATTAGGATTTACTAATGTTATCTTCAACGTAGAAATATCTGTTTACACAATGGTCTTCCTATTTATGTAAGGAATTCTATTGTTTAATGAACTCAGCATTCTAAGTAATGTGCTTTTGACCTGAAGTGTTTATAGTTATCTTGTCTGTACCTCTTGCTCAAAAATGTCTTTCAAGCTGATTATACATAAAGCTTTCTTTTTAATTAATCACTGCTTTTTATATGAAATGCCTATTTTTTAGAATGCTGGGTTCATTAAACAATCACATTCTTTACGTAAATTGGAAGACCATTGTGTAAAAAAATTTTCCTACCGTGAGGATACCACTAGTAATACCCATTTACAAGTAACTTTTATCTTACATGAGCAGCAAGTACTGTTTAACTGCACAAGTACAGGAAATGTTCCAGGGCCATTATAAGAAAGACTAGTGATGACAACGGTATTTAACACTAAAGGAGATACTGAACTAAGAAACCTATTGTTTCCTCTCATAATGGACAGAATTTCATGCACTTTCTGACTAAATTGATCTACTTAATTCAAGAGAACCCCAAGTGTGTTTTTGAACTGCAAAGAAATGTTTCTCTGAACTTTGTGTTATGTTGCTCTAACTGTAATACTGTATGTCAAACTGAGATCCAGAAGACATCCTAAAATGAATGTGAGCTCATCACTCTTTCTCACTTATTGCCATTGGACAGTGTTAGAACACCTATTTGTCCAACTGGAAAAGAGTGTGTTTTAACTCTTTACTTAACAGCACAAATTTAACTAAAAGTGTGGCATTCTTACCTGGAAATCTTACACTATACAGAGAAGTGCTAAGAGTAACATGTATAATTAAGTGTTGACATGGGTTGTTTCTATGCATCAGATTGATTGATCCATGTTTTTTACATATTTACATTTAAAATTCAAGTCCAGTGTTATCAGAAAGTTTTATATATATATATATATATATATATATATATATATATATATTATTAATTCTAATGGGGTGATGCCAATAAATCAGTGTACATATGTACAATGAAAACATCTCCAGGTTATCTCATCATTCAATTGTGTTGCATACCCATCACCAAAAGTCAAATTGTCCTCTGTCACCTTCAATCTGGCCTTCCCTGTGTCCCTCCCCTCCTCCCTATCCCACTCTTCCCTCCCTCCCCCCATCCCATAACCACCACTCTCTTGTCCATGTCTCATACCCTCACTTTCATGTCCCACCTATGTATGTAATCGTGCTATTCTCAGTTTTTCTTTTTTTCTGATTTACTTATTTCACTCCGTATAATGTTATCAAGGTACATCCATTTTGTTATAAATGATCCGATGTCATCGTTTCTTATGGCTGAGTAGTATTCCATAGTATACATGAACCATAGCTTTTTAATCCACTCATCTTCTGACGGACACTTGGGCTGTTTCCAGATCTTCGCTATTGTGAACAATGCTGCCACGAACATGGGGGCGCATTTCTTCTTTTCGAACAGTGCTATGGTGTTCTTAGGGTATATTCCTAAAAGTGGGATAGCTGGGTCAAAAGGCAGTTCGATTTTTAATTTTCTGAGGAATCTCCAAACTGTTTTCCACAGTGGCTGCACCAGTCTGCATTCCCACCAGCAGTGCAGAAGGGTTCCTTTTCTCCACATCCTCGCCAGCACTTATTCTGTGTTGTTTTGCTGATAAGTGCCATTCTGACTGGTGTGAGGTGATATCTCATTGTGGTTTTAATTTGCATTTCTCTAATGATTAGTGATGTTGAGCATTTTTTCATATGCCTATTGGCCATCTGTATGTCCTCTTTGGAGAAATTTCTATTCATTTCTTTTGCCCATTTATTGATTGGGTTGTTTGTCTTCCTGGTGTTGAGTTTTATAAGTTCTTTATAAATTTTAGTTATTAACCCCTTATCAGATGTGCTGTCGAATATGTTCTCCCATTGTGTGGTTTTACTTTTTTTTCTGTTCCTATTGTCTTTAGCTGTGCAAAAACTTTTTAGTTTGATATAGTCCCATTTGTTTATCTTGCTTTTATTTCAGTTGCCCATGAAGATAAATCGGCAAATATACCGCTGCTACAGATGTCAGAGAGCTTGCTGCCTATGTTTTCTTCAAAAGATGCTTATGGTTTCACGGCTTACATTTAAGTCTTTTATCCATTTTGTTTTTGTGAATGGTGTAAGTTGATGGTCTACTTTCATTTTTTTGCAGGTAGATGTCCAATTTTCCCAACACCATTTGTTAAAGAGGCTGTCTTTACTCCATTGTATGTTCTTTCCTCCTTTGTCAAATATCAGTTGTCCATAAAGCTGTGGGTTTATTTCTGGGTTCTCTGTTCTGTTCCATTGATCTATGTGCCTGTTCTTATGCCAGTACCAGGCTGTCATGAGTATAATGGCCTTATAGTAAACCTTGATATCAGGAAGAGTGATACCTCCTGCTTTATTTTTTCTTTTTAAGATTGCTGAGGCTATTCGTGTTCTCTTTTGGTTCCATATAAATTTTTGGAATATGTGTTCTATATCTTTGAAGTATGTCATTGGTATTTTAATTGGTATTGCATTGAATTTATAAATTGCTTTGGGTAATATAGACATTTTAGTGATGTTTATTCTTCCTAGCCATGAGCACGGTATGTGCTTCCACTTGTTTGTATCTTCCTTGATTTCTTTTATCAATGTTCTATAATTTTCCGAGTACTAGTCCTTAACATCCTTGGTTAAATTTACTCCTAGGTACTTTATTTTTTGGCTGCAATAGTGAAGGGGATTGTTTCCTTAATTTCTTTTGCTGATATTTCATTGTTGGTGTATAGAAATGCCTCTGATTTCTGAGTATTAATTTTATATCCTGCCACCTTGCTGAATTCATTTATAAGGTTCAATAGTTTTTAGACTGAGACTTTAGGGTTTTCAATATACAATATCATATCATCTGCAAATAATGACAGTTTTACTTCTTCTTTTCCAATTTGTATGCCTTTTATTTCTTCTTCTTGTCTGATTGCTGTAGCTAGGACTTCCAGAACTATGTTGAATAAGAGTGGTGAAAGTGGGCAACCCTGCCTGGTTCCTGATCTTAAGGGGATTGCTTTTAATATTTGTCCATTTAGTATGATGTTTGCTGTCGGTTTATCATAGATGGCCTTTATCATGTTAAGGAATGATCCCTGTATTCCCACTTTAGTCAGAGTTTTGAGCATGAATGGGTGCTGGATTTTATCAAATGCCTTTTCTGCATCTATTGAAATTATCATGTGATTTTTGTCCTTCCTTTTGTTTATGTGTTGAATCACATTGATTGATTTGTGAATATTGAACCAGCCTTGCCTCTCCAGAATAAATCCCACTTGATCGTGGTGTATGATTTTTTTCATATATTGCTGGATCCGTTTGGCTAATATTTTGTTGAGAATTTTAGCGTCTAAATTCATCAGGGATATAGGCCTATAATTTTCTTTCTTTGTGTTGTCTTTGCCCGGTTTTGAAATCAGAATTATGCTCGCCTCATAAAAGGAGTTTGGAAGTCTTCCTTCCTCTTGAATTTTTTGAAATAGCTTGAGGAGGATAGGAGTTAGTTCTTTGAATTTTTGATAGAATTCACTTGTGAAGCCATTAGGCCCAGGACTTTTTTTTTTTGAAAGTTTTTTGATAACTGTTTCGATCTCATTTGTTGTAATTCGTCTGTTTACGTGTTCTGATTCTTCCAGATTGATTTTTGGAAGGTTATATGATTCAAGAAATTTGTCCATTTCACCTAGATTGTCTAATTTTTTGGCATATAGTTCTTTATAGTATCTTTTTACAATGCTTTGTATTTCTGTTGTGTCAGTTGTTATTTCTCCACTGTCCTTTCTAATTGTATTTGAGTCCTCTCTCTTTTTTTCTTGGTGAGTCTAGTTAAAGGTTCATCAATCTTGTTTACCTTTTCAAAGAACCAGCTTCTAGTTTCATTGATCCTCTGTATTGTTTCCTTAGCCTCTATGTCATTTATTTCTGCTCTGACCTTTATTATTTTCTTCCTTCTATTTGTCTTGGGTTTTATTTGTTGTTGTTTTTCTAGTTCTTTTAGATGCAGCATCAGGATGCTTATTTGAGCTTTTTCTAGCTTCTTATGATATGCCTGTAGTGCAATAAACTTCCCTCTCAGAACTGCTTTTGCTGTTTCCCATAAATTTTGAGTTGATGTATGCTCATTATCATTTGTTTCTAGAAACTTTTTTATTTCTTCTTTGATCTCATTGTTAATCCATTCATTATTTAATATCATGCTATTTAGTTTCCAAGTGTTTGAGTATGTTTCATTTTTTCTTTTGTGGTTAATTTCTAGTTTCATGGCATTGTGATCAGAGAAAATGCTTGATATGATTTCAATCTTCTTAAATTTATTGAGACCATATTTGTGTCCTAACATGTGGTCTATTCTAGAAAACGTACCATGAGCGCTTGAGAAGAATGTATATTCTACTGCTTTACAGTGAAAAGTTCTGAAGATATCTATTAAATCAAGTTGATCTAGTGTCTCCTTTAAGTCTGCTGTTTCTTTATTAATTTTCTTTCTTGAGGATCTATCCAGTGTTGTTAGAGGGGTATTGAAATCCTCTACTATGATAGTATTGCTGTTAATCTCGCCCTTTATATCCATCAAAGTCTGCTTTATGTATTTCGGGGCTCCTATATTTGGTGCATAGATATTTACAATAGTTATATCTTCCTGTTGAATTGTTCTCTTTATTATTATGTAGTGTCCTTTATCTCTTACTACAGCCTTTGTTTTAAAGTCCATTTTGTCTGATATAAGTATTGCTACCCCTGCTTTTTTTTCATTTTCATTTGCATGAAATTTTTTTTTCCATCCTTTTACCTTCAGTCTATGAACTTTTGTTTTAAGGTGTGTCTCTTATAGACAGCATATGTATGGGTCCTGTTTCTTTATCCATGCAGCTACCCTATGTCTTTTGATTGGATCATTTAATTCATTTACATTTAAGGTTATTATTAATATGTAGTTGTTTATTGCCATTTTATTCTTTAAAGCTGTATTCTTCCTTTGCTCTATTCATTCCTTCCTTTAAACTGTTCACAAGAGGCCCCTTAGTATCTCTTGCAGAATTGGTTTGGTTTTTATGAATTCCTTGAGGCTTTCTTTTTCTGGGAAGCTCTTTATTTCTCCTTCAATTTTAAACGTTAGCCTTGCTGGATAAAGTAGTCTTGGTTGTAGGTTCTTGTTCTGCATTACTTTATTTCTTGCCATTTCCTTCTGGGCTCAAGTGTTTCTGTTGAGAAGTCCGATGTCATCCTTATGGGGGCTCCTTTGTAGGTGATAGTCTTTTTTTCTCTAGAAGCTTTTAAAATTTTTTCTTTATCCATTAGCTTTGGTATTTTAACTATGATGTGTCTTGATGTCGATCTTTTTGGGTTTCTTTTTAATGGAGTTCTGTGTGCTTCTTGAATGTGTGGAGTGTTTCCCAGCCTTAATTTAGGGATGTTTTCTGCTATGATTTGATTGAACAAAGTTTCCATTTCCTGTCCTCTCTCCTCTTCTTCAGGCACCCCTATGATGCGAATGTTGTTTCTCTTCATGTTGTCACAAAGCTCCCTTAGAGTTTCCTCACATTTTTTAAGTCTCTTTTCCTTTCTCTTCTCTGCTTCTGTGCCTTTGTTTATTGTGTCCTCTAACTCGCTTATTCGATCCGAAGCGTCATCCATCCTGCTTTTAATTCCTTCCATTGTGGTCTTCAGTTCTGATAATGTATTTGTCATTTCTGTCTGATTCTTTTTTATTATTTCAATTTCATTTTTTATACTTGTTATCTCTTTATTTAGGTGTTCATAATGACTATCCATTGTTGTTCTAATTTCTTTGATCATCCTAACTATTATTATTCTAAATTCTGCTTCTGGTAATTTGGTTATATCTGGTTCATTCAGGTCCTTCTCTGGGCATTTCTCTTGATTCATTTGGTTTGCATTCCTCTGCCTGCCCATTTTTTCTGTGTATAAGCAAGTTGTGGCCACTGGAGTCCAGTAGGTGTTGCCTTTGTGTTCTCTAGGTGTGTTCTATCTGCAGGCCCCCCACCCCCTCTGCCGGTGCCTAGGGTGGTTTGGTATGAGCGTTGCCAGCGCCGGCCCACTGTGGCTTTTGCTGTGATTTCCTCCTCTCATCCGTGGGAGAGGCTGTCACTGAAGCCACAAGACTTAGCACCAAGGGTAGAGGTGAGCACCTTTGCTCAGCTCCGGACCCAGCCTAATTCCAGACTTCCGCCAAGAACCAGCAGTCGGAGCTTGCTCGCTACAGTTCCTCGGGTTAGGCGGGGCTTTTGACGTGCTCTCAGCTTTAAGCTTTTGCCCGTCTGGAGCTTTAGCCCCGCCCTCGAGGCCAGGGCCCAAGGTTTATTGGGGCGGGCGCGTTTTCTGGCTTCCGCTCAGCTGCATACTTCCACTAATCCGGACTCTACCCCGCACCCGCGTTCGGAGCCCGCTCGTGCACGTGTGAATGCTATCCGCGGTTTCTCTGGCCGGATGGGGATAGTAGCGTGGGCTCAGCTGCGAGCCTCCACTTGTCTTGGGGTCCACCCCATTCCCGCGCTCGGATCCCGCTCTCGCACGTATACTGGCCAACCGCGGTTTCTCCGGCCCGGGGGTGGGGTGGGGGACTGGTAGTGTCAGCTCAGCCCCAAGTCCCTGCCCGTCCCTGGTCCTAGCCCGGTCCCTGCGGTCGGGGCCGGCTTGCACAGGGCCTGCCCGTTCCTGGCCTCCTGCTCTGTCCCCGTTAGTGGGATTAAAGGCGGGCCCGCAGCTTCCGTACCGCTTTTGCGCGTCTCCTCCGACCCTCTGGGCTAGACCGATCTCCCACCGGCTTGGCCTCTGCCCACGCCGACAGAACCACCGTTCAGTGTCCTGCCACCCCAAAACCTTAAGCAGCCCTCAGCAGAGTAGGAAGGGACCTAATACTCCACACTGTAGGCCTGGGAGCTCCCTCACTTGTTTCACAGCTCAAAACTGTCCAAACGCCTCTTCTAGGCTCTAGGACTGCAGGCTGGGGCTTGGTTCTTGGGACCCATGTCCCTTTCTCTCCACCAAACTCTCCTCCTGCCACACGGGTCTCTCCGGGCTGCTGTTTGCTCCGGGGAGCTGGGCAGCCCTCTTCGCGTTTTCGCTATTCCTACCAGTCTCAATGTGGCTTCTTCTGTGTTCCTTGGTTGAACAGTCCACTTAGTTTTGTTCAAAGTTGGTTTATCCAGGTGATGGTTCTTAAAATTGAGTTGTAATCCACTTTGGTTCTGGGAGTTGGAAGTTGGTACGTCTGCCTACTTTGTCGCCATCTTGCTTCTCCAGAAAGTTTTATATATCTATTGACCCGTCATTTTACATGTTCAACCTATACACTTTTTCTATGCTCAGTATGTGTAAAACATTCTGAAGTGAGCATTGTAGGATATACAAATATCAGTGTGGAAACTGAGAAAATGATTATTATTTTAACTTATTTCATAAGGGCAGAGAACATGCTACAATACTCTGAGAGAATTTTATGCTTGTGTTAGCACTGTCTAGAACAGCCAGAGTATATACAAGTTCAACAGTTAAGCTTTCATTGCATTGGTTAGCAAATGCACCATCATCATAATGGATAGTTACTACACTACCTGATAAAGTTACACAGTGGCCTGCTCATTAGACGTAGCAGTGCTTGTCAGAATCTTCTTTGTGTTTATTGATTTAGAAAATACTGAGTTTTATAACATAGTAATGCCAATTCAGCACTCACTGCTTAGGTTCTGTAACTGAACATAATGGGGAGGTCTTTATTTCATTGAAATATAGTTCTGTGTGAAGTGCAAAGATTATTTTATACTTCTATGCTGAGGATATTCCAGAACAGATGCTGAAGCTTGGTTAAAAGGGTCAATTACCTTTTTGTTGTATTTGAGTTTGTTTTCATATGAAATTTAAGTATTTTAGCTAGCTGCCCTCATATCTACACTTGACATTACTTGAAATTTGAACTGAAGATTTTATATTTATCTTGTCTATATATCTCGCTCAAACATGTCTTTCAAGCTGAAGTTACATATTGCTTTTTTAAAATTAATTACTGCTTATTATATAAAATGCACATTTCTTAGAATGCTGAATTTATTAAAAAATCACATTCCTTATGTAAATTGAAACAGCATTTTGTAAACAGATATTCTTACACTGAAGATAACACTAGAAATTCCCAATTTTTAAGTAACTTTTATCTCACATAAGCAGCAAGTACAATTTAACTGCACAAGTACAGGAAATATTCCAGGGCCAATATAAAAAAGACTAGTGATGTAAACTTTAACACTACTGTTAAACTAAAAGTGATTCTGAACTAAGAATCCTATTGCAACCTTTCATCATGGAGAGAATTTCATGAACTTTCTACCCTAATTGATCTACATAGTTAAAGAGAACCACAGATGTGTTTTCAAACTGCAAAGATATGTTTCTCTACAATGTGTGTTATTTTACTCTTACTGTAAACCTGTATAACAAACTAAGATCCAGAAGGTATCTTAACTTTAATGTGAGCTCATCAGTCTTTCTAACTTATTGCCACTTGGCAGTTTTAAAATACCTTTTTGAACAACTGCCAAAGAATGTGTTTAAACTGCGTACTTTACAGCACAATGTTTACTATGAGTCTAGCATTCTTACTTGAAAATCTTACGGTGTTCAGCGAACTGCTAAGAGTAACGTGTATAATGAATTGTTGAAATGCGTTGTTTCTATGCATCAGATTGTTTGGTCCACGGTTTTTACATATATGTGTTTATCAAACATTCAACTCCTCTGTTATCAGAAACTTTCATATTTCTATTGACACTCTTTTTACATGTTAAACACATACACGGTTTTTCTGTGTTGTGTATGTGTACAACATTCTGAATGAGCATTGCAGGTTATACAAAAATCAGTGTTAAATCTATGAGAAAATGATTATGGTTTTATCTTATTTTATTAGGGCAGAGAACATGCTTCTATAGTCTGAAAGCATTCTGTGCCAGTGTAAGTTATCACTGTCTAAAACAGCCACAGTATATAGAATTTCAACAGTGAAACTCTCATTCTCTTGGTTAGCAAATGCAACAGCATCAAATGTATAGTTACTGTACTATCAGATAAGGTTACACAGTGTGTTTCTCATTAGAAGTAGCAGTGCTTGTCAGAATCTTATTTGTCTTTTTTGATTTAGAAAATACTGACTTGTATATCAGAGTAATGCCAATCCAGCCCTCACTGCTTACGTTCTGTACCTGAACATAATGAGGAGGTCCTTAGTTCTTTTAAATATACTTCTGAGTGAAGTTGTGCAAAGATTATTTTATATTTTTATGCTGAGCATATTCCAGAACAGATGTTAATGCTTGGTTACAAGTGTCATTTACCTTTCTGTTGTATTTCAGTTTGTGTTGAAATGAATTTAAGTATATTGAGCTAGCTGCACTCATATGTACATGAGAAATTATTTGAAATTTGACCTGAAGCGTTTATAGTTATCTTGTCTGTACCTCTCGCTCAAAAATGTTTTTCAAGCTGATGTTACATAAAGCTCTTTTTAATTAATCACTGCTTATTATATGAAATGCACATTTCTTAGAATGCTAAGTTCATTAAACAATCACATTCTTTACGTAAATTGGAAAACCATTGTGTAAACAGATTTTCCTACCATGAAGATAACACTAGTAATTCCCATTTAAAAGTGACTTTTATCTTACATGAGCAGCAAGTACAGTTTAACTGCACAAGTACAGGAAATGTTCCATGGCCATTATAAAAAAGACTGGTGATGTAAACTGTAGTTAATCTTACAATTAAACTGAAGGAGATTCAGAAATAAGAAACCTATTGTTTCCTCTCATCAGGGACAGAATTTCAAGTACTTCCTACCCAATTGATCTACATAATCAAAAGGAACCACAAATGTGTTTTAAAACTGCAAATAAATGTTTGTGTCAACTTTGTGTTATTTTGCTTTTACTGTAAAACTATATATCAACCAAAGATCTAGAAGATATCCTAAACTTAATGTGAACTCATCACTCTTGCTTAATGCTATATGACAGTGTTAGAATACCTTTCTGGCAAACTGCAAAAAAAGTGTTTTAACTCCTTAATAGCACAAATTTAACTAAAAGTCTGGCATTCTTACTTGAATATCTTGCACTGTACAGAGAAGTTCTAAGAGTAACATGTGAAATAAAGCATTAAAATGGGTCTTTCCTATGGATCAGATTGATTGTTCCACGTTTTTTACATATTTTCATCTAAAATTTAACTCCTGTCTTATCAGAAACAGTTTCATATATCTACTGTAAAGTCATTTTACATGTTCAACCCATACACATTTTTTGTGTTCAGTATGTGTACGAAATTGTTAAGTGTGCATTGCAGGATTTACAAATATCAGTGTTAAAACTATGAGAAAATGATTATTGTTTTAACTTATTTCATTCAGGTAAAAACATGCTTCAATACTATGAAAGAATTCTATGCCAGTGTTAGCACTGTCTAGAACAGCCACAGTATATAGAAGTTCAACAGTGAAACATTCATAGTATTGTTTTGCAAATGCATCAGCAACAAGATGTTTAGATACTCTAATGCCTGCTATACTTTCACAGTGGTTTACTCATCAGGAGTAGCACTGCTTGGCAGAATCTATTTTTGTTGTTGATTTAGACAGTACTCAGTTTAATAACAGAGTAATGTCAATGCAGCACTAACTGCATAGGTTGTGTAACTTAACATAACGGGCAGGTCTTTAGTTCTTTGAAATATAGTTCTGGGTGGAGTTGTGCAATAATTATTTTATACTTTTACGCTGAGCATATTCCAGAATGGATGCTAGTGCTCAGTTACAATTGTCATTTACCTTTTTGAAGTATTTGAATTTGTGCTGAAATGAAATTTAAGTATTTTCAGCTAGCTGCACTCATATAAACACAAGAAATTACTTGAAATTTAACTTTAAACTTTTATATTTATCTTGTCTATACACCTTGCTCAAAAATGTATTTCAAGCTGAAGTTACATAAAGCTTTCTTTTTAATTAATGACTGCTTATTATATGAAATGGACATTTCTTAGAATGCTGAGTTTATTAAGCAAACACATTTTTTACGTAAATTGGAAGACCATTGTGTAAACCGATTTTCCTATCGTGAATATAACACTAGTAAATTTCAATTTAGAGGTAACGTTTATCTCACATTAGCAGCAAGTATATTTTAACTGCACTTGTACAGAAAATGTTCCAGGGCCATTTAAAAAAGACTAGTGATATTACGTGTAGTTAATATTACAATTAAACTAAAGGACATTCAGAACAAAGAAACTTATTGTTTCCTCTCCTCAGGGACAGAATTTCATGTACTTTCTACCTAAACTGATCTCCATAATTAAACAGAACCACAATTGTGTTTTAAAACTGCAAATAAATATTTTTGTAAACTTTGTGTTATTTTGCTTTTACTGTAAAACTTTATATCAAACAAAGATCTTGAAGATGCCCTAACCTAAATGTGAGCTCATCACTCTCACTGAATGCCATTTGACAGGGTAGGAATACCTTTTTTGCCAACTGCAAAAGAGTGTGTTTTAACTCCTTACTTAACAGCACAAATTTAACTAAGAGTCTGGCATTCTTACTTGAAAATCTTGCACTCTACAGAGAATATCTATGAGTAACATGTGTAATAAAACATTGAAATGAGTTGTTTCTATGGATCAGATTTATTGATCCACATTATTTACATATTTACATCTAAAATTGAACCCCTGTGTTATCAGAAAATCTTTCAGATTTCTACTGCAAAGTTATTTTACATGTTCAATCCATACACGTTCTTTTTTGTGTTCAGTGTGTGTACAACATTGTTAAGAGAGCACTGTTGGATATACAAATATCAGTGTTAAACCTATGAGAAAACGATTATTTTAACTTATTTTATTATGGAAAAACACATGCTTCAATATTCTGAAAGAATTCTATTCCAGTGTTAGCACTGTCTAGAACAGCCACAGTATATAGAAGTTCAACAGTAGAACTTTCATAGTATTGGTTAGCAAATGCACCAGCAACAAGATGTATAGATACTCTACTGCCTGCTATAACTGCACAGTGGTCTACTCATCAGCAGGAGCATTGTTTGGCAGAATCTTTTTTGTTGTTGTTTATTTAGACAATACTTATTTTTATAACAATGTAATGTCAATGCAGCACTCACTTCTTAGGTTCTGTAACTGAACATAATGAGGAGGTCTTTAGTTCTTTGAAATATAGTTCTGGGTGAAGTTGTACAAGGATTATTTTATACTTCTATGCAGAGCATATTCCTGAAAAGATGGGAGTGCACAGTTACAAGTGTCATTTCCTTTTTTTTGTATTTGAGTGTGTGTTGAAATAAAATTTAAATATTCTGAGCTAGTTGCACTCATATGTACACGTGGAATTACTTGAAATATGACCTGAAGCTTTTATATTTATCTTTTCTATACATCTCGCTCAAAAATGTCTTTCAAGCTGAAGTTACATAAAGCTTTCTTTTTAATTAATCACTGCTTTTAATATGAAATGCACATTTCTTAGAATGCTGAGTTCATTAAATAATCACTTTCTTTACATAAATTGGAAGACCATTGTGTAAACAGATTTTTCTACTTTGAAGATAACACTCGTAAATCCCAATTTACAAGTAACTTTCATCTCACATTAGCAGCAAGTACATTTTAACTGCACAAGTACAGGAAATGATCCAGGGCCATAGAAGAAAGACTAGTGATGTAAATTGTATTTAACACTACAGTTAATCTAAAGAAGATTCTGAACTATGAAACCTATTATTTCCTCTCATCATGTACAGAATTTCATGTACTTTCTACCTAAATTGATCTGCATAATTAAAGAGAACCCCAGGTGTGTTTTAAAACTGCAAACAAATCTTTGTGTCAACTTAGTGTTATTTTGCTTTTACTGTAAAACTGTATATCAAACAAAGATCTAGAAGATGTCCTAACCTTAATGTGAGCTCATCACTCTCACTGAATGCCATTTGACAATGTAGGAAAGTTTTGACCAACTGCAAAAGAGTGTGTTTTAACTCCTTACTTAACAGCATAAATTTGTCTAAAAGTCTGGCATTTTTACTTAAAAATCTTGCACTGTACAGAGAACTTCTAAGAGCAATATGTGTAATGAAGCATTGAAATGGGTTGTTTCTATGAATCAGATTGATTGATCTACGTTTTTTACATAGTTACGTGTAAAATTGAACTCCTGTGTTATTAGAAACTCTTTCGGATTTCTACTGCAAAGTCATTTACATGTTCAATCCATACACGTTTTTTTGTGTTCAGTATGTGTACAACATTGTTAAGAGAGCATTTCAGGATATACAAATATCAGTGTTAAAGCTATGAGAAAACGATTATTTTAACTTATTTCATTATGGAAAAGAACATGCTTCAATACTCTGAAAGAATTCTATGCCAGTGTTAGCACTGTCTAGAATAACCACAATATATAGAAGTTCAACAGTGAAACTTTTATGATATTGGTTAGCAAATGCACCAGGAACAAGATGTATAGTTACTCTATTGCCTGCTATAATTGCGCAGTGGTCTACTCATCAGGAGTAGCAGTGTTTGGCAGAATCTTTTGTTGTTGTTGTTTATTTAGACAATAGTTAATTTTATAACAAAGTAGTGTCAATGCAGCACTCACTGCTTAGGTTCTGTAACTGAACATAATGATGTCTTTAATTCTTTGAAATATAGTTCTGGGTGAAGTTGTAAAAGAATTATTTTATAGTTCTATGTGGAGCATATTCCAGAAGAGATGCGAATGCATGGTTACAAGTGTCATTTACTTTTTGTTGTATTTGAGTGTGTGTTGAAATAAAATTTATGTACTCTGAGCTAGACTCACTCATATGTTCACGTGGAATTTCTTGAAATATGACCTGAAGCTTTTATATTTATCTTGTCTGTACATCTCGCTCAAAAATGTCTTTCAAGCTGAAGTTACATAAAGCTTTCTTTTTAATCACTGCTTTTTTATATGAAATGCACATTTTTTAGTATGCTGAGTTCATTAAATAATTACTTTCTTTACGTAAATTGGAAGACCATTGTGTAAACAGATTTTTCTACTTTGAAGATAACACTAGTAAATCTCAATTTACAAGTAACCTTTATCTAACATTAGCAGCAGGTACAGGTTAACTGCACAAGTACAGGAAATTTTCCAGGGCCATTGTAAGAAAGACTAGTGATGTAAACTGTATTTTACACTACAGTTATTCTAAAACAGGTTCTGAAATAAGGAACCTATTGTATCCTCTCATCATGAACAAAATTTCAAGTACTTTCTACCTAAATTGATCTACATAATTTAAAAGAACTCCAGGTGTGTTTTAAAACTGCAAATAAATATTTCTTTAAACTTTGGGTTATTTTACATTTACTGTAAAACCATATACCAAGCAAAGATCTAGAAGATGTCTTACCATTAATGTGAGCTCATCACTCTCACTTAATGCCATTTGACAGTGTTAAAATACCTTTTTGGCCAACTGCAAAAGAGTGTATTTTAACGTTTTACTTAACAACACAAATTTAACTAAAACTCTGGCATTCTTACTTAAAAATCTTACACTGTACAGAGAACTGCTAAGAGTAACATGTATAATGAAGCATTGAAATGGGTTGTTTCTATGGATCAGATTGATTGATCCTCGTTTTTTACATATTTACATCTAAAATTTAACTCCTGTGTTATCAGAAACAGTTTTATATATCTATTGTAAAGTCATTTTACATGTTCAACCCATACACGTTCTTTTGTGTTCAGTATTTTTACAACATTGTTAAGTGAGCATTGCATACAAATTTCATGTTAAGAAAATTTTGAAAGCACCTTTTCTGAAGTAATATTTTTATCCTAGTATTTTTGTTGTATTCTAATTAAATACATGAAACTTTCTTTGCCAATATGATAATTTCAGGCTGGTAGTTCCATGTTAATACAAACTGTCAATTTTTTTTAAACTTCTTTATGAAAGCATGCCCCACTCAAGATATCCAGGGTGAAAAATCTTGAAAGTTCAGTTTGATATTCTGTGTACATATGTGTGTTTAAAATGCATTCTCAGTGCTCTAATTAAATTATGATTTACATGTTTCATCAATCTGTATAAATAACTTAAAAACTGATTTTATAAGGATCAATATCACCCTGGAACTAATATTAGATATGCAAATGTTTTCATCCCATCCCATACTCATTGATTGATCACACACTTTACAGTATGTGGTCAACAATCTATGTTTCAATATACTTTGTAAGTGATTATTATGCCACCCATGTCCAAGTTCCACTAATTTATATGATCTTTCTCTTTGATTATTACAATTTTATTTTCTTTTTGAAATAAATCTTTCTAATATATATTATTTAAGTAGGTTGTAGTATTCAATGACACCTAAGTTTGTAAGTTATTTTTTTATTTAGCACAGGCTGCCACAACAAACTACCATAGACTAGGTTGCTTAAATAACAGAAATGTATTTTGGTCATTCTGGAGGCTGGGGTTTAATATTAGTGTGCCAGCAAGGTTCAGTTCCAGTGGAAGGATTTTTTTTAGCTTGCCTTCTCCCTATAGCCTTACATTGTTGGTGCAGGTGTAGGTGGGGGGAAGGGCACACTCTGGTATCTCTTTTTATAAGGGCACTGATTATCTCCTAAAGGCCACCTCTCTAAATACCATTAAATTGGGAATTAGCGGTTCAACATATGAATTGGGGGGGCATAATTTAGTTCATAACAGTCCAATTTCTTGTAAAAAGCAAGAGATGATGCTAAAATAAAATCACTTCTGGAGTCTAGTCCTTCATCCTAATTTATTTTCTAAGCAATACCTCTTTAATCTTAGTTTCCGTGTTTGAATTATAATAAACAGGTACACTATGTGTGGCTAAAGATTGTTGAGAAATTCAAATGTAGTAAATATGTGAAAGACTGGTATATTGACCACAGTATTGTCTAATTGTAATAAAGGTTATTAGTATTTTGATCAGCTGGCTATCATTAGTAAGTATAAACCCATCTAAGTAATGAACCATATGTTATCCAAATACTGTACTGATTGGAATAAAGAGGTCACTGGTAGTCATGAAGAATCATTGAAGACAATCATAGAAATTATCTAGATTACTCAACTTTCTACTTGATACAGACACCCACTCTAGAGAATACTAACCTTGGCTTGAATGCCATCAGCCTTGTATTATTCTGGGTACTCCAGAGTAACAGAACCTACATGTGTGTGTGTGTATGTGTGTGTGTGTGTGTGTGTGTGTGTGTGTGTGTGGTGTGTGTGTGTGTGTTTTTTGCAGGCCAGGTTCCCAGGCAAGAGCTCCTTGGAAGAATTGATGTTGAAGTTCAAGTCTGAAGGCAATTTGGAGGAGGAATTTTCTCTTTATTTGGGAAAACTCTATCTTTTTTCTTTTAAGAATTTCAACAAATTGAATGAGGCCCACCTACATGATGGACGGTAATCTGCTTTACCCAAATGTTAGTCCTATCTAAATGTTACCTCCACTGTCATAGCTAGACTGGTGTTTGACCAAGTATCTGAGTACATGAGCTCACATTTGATACATAAAGTTAACTATCATACCATACCTTAATATATAGGGTCAACTTACTTTGAAAATATTTAACCTTATAAATTTTGAAATTATATGAACATGATAGATAATAAATTAATACATATATATTCATATATATAATTAAATGGATAAATAAAAAAATGTGAGTCAATACCAGATATATTACCTCTACTTATTTCTCAATAAAAAATAATTCAACTTCCTTTCAACCTTGTGGAAGTTTTAGGAATGAAGCAGCTAACAAACTGTATGTAGAACACACTGATTCAAAAACACAGTAAGGAATCACATAGCTCTTTATTTGGCCTTAGTTGGTATGTCACATCAAGCAAGATACACAAATGAAGGAGGGTGGCTACTCTGTTGAATGTCTGAGCTGAGATCCAACAAGGGTTTTGGCACTGTGCTCTTGATTATAGCAAGATAAAAATTCATGGCATAAATATAAAATCTTGCTCTTAAGTTTCAAAATAGTTGTACAACTATGGATGAAACTAAATTTAGTAAATACATCAAACTCAATATAACACAGAAGATTATAGAAATTACTAAAACAGATTGTACAGTCAACACAGCTGTTGCCTAATATGAGGTAAGAGATAACTATCAAAGATTGCCTTAGCTAAGGCAGTATAGAAGAATTGTCACTTAAATTATATCCTGCATTATATTATCACTAATAGGTTAAAATTTAATAAATTTTTCTTGTACTTTGGATTATAAGTTTTATTCTCTAGTCAGTTTCATACATGGCAATTTAGCCCTTGATTAATGTTAGTTCAATTGTCTTAAGAGTAAACACTAAATAGCTTTGGTAACAAAGTTTTCAAGTGATATTCTCTAATGATAAACCAAATGAGATAAAATAATTGATCATATAGCAGAAGTGCAGTCAAGCAAACAAGTCATTAAAGGAGAGGTTTCTGGCAGAGGATGACCTGAAGAATCCTGATTAATCTCTAACTACAATTTTTTTCTTTGTTGTTTTGTAGCAGAGACAGAGAGAGTCAGAGACAGGAAGAGAGAGAGATGAGAAACATCAATTCTTCATTGCATCTAACTACATTTTTTTTTTACAGGGACAGAGAGAGGTTCAGAGAGAGGGATAGACAGGGACAGACAGACAGGAACAAAAAGAGGTGAGAAGCATCAATCATTTCTTCATTGCCATTGCGACACCATAGTTGTTTATTGATTGCTTTCTCACATGTGCCTTGACCACATGCCTTCAGCAGACCAAGCAACCCCTTGCTGAAGCCAGCGACCTTGGGTCCAAGCTGGCGAGTTTTTTCTCAAGCCAGATGGGCCCATGCTCAAGCTGTCGAGCTCGGGGTCTCGAACCTGGTTCTTCCACATTTCAGTCCGAGGATTTATCCACTGCACCACCAATGGTCAGACTAACTACAATTTTCTTGAAACCACATTTACATGTCTTGATCCTGACACAGATATAACCTTTGAGCTCTTGAGAAATTTATCCAGTTATTCTGAACCTTCTATCATATCTATTGCAGTGGATATGATTGGAGAACGCATTCTAGAAATGTCTGAATATTTCCATATAACGCATAGAGAGACATTATAAAATGAACACATTATTGGCTCTGGATTGTTGGCTTAGTTGTAGAGCGTCACCCTGGGGTGTAGATGTCCTGGGTTCAATTCCTGGTCAGGGCACACAGGAGAAGTGATCATTTGCTTCTCCACCCCTTCCCCTCTCACTTGTTTCTCTCTCTCTCTCTTTCTCTCACTTTTCTCTCCATCCCTCCTCCTCTCTTTTCTCTTTTCCTCTTGCAGCCATGGGTTGATTACAGTGAGTTGACTCCAAGCACTGAGGATGGCTTAATGGCCTCTGCCTCAGGCACTGAAAAATGGCTCTGGTTACAAAGGAGCAGGGTCTCAGCTGGGAAAAGCATTGCCCCTAGTGGGCATGCTGGGTGGATCCCAGTTGGGGCGCATGCAGGAGTCTGTCTCTGCCTCCCCTCCTTTCGCTAAAAAAAATGAACATTATTTATGAAACCTTGATGCTTTGCAGTAGTGACATTTAATAGATCTCACACAATTTCAGATTTGGAACAATTTAGCTAATACCAACATTGAGAAGCATATAATTTCTATTTGCTGGTAAAAGTAGAAATTTTCGAATTGATGTCATTTGGCCAAGAACTGTAAAACAATGTTCTGTATTAGCTCCACATTCTTTTCAACTTTATTTAAATTGCCTAATTTAAAGACTGTGCCTCTTGGATTTTTCTTTTAATTTGCTCTTTGAATTTTATAAAACTTTTATCATTTGTTTCTTTTCATTTTTTCCCCCTAAATGCTTTCAGTTTCTTCAATTCTCCTGCAAGTATAAAAAAAGTCTCTGCAACTTATTAACTACATGATTTTGGGTAAGTTATTTATTGTACCTACATCTCATTCCCTCTTCTCCCATGTTTTCATTTTTATTAAAGTTTATTGGGTTGCTATTGGTGAACAAAATCATCCAGGTTTCAGGTTCACAGGTTTCAGGTTCACAACTGCACACACATTATCCACACATTGTGTTGTGTGTCCACCACACCAAGTCAAGTCTCCCTGCATCACCATAAATTTCTCCTACCCATTTCTAACACCCCCATGCCCTTAACATTTTATCTCTATACTGTTGTCTGTGTCTATGAGGATTTTAATTTTTTTTAATTTTGCTTAAATCCTTGTCTTAAACAGGATAATATCTCATAGAAATGTTGTGAAGATTTAACAATAGACACTTATTCCTTGTGGTCATCTGACATTTACCAATTTACTTTCTTGTACTTGGTTTTCAGATAAACTCAATTAGTCCAGAAAATTGTGTGTGTGGAAGCCCAAAGCTAAAGGTTCTTCCTTTTTTGTTTTTTTCCTTGAGTGCTGGTTTCAGGCTTCATGTGACACATTAGGAACGAAATGATTCAGTCACTTTCTTCACCCTGAAAAACTCATAGGTATATATCACTTATTTTCTGGCCCTTTTAAAAACAAAGTGAAATTATTTTATAACAAGGTGAAAATATGGAGGTACTATTTTCAAATTTCATAAAAAATTATTAATGATTTTTAAAATCTCTGATATCCTCTCTTTGCTTTTTTTTGGTCTTAACACACAATGAGGATTCCACTACACCTTCTTTTTGCTCTGGAAGTCTTTTGATGGCCTTGCACAAAGGCAATACAATTCTGATCTGGAATAGAACTCCAAGGAAAAAATCCTTTCAGTCATAGTTTTACAAAGAAAACCAACAATAAACTATTATACAGGACATAGAACACTTTGAGAATTATTTAGGGACTCTGCTCTTGCTGCTATCTCAAACCCAAATCTCTATATTTTCTCTATTCTTCACAAATTGTTTTATTTTCTTCAATATATAAAAGCTTTCTGCACCATACTCTTCTACAGGTTTTCATTCTCTTGTGAAGGTTTCTGTGTACATGTAAAAATTTAATAAAATTTGTATGATTTTTTCCAGTTGAGCTATCTTACATCAGTTTAATTCTTAGACCCAGTCAGAGACCCAAAGACAGTAGAGGACAATTTTATTCACCCTGCAACAGCAGGAAAAGTATAATTACTAACGATATGAAACATGGCATCTATAAGATGGGGGATATAGATATTGGGGGTTAGTCATGGTATGGATTCTATTTGATAACAACAAAAGCAACTAGCAGCACAGTAGAGTGAGCCTGTAATCCCTGCTACTCACGAGGCTGAGGCAGAAGGATCACTTGAGTCCAGAAGTTTTGAGCTGTAGTGTGCTATGCCAATTGGGCATCTGCACAAAGTTCGACATCAATATGGTGACCTCCTGGGAGTGGGGGACCAACAGGTTGACTAAGAAGAAGAGGTGAACCAGCCTGGGATAGAAATAAAATAGGTCAAACTCTTGTGCTAATAACAACAAAAGTGACTGTAATTCCTGTATGGATAACTAACTGGGTGAAGCTCTAGAGCTAAGAGGCTAAGAGTGTGTTTTGCTCAGCTGGGATCACACAGGCTTGGTGATATTAAAATCATAACACTGGGTATTATGCAACTAGGAAGAGAGGTGGTGAAACATAGATCCTGAAGGCTTTGATTTTAGTTTGGTTCAAAAACAACTACAAGTCTCAGTAGATCTTGAGATGTCAGATTCTAAATAATGTTTGAGCAGATAATTTTGCTTCAGCATGCACTCCAGAAGTACAAGACTACCAGAACAGGGAGACAGCAGTGACTACTTTCTTCTTTTCTCATGACTGTCATTAATTAGCAATGGTTCCTTGAGTCAGTAAAGTCCTTTCTACTGGGTGTGCTGGCTCACTGGCTTTCTTTGACAAGCCTCTTGGAACAGTGTTTCCTCCCATATCTTTGAATGTCTGATGGTTTTCAGGGTGACTGACCAAGGAAAGCAAGACATTGAGTAAGGAACCAATTAAGTAGTAAGCCTGTGATCCACAGTCAACTGCCTGATTCAAACTCACTCTACCCTTAACCCTAATCATTTCTTTGAGTTCAGTTGTTCAAAATACTCACTTCTTAACTTTACTTAGAAAATAGCTTCAACAAAAACAAGAGAAACAATAAAGAGAAAATCAAGCCTGACCAGGCGGTGGCGCAGTGGATAGAGCATCGGACCGGGATGCGGAACACCCAGGTTCGAGACACAGAGCTCTCCACCTTGAGCATGGGCCCATCTGCCTTGAGAAAAAAGCTTGTCAGCTTGGACCCAAGGTCACTTGCTCCAGCACGGGGTTGCTTGGTCTGCTGAAGACCCACGGTCAAGGCACATGTGAGAAAGTAATCAATGAACAACTAAGGCATTGCAATGGCAATGAAAAACTAATGATTGGTGCTTCTCACCTCTCTCCATTCCTGTCTATTCCTCTTTGACTCTCTCTCTCTGTCCCTGTAAAAATAGAAAAACAAAACAGCTTCAATTACACACTACTGGGTCCTATTATAAGAAGTCAGTGACTCCTTCTGTCCTGGTCACAGATCTTTCTTTGTTGTCATGTTAATTGATCACAATGGACAGTAGTTACTAATGTATCTATTTGGGGTTTCTCAGAGGTCTATTTTATTAAGTGCCTTCCTACTTGATTGAAGTTTTATATACTCTTCTTTGTTCTGTGGATACAGCATATTTCACACAAGGAGGAGGGGTGCTTTCAGCTGCTATAGAATTTTGTCTTTCAGTTCTTTGTCTTGAAACAATCTATCTAGTTCTGTATTGACCTCGATTCACTTACTCCCCACTGCACCTTCACCCCACAGTCTGTCCCTTTTCTGTCTTGATCTTTTGACAACCAATAAAGAATGAGTGGATTTCTCCAGTAGATTTACTTTTCTTTTCAAATGTTGAGTCACTATGTTTTCTCTTCTAGCTCTTAATGTAAAAAATTGTAAAAATTTTTATTCTTTCTCTAAGCTCAACACTTGAACTTCAGCTGTATTTACTATAAAGGCTAACACATGCTGTGCCTTCTCCACATAACACTGGTGCTCCTAATGTTCAACTTAGTTTCTGAAAAACTTTGAACTAAGTTTTTCCTATGCATTTAGTATATGATCACTATCCTCCACCTCTCCAAATATCATGCTTTTCTTTAGTCAAGATTGGGCCTGTGTTTAGCAATAAAATCCTGTAGAATACTAGGATATCACTATACATTCCAGAATGTTCAATATACTCTTGCTGAGTTAAACTGAACTTTCTTGACCTCCCACTATTTTCCTTTTTTTGTAGTTAGCAGCCAGCTCAAGGTTTGCATAGTTTTATCAGTTACAACTTTCTGTCTTTAATCACTTCCAGGATAATGTGCTAAAACTGTCTTAGGTTTAAAATACCCACCGATGCACTTTGTTCTGTTTCTCATTGTCTTTGTCTACCATTCCTTTTGGTCTCATTTATGCCCTCTCAAAACAGCCCAGAGACTGTAAGCCTGTACTTTATATTTAAAATATCTGTCTAGTCACTGTCACTTCTTAACTATTAAAAGAAAATGTCTTGCCTTAAAGGACTTGCAGCACATTCCTTCAAAAGCATTTATAATTCCATTTGTTGAGAATAGCACATTTTACTATTTTTTTTGTTCACACTACTACATTTTACAGAACTGTAGGAAAAAATAACTATTCAGAGAAATAATATTTTTTCTGTGACTGAAATCTTTGATTTCTACCTTTCTTCAGTGAATAAGTATAATTATGAGTACAGGAGATTAGAATGTTTGCTATAATAATTATTCACTCCTCTAAAATAAAAGAATAATTATAACATCAATAACAGGCTGTCCAAGGTAGTACTAGCGCTTTCTTTTTAAATCTGCCAGAGAAATGGCTTCCAGGATCCAAATAATAAATATTAATTTCTCACAAATATTTTCTATTTATTTGAAAAATTCACTAGAATGCCCTCCTACTTTCAATTTTATTGTTAAAAGTCTCTGAAAATAGTTTTTTAAATGAGGTCCTAAGAACATCTGGATTGGTTTTTACATAACCTGCCTCCATAATGTTACAATAACTAGATTATCTTAGACACCTGAAATTTTTAAACAACATAATATTTAGCAGTGTGCCTTATCCTTGTGGAAAATACAAGATTCACATTCTATTATTCTATTTAAAGTTCAGCTATAACATTTCAAAGATCAATGTAAAACTAATCACAAGTTTTGGTTCAATGCCTTAAAATTTCATTGCAGATGATTACCAAAGTGAAAAGAAATTGAAAATATTGTATATTGAATAATTAGAGTTTATATTATTCAGAAAGATAAGATTAAACACTAATATAATTTTTATGGAAAAATCATTAAAGACCATATATGAGCTGAGTGATCGATTCATCAGCACTAAAAAAAAAGGTATACAGGGTGGGAAAAGTAAGTTTATAGTTGTAAGTATGCAAAACAATTTATTTTTGTGTTATTATTAATTATTGTATTATTTTCCATATGAACAACTGTAAACCTTACTTTTGCTCCACCTGTATTCCTTTTTTTATTATTAATTGTGTTTACATAATTTCTAGGGTAACCCCGACTGCATCCCCCCTCCATCATATTGCCCTCCACATCTCCCTTGTCCCCTCTCTACAGGGCCCTTCCCCCTTCCCTTAAGGTTTATCCCATCCTATCTTCTCCTTTTCTTCTGTCTTCTTTTTTTCTGGTCCCTTTGATCCCTCCTCTGTCTCAATTCCTTTCCTCAGTTCTCAATGTTCCTTGGATTCCTCAAATGAGTGAGGTCATATAATATTTTGCTTTTTCTGCCTGGCTTATTACACTCAACATAATAGTTTCCAGGTCCCTCCATATTGTTGCAAAAGGTAATATTTTCTTCTTTTTCATGGCCCCATAGCATTTCATTGTATATATGTACCAAAGATTTTTAATCCACTCATCCACTGATGGAAACTTGACTGTTTCCAGCTCTTTGCTATTGCAAACAATGCTGCCATAAACATGGGGGTGCATTTCTTTTTTTCAGTGCAGAAGGGTTCCCCTTTCTCCACATCCTCACCAGCACCTATAATGTGTTGTTTTGTTAATGAGCGCCATTCTGACTGGTGTAAGATGGTGTCTCATTGTGGTTTTAATTTGCATTTCTCTAATGATTAGTGATGTTGAGCACTTTTTCATATGCCTATTGGCCATCTGTATGTACTCATTGGAGAATTGTCTATTCATTTCTTGTGCCCATTTTTTGATTGGATTGTTTGTCTTTCTGGTGTTGTGTTTTACAAGTTCTTTATAAATTTTGGTTATTAACCCTTTATCAGATGTGTTGTCGAATATACTCTTTCATTGTGTGGCTTGTCTTTTTACTTTGTTTATATTGTCTTTAGCTTTGCAAAAGCTATTTCATTTGCCTGTGGAGATAAATCAGCAAATATATTGCTTCGGTAGATGTCAGAGAGTTTACTGCCTATGTTTTCTTCTAGAATGCTTATGGTTTCACTGCTTACATTTAAGTCCATTTTGAGTTTATTTTTGTGCATGGTGTAAGTTGGTGGTCTAGTTTCATTTCTTTGCAGGTAGCTGTCCAGTTTTCCCAACATAATATGATAAAGAAACTGTCTTTACTCCACTGTATGTTCTTACCTTCTTTGTCAAATATCAATTGTTCATAAAGGTGTGTTTATTTCTGGGTTCTCTGTTCTGTTTCCTTGATCTATATGCCTGTTCTTATGCCAGTATCAAGCTGTTTTGAGTACAATGGCCTTGTAGAATAACTTGATATCAGGAAGTTTGATACCTCCCACTTTATTATTCTTTTTCAAGATTGCTGAGGCTATTCGTGTTTTGTTTTTTTTTTTGGTTCCATATAAATTTTTGTAATATTTGTTCTATATCTTTGAAGTATGTCATTGGTATTTTAATTGGTATTGCATTGAATTTATAAATTGCTTTGGGTAATATAGACATTTTAATGTTTATTCTTCCTAACCATGAACATGGTATATGCTTCCACATGTTTGTGTCTTTCTTGATTTTTTTCTCAATGTTTTATAATTTTCTCAGTACATGTCTATAACCTCCTTGGTTAAATCTACTCCGAAGTACTTTATTTTTATTTTTGCAATAGTGAAGGGGATTGTTTCCTTAATTTCTTTTTCTGACATTTCAATGTTCATGTATAGAAATGCCTCTGATTTCTGTGCATTAATTTTATATTCTGCCATCTTGCTGAATTTGTTTATTAGGTCCAGTAGTTTTTTGACTGAGCCCTTAGGGTTTTCTATGTAAAGTGTCATATCATCTGCAAATAATGATAGTATAACTTCTTCTTTTCCAATTTGGATACCTTTTATTTCTTCTTCTTGTGTGATTGCTATAGCTAGGACTTCTAGAACTATGTTGAATAAGAGTGGTGAAAGAGGCCACCCTGCCTTGTTCCTGATTTCAGAGGAATTGCTTTTAATTTTTGTCCATCGATTATGATGTTGGCTGTGGGTTTGTCATAAATGGCTTTTATAATGTTGAGGTATGTTCCCTGTATTTCCGCTTTGCTAAGTTTTGATCCTAAATGGATGCTGGATTTTATCAAATGCTATTTTGCATCTCTTGAAATTATCATGTGGTTTTTCTCTTTTCTTTTGTATATGTGGTGAATCACATTAATTGATTTATGAATGTTGTACCATCTATGCCTCTCCAGAATAAATCATGATGTATGATATTTTTCATGTATTGCTAGATCCTGTTAGCTAATATTTTGTTGAGAATTTTAGCATCTAAATTCATCAGGGATATTGGCCTGTCATTTTTTTTCTTTGTGTTGTCTTTGCCTGGTTTTGGAATCAGAATTATGCTTGCCTCATAAAAAAAAAAACTTAATTTTTTTCTTGTGTTTTTCCTCTTGAATTTTTTGAAATAGCTTTAGAAGAATAGGAGTTAGTTCTTTGAATATTTGGTAGAATTCACCAGTGAATTTATCTGGCCCAGAGGTTTTGGTTTTGGAGAGCTTTTCTATAACTGTTTCAATCTCTTTTGCTGTATTTGGTCTCTTTAGGTTTTCTGATTCTTCCAGATTGATTTTTGGAAGATTATATGTTTCAAAGAATTTGTCCATTTCACCTAGGTTGTTTGATTTTTTTTTGGAATACAGTTCTTTATAGTATTTTCTTACAATATTTTATATTTCACTTGTGTCGGTTATTTCTCTACTCTCATTTCTAATTTTATTTGAGTCCTCTCCCTTCTTTACTTGGGGAGTCTCGTTAAAGGTTCGTTGATCTTGTTTACCCTTTCAAAGAACCAGCTCTTGATTTAATTGATTCTCTGTATTGTTATTTATCTTCTATGTCATTTATTTCTGCTCGGATCTTTATTATTTCCTTCCTTCTACTACCTCTGGGCCTTACTTGCTGTACATTTTAAAGTTATTTTAGATGAAGTGTTAGGTTGTTTATTTAAGCTTTTCAAGCTTCTTGAGAAATGCCTGTAAGGGGCAAGATGGTGATGGAGTAAACGGACGTACCAACTTTTAACTCCCAGAACCAAAGTAGATTATAACTTGACTTTAAGAACCATCATGTGGATAAACCACCACTGAACTGGACTGAAAGGACTCTTCAACCGGGGAACACTGAAGAAGCAACATTGAGACATAGGAAAAGTGAAAGTGTGGATAAAGCTGCCCAGCTCCCCAGAGTGAAAGGCAGCTCAGAGAGCCTCATGTGCCAGAAAGAGGCTAGTGGAATGGTAGGGACCTGGGTTCCAGGAACAAAGTCCCAGCCAGCAGCCCGAGAGCCAAGGAGAGGTATATGGACAGTATTTAGCTGGGACACAGTTTAGGATACGGTTTGTGATAGAGACAGTTGTCTCAGACCCAGGATCCTTATTAAAGGGACAGCGCAGCAACCTCTCTCACAACCACTACCCAGACTCTGGGAGATAGGGAGAGAGGAAAGGAGCAGAGCAGCGGGAAGAGAGTATGGTCTGGAAGGCACAGGGAGAAAAGCTATGAGGGACAGCCACTTATAAACCCTGGGCTGATTCACTCCACAAATCTGAAACAATATTTCCCCTGGAACCAGCAAGGGGAAGGACATCAGACAAACAGGCTCTCCTGCAGCAATTAGAGCACAGTTGCTTAGAAGGGAGAAGCTTTCAGGACTACAGTATAGAGTGTCTGAGCTGCAGTGCCCTCACCCACACTGCTGAGGGCTTGCTGGAGGGCAGACGGTGGTGGGACATGGAAGTGCAGTTCCACTGGTGGGGTCTGAGGTTATCTGAATGGCGTGACCTTGGTCTAGCCCAGCTTGGGTACAGTGGATGCGTGAAAGTGGTCGAGTGGCTGCAGGCCTGCCTGCGATCTCACCAATGGGGAAAGAGCAGAAGCATGGAATGGGCAGAGATCCTTCGCTGGGCAGGGGTGAGCAGGCACACTGCCGCACTTGGTCTCTGAGGCTTAAAGCCCTGCACAAACCGGCTTTGCCAGCGGAGGTGAGGCAGAAGCCCAGCATGCAGTTGAGCACATAGCAGCAGCCCATCCCAGTTGAGGAGCCGAGGTTGGCAGGGGCAGGGTAAGCCCAGTGCACAGTTGAGCACATAGTGGCAGCTCTGCCGAGCTGAGAAGCCGAGGTTGGCGGGGGTGGAACGGAAGCCCGAGCTAGAAGCTGAGCATGCACCAGAAGACCATCCAGGCCAGAGGAACAGGTTGACAGGGACCTGTAGCTAAGAAAAAGTGCTCATCCTTGCCCTTGGTGCCCAGGCTTGTGGCCTGAATGTGGTGCATTGTCCCACCTGTGGAAGAGGGGCAAAGGAGGAGACCGGCTGAGGCTTACAGAGCCTGGTATAAGAACACAGCCCCTCCTCTGGAGGCAAGGTGGAGACTGCAGCAACAGCCTCAGTGGCCAGCACCGAAAATACCCACATCCAAACACCCTAGGCAGCCGCAGAAAGGTTGGCAGGCCCGAAGACAGACCAAACCTAGGGAACACAAAGGCAACACCCATTGGACTCCAGTAGCCAACTCTTCTTACATACATACAAAATGGGCAGGCAGAGGAATGCAACTCAAATGAATCAAGACAAATCCCCAGAGAAAGACCTGAATGAATCAGATATAACCAAACTACCTGATGCAGAGTTTAAAGTAATAATAGTTAGGATGTTGAAATAGCTTAGAGCAACAATAGATAGTCATTATGAACATATAAACAAATAGATATCAAGTATAATAATGAAAATTGAAATAATAAAAAAGAATCAGACAGAAATGACAAATACAGTATCAGAACTGAAGACCAAAATGAAAGGAATTAAAAGCAGAATGGATAAGCTGAGGATTGAATCAGTGAGTTAGAGTACAAAATAAACAAAGGCATCAGCAGAACAGAAAAAAGAAGACTCAAAAAATCTGAGAAAACTCTAAGGAAGCTCTGTGACAACATAAAGAGAAATAACATCCGCATCATAAGGTTCCTGAAGAAGAGGAGAGAGAACAAGAAATAGAAACTTTGTTCAATCAAAGCATAGCTGAAAACTTCCTAAATTGAGACTGGAAAATGTTTCATATGTTCAAGAAGCACACAGAACTACATTAAAGAGAAACTGAAAGAAATCTACACAGAGACACATCATAGTTAAAATACCAAAGCTAAGAGATAAAGAGAAAAATATAAAAGCTGCTAGAGAATAAAAGGCTATCACCTACAAAGGAGCCCCCATAAGGATGACATCTGACATCTCAACAGAAACACTTGAGGCCAGAAGGGAATGGCAAGATATATTCAAAGTAAAGCAGAACAAGAACCTACAACCAAGACTACTCTATCCAGCAAGGCTAATGTTTAAAATTGAAAGAGAAATAAAGAGCTTCCCACCCCAAAAAAACAACAACAAATTCATTAAACCCAAACCAATTCTGCAAGAGATGCTATGGGACCTGTTGTGAACAGTTCAAACGGGGAAAAGAACATAGCTAAAGAAGAATACAGCTTTAAAGAATAAAATGACAATAAACAACTACATATCAATAGTAACCTTAAATGTAAATGGATTAAATTATTCAATCAAAAGACATAGGGTAGGTGCATGGATAAAGAAACAGAACCCATACATATGCTGTCTATACATATGCTGTCTATAAAACATAAGGTGCACGCAGACTGAAGGTAAAAGGATGGAAAAAACATTTCATGCAAACGAAAAGTAAGAAAAGCTGTGATAGCAATACTTATATCTGACAAAATGGACTTTAAAACAAAGGCTGTCAAAAGAGATAAAGGAGGACACTACATAAAGGGAACATTTCAACAGGAAGTTATAACTATTATAAATATCTACACACCAAACATAGGAGCCCTGAAATATATAAAGCAGACTTTGATGGATATAAAGGGCGAGATTAACAGCAATACTGTAATAGTAGGGGATTTGAATACCCCACTGACATCACTGGATAGATCCTCAAAAAGGAAATTAACAAAGAAACTGCAGATTTAATGAATACACTAGATCGAGTCGAATTAATAGATATCTTCAAAACTTTTCACCCTAAAGCAGTAGAATATACATTGTTTTCCATCACTCATGGTACATTCTCTAGGATAGACCATATGTTAGGACACAAAAGTGGTCTCAACAAATTTAAGAAGATTGAAATCATATCAAACATTTTCTCTGATCACAATGGCATGACATTAGAAATTAATCACGAAAGAAAAACTGAAAAATACTCAAACACTTGGAAACTAAATAGCATGTTATTAAATAAAAAATGGATTACCAATGAGATCAAAGAAGAAATAAAAAAGTTTCTAGAAACCATGATAATGAGCATACATCAACTCAAAATTTAAGGGACACAGCAAAAGCAGTACTGATAGGGACATTCATAGCACTACAGGCATACTATGAGATGCTAGAAAAAGCTTAAATAAGCAACTTGGCCCTGCATCTAAAAGAACTAGAAAAACAACAGCAAATACAGCCCAGGACTAGTAGAAGGAAGAAAATAATACAGATCAGAGCAGATAAATGACATAGAGGCTAAGGAAACAATACAGAGGATCAATAAAACCAGGAGCTGGTTCTTTGAAAAGGTAAACAAGATCAATGAACCTTTAAAGAGAGTCACCAAGAAAAAAAAAGAGAGGACTCAAATAAATAAAATTAGAAATGAGAGTGGAGAAATAACAACCGACACAACAGAAACACCAAGTATTGTAAGAAAATACTATGAAGAACCCTATGCCAAAAAATTAGACAACCTAGGTGAAATGGACAAATTTCTTGAATCATATAATCTTTCAAAAATCAATCTGGAACGATCAGAGCACCTAAACAGACCAATTACAACAAATGAGATCGAAACAGTTATCGAAAAAAACTCCCAAAAACAAAAAAAAAGTCTTGGGCCTGATGGATTCACAAATGAATTCTACCAAAAATTCAAAGAAGAACTAACTTCTATTCTTAAGCTATTTCAAGAAATTCAAGAGGAAGAAAGACTTCCATACTTCTGTTATGAGGCAAGCATAATTCTAATCCCAAAAACAGGCAAAACAACACAAAGAAAGAAAAGTATAAACCAATATCCCTGATACGTTTAGATACTAAAATTCTCAACAATATAGTAGCCAACCGAATCCTGCAATATATGAAAAAAAATCATACCCCATGATCAAGTGGGATTTATTCCGGAGAGGCAAGGTTGGTTCAATATTCACAAATCAATCAATGTGATTCATCACATAAACAAAAGGAAGGACAAAAATCACATAACAATTTCAATAGATGCAAATAAAGCATTTGATAAAATCCAGCACCCATTCATGCTCAAAACTCTCAGTAAAATGGGAATACAGGGAACATTTCTTAACATGATAAAGGCCATTTATGACAAACCCACAGCAAACATCATACTAAATGGGCAATAATTAAAAGCAATCCCCTTAAGAGCAGGAACCAGGCAGGGGTGCCCCCTTTCACCACTCATATTCTACATAGTTCTGGAAGTCCTAGCTACAGCAATCAGACAAGAAGAAGAAATAAAAGGCATCCAAATTGGAAAAGAAGAAGTAAAACTGTCACTATTTGCAGATGATATGATATTGTATATTGAAAACCCTAAGTCTCAGTCAAAAAACTACTGGACCTATTAAATGAATTTAGCAAGGTGGCAGGATATAAAATTAATACTCAGAAATCAGAGGCATTTTTATATACCAACAATGAACTGTCAGCAAAAGAAATTAAGGAAACAAACTGCTTCACTATTGCAACCAAAAACATAAAGTACCTAGGAGTAAATTTAACCAAGGAGGTTAAGAACTTGTACTCGGAAAATTATAAAACACTGATAAAAGAAATCAAGAAAGATACAAACAAGTGGAAGCATATACAGTGCTCATGGTTAGGAAGAATAAACATCATTAAAATGTCTATATTACCCAAAGCAATTTATAAATTCAATGCAATACCAATTTAAATACCAATGACATACTTCAAAGATATAGAAAACATATTCCAAAAATTTATATGGAACCAAAAAAGAACACGAATAGCCTCAGCAATCCTAAAAAGAAAAAATAAAGCAGGAGGTATCACTCTTCCGGACATCAAGGTTTACTACAAGGCCATTATACTCAAGACAGCCTGGTACTGGCATAAGAACAGACACATTGATCAATGGAACAGAACAGAGGTCCCAGAAATAAACCCACATCTTTATGGACAACTGATATTTGACAAAGGAGGAAAGAACATACAATGGAGTAAAGACAGTCTCTTTAACAAATTGTGTTGAGAAAATTGGACGTCTACTTTCAAAAAATGGAACTTGACCACCAACTTACACCGTTCACAAAAACAAACTCAAAATGGATAAAAGACTTAAACATAAGCCGTGAAATAATAAGCATCCTAGAAGAAAACATAGGCAGTTAGCTCTTCGACATCTTTTGCACAATGTATTTGCCGATTTATCTTTACCGGCAAATGAAATAAAAGGCAGGATAAACAAATGGGACTATATCAAACTTAAAAGTTTTTGCACAGGTAAAGCCAATAAGAACAGAATAAAAAGACAAACCACACAATGGGAGAACATATTCGACAATACGTCTGATAAGGGTTCAGGACAAATGTGAGAAGCAACCAATGATTGCAGAACAAAATGAAACAACAACTAAGTGGAACGAGTTGATGCTTCTCGCTTTTCTTTCTCATCCTCCCCTTCTTCTTTATCTTTCTCCCTGAAGCCAATACAATTTTTTTTTAAACATCAGATTTAAAGCTATAAGAAGTGTTAGGTTAATGTCAAGCTCAGGCAAAGAACCATTAATTGATCTAACTTAATTCTGTTCTCTGCTGCCTAATCACTCTCCTACCCCACATACCACCACATTTTCCTCACACTAACAGCCCCGCTCTACTGAAAGGCCCTTATCAGTTTGTTGAAGTACAGGTAACATAATCAACAAGTGAAAACTGGTTGATTTTTCTTTTATTTAACTTTTGGTTTATGACGGCCCCCAATTTTTTCTCCATCATGAGTTCCCTTATTAACTTGTCCATAGAAATAATTTGTTCTCTTAAGCCTAATCCATCACATCACTTGCATTAATTCATTCATTCATTGACTTCTTCGTAATTGCTTACTTCATACCAGAACTCAATAGGTATTGCCAATTCAATTTAGAATTGGGACAAAGTTCCTGTTCAGAAGATAATTGAAATTTAGTCACTAATACCTCTATTAAGTAGGACTAAAACTCCTAATCATTTTGCTTTGTGTTTCTGTTGTTGAAAGCCTCAAGTAGGCAATCATCCTATGTTAATATTCCTTTCAAACTGACAGCTGACATTTGGTAATATTCTATTTGTTGATTTGAGTGCTCATTCATAGATACCATTTGTAAAAATTTAGTGAGCTTTTACATGCACTTTTCTGTATGTACATTATACTTTAATACAAAGTTAAAAAATAGTTGGAAAAATAGGTGACTTGATTACAACACCAAAAGTATAATCTATGAAAGAAAAAAATTATAATCTGAACTTCATTAAAATTAGAAACATGTTCTGCAAAAGACACTGTTGAGATAATGAAAAGACAAGTTACATACTGAAAGTAAATTTTTGCAGGATATCTGATAAAGAAATAGTATTCAAAATATTCAAGAAGTTGTTCAGCTTGCAACTAAGCATATGAAAATCTTCTCAGTATTATGTGCCATTAGAGAACTGGGGGAATTAAAAGAGCAATAAGATAAACCTACATACCACTTAGAATGGCTAAAATCCAAAACACGACACTAAATGCTGGCAAAAATGTAAAGCAACTGATATTATTTTGCATTATCAGTGAAAATTTAGAATGGTGGAGCCAGTTTGGAAAAAAGTTTGACAGTATCTTACACAGCTTAACACAGCCTTTCTATATAATCTGGCAATTCTGATCATGACTAGTTATTCAAATGAGTTGCAAACATATGTCCAAACAAAACCTGTACATCAATTTTTATTGCATTCTTATGCATATTTGCAGAAACTCAGAAATAACCAAGATACCCTTTTATAAATAATAAAAAGACCATAGTACATTTATGGAATAAAATATTATTTGATTATTAAAAGATATGAACTATCAGGTCATGAAAAAACATAAATGAACTTAAGTGCATATTACTTTGTGAAAAGACCAATCTGAAAAGGCAACAAACTCTATGTATAATTCCAACAATATAACTTTTTGGGGTAGAAGTACCTACAGACACAGAAAAAATATTAGTGGTTGCCAGAGGCACAGGGGTGGAGAAATAAATGATCAGTGTCACACAGTGGACTTTTAGGGCAATGAGAGTATAATTCTGTAATGATAAATGTATCTGTCAAATCTCATAGAACTATACAGCACAAAGAGTAAACTGCCATGAGAAAAATAGACTTTAGTCAATAATAATGCAGTGATATTGGTTCACCAATGGTAACATATGTGCCACACTGACTCAAGAGGTTTATAATGGGAAGCTGTGGGGTTGGGTGTGGAAAAGGGAGCTTAATTTTTGCTCAATTTTTCTATAATCTACAACTGCTAGTAAACTATTATTTAAAAAGTTGAAAATAAACTGCTCTGATAACTTCAAAATATCAAAATTGTTTCCCTGAAATCTAATTAGATTAATCTAGGAATCCTAAAACCATATTGTCTCCCACTGCCTTCAGGATAGATTTCAGACTCCCAGGAAGACAATGTAAAGCCTCCCTGATGTAGACTTGTCACGCCACCCAGTTTTCAGACACTGCCGCCTGTGCCTGCCCTGCTCTCGGCTCACTTCCATGCCTCTCATTGTTGTTCTTTCCACTTGTTTCAACAAATCCACAACCCTTTGTGTATTTGGCAAACTCCCACTCATTTTCTGAGGCCACTTTAAATGGTTCCTCCCTGAAGTTTTCTTAAGGTTGAAGAGTAAAATGAATACCTCCTTCTTCTATCTTTGAATCATCTGCTGTTTTATGATAACTGTTTATGCTTCTGTTTTATTTGCTCAAATATGAACAACCTGAAAGCAAGAACCATGTAATAATTACCTTCTACACCTGGTGCCAAAAACTGGTGGAAAGAAGGTCTTCTATAGCTTTAAATAATTTTTTTATATATATTTTATTATTATTAATTCTAATGGGGTGACACCAATAAATCAGGGTACATATGGACAATGAAAACATCTCCAGGTTATCTTATCATTCAATTGTGTTGCATACCCATCACCAAAAGTCAAATTGTCCTCTGTCACCTTCAATCTGGTTTTCCCTGTGTCCCTCCCCTCCTCCCTATCCCACTCTTCCCTCCCTCCCCCCATCCCATAACCACCACTCTCTTGTCCATGTCTCATACCCTCACTTTCATGTCCCACCTATGTATGTAATCGTGCTATTCTCAGTTTTTCTTTCTTTCTGATTTACTTATTTCACTCCGTATAATGTTATCAAGGTACATCCATTTTGTTATAAATGATCCGATGTCATTGATTCTTATGGCTGAGTAGTATTCCATAGTATATATGTACCATAGCTTTTTAATCCACTCGTCTTCTGACGGACACTTGGGCTGTTTCCAGATCTTCGCTATTGTGAACAATGCTGCCACGAACATGGGGGCACATTTCTTCTTTTCGAACAGTGCTATGGTGTTCTTAGGGTATATTCCTAAAAGTGGGATAGCTGGGTCAAAAGGCAGTTCGATTTTTAATTTTCTGAGGAATCTCCAAACTGTTTTCCACAGTGGCTGCACCAGTCTGCATTCCCACCAGCAGTGCAGAAGGGTTCCCTTTTCTCCACATCCTCGCCAGCACTTATTCTGCGTTGTTTTGCTGATAAGTGCCATTCTGACTGGTGTGAGGTGATATCTCATTGTGGTTTCAATTTGCATTTCTCTAATGATTAGTGATGTTGAGCATTTTTTCATATGCCTATTGGCCATCTGTATGTCCTCTTTGGAGAAATTTCTATTCATTTCTTTTGCCCATTTTTTGATTGGGTTGTTTGTCTTCCTGGTGTTGCGTTTTATAAGTTCTTTATAAATTTTAGTTATTAACCCCTTATCAGATGTGCTGTCGAATATGTTCTCCCATTGTGTAGTTTGTCTTTTTATTCTGTTCCTATTGTCTTTAGCTGTGCAAAAACTTTTTAGTTTGATATAGTCCCATTTGTTTATCTTGCCTTTTATTTCAGTTGCCCGTGGAGATAAATCAGCAAATATACCGCTGCTACAGATGTCGGAGAGCTTGCTGCCTATGTTTTCTTCAAAAGATGCTTATGGTTTCACAGCTTACCTTTAAGTCTTTTATCCATTTTGAGTTTGTTTTTGTGAATGGTGTAAGTTGATGGTCTAGTTTCATTTTCTTGCAGGTAGATGTCCAATATTCCCAACACCATTTGTTAAAGAGGCTGTCTTTACTCCCTTGTATGTTCTTTCCTCCTTTGTCAAATATCAGTTGTCCATAAAGCTGTGGGTTTATTTCTGGGTTCTCTGTTCTGTTCCAATGATCTATGTGCCTGTTCTTATGCCAGTACCAGTCTGTCTTGAGTATAATGGCATTATAGTAAACCTTGATATCAGGAAGAGTGATACCTCCTGCTTTATTTTTTCTTTTTAAGATTGCTGAGGATATTTGTGTTCTTTTTTGGTTCCATATAAATTTTTGGAATCTGTGTTCTATATCTTTGAAGTATGTCATTGGTATTTATATTGGTATTGCATTGAATTTATAAATTGCTTTGGGTAATATAGACATTTTAATGATGTTTATTCTTCCTAGCCATGAGCACGGTATGTGCTTCCACTTGTTTGTATCTTCCTTGATTTCTTTTATCAATGTTTTATAATTTTCCGAGTACAAGTCCTTAACCTCCTTGGTTAAATTTACTCCTAGGTACTTTTTTTTTTTGGCTGCAATAGTGAAGGGGATTGTTTCCTTAATTTCTTTTGCTGATATTTCATTGTTGGTGTATAGAAATGCCTCTGATTTCTGAATATTAATTTTATATCCTGCCACCTTGCTGAATTCATTTATAAGGTCCAGTAGTTTTTTGACTGAGACTTTAGGGTTTTCAATATACAATATCATATCATCTGCAAATAATGACAGTTTTACTTCTTCTTTTCCAATTTGTATGCCTTTTATTTCTTCTTCTTGTCTGATTGCTGTAGCTAGGACTTCCAGAACTATGTTGAATAAGAGTGGTGAAAGTGGGCAACCCTGCCTGGTTCCTGATCTTAAGGGGATTGCTTTTAATCTTTGTCTATTTAGTAGGATGTTTGCTGTCGGTTTATCGTAGATGGCCTTTATCATCTTAAGGAATGATCCCTGTATTCCCACTTTAGTGAGAGTTTTGAGCATGAATGGGTGCTGGATTTTATCAAATGCCTTTTCTGCATCTATTGAAATTATCATGTGGTTTTTGTCCTTCCTTTTGTTTATGTGGTGAATCACATTGATTGATTTGCGAATATTGAACCAGCCTTGCCTCTTCAGAATAAATCCCACTTGATCGTGGTGTATGATTTTTTTCATATATTGCTGGATCCGGTTGGCTAATATTTTGTTCAGAATTTTAGCGTCTAAATTCATCAGGGATATAGGCCTATAATTTTCTTTTTTTGTGTTGTCTTTGCCCAGTTTTGGAATCAGAATTATGCTCGCCTCATAAAAGGAGTTTGGAAGTCTTCCTTCCTCTTGAATTTTTTGAAATAGCTTGAGGAGAATAGGAGTTAGTTCTTCTTTGAATTTTTGATAGAATTCACTTGTGAAGCCATCAGGCTCAGGACTTTTCTTTTTTGGAAGTTTTTTTATAACTGTTTCGATCTCATTTATTGTAATTGGTCTGTTTAGGTGTTCTGATTCTTCCAGATTGATTTTTGGAAGGTTATATGATTCAAGAAATTTGTCCATTTCACCAAGATTGTCTAATTTTTTGGCATATAGTTCTTCATAGTATTTTCTTACAATGCTTTGTATTTCTGTTGTGTCAGTTGTTATTTCTCCACTGTCCTTTCTAATTTTATTTATTTGAGTCCTCTCTCTTTTTTTCTTGGTGAGTCTAGTTAAAGGTTCATCAATCTTGTTTACCTTTTCAAAGAACCAGCTTCTTGTTTCATTGATCCTCTGTATTGTTTCCTTAGCCTCTATGTCATTTATTTCTGCTCTGATCTTTATTATTTCCTTCCTTCTACTTGTCTTGGGTTTTATTTGTTGTTGTTTTTTTGTTCTTTTAGATGCAGGGTCAGGTTGTTTATTTGAACTTTTTCTAGCTTCTTATGATATGCCTGTAGTGCAATAAACTTCCCTCTCAGAACTGCTTTTGCTGTGTCCCATAAATTTTGAGTTCATATATGCTCATTATCATTCGTTTCTAGAAACTTTTTTATTTCTTCTTTGATCTCATTGTTAATCCATTCATTATTTAATAACATGCTATTTAGTTTCCAAGTGTTTGAGTATGTTTCATTTTTTCTTTTGTGGTTAATTTCTAGTTTCATGGCATTGTGATCAGAGAAAATGCTTGATATGATTTCAATCTCCTTAAATTTATTGAGACCATATTTGTGTCCTAACATGTGGTCTATCCTAGAAAACATACCATGAGCACTTGAGAAGAATGTATATTCTACTGCTTTACGGTGAAAAGTTCTGAAGATATCTATTAAATCAAGTTGATCTAGTGTATCCTTTAAGTCTGCTGTTTCTTTATTAATTTTCTTTCTTGAGGATCTATCCAGAGTTGTTAGAGGGGTATTGAAATCCCCTGCTATGATAGTATTGCTGTTAATCTCGCCCTTTATATCCATCAAAGTCTGCTTTATGTATTTCGGGGCTCCTATATTTGGTGCATAGATATTTACAATAGTTATATCTTCCTGTTGAATTGTTCCCTTTATCATTATGTAGTGTCCTCCTTTATCTCTTACTACAGCCTTTGTTTTAAAGTCTATTTTGTCAGATATAAGTATTGCTACCCCTGCTTTTTTTTCATTTCCATTTGCATGAAATATTTTTTTTCCATCCTTTTACCTTCAGTCTATGAGCATCTTTTGTTTTAAGGTGTGTCTTTTGTAGACAGCATATGTATGGGTCCTGTTTCTTTATACATGCAGCTACCCTATGTCTTTTGATTGGATCATTTAATCCATTTACATTTAAGGTTATTATTGATATGTAGTTGTTTATTGCCATTTTATTCTTTAAAGCTGTATTCTTCTTTTGCTCTATTCATTCCTCCCTTTAAACTGTTCACAAGAGGCCCCTTAGTATCTCTTGCAGAATTGGTTTGGTTTTTATGAATTCCTTCAGGCTTTCTTTTTCTGGGAATCTCTTTATTTCTCCTTCAATTTTAAACGTTAGCCTTGCTGGATAAAGTAGTCCTGGTTGTAGGTTCTTGTTCTGCATTACTTTGATTATTTCTTGCCATTCCCTTCTGGCCTCAAGTGTTTCTGTTGAGAAGTCCGATGTCATCCTTATGGGGGCTCCTTTGTAGGTGATAGTCTTTTTTTCTCTAGCAGCTTTTAAAATTTTTTCTTTATCCATTAGCTTTGGTATTTTAACTATGATGTGTCTTGGTGTAGATCTTTTTGGGTTTCTCTTTAATGGAGTTCTGAGTGCTTCTTGAATGTGTGGAGTGTTTCCCAGCCTTAATTTAGGAAAGTTTTCTGCTATGATTTGATTGAACAAAGTTTCCATTTTCTGTCCTCTTTCCTCTTCTTCAGGCACCCCTATGATGCGAATGTTGTTTCTCTTCATGTTGTCACAAAGCTCCCTTAGATTTTCCTCACATTTTTAAGTATCTTTTCCTTTTTCTTCTCTGTTTCTGTGCCTTTGTTTATTGTTTCCTCTGACTCGCTTATTCGATCCTCAGCATCATCCATCCTGCTTTTAATTCCTTCCATTGTAGTCTTCAGTTCTGATACTGTATTTGTCATTTCTGTCTGATTCTTTTTTATTATTTCAATTTCATTTTTTATACTTGTTATCTCTTTAATTAGGTGTTCATAATGACTATCCATTGTTGCTCTAATTTCTTTGAACATCCTAACTATCATTATTCTAAATTCTGCTTCTGGTAATTTGGTTATATCTGGTTCATTCAGGTCCTTCTCTGGGCATTTCTCTTGATTTATTTGGTTTGCATTCCTCTGCCTGCCCATTTTTTCTGTGTATAAGCATGTTGTGGCCACTGGAGTCTAGTAGGTGTTGCCTTTGTGTTCTCTAGGTGTGGTCTATCTGCAGGCCCCCCACCCCCTCTGCCGGTGCCTAGGGTGGTTGGGTATGAGCATTGCCAGCGCCGGCCCACTGTGGCTTTTGCTGTGATTTCTGCCTCTCCTCCGTGGGAGGGGCTGTCACTGAAGCCACAAGATTAGCACCAAGGGTAGAGGTGAGCACCTTTGCTCAGCTCCGGACCCAGCCTATTTCCAGACTTCCGCCAAGAACCAGCAGTAGGAGCCTGCTCACTACAGTTCTGCGGGTTAGGCGGGGCTTTTGACGTACTCTCAGCTGTATGCTTTTGCCCGTCCGGAGCTTTAGCCCCGCCCTTGAGGCCAGGGCCCTTCTGCACAGGGTCGGAAACCAAGGTTTATTGGGGCGGGCTTATTTGCTGGCTTCTGCTCAGCTGCGTACTTCCACTAATCCGGACTCTACCCTGCCCCCGCGTTCGGAGCCCGCTCGTGCACGTATGAATGCTATCCGTGGTTTCTCCGGCCGGATGGGGATAGTAGCGTGGGCTCAGCTGCGAGCCTCCACTTGTCTTGGGGTCAACCTCGTTCCCGCGCTCGAAGCCCGCTCGCGCACGTATACTGGCCAACCGCGGTTTCTCCAGCCCGGGGGGGTGGGGGACTGGTAGCGTCAGCTCAGACACGAGCCCCTGCCCATCCCTGGTCCTAGCCCGGTCCCCGCGGTCAGGTCCGGCTTGCGCAGGGCCTGCCCGTTCTTGGCCTCCCGCTTTGTCCCCGTAAGTGGGATTAAAGGCGGGTCCGCAGCTTCCGGACCACTTTTGTGCACCCCTCCGACCCTCTGGGCTAGACCGATCTCCCACCGGCTTGGCCTCTGCCCATGCCAACAGAACCGCCTTTCAGCGTCCTGATGCCCCAAAACCTTAAGCAGCCCTCAGCAGAGTAGGAAGGGACCTAATACTCCACACTGTAGGCCTGGGAGCTCCCTCACTTGTTTCACAGCTCAAAACTGTCCAAACGCCTCTTCTAGGCTCTAGGACTGCAGGCTGGGGCTTGGTTCCTGGGACCCAGGTCCCTCCCTCTCCACCAAACTCTCCTCCCACCACGCGGGTCTCTCCGGGCTGCCGTTTGCTCCGGGGAGCTGGGCAGCCCTCTTCACGTTTTCGCTATTCCTACCAGTCTCAGTGTGGCTTCTTCTGTGTTCCTTGGTTGAAGAGTCCACTTAATTTTGTTCAAAGTTGGTTTATCCAGGTGATGGTTCTTAAAATTGAGTTGTAATCCACTTTGGTTCTGGGAGTTGGAAGTTGGTACGTCCGCCTACTCCGTCGCCATCTTGCTCCTCCTTAAATAATTTTTTTTGAAGAGGAGTGGCAATAAGACTTTCACATGCACCCTAACCAGAGTCCTCCTGGCAAACACTCATCTTGATTCATGCTCGAATCAACTGAGCTACCTTCAGTGCCTGAGGCCAACATTCAGACCAACCAAGCTATAGTCAATGCCTGGGGCTGATACTTAAACCTACTGAGCCATGTCTAGAGGAGGGGATGAGGAACAGGCCAGGGAGGGGAAGAAGAATTGAAGAAGAGGGTTGCTTCTCTTGTGTGCCTGACTGGAAACTGAAGTCAGTATGTCCATACTCTGGGCCAACACTCTATCCACTGAGCAAACCAGCCAGGGTCCTTCAATAAGATTTTATTGAACAGTCAACAGTTGATAATTGGCATAGGGAAGCTGCTCAAGTGATTATCATTATTACTATTTTATTATTACTACGATTATTGTATTACGTGAGCTAAAATGATCACATTTAATTTTTTAAAATTAATTTATTTATTTTTTACAGGGACAGAGAGAGAGTCAGAGAGAGGAATAGATAGGGAGAGACAGACAGGGATGGAGAGAGGTGAGAAGCATCAATTATCAGTTTCTCATTGCAACACCTTAGATGTTCATTAATTGCTTTCTCACATGTTCCTTGACCACGGGCCTTCAGTAGACCAAGCAACCCCTTGCTGGAGCCAGCGACCTTGGGTCCATGCTGGTGGGCTTCTGCTCAAGCCAGATGAGTTCGTGCTCAAGCTTGTGACCTCGGGGTCTCAAACCTGGGTCCTCCGCATCCCAGTTCAATGCTCTATCCACTGTGCCACTGCCTGGTCAGGCTCACATTCAGTGTTGACACAATAAAGTAATTTCAATGAAAGTCTGAAATAATATGGGCTAGGTAACTGACATTCTCATATAACTCCCCTTTGCAATGACACTTGAAAGTCACAGTAGAATTACTTTTCAATTAGACACATTCTCTTAAAGACCAAATGTCTCAAGCAAGACTTTGATCAATTATGGTCCACAATCAATTCATGGTTGAGGAGCACCACAAGGACAGATAGTTTATGTAGTATGGATTAGAGAGAGCTGCACAGTGCTTCCATACTGAACATATACAAGTTAGAGCTCACGTTCTGTTAGGGAAATGAAGAATTTTGACTTACAGGCAAAAAGCAAGTTTAGTTCACCAGTGAAAGTTTAAGATAAAATGTGAGTCTAGAAGAAGAATCACAGGGCATTTCTAACATGTGTATTAGGCTTAGAATCTACATCTGACCTTTCTTTTCTTCTTAAAGTTTCTGCTTTGACAATTCCAACACTCTCAATTCTGAACCATGATTTATCTGTGACAGACTTCCTAGTCTGCTAGCCCCTTACTCAGGAACAGGATATTTTTCAGTTGTCTTTTCTGATTTATTTTCTACCCTTTTTGCACACAAATCCCTACCCTGGGAGGCTACCCCTACCTGATCTCCATTAATAGGTTTTGTGCTCTCTGACTTCCTGACAGGTCTGGATCATGAGGAGTCCTAAAAAGAGACAAGAGGGAGAAAGCTGAAAAGGAGGTGCATTTATTTATCTAACTCAATAGTTTGTGTTACAGATGCATGAAAATCACAGAGAGAAGAACTTCTCAACATGCATATAATTGTGCTCTACCCCAAGCATTTCTGACTTAGTAGGCCTGGAACAGGGTCTGGAATTTGTATTTTAACAAGTCCCAGGTAAATGCTGATGCTAATTTTGCTGGTCAGAACACTACTTATAGAACCACATTTACAGTTTCTTCCCCGAAAGCTTACTTCTAAGCTACAAATGTTATTCCACCAAAAGTCATTGTTTTTCTCAAGATGACACTCTATTATTGAACTGTAATAAAAAAAAATTTTTATGTGAATAAGGCCTAGTACCCAGATATTTGGTCAAATTTTATTGTAGATGGTGCTGTGAAAGCCTAATTTAGATGAGATTAACATTTAAGACAGTAGACTATCAGTAAACCAGATTATCCTCCATAATGTGTGTGAGCCTCATCAAATCAGGTGAAGACATTTACAGAAAAAGACTGACCTTCCCAGGAGAAAAAGTAATTCGGCCAGGAGACCACCTTCAAACTTGAACTGCAACTATGCTCTATGTCAGTCAGTTTATGCTGTCAATGTACTTCCAACACCCTGTCGTCTCCTCCTCCTCCTCCTCCTTCTCCTCCTCCAGCCAGTCTCTGGCCGCTGCTGTTCCTGCGCTGTCTGCTGAGAAACATGGGTGATGATATACACCTGTACAATGTACTTCTGACACCCTGTCGCCCCTCCTCCTCCACCTACTCCACCTCATCCTCCGCATCCTCCTCCTCACTCCTCCTCCTCCTCCTCCTTTTCCTCCTCCTCCTTCTCCTCTGGCCAGACTCTGGCTGATGCTGTACCTGCGCTGTCTGCTGAACAACATGGGTGATTAGATACACCTGCTCAATGTACTTCTGACACACTGTCGTCTCCTCCTATTCCTCCTTCTACTCCTCATCCTCCTCTTCCGGCTGGTCTCTTGCCACGGCTGTTCCTGCGCTGTCTGCTGAGCAACATGGCTGATGAGATAGACCACCTAAATGTACTCCCCACAGCCTGTCGTCGTCGTCTTTTTCTCATACTCCTCCTCCTCCTCCTCCTCCTCCTCTTTCTCCTCCGGCCGGTCTCTGGCCACTGCTGTTTCTGCACTGTTGCTGAGAACATGGGTGATGAGATCCACCTGCTCAATGTACTTCTGACACCCTGTCGTCTCCTTCTACTCCTCCTCCTTTCTCCTCATCCTCCTTCTCCTCCTCGTCCTACTTCTCCCTCCTCCTTCTCCTCATCCACCTCCTCCTCCTTCTCCTCCTCCTCTGGCCAGTCTCTGGCCGCTGTTATTTCTGCCCTGTTGCTGAGCAACATGGGTGATGTGATACACCCGCTCAATGTACTTCCGACACCCTGTCATCTCCTTCTCCTCCTCCTCCTCCTCTCTCCTCCTCCTACTTCTCCTACTTATCCTTCTCCCTCATCCTCCTCCCCCTCTCCTCATGCTGGTCTCTGTCCACTGCTGTTCTTGCGCTGTCTGCTGAGCAACATGGGTGATGGGATACAGCTGCTCAATGTACTTCCGACACCCTGTCGTCATCATCGCCTCCTCCTCCTCCTCTTCCTCCATTACCTCCGGCCGGTTCTCTTGACACTGCTGTTCCTGTGCTGTCTGCTGAGCAACATGGGTGATGAGATACACCTGCTCAATGTACTTCCGACACCCTTTCGTCTCCTCTTCTTCTTCCTCCTGCTCCTGCTACTTTTCCTCCACCTTCTCCTCTTTCTGCTGGTCTCTGGCCACTGCTGTTCCTGCGCTGTCTACTGAGCAACATGGGTGATGAGATACACCTGCTCAATGTACTTCCAACACCCTGTCGTCGTCCCTTCCTCCCCCTCCTCCTCCTCCTTCCGCCGGTCTCTGGCCACTGATGTTCCTGCGCTGTTTGCTAAGAAAAATGAGTGATGAGATACACCTGCTCAATGTACTTCCGACACACTGTCGTCTCCTTCTCCTCCTTCTCCTCCTCCTCCTCCTCCCCCTCCTCTGGCCGGTCTCTGGCCACTGCTGTTACTGCCCTGTCTGTTGAGAATCATGAGTGATAAGATACACCTGCTCAATGTACATCCGACACCCTGTCGTCTCCTCCTTCTCCTCCTCCTTCTCCTTCTCCTCCCTCCTCCTTTTCCTTCTCCTCCTCCTTCTCCTTCTCCTCCCTCCTCCTTTTCCTCCTCCTCCTCCTCCTCCTCCTCCTCTTCCTCCGGCATGTCTCTGGCCACTGCTGTTCATGCCGTCTGCTGAGCAACATGGGTGATGAGATACACCTGCTAAATATACTTCTGACATCCTGTCGTTGTCGTCTTTTCCTCCGCATTTTTCTCCACCTCCTCCTCCTCCTGCTCCTTTTCCTCTGGCCGGTTCTCTTGCCACTGCTGTTCCTGCGCTGTCTGCTGAGGAACATGAGTGATGAAATACACCTGCTCAATGTACTTTCCACACCCTGTCGTCGTCGTCTCCTTTTCCTCCTCTTCCTCCTCCTCCTCCTGCTCCTCCTCCTCCTCCTCCTTCTCCTCTTCCTCCTCCTGCTCCTTTAGCCTATCTCTGGCCACTGCTGTTCCTTCCCTGTCTGCTGAGCAAAATGGGTGATGAGATACACCTGCTCAATGTTCTTCCGACACCCAATTGTTTCCTCCTCTTTCTCCTTCTTCTCCTTCCGGTATCCGGCCGCTTCTGTTCCTATGTTGAAGGCTAAGCAACATGGGTCATAAAATACACCTGCTCAATGTACTTCCGACACCCTGTCGTCGTTGTGTCCTCCTCTTCCTTCTCTTTCTCCTCCTCCTTCTTCTTTTCATACTCCTTTGGCTGATCTTTAGCCGCTGCTGTTCATTCGCTGTCTCCTGAGCAACATGGGTGATGAGATACACCTGCTTAATGTACTTCCAACACCTTGTCTTCTCCTCCTCCGCGTCCTCCTCTTCCTCCTCCTCCTCCTTCCCTTTTCTGGCCGATGCTGTCCCTGCGCTGTCTGCTGAACAACATGGGTGATGAGACACACCTGCTCAATGTACTTCCGAAACCCTGTCGTCTCCTTCTTCTCCTCCTCCTTTTCCTCCTCCTCCTCAGGCCAGTCTTAACCGCTGCTTTTTTGTGCTGTTTGCTTAGTAACATGGGTGATGAGATACACCTGCTCAATGTACTTCCGACACTCTGTCGTCTCCTTTTATTCCTCCTTCTCTTCCTCCTCCTCCTCTTCTGGCCGATCTCTTGCCGCTGCTGTTCCTGCGCTGTCTGCTGAACAACATGGGTGATGAGATAGACCACCTAAATATACTTCCCACAGCATGTCGTCGTCGTCTTTTCTCCTCCTTCTCCTCCTCCTCCTCCTCCTCTCCTCCTCCTCCTCCTTCTCCTTCTCCCCTGGCCAGTCTCTGCCCACTGCTTTTTCTGCACTGTTTCCTGAGCAACATGGGTGATTAGATACACATGCTGAGTGTACTTCCGACACTCTATCGTCTCCTTCTACTCATCCTCCTTTCTCCTCATCCTCTTTCTCCTCCTCGTCCTACTTCTCCCTCCTCCTTATCCTCCTCCTCCTCCTCCTTATCCTCCTCATCCTTCTCTGGTTGGTCTCTGGCCGCTGCTATTTCTGCCCTGTTGCTGAGCAACATGGGTGATGTGATACACCTGCTCAATGTACTTCCGACACCCTGTTGTCTCCTTCTCCTCACCTCCTCGTCCCTCTTCCTCCTCCTCCTCCTCCTTCTCCCTCATCCTCCTCCCCCTCTCCTCTGTCTGTTCTCTGGCAGCTGCTGTTCCTGCGCTGTCTACTGAGCAACATGGGTGATGAGATGCACCTGCTCAATGAACTTCCGACACGCTGTCGTCGTTGTCTCCTCCTCCTCCTCCTCCTCCTCCTCCTCCTCCTCTTCCTCCTTCTTCTTTTCCTACTCCTTTGGCCGGTCCCTAGCCGCTGCTGTTTCTTCGCTGTCTGCTGAGCAACATGGGTGATGAGATACACCTGATCAATGTACCTCCGACACCTTGTCTTCTCCTCCTTCTAGTCCTCCTCTTCCTCCTCCTTCTCCTTCTCTTTTCTGGCACATGCTGTTCCTGCGTTGTCTGCTGAGCAACATGGGTGATGAAATACACCTGTTCAATGTACTTCCGACACCCTGTCATTGTCGTCTACTTCTCTTCCTCCTCCTCCTCCTCATCCTCTTCTTCCTCCTCCTCCTTTGGCCGGTCTCTGACCACTGCTTTTCCTGCGCTGTCTGCTGAGCAACATGGGTGATGAGACACACCTGCTCAATGTACTTCCGACACCCTGTCGTCTCCTTCCCCTCCTCCTCCTCTTTTTTCTCCTCCCACCTCCTCCTCCTCCTTCTCCGGCCGGTGTTGGCCGCTGCTTTTTCTGCGCTGTTTGCTGAGCAACATGGGTGATGAGATACACCTCCTCAATGTACTTCCCACACACGGTCGTCTCCTCCTATTCCTCCTTCTCCTCCTCCTCCTCCTTCTCTTCCGGCCGGTCTCTTGCCGCTGCTGTTCCTGTGCTGTCTGCTGCGCAACATGGGTGATGAGATAGACCACCTAAATGTACTTCCCACAGCCTGACGTCGTTGTCTTTTCCCCATACTCCTCCTCTTCCTCCTCCTCCTTCTCCTCCAGCCGGTCTCTGGCCGCTGCTGTTCCTGTGCTGTTGCTGAGAACATGGAGATGAGATCCGCCTGCTCAATGTACTTCTGACACGCTGTCGTCTTCATCTCCTCATCCTCCTCCTCCTCCTCCTGCTCCTATAGCCTATCTGTGGCCGCTGCTGTTACTTCCCTGTCTGCTGAGCAACATGGGTGATGAAATACACTGGCTCAATGTTCTTCCGACACCCTGTTGTCTCCTCCTCTTTCTCCTTCTTCTCCTTCCGATTTCTGGCCACTTCTGTTCCTACGGTGAATGCTGAGAAACATGGGTGATAAAATACACCTGCTCAATGTACTTCTGACACCCAGCCGTCGTCGTCTCCTCCTCTTCCTCCTCTTCCTCCTCCTCCTCCTCCTTCTTCTTTTTCTACTTTTTTGGCCGGTCTCTAGCCGCTGCTGTTTCTTCGCTGTCTGCTGAGCAACATGGGTGATGAGATACAGCTGCTCAATGTACTTCCGACACTTTGTCTTCTCCTCCTCCTCATCCTCCTTGTCCTCCTCGTCCTCCTCCTCCTCCTTCCCTTTTCTGGCCGATGCTGTTCCTGCGTTGTCTGCTGAGCAACATGGGTGATGAAATACACCTGCTCAATGTACTTCCGACACCCTGTCATCGTCGTTGTCTCCTTCTCTTCCTCCTCCTCCTTGTCCTCCTCTTCCTCCTCCTCCTCCTTCCCTTTTCTGGCCGATGCTGTTCCTGCGCTGTCTGCTGGGCAACATGGGTGATGAGACACACCTGATCAATGTACTTCCGACACCCTGTCGTCTCCTTCTTCTCCTCCTCCTCTTTATTCTCCTCCCTCCTCCTCCTCCTCCTCCTCCTCCTCCTCCTCCTCCTCCTCCTCCGGCCGGTCTTGGCCGCTGCCTTTTCAGTGCTGTTTGCTGAGCAACATGGGTGATGAGATACACCTGCTTAATGTATTTCCGACACTCTCTCGTCTCCTCCTATTCCTCCTTCTCCTCCTCCTCCTCTTCCAACCAGTCTCTTGCCGCTGCTGTTCCTGCGCTGTCTGCTGAATAATATGGGTGATGAGATAGACCACCTAAATGTACTTCCCACAGCCTGTTGTCATCATCTTTTTCTCATACTCCTTCTCCTCCTCCTTCTTTCTTCTCCTCCAGCCGGTCTCTGGCCGCTGCTGTTCGTGCGCTGTTGCTGAGAACATGGGTGATGAGACACACCTGCTCAATGTACTTCCGACACCCTGTCGTCTCCTCCTCCTCCTCCTCCTCCTTCACTTCCCTCCTTCTCCTCCTCCTCCTCCTCCTCCTCCTCCTCCTTCCCTTTTCTGGCCGATGCTCCTCCTTCGTTTTCTGCTGAGCAACATGGGTGATGAGACACACCTGCTCAATGTACTTCCGACACCCTGTCGTCGTCATATCCTTCTCTTCCTCCTCATCATCCTCCTCCTCTTTCTCCTCCTCCTTTGGCCGGTCTCTGGCTGCTGCTTTTCCTGCGCTGTCTGCTGAGCAACATGGGTGATGAGATAGACCACCTAAATGTACTTCCCACAGCCTGTCGTCGTCGTCTCCTCCTCCTCCTCCTCTTCCTCCTTCTCCTCCTCCTCTGGCCGGTCTCTGCCCGCTGCTTTTCCTGCACTGGCTGCTGAGCAACATGGGTGATGAGATACACCTGCTCAATGTACTTCCGACACCCTGTCGTCTTCGTCTCCTCTCCCTCCTCCTCCTCCACCTCCTCTTCCTCCTCCTCCTTTGGCCGGTCTCAATGAACTTCCAACACAATGTCATCTCCTCCTATTCCTCCTTCTCCTCCTCCTCCTCCTCTTCTGGCCAGTGTCTTGCCACTGCTGTTCCTGCGCTGTCTGCTGAGCAAAATGGGTGATGAGATAGACCACCTAAATGTACTTCCCACAGCCTGTCGTCGTCGTCTTTTCCTCGTACTCCTCCTCATCCTCATCCTCCTTCTCCTTCAGCCGGTCTCTGGCCACTGCTGTTTGTGCGCTGTTGCTGAGAACATGGGTGATCAGATCCACCTGCTCAATGTACTTCTGTCACCCTGTCATCTTTGTCTCCTCCTCCTCCTCCTCCTCCTCCTCTTCCTCCTCCTCCTCTTCCTCCTTCTCTTCTTCCTCCTCCTCCTTTGGCCGGTCTCAATGTACTTCAAACACAATGTCATCTCCTCCTATTCCTCCTTCTCCTCCTCCTCCTCCTCTTCCGGCCGGTCTCTTGCCACTGCAGTTCCTGCGCTGTCTGCTGAGCAAAATGGGTGATGAGATAGACCACCTAAATGTACTTCCCACAGCCTGTCGTCGTAGTCTTTTCCTCCTCCTCCTCCTCCTCCTCCTCCTCCTCCTTCTCCTCCGGCCGGTCTCTGGCCTCTGCTGTTCCTCCGCTGTTGCTGAGAACATGGGTGATGAGATCCAACTGCTCAATGTACTTCTGACACCCTTTCGTCTTCTTCTCCTCCTTTTCCTACTCGTCCTTCTCCTCCTCCTTTTTCTCCTCCTCCTCTGGCCAGTCTCTGACCGCTGCTGTTCCTGCACTGTCTGCTGAGCAACATGGGTGATGAGATACACCTTCTGAATGTACTTCCGACACCCTGTCATCTCTTTCTACCCCTCCACCTTTCTCCTCATCCTCCTTCTCCTCCTCGTCCTACTCCTCCTTCTCATCCTCCTCCTCCTCCTCCTCCTCTGGCCGGTCTCTGGCCGGGGCTATTTCTGCCCTGTTGCTGAGGAACATGGGTGATGTGATACACCTGCTCAATGTACTTCCGATACCCTGTCATCTCCTCCTCCTCCTCCTCCTCGTTCTCCTGCTCCTCTTCCTTCTCCTCATCCTCCTCCTCAAGCTGCTAGTCTCTGGCCGATGCTGTTCCTGCGCTCTCTGCTGAGCAACACGGGTTATGAGATACACCTCCTCAATAACTTCCGACATCCTGTCGTTGTCTCCTTCTCCTCCTCTTCCTTCTCCTACTCCTACTCCTCTGGCGGGACTCTGGCCGCTGCTTTTCCTGCTCTGTCTGCTGAGCAACATTGGTGATGAAATACACCTGCTTAATGTACTTTCGACACCCTGTCGTCTCCTCCTCCTCTTCCTCCTCCTCCTCCTCCTCCTCTTCCTGCCGGTCTCTGGTTGCTGCTGTTTTTGTGCTGTCTGCTGAGCAACATGGGTGATGAAATACTCCTGCTCAATGTACTACCGACACCATGTCGTCGTCTCCTCCTCCTCCTCCTCCAGCCAGTCTCTGGCCCCTGTTGCTCCTGCGCTGTCTGCTGAGCAACATGTATAATGAGATACACATGCTCAATGTACCTACGACATCCTGTCTTTTCCTCCTCCTCCTCCTCCTCCTTTTTCTCCTTCCTCCTCCGCCTTCTTCTTTTCCTTCTTCTGCTGGTCTCTGGCCGCTACTGTTCCTGCCCTGCCTGCTGAGTAACATGGGTGATGAGATATACCTGCTCAATGTACTTCCGACACCCTGTCGTAGTCGACTCCTCCTCCCTCTCCTCCTGTTCCTCCTCCTCCTCCTCCTGCCGGTCTCTGGCCGCTGCTGTTCCTTCGCTCTGTGCTGATCAACATAGGTGATGAGATACACCTGCTCAATGTACTTCCGACATCCTGTCGTCGTCTCCTCTTTCTCCTCCTCTTCCTCCTCCTTCTCCTCCTCCTCCTCCTCCTCCTCCTCCTCCTCCTCCTCCGGCCTGTCTCTGGCCGCTTCTGTTCCTGCTATGTCTGCTGAGCAACATGTGTGATGAGATGCACATGCTCAATATAATTCCGTCACCCTGTCATCTTCTCCTCCTCCTCCTCCTCCTCCTCCTCCTCCTCCTCCTCCTCCTCCTCCTCCTCCTGCCGGTCTCTGGCAGCTGCTGTTATGGCGCTGTCTGCTGAGCAACATGGGTGATGTGATACCATGTCTTCGTCGTCTCCTCCTACTCCTCTTCCTCCTCCTCGCTGCCTTCTACAGTCCTAGATGACCTGCACCAGGGCTGGGGTTTCCCATGTAACAGTGTATCTCCCTCGCTGCCATCTACCGTCCTAGATGACCTGAACCTGGGCTAGGGATCCCTGTGTAACAGTGTGGCCCCCTCACTGCCATCTACTGTTCTAGATGACCTGCACCCGGGCTGGAGTTCCCCGTGTAGCAGTGTAGCAGTGTAGCTTCCATCTACAGTCCTAGATGACCTGCACCCGGGCTGGGGTTCCTTGTGTAGCAGTGTAGCTCTCTCTCTGCCATCTACAGTCCTAGATGACCTGCACCTGGACTGTGGTTCCCCGTGTAGCAGGGAATAAATATATTTTAAATTAACATACCAAATTCTAACTCAACATTTTATGTATATCTTCCAGTATAAAATTGTATAGGAAAATTTTAACTGAGTACTAAATTATCACCAGCTTCTTAGTTTACAAAATTCTTTATACTTAACTGGTTAATAGCAGACATGTGCAAAAGGTTGCTTTTGTTTTGTTATGTAGTTTAAAAATAATATTTCTATTGTATTTTTGTTTTTATTTAGTTTTTTCATGATTAAAGCTTCTGAGATTGAATTTGTTAGTTTTTTAATTTAAAATCTAGTTATATTTGAAATTTCAAATTTATGGATCGTGAATTGAGGTGTTTTAAAAAATAATTTGTCAGTAATTTTATTATAAGGATTTATAGCTAATGTATGTTTATGTGCAAACACTTACTTGAAAGCAATAATTTTTGTTCTCCATCTTATCTTAAGAATCAGTGTCATAAAGTACTATCATATTTTTATTGCCTTTATTTTCATGCCTTATTATTTGAACTCCTATATTTCTTATTCAACAGTGTGTTCTCATTGCATAGTGATACTGGTGGACAGTCTGCATTTAATAAGTATTTGGTGAATGAATTGATTTTGAATTTCTTTCTCAGAAAAGAATATTGGCTATTCACACTTTTTTATTTTATTTTTGATAATGTTTCTCTTTTGCCTTTAGGTGCAGTCCTTTGAAAGACTGTATTGAAATGAATATTAGACTTTATAATGGTTGAGCAGTTAACATTCTTTAAGGCTGTGCTTGAAGAAAATGACCTTTGTTAATTACCATAAGCCAAAAATAGTTCCTTTGACTTAAAGAAAAGAAAACCAAAAAACAGTGGCTGTATTGGAGTTCTTAGGATTCTCATCATTTAAAAAATTTGGAATATACATCTTTCCAGTTTAAGTTCAGTCTGAGGAAGACAGGGACGTAATTAATGGTTTTGAGAATCTTTTTCTGGGGTGAAACTCCTGTGCAATTTCTCCTCTGTACTTTAAAAAATATTATTCCTGGGTCAGTTTTCTTTTTTACAAGATAGAAATTAAATGATCAAACGAAGTATTGATTGATTCCTTGAACAACTTAAATTGAGGACCTCTGCTAGACCATGTAGTACATATAAAAATGTATTAGCATGTCTTAGTGGTGCCACCTCTTCTGCTATGGTCTTTGTCATGGAGTCATAACTTTTACTCTTATATTGACATTATATTAATATTTAGGGAAGAAATAGATTTAATTGAATGTATTTAGACTGCTCTACTTAATTAGAGGTCTCTCGATGTATTACTAAGTTTTTTAGTATATATACATATTATTTTTCAATTACAGTTTACATTTGTTATCTCTGTTAAATCTAGAGTACAGTTTCTATCATTTGTCTTCCCTGGAATATTTAATACTGATGAGTGCTTCCTCCAGCTGTCATTGCACACTCTCCTGTCACCTCCTCTCACTTATTCTTTTTCATAAGTCTCCTTTGCCCACCTCATAAATGTAGCTTTTTTCCTGAATTCTGTCCTCTCACCCTGCCTGTACATTAATCTAGATGAGCTTGCATATTTCCAAAGCCCTAGAGTTTTAGAACTCCCACTTCTCTGCTGTATCTCATATTTCTCCTCTAAGTTTGCGATCTGCATGTACAGGTAACTCCTTGATGTCTACGCTTAAATGTGCCACAGTGATCCACCTTAAATACATATGCAAAATTAAACTCACTTCCAACTTCAGACCCACCTATCAAAAGTATGCTTCTTTTATGACATTTTCTGCCTTAGTGAATAGCAAACACCATTATACACCCAGTTGCCTGTGCCAAAAATGTTGGGTCATCCTGTACATCTCTTCTTCTCATCTGCACTTTTCGAGTCTCCATTAATCTGACCTCCAAATGTGTCTGCTGTTGTGCTTCTTCCCCCACACCCTGCAGACACTACCCTAGTCTAAAACTTTCCCTTAGGCTACTGTAATGACTGCCTGTTTTACTCAATTCTTTATACTTTATTTCTTTTAACTCAGTAGGTAGAAAGACTTACCTTTAAAAATAAAGACTGAAGGATGTTTATTTTCTTAAAATTTTGCATTTTTTCCCTTTGAACTTATGGTAGAATTCAAACTAACTCTATTGTGGTCTACAAGTCCCTGTAAGAATTGCAACAAATCTGCCCATCTAGCATTGTCTTTATGTATTTAACATGTTTCTGACTTCTTCCTTACTCCATCAACTCTAGATTCCTTTCATTAATTGATGGCTTCAAGTCCTTTTGTGCTCATGGCTTCTGTGCATATTGTTTTTCCTTTAGGACTAGATAATGGATAAATGGAGTAAAAGTTTAGGATGATCTTAAGATTTCAAAGTTGGTAATTATGATTCTTTTCTTAAAGTCTTTACCCAAGTAAATTAATATATACAAAATTAAACATCAAAGTATAACATGCATATAAGACTTCTTTTTGCCTAATCTTCAACAAAACTTCTCTCTGTATTTTGATTCTCCAAAGATAGCTTGTTCTTCAAATATCTTTGCATGTTCTGTTCTCTTTGTCTGAAAAGTGCTGCTTTGCTTCTGTGGTGGATGAACCCCTACTGTCTTACAGGGCTCAGTTTAGCATAGCTCTTCTGGAAGGCCAAGAGCCTTCCAAGTTGATGATTTCACCTGTATATTTTTTGTAGATGTATGTGATACTTACAAACTTAAGTAGTTTGTCTAGTTACTAAGTGTCAGAGACAGAAATTGGACCTTCACATGTCTGATTTTAAAGCATACGACTTTTTCTTTTGCTAGATGCAGTCATTACTTATGCTTATTTAATAAGTAATAAACACATGCATGGATAAAAAGATAAAATACTATATGACCCAATTAGTTTATTTTTATAGGGGTTTTTATGGCATCATTAAGAAGTAATGACTTGACTGACTTAGAAGATAAAGATTTAATGAAAGAAACCCTGGCTAATTGTCTCAGCGGTAGAGCATTGGCCTGGCATATGGAAGTCCTGGGTTAGATTCCTGGTCAGGGCCAACAGGAGAAGCAACCATCTGCTTTCCCACCCCTCCCCTAGTCTCTTTTTCTCTTCATCTCTTGCAGCCATGGCTCAAATGATTTGAGCAAAGTTGACCCCTTGGCCCTGGACCATGAGGATGGCTCCATGGTCTTTGCTTCAGATGCTAAAATATCTCCATTACCCAAGCAGTGGAGTCGCAGCCCAGCCAGGCAGAGCATTGCCTGATAGAAGCTTCCTGGGTGGATCCCAGTGGGAGATTATGTCAGAGTCTGTCTCTACCTCCCTACCTCTCAGTTAATTTAAAAAAATAATTAATTAAAGAGAAAAGGTATACATATCTGTAGGATAGTTCAACTTCTAAGCCAGGGGTCCCCAAACTTTTTACACAGAGGGCCAGTTCACTGTCCCTCAGACTATTGGAGGGCTGGACTATAAAAAAAACTATGAACAAATCCCTATGCACACTGCACATATCTTATTTTAAAGTAAAATATAAACGGGAACAAATACAATATTTAAAATAAAGAACAAGTAAATTTAAATCAACAAACTGACCAGTATTTCAATGGGAACTATGGGTGCGGATGCATCTTGTGCTCCTCTCACTGACCACCAATGAAAAAGGTTCCCTTTCCGTAAGTGGAAGTGTGGCAGATAAATGGCCTCAGGGGGCCGCATGCGGCCCACGTGTTGTAGTTTGGGGACCCCTGTTCTAAGCCATTGAGTTCTGCCTTGATTTGTAGCAACTTGAAATGCCTCTGATTCTCAAAAAAGGTAATAGGCTGAAATTCAGTAAAACAGGCCATTAAATGAATGAATTCCTATTAATTAAAAAAGTCAAATATATATCATATTTATATATTTTCTTATAGTTTAATTGCTTTACGCATTTGGGTCCTGCTCCCTTTAGCTTGACTGGTAGGTTATTTTGAACAACAAAAAAAAAATGCTTTTTCTTTGCATATCCTGTAATATCTGGCTCTATTAAATAATCACCTTTTGTATGTACAATAAGTGATTGTGTATTATTTCCTCACAGTTTAATTTTAGGGACAGAACTTTAAGTATTTTCAAATGGAGTAATAAAATGGATTATTAGTTTACACATACCAACAGTTAGAAACATCAGTGCACATGAAAAATAGAAATGACTCTTTAGTATTGGGTTTAATCTCTTTTTGGGGAATAAAATATTCATGTATGCATAAATGTCAAAGATAAAATCAGTGAAGAAAAGCAGTTTATATTGGATCTTGGCTAGAAGAATTCTCTATTCTAACATTTAACTAGAAGGTGAGTTTAAATATTTGTGCAACTCTATCTTAGGACTTATTTTACTTTTTACTTTTCATTTTCTTTTGAATATCAAGAGATATTCCCACTTGGAAGGACATATTCTTATTAACTCTAATGAGTTTTTTGGTAAATGAATTGAAAATAAACATCTATTGTGTTTGTCTTTTTTTCTATAAGAAAGATTCCAAGCTGAAGATCCTAGTCATATAATTAATTAAAAGGACCAATCCATTCAATTCTTGAATCTGTCTATATAAATATAATTCTTAGAACATACACAAAAAAAGGGAATATGATGCCTGTTGAATTTCATAGTATTGTATTTTTATTTCATACTATTGTATTTCTGAAACAAATTTAATTTTAATTATGAAAAATGATTCCTTTTGGTTTTTCAGTGTATTAATATGTGTAGACATAGGTCATCTCTGGTACTAGGAAAGTTAAGAAGGGAAAAGTTTTGTATTATTTTAAGTCAGAGAAATAATCTCATTGGTGGTTTTGTTGGTGGAATGCAGCAGGGGCTGGGGGCTTGGAGCAGCTCAGACAGCACATTCCACAGTCATGGCAGTCGGTTGCCCACAGGGATGGTCAGAGCTGGCAGTGGTGGTGAAAGTCTGTGTCACAAAGGCCAGGCTTTTTGGGCTGTGTATTTGTTAAAAATATACTTTTACCTTTTTGAAAAATTTCTTCAAATTAGCTTTATATCATTTAAGTATATTTTAAATATAACATTTTTGCATAATTTTTAAAAATCTGTACACTCATCAGTTGACATTCTTGTTTAGCCTTTGCTCCCTCATGTTCTTTAATCATTTGTTTTCAGAGTATGGTTTAAATGCTAAGCAATTTCAACAGGTTATCTTAGGACTCTTAAGAAAGCCTTCTTTAACTGAAAATATGCCAAAAGCTTTCTCAGCTGGCCTGTCAAGACTTCTACTGAATTAACACTTGGATCATTTCCCTACAGAATATGCAACTTATACTTTCTACTGTTATAACTGAAATAATATAGCTGCAAATTGTCTGAAAATGGTACATTGTAGGTAGGACAGACATAAATTAGCATTGTTGAGTTTCTTGAAGTGTCTAGTTTACATAGCATGAGTGTACTTTACAGGATTTGTATCAAGTTTTGATGAAGCAAATCAACATAGTTTTGCTGGATAAAGTCTTAGATTTAAACAATTACTAATTACTGATGCTCTGTTATAATTTTTGGTTATAAGGATGGCTCCCAAAGCCTTATCTTGACTTAGTCTTGAACTCACAAGACCTTGGGATAAAGTGTCTTGTTGCATCTGCATGTGTTTTCTCCAACCTGTCATACTTAGTTCCCAGAAGATTAGTTAGTGTGATGTAAAACAACAGGAATATTAAAAAAGGAATTAGCTGTTGAACATACTTCTGTGTCCATTGCAATAAGAACTTTGTTATTTTTACTTCTTAAGATTTGTTTCTTTCAAGCTAAGAAATTCTCAAAACATACAAAAAGAACTGAACCTAATTTGGCAGAATCCATGTAGCCACCATTCAGATTTAATAGGTGTTGCTATTCTAGTATTTTTACTTTTGGTCTTTTTAATAAGAAATAATAAATTTCTTAAAGGATATTTCTCTCCAGTTTTAATATGGGGTTAATTAGTAAATCTAGTTTCCTCAAAATGGCTTTAACTCCTGGATACTGAAGCTTAAAGACCCAAAGGCCTTTCTGTCCTGAAATTTCAGCTTTTTTACTCATTATTTCTATAACACCTGAAATCATTTTACTTTCTAATTTTTAGCTATAGGGCATTGAGGGCTATTATTAAGCATAAAAGCTTTATGGAGGGAATAACACATTAAGCCATTATCCTCGCTCAGAAGCTGAGATGATAGACTGGGGTTCCAAGAAGAGGGCAACTGGAAGGACAAGAATGTGTAAGGTCAGGCTTGCCTCCATGTTTTTGAGATGTGTAGAAATGAGAGGTTCCCAATGACAGGTACAAAAAAGAATCATGAAATGTGTCACAACATTTACCACTGGGACTATATGGGAGAAGAGAAACAAATAAAGCAATATTATTTTGAGGTACCCGATTGTTGACAAAGTAAAAATCAACTCTTACCATGCCGTTTAATATATATATACTTTATTTTTTGCTCCATAAGACGCACTTGACCATAAGACACACCTAGGGTTTTAAGGAGGAAAATAAGAAAAAAATATTCTGAACCAAATGGTGTATTAAAATATTTAATATACCACTATAATATTTCAACAATGTAAACTCAACAGCAGTATTAACAACCATTAGCTCTGTTATTAACAAATGAGAAGAGACTTTAATGATCAAATACTTTTCTAGTTGTCTGGAAACCCCAGGAACTCATCATCGCTAGTGTCAGAATTTAATAAGCTCAGTTGCTCACAATCACTGATTTCACTTTCTTCACTTTTTTCATATATGATACCATCTTCAGTGCCATCTAAGGCATTGCTAATGAGCTGGTGCTCATTCTACATTTACAAGCGCATTGCCTGCAGCAGCTAAAAAAAAGAACATTTGCTCCATAAGACGCACAGGCATTTACCCCTCCACATTTTTGGGGGAAAAAAGTGAGTCTTATTTGAGCAAAAAATATGGTATATAACACTACTACTTAAGCTGACTTTTTGTTTTAGCATACATTTGGATAATTTCATAAATAGCTGTTTTAAAACACATTTACTAATGAGAATGTTGTCCAACAAGGGAGATACTTTTCTAAAATCTCACAACTACGTGGGGAGGGGGGATTCTAGAATTTCTGCCTTAAGTCCATCTGTTGATATACCTAAATAATTCATGATTCATCACCTGCATTACCAAAATTTACTTCCTTCACCTTTCATCTTAAGTTTACCTAGCTTTAAAAAAACAGTTCAAGTCTTATATTTTCCACAAAATATTCCCCACAAAATTCAGTGCTCTTCTTTCTCTGAATACTTAATGCTTGCAATGCATAAGTAAGCACAGATTTTTATGTTCTCTCATATTCCCCAAATATTGTATGTGTGTCCATTATTCCTTTAAATTATTTTTATAGGCCCCTTAATTCTACTGGCTTCCAATTATTGCCAATCCAGTGTTGAACAGTTAGTGGATCTCAGTAGCTGGTGCTTCTGATTTCAGTCCTGGGATCCATTCCCAGTTCTGACAGTTACCAGCTATGTGATGTCAGGTAAGTTACTTCTCTGAACTTTAATTTCTTCATTTGTTAAAAGGCAATAATAATAAATCTATCTCAAAGAATTGTCATGGAAATTAAATGAGACATGCAATGTAAAGCATAAACTTAGTTTGTGGAACATAATACGTGTTCAATAAATGCCAGCTGTAATTATCATTGTTTATCATTATAGTCAATCAGCATCTTGGAGTGAAGGACTGCCCATAGAATAACCCCTATTAGAAAACTTCTCTATTTAAATTTTGGGTCCCATTTGACAAAAATTCTTTTAAAAATAAATAATTTAGAGAAGTTTGATTAAAAAGAAAACACACAAACATGCACACACATGTGCACACACACACATTTTATCCATAGTCAGAAATTTGAATCAACCTAATAAATGTAGTAACCAGAAATTCCGAGTTTTTCTTGAATTCACCCAACCTTCTCATATCGACAGCAGTATCCTTTTAACTCTACCCTTACATGTGCTCACTAACAGTTCTGAACCTTGGACTTCTTGTCTTCACAGGTTCCTGATAGAAGTGAATTTCAATATAGTTAGTTTCCTTTGTAATTCTGTACATTTTGTGCATTTAAAAAGATCATTTCAAAGAGAGATTCATAGGCTTTTTTAGATTGACAAAAATCTTTAGGACACCCAAAACAGCTAAGAGTCCTCTTGAGTAATCTAGTTTTTACAGAACCATCTTGGGGTTCTATTATTAATTCTAATTGTGTTATGTCACTCCTCAGTGTTAAAACCTTAACTTATACTTAGAATAAATTATAAACTTCTTACTTGGCTTTGAAAGGCCCTCTATGTTGGCTTTGAAAGGCCCTCTATGTTGGCTTTGGTTTGCTTTCCCACCTCATCTAGTTTCACCTTCCCCTTACTCACTGGGCCTGGCATCGCTGGCTTTCTGTCAGTTCTTGAAGCACTCCCTGACACAAGGCTTTTGCACGTGCTGTTTTCACAGTTTGGAATGCTTCTCTCCAGGCCTGGCCTGTTTCTTCTTATCCTTGAAGTCTCAGTCTAAATGACCCCTCCTCTGGGAGCTCCTGCTGACTTCCTTATCAAAAACAAGTCCCCACTCCTCTACTTCTTGTTCTTTTCCATAGCTCCTATCATCTACTTAAATATTTGGAATAAATAAATACATTGGTTTAATTCCTGTTGTTGTATTAACTTGTAAATTTCATGGGTGCATAAAATGTGTCAGTCTTATTCAGGTTGTCATTTACTATAATGCCTGACCATTCATAGATCAGTAAATACAGTGGTGGGATTCAAATAACTTAACAATCGATTCTCTGCCCTAATGACTGTTTTAAGTATGTATAAAAAAATAATAAACCAAAATGTAGCTTTTTATTTCATGCATTTAATACTTAAATAAGAACAATAAAAGAAGTACACAAAACTAGATATGTTGTAAGAAAGAGCTTTAAAATATTAATGAAAAATATTAAAAAATACTCATAATATGTTAGGGGAATTTTGGGCATAACACAAAGCTAAAACAAATGACAGCTTGTCACCCCTTGATTGTTTGGCACTTTTTCTCCTTACATTATGTTTTTTTACTGAAGTAACAAACACGAAGGAATTAAAATGTAGTATATCATCAAAAGTATAATTACTTTTATGAAATGAATAAATAAATACAAGACTAGTTTCATCAATTTGTTTTTACCTATGGATGGAATGAACATTACTATAGGTGCTTAGGATACACTGTTGCACAGATGAACACTAAAAAGGAGTAAGGAATGTAAATTTGTAATTTTCACATTGGGCAGCTGCCCAGGTGCCCACCTTAGACAGAACCCTCATTACAAGTGCCATTTTAACAATCAGTGTGGTGAACTCAACAAAAATGTGGGTTATTGGTTCTGCCAAACCGTTGCAAACTGGCTGAATCCACTGAGTAAATACCTATCAAATGAATGAATGAATGATGAAGTGGGGCCCAGAAAATCAAAATTCAAAAATTATGTTTAACTTCCTGTGTCATGACTCTTATCTGCCAAACACCAAATGTATATTCAGTTAGTGCTATTTTGTGATAACTTTGTCTTTTGATTTATTTATTTGATTACCACATACCAGAATCATGTGTACCTATAGAAAGTGCTTTTCTTTCACATATAACATTAATTTTTTAGAAAAAGATTTTACCATTTATATAGAAAGTTTTATCTCAAACTTATAATAAATACTTTTGATCTTATTACAGAGTAAGTCAATTGCATTTTATTATTCTCTAACTTAAAATATGTTTGTTGAGCTGATTATTCTATTAAAATGGAAGATACATTTTAATGATGAATAGATTTGAATAGTAACTTTTTAGTTTATATGTGGGAATAAATCCCAGAAAGGTATACTCTCCTATTTCCCATGTCTCTGTTGGGGGGAAACTGTTCTTTAATGGAGTTGGAGAAAGGGTTATGCACAGTATTTTGTTTATGTAACTAGATCATTCATAACCTGAGAATGTTTATCTTATTATCTTAATTAATCAGAATCATTTTATTCTGTATGACTTTGTGATTTATTAAAATGAAGAAAACTATAAAATATATTTTGTACCTTGATCATTATTTAGAAGACTTTTGTTGACCAAAAAAGAAAAAAAATAGGTAATTTTCCTCTTGAAAAGAAAATGACAGTATTTGTACCTGTATTATGTTTACTCCTTTAATTTATTAACCCTCACTAATTATGAGGTAGTTCCAATAATGATTAGATATATTCTTTTTTCTTATTTCACTTGTGGCTCAACCTAATTTCATAATTGATTATTTCTAGACTTGTTTCTTTCTTGGTTGTACTGAGTCTTTGTAGAGAATTTCATGCAGATGAATGCAGGTTTGTAAATGTATATTTATGGAATAAGTTTTACTTGAGGTTGATTAGGATATAAGAGGAAGGAAAAAGAAGGTATATACGCTAATTTAATGTACTTCACTGTTTCTTTATGACAAAACACAAGAACAATGTTTATATGCTTTTACTTAAGTGATAGGTGTCAATGCCTACAATTATTTCTCTCCTCATTACTGAATGCAAAAAAGTTATGTCCGATCCCAGTTCTTAATATTTGTATGTCTCCCTGATTTTCCTCCTTTCTCCCTTATTCTTTCCTTCTTTCCTCTCTCTTTTTCTTATTCTTTCTTTGCATTCATTTGAATTCTTCTTCCAAAAGATACATAAAGAAACACATTCAATATCAGAAAATATAAGTAAACAAATCAATATAAGAAGAAAAATTGGTGTCAGATAATAAAATGGATTTCTGTTTGGGTTGGGAAAGGGGGTGTTTTCAGGTTCTATGGCATAAGGGAGGGGACCCAGGAGAGTCTAACTCTTTTCTAAATGTCTTTATCCTTATTCCAGAGGTACCTAGTGCTACACCGTTGTGGGCTGCTGCAGTATGGATCAGGTTTGCCTGTCAGCCAAGAAGTCATCTTTTTAAATACTTGCTTAATCAACTATTACTCTTGTCTTATTTTTCTAGCTTCCCAAATTTTGTTGCTGTTGTCTTCTATTTTGAATTTTCTATCTTTGAAGGTTTGTCCCCTTTTTGAACAATGTCTGGCTGTTGTTTTTGTATGGTTTTTAGGGGAGAAGAAATAAACATATGTGTTCCATTTATGTTCTTAACTGGAAATTCTCATTTCATTCTCGACAGGTTTATATGAGATATCTAGTTACACATGGAAGGAGAAAAATAAGCAATCCTGAATAGTACAAAATTCTAAGAGAGAGACCATGCCTGTGTCACAATAAAATATTTAAACTCATCTACATAGTTCCCCACCTCCCTGGAGTGTGATTTAAGGTGAAGATGGAGGTAAACACTAGACTAGGGGTACATACTCAGGGAGACACTCGAGCTCAAATGCTCAGAACACAGACAGCATCCATCTACCCATACAGTGTTTCCATTGAAGAATTATGACCATATAACCTGGTTTATTAACTATTTTTTAAAAAAATAATAGTAAGCTAATTTTAAGAGAAGTTTTAGTTTTACACAAAAAATGATCAATATATACAGTTTTTTAAATTTTTTTTAAAATTTATTCATTTTAGAGAGGTAACACAGAATGTGTGTGAGAGAGAGAGAGAGAGAAAGGGGGGAGGAGCTGGAAGCATCAACTCCCATACGTGCCTTGACCAGACCAGTGCAGGGTTTTGAACTGGCGACCTCAGTGTTTTCAGGTCGACATTTTATCCACCGCACCACCACAGGTCAGGTTCAATATATACAGTTTTAATATTACTTACCTTCTCCTCTAAACATTATTTTCCTTATTATTAACATCTTCCATGAGATTGGTACATTTACTACTCTTGATAAATCAAAATTAACAAAATTTCAGAGTTCACATTAGGGTTAAATTTTTTTGTGTTGTATATCTCTGTCAGTTTTAACAAATACATAATAACAAATAATAAATACCATTATAATATCAAAGATCAAAATATCACTACCATAAAAGTCCTGTGTTTTACCTGTTCTCTCTTTTTTCTCTCCCCTGTAACCCCTAACAGGAGTTGATCTTTTATTATCTCTATAATTTAGCCTTTTACAGAGTGTCATGTAGTTTGATCATACAGAAATGTAACATTTTTAGACTGACTTATTTGGCTTATCAGTATGCATTTAAGGTTACTCTGCATCTTTTCATGGTTCAGTATGATAACTCATTGCTTTTTGTGTTGAATAACATTCCCTTTTATGAATGTATCCCAATGTGTTTATCCCTTCATTTATTGAAGGACATATTGGTTGCTTCAAAGTTTTTGCAATTATAAATACAACTGCTATAAACATTTTTGCTCAGTTTTCTATATGGACATATAAGTTTTCAACATTGGGTAAATACCTGCAAGGTAATTTCTGGGTCATATGTTAAGACTACATTTAGCTTTGATTAAAAAACTGGCAAAGTATATTTCCAAGTAGCTATGGATTAACTTTTTTGTATTTTGGAAATAACCTAGACTGTTTTATAGAGCAATATATATGGCAATCAATAGTAACATGTATTTTACTTCTTTTTTACATGATGTAAAATTTATTGTAAAGGTTTTATGACTGTAGCATTTACAGCTACTTTACTTTATAATGTTGCCTTGACCTAACATTTCTAGAAGATTGGTTTTGATTAAAAGATGTTGCATAAATATAATCACATTAGCATCTTTTACTTTCCACATAGGAAGAAAATCTTAACACCTTAAAAATAACAATACAAAAGGGGAGGAGCACAAAGAAAACCAGATAGAAGGTGACAGAGGACAATTTGACTTTGGGTGATGGGTATGCAACATAATTGAATGATAAGATAACCAAAGATGTTTTCTTTGAACATATGTACCCTGATTTATTAATGTCACCCCATTAAAATTAATAAAAATAAAAATTAAAGAAAATAATAAAAAATAATGATACATAAATAAACAGTAGATACTGTGTTAGAATGATGATATTTTGTCTAATACTTCACTTATTCATTCAGTAAACACTCATCGATAGTCTATAATCTGTGATCTTAAAGAGGCTTAAATCATTATAAACATATCTATACCTAAAAGAATGTCTCACAGAAAACTGCAGGACATCTAGTGTCCCTCACCCTTATCTATCAAGTACTAGCAATTCCCATCAATTATGACAACTAACAATGACCTCTTAAAATTTTGAATTAAGTGGCACTAGCATTGTTAAGCAAGTCTGATAAATGCGAGTCTATCTGTAAATAAGTTGTCCTTTATTATACATTATATTTCAACATAATACGTTAGTGTTATCAGAAAGCAGTCAGTGATGGATTATAAAGTTACAGCATTTAGTCAGTGAAGGATATCAGAAATATTGCGAGAATGACTTTACTATGTTTAGTAAATTGAAAGATGTAGGATTAATGGGTGAGTTAATTGTGCCAAAAGACAAAGCCTGCTAGTGGCTGTCCACTTTTTCCTAACCCATACTGCATCCCTGTGCATTGGAAGTATTGTTCTAAGTCTCCTGTGCATGGAGATTCATTTTTTCTTTTATCAATAACAGCCAAGATGAAAAACACTGAAAACTCATTAACATTGTACCTTTCCTATATTGTGTTTAAATTAATTTACCACTTCTTTTATTTTACTTTCTGATTTTCTGTCTTCATTACTTCAAGTATCTTTTCTTTAGCACTCCCCTTTCCATTGTGATCATTACATGTCTTCTTCATACAGGCTTCTTAAAGCCTGCTGCATTGCTTTTTGCCTTTCTTTCTTTACTCTTTTCTCTTCTGTTTAATTTTTAAATCCTTTGCCTTTTATCTTTCTTTCAGTCATTTTAGCTGCTCTCCCTTCCTTTGATTTTCTCTTAAATGGTACTTCTTCTTAACATTGTGTTATTTTATTAATATTTTATTTTATCTTTTTAGTTTTAAGTTTTCCTTTGTATATAAAGACAACCTACTCTGCCTACCCATACTGAATTAAAATGAGAAGATACTAGTAAGTCCTTTGAATTAAATGGGACATCAAAAACAACAACATTTAGTTGAACTAATTGTGTGGAAACTGAAAAAATTATTATACATTTTCTTCTCTCTTTTTTTCTTCTTTTGTTTTGGATTAAAGCCCACATAATTGATGTGTTGGTATAGAGCAAATTAAGTTACTTTTCTAATATGCTGATTTTAATTGTATACAAAATATACTTTTGAGATAAACATTTGTTGTAGCTAGATTAAAAGTAATTTTGCCTTTATAAAATGTTTGAGATTACCTGGAATTGAAAATACTATTATAAGCACAGATAAAGGGCATAATAAAAAATAAGATATTATAATGAAATTGGTTTTCTTTCACAAAATTTCACCTGTTCAAAATATTCAGTAACGTTGGTTTAATATATGCTAGATTTTTAATATTAATTTAAAGTAGGTCTTAAGCAAATACATTAACCAAACTTTCCTAAACTAGGCTGTTTCTTGGTTATGGGTCAACCTCAAGCATTCTAAAACATAATTGAGTTAGGGATCTAGAACTGTCAGTGTTAACAGTGGGAGAGGAGCAGATAAGTATTACTATGGAGAAACAAGTACATAAAATCTAGCATATTTGATTTCTGCTGTAAGCAGGCAAGAAATTACTTAAGAAACGTTCTGTAGTTGAAGAGTGACCAAGATAGATCAAGAAATTTATGTTTTTTTATACAGAGAAAATGGCAGAGTTAGAAACTGCAGTCAGATTAATCTTGTTGATCAGCTTTTTCACACTTAGTTATACATTCTGCTAATTACAATTCTTATTCTCAAGCTTAAATTTGTAATTCATTCAATAGACAAAATGTAATATTCTAAACATTTTTATTGCTGCTTATGATAGCTTTATATGTATATATTTATATAAATATATATCAAGTTGTTATTTTTATATTATTAACATATCATTGATATTTTAAACAATAATTCTTTTTTCATTAATTGTATTGAATAAGCATTAATGACATTTACTTTTTTTTTTTTACAAGGACAGAGAGAGAGATTCAGAAAGAGTGATAGATAGGGACAGAAAGACAGGAGCAGAGAGAGGTGTGAAGCATCAATCATTAGTTTTTTGTTGCCATTGCAACACCTTAGTTGTTCATTGATTGCTTTCTCACATGTGCCTTGACTACAGGCTTTCAGCAGACTGAGCAACCCCTTGCTGAAGGCAGCGACCTTGGGCCCAAGCTGATGAGCTTTTGCTCAAGCCAGATGGGCCCGCGCTCAAGCTGGGGACCTCAGGGTTTCAAACCTGGGACTTCGGCATCCCAGTCCAATGCTCTATCCACTGTGCCACCACCTAGTCAGGCAACATTTACTATTCTTAAAGCTGTCTGATTAAGTTGTTTTTTCTTGTTAGATTATCATTTTCAAATTCTTCTGTGCTCTTTTTGATAATTTCTGGTACTTGTTGAATTCTTTCTTCCTGTGGATAGAGTAGTTTATATTTATTCTGTCCAGGAAGAAGAGACTTATTAAATATAAAATCCATAGGATTTTAGAGATTTGTATCACATATATTCAAAATAACAGACTATTTTCTGACAAATGACACACTGTAGAAATAATAATAGTATATTTTTTTAATTTTCTTATCTATTTAGTGGAGAAAGGGTAGGCAGAGAGAGACTCCTGCATGTTCCCCTACCAAGATTCACCCAGCAAACCCACTAGGGGGTGATGCTCTGCCCACCTGGGGCCCTTGATTCATTGCAGCCAGAGCCATTTTTTAGCACCTGAGGTGGAGGTTATGGAGTCATCTTCAGAGTCTGGGACCAACTTGCTCTAACTGAACCTTGACTTCAGGAGGGGAGGAGAAATAGAGAGAGAGCACACAGTGAGGGAAGGGTAGAGAAGCAGATGGCTCTTCTTCTGTGTACCCTGACCAGGAATCAAAACTGGGACTTCCACACACTGGGCTGATGCTCTCCCATGGAGTCAACTGGCCAGGGCCCAATAATAGTATTTCAATAATATATTTCATGTTAAGAAAATTTTGAAAAGACCTTTTCTCAAGTAATATTTTTATCTAGTATTTTTGTTGTATCCTAATTAAAGAAATGAAACTTTCTTTGCCAATATGATAATTTTAGGATGTTAGTTCCATGTTAAAAAAACTGTCAATTGTTTTTAAACTTCTTTATGAAAGCATGCCCCACTCAAGATATCCAGGGTGAAAATCTTGGAAGTCCAGTTTGCTATTCTGTGTACATATGTGTGTTTAAAATGCATTCTCAGTGCTCTCATTAAATTATGATTTACATCTTTCATCAATCTGTATAAATAACTTAAAAACTGTGGTTTTATAAGCATCAATATCACCCTGGAACTATTATTAGATGTGAAAATGTTTGGGTCCCAACCCAGACTCGTTGATCACACCCTTTATGGTATGTGGTCAACAATCTATGTTTCAATAAACTTTGTAAGTGATTATGATGCCACCCATGTCCAAGTTCCACTAATTTATATAATCTTCCTCTTTGATTAGTACAATTTTACTTTGTTTTTGAAATAAATCTTTCCAATATATAATATTTAAGTAGGTTGTAGTATTCAATGACACCTAAGTTTGTAAGTCCCTTTTTTATTTAGCACAGGCTGAAACAACAAACTACCATAGACTAGGTTGCTTAAATAACAGAAATGTATTTTCATCATTCTGGAGGCTGGGATTTAATATTAGTGTGCCAGCAAAGGGTCAGCTCTAGTGGAAGTTTTTTTGTTTTTTTTTTTGCCTTGCCTTATCCCTATAGCCTTACATTGTTGGTGCAGGTGTAGGTGGGGGGAGAGTGCACACTCTGGTATCTCTTTTTATAAGGGCACTGATTATCTCCTAAAGGCCTCATCTCCAAATACCATTAAATTGGGAATTAGCAGTTCAACATATGAATTGGGGGGCACAATTTAGTTCATAACAGTCCAATTTCTTGTAAAAAGCAAGAGATTATGCTTAAAAAATCACTTCTGGAGTCTAGTCCTTCATCCTAATTTATTTTCTAAGCAATACCTCTTTAATATTAGCTTCTGTGTTTGAATTATAACATGTACACTATGTGTGGCAAAGGATTGTTGAGAAATTCAAATGTAGTGAATATGTGAAAGACTGGTATATAGACCACAGTATTGTCTAACTGTAATAAAGGTTATTAGTATTTTGATCAGCTGGATATCATTAGTAAGTGTAAACCCATCTAAGTAATGAACCATATGTTATCCAAATACTGTAATGATTGGAATAAAGAGGTCACTGGTAGTCATGAAGAATCATTGAAGACAATCATAGAAATTATCTAGATTACTCAACTTTCTACCTGATACAGACACCCACTCTAGAAATACTAACCTTGGCTTGAATGCCATCAGCCCTTGTATTATTCTGGGTACTCCAGAGTAACAGAACCTACAGGTGTGTGTGTGTGTGTGTGTATGTGTGTGTGTGTGTGTGTGTGTGTGTGTGTGTGTGTGTGTGTGTTTGCAAACCAGGTTCCCAGGCAAGAGCTCCTTGGAAGAATTAATGTAGAAGTTCAAGTCTGAAGGCAATTTGGAGGATGAATTTCCTCTTTTTGGGAGAAATCTATCTTTTTTCTTTTAAGACTTTCAACAAATTGAATGAGGCCCACCTACATGATGGATGGTAATCTGCTTTACCCAAATGTTAGTCCGATCTAAATGTTATCTTCACTGTCATAGCTAGACTGGTGTTTGACCAAGTATCTGAGTACATGAGCTAGCATTTGATACATAAAATTAACTATAATACCATACCTTAATATTTAGTGTTAATTTACTTTGAAAATATCTAACCTTATAAATTTTGAAATTATATGAACATGATAGATAATAAATTAATATATATATATATGCATATATATATAAATGAATAAATAGTAAAATGTGAGTCAATACCAGATATATTACCTCTATTTATTCCGTAAAAAAAAAGTTTCAACTTCCGTTCAACCTTGTGGAAGTTTTAGGAATGGAGCAGCTAGCAAACTGTATGTAGAACACACTGATTCAAAGACACAGTAAGGAATCACAGAGCTTTTTATTTGGCCTTAGCTGGTATGTCACATCAAGCAAGATACACAAATGAAGGAGGGTAGCTACTCTGTTGAATGTCTGAACTGAGATCCAACAAGGGTTTTAGCACTGTGCTCTCGAGTATAGCAAGATAAAAATTCATGGGATAAATATAAAATCTTGCTCTTAAGTTTCAAAATAGTTGTACAACTATGGATGAAACTATATTTAGTAAATACATCAAACTCAAAATAACACAGAAGATTATAGAAATTACTAAAACAGATTGTACAGTCAACACAGCTGTTGCCTAATATGGGGAAAGAGATAAATATTAAAGATTGCCTTAGCTAAGGCAGTATAGAAGAAATGTCACTTAAATCATATCCTGCATTATATTATCACTAGTAGGTTAAAATTTAATAAATTTTTCTTGTACTTTGGATTATAAGTTTTATTCTCTAGTTAGTCCCATACATGTCAAATTAGCCCTTGATTAATGTTAGTTCAATTGTCTTAAGAGTAAACACTAAATAGCTTTGGGAACAAAGTTTTCAAGTGATATTCTTTAATGATAAACCGAATGAGATAAACTGATTGATCATATAGCAGAAGTGCAGTCAAGCAAACAAGTCATTAAAGGAGAGGTTTCTGGCAGAGGATGACCTGAAGAATCCTGATTAATCTCTAACTACAATTTTCTTTCTTTGTTTTTTTGTAGCAGAGAAAGAGAGAGTCAGAGACAGGAAGAGAGAGAGATGAGAAACATCAATTTTTCATTGCATCTTACTACAATTTGTATTTTTTTTTACAGGGACAGAGAGAGAGAGGTTCAGAGAGAGGATTAGACAGGGACAGACAGACAGGAACAAAGAGAGGTGAGAAGCATCAATCATTTTTTCATTGCCATTGCGACACCATAGTTGTTTATTGATTGCTTTCTCACATGAGCCTTGACCACAGGCCTTCAGCAGACCAAGCCACCTCTTGCTGGAGCCAGCGACCTTGGATCCAAGCTGGCGAGTTTTTGCTCAAGCCAAATGGGTCCATGCTCAAGCTGGTGAGCTCGGGGTCTCGAACCTGGTTCTTCCGCATTCCAGTCCGAGGCTCTATCCACTGCACCACCGCGCGGTCAGGCTAACTACAATATTCTTGAAACCACATTTACCTGTTTTGATCCTGACACAGATATAACCTTTGAGCTCTTGAGAAATTTATCCAGTTATTCTGAACCTTCTATCATATCTATTGCAGTGGATATGATTGAGAACACATTCTAGAGTTGTCTGAATATTTCCATATAACGCATAGAGAGACATTATAAAATGAACACATTATTGGCTCTGGATTGTTGGCTTAGTTGTAGAGCGTCACCCTGGGGTGTGGATGTCCTGGGTTCAATTCCTGGTCAGGGCACACAGGAGAAGTGATCATTTGCTTCTCCACCCCTTCCCCTCTCACTTGTTTCTCTCTCTCTCTCTCTCTCTCTCTCTCTCTCTCTCTCTCTCTTTCTCTCACTTTTCTCTCCATCCCTCCTCCTCTCTTTTCTCTTTTCCTCTTGCAGCCATGGATTGATTACAGTGAGTTGACTGCAAGCACTGAGGATGGCTCCATGGCCTCTGCCTCAGGCACTGAAAAATGGCTCTGGTTACAAAGGAGCAGGGTCTCAGCTGGGAAAAGCATTGCCCCTAGTGGGCATGCTGGGTGGATCCCAGTTAGGGCGCATGCAGGAGTCTGTCTCTGCCTCCCCTCCTTTCGCTAAAAAAAATGAACATTATTTATGAAACCTTGATGCTTTGCAGTAGTGACATTTAATAGATCTCACACAACTTCAGATTTGGAACAATTTAGCTAATACCAACACTGAGAAGCATATAATTTCTATTTGCTGGTAAAAGTAGAAATTTTCGAATTGATGTCATTTGGCCAAGAACTGTAAAACAATGTTCTGTATTAGCTGCACATTCTTTTCAACTTTATTTAAATTGCCTAATTTAAAGACTGTGCCTCTTGGATTTTTCTTTTAATTTGCTCTCTTAATTTTATAAAACTTTGTTCATTTGTTTCTTTTCATTTTTCTTCCCTAAATGCTTTTACTTTCTTCAATTCTCCTGCAAGTATAGGAAAAGTCTCTGCAACTTATTAACTACATGATTTGGGGTAAGTTATTTATTGTACCTACATCTCATTCCCTCTTCTCCCGTGTGTTTATTTTTATTAAAGTTTATTGAGGTGATATTGGTGAACAAAATCATCCAGGTTTCAGGTGCACAACTGCACACACATTATCCACACATTGTGTTGTGTGTCCACCACACCAAGTCAAGTCTCCCTCCATCACCATAAATCCCTCCTAGCCATTTCTATCACCCTGACACCCTTAACATTTAATGATCCCTATACTGTTGTCTGTGTTTATGAGGATTTTAATTTTTTTCTTTATTTTGCTTAAATACTTGTTTTAAACAGGATAATATCTCATAGAACTGTTGTGAAGATTGAACAATAGACAATTATTCCTTGTGGTTATCTGACATTTACCAATTTACTTTCTTGTACTTGGTTTTCAGATAAACTCAATTAGTCCAGGAAATTGTGTGTGTGGAAGCCCAAAGCTAAAGGTTCTTCCTTTTTTGTTTCTTTCCTTGAGTGCTGGTTTCAGGCTTCATGTGACACATTAGGAACGAAATGATTCAGTCACTTTATTTACCCTGAAGGACTCATAGGTATATATCACTTATTGTCTGGCTCTTTCAAAAACAAAGTGAAAATTATTTTATAACAAAGTGAAAATATGAAGGTACTATTTCCAAATTTCATAAAAAATTATTAATGATTTTTTAAATCTCTGATATCCTCTCTTTGCTTTATTTTGGTCTTAACTCACAATGAGGATTCCAATACACCTTCTTTTTGCTCTGGAAGTCTTGTGATGGCCTTGCACAAAGGCAATACAATTCTGATCTGGGATAGAACTCCAAGGAAAAAATCCTTTCAGTCATAGTTTTGCAAAGAAAACCAACAATAAACTATTATTTAGGACATAGAACACTTTTAGAATTATTTAGGGACTCTGCTTTTGCTTCTGCCCTTTGGCCTTTTCACAATGCCTCTTTCAAATCTTTATGAAATAGGAAAAAAATAAAACTCAAATTAAGTTATTTACCTATGAGCAAGTGGTGTTGGATAATTGTTTTATAGGCAAGAAAATTGTATGTGATGGATCAAATTAGATACATATTTTTTCACCACCTTGAATAATCAAAATTTTACTATATTTTTGTGTACACCAAATTGTTCCATAAAGTAAACCCCTTAAAAATATAGAGAACAACCCTTGCTTGAAAAAATAGAATTATATATAAATTTTGAGTTTTTTATTATTGTAAGAAATAATGCTCTAGGTTATTAAAAATGTGACAAAGCAGAAATAATATGTTGAAAGCATTCACTTTATTTATTCAAAGCCTAAACAAACTGCTTCATTAAGCCAAGTTAGATGTGAAGTGGGGTAAAAATAATCCTGTCTCAATTAACTACAGGTCCATTCACAATATTTTACAGCCCTACTTCCAGAGCTTCACGTTTTGGCCACTCCTTCTGTGTCCAATGTTTTTCCCGAGCTCGGCTATCCCACAAACACAGAAAGCAAGGATACTTCATAAAACCCCTTTGTTGTCCTAGTAAAAAATTAAAAATTTAAAGATACACACAAATGACTCAGTTATGCTCCTCATACTTAAGAAAGTTGACGACAATTTTTATGTCCTTCTTACTAAGTCATTCAATTTGGGTTGGCTAAACTGCTGAGGGGTTAATGATCGCTGGGCTTTAGAAAAAGACCCTTCAGATTCTACAAGCATTTTCTTATGCATCTTATCAAAATACACTTGATTACCATGTTCACATTCTTCATCCTTAGAAGAAATAAAACCATTAAGAACTAAAACCAGGAGTGTCTCAGAGTGTGGGATAAGTCGTATTGCTGAAGAAATATTAGGATATGTGATCATATGCTGTATTTTTTCTTGCTGATGCCCTTTGTATGTATCAGAAAGAAATAACAGCCATTGCTGTGGTCCTTAGGTTTATGCCAAATCATGAGAATACTAAAAGGCATTATTTTTGTATTTTTTTGTCTAGTCATGAAGCATTTCATCACAATTATGACACACAATATGAGGAGCCCAATTCTTGTCTTGATCGGCAAGGGGAACTTGAAAATAGGTATTATATGCACGTGTCACAAATGATAAAATATTGTGCCTTTGATGTTGAAGTGTGTAACAGCCACATATATAACAAAATGTGTCAGGACTATTCTTACATTTACACCTACTCGAAGGAGCCATGATTTAATCTTAAAACAAAATAACAGCGTGTTTTTTATTAGATAATAATTCTTTCCATTTAAGAATAACTACATTTATATAAAAGTGATATTTGTAAAACATTAATTGCCTTGTGGTTATGTTCAATCCAAGAATCATTACCCTTTAACTTCAATTTAAAAACTAATGCATGCCATTAACTGTAACAAAAGAAATTAAAATTGCATAAAAATAAGAGCATGCACGAAACAACACATTTCAGATTTGAAATCATCAATTCAGATATATATAGAAAATGTTCTAAAACCTCATGCAACAAAAAATAAAAAAAAATTGTTCCCTAGTGCAATTTGAGGCTAAGAAAATTATATACATAAACCTTGTTAAGCTAACCTTTCTCTTCCTACTTACTTCTTTACCACCTGCTATCTCAAACCCAAATCTCTATTTTTTCTCTATTCTTCACAAATTGTTTTATTGTCTTAAATATATAAAAAGCTTTCTGCTCCCGACTCTTCTTCAGGTTTTCATTCTCTTGTGAAGGTTTCTATATACATATAAAAATTTAATAAAATTTGTATGATTTTTTTCCAGTTGAGCTATCTTACATCAGTTTAATTCTTAGACTCAGTCAGAGACCTGAAGACAGTAGAGGACAATTATTTTCTCCCTGAAACAGCAGGAGAAGTATAATTACTAATGGTATGAAACATAACATCTATAAGATGGGGGATATAGATATTGGGGGTTAGTCATGGCATGGATTCTATTTGATAACAACAAAAGCAACTAGCAGCACAGTAGAGTGAGCCTGTAATCCCTGCTACTCGCGAGGCTGAGGCAGAAGAATTGCGTGAGCCCAGAAGTTTTGGGCTGTAGTGTGCTATGCCAATTGGGCATCTGCACAAAGTTCAACATCAATATGGTGACCTCCTGGGAGTGGGGGACCAACAGGTTGACTAAGAAGAAGAGGTGAACCAGCCTGGGTTAGAAATAAAATAGGTCAAACTCTTGTGCTAATAACAACAAAGGTGACTGTAATTCCTGTATGGATAACTAACTGGGTGAAGCTCTAGAGCTAAGAGGCTAAGAGTGTGTTTTTCTCAGCTGGGATCACATAGGCTTGGTGATATTAAAATCATAACACTGGGTATTATGCAACTAGGAAGAGAGGTGGTGAAACATAGATCCTGAAGGCTTTGATTTTAGTTTGGTTCAAAAACAACTGCAAGTCTCAGTAGATCTTGAGATGTCAGATTCTAAATAATGTTTGAGCAGATAATTTTGCTTCAGCATGCACTCCAGATGTACAAGACTACCAGAACAGGGAGACAGCAGTGACTACTTTCTTCTTTTCTCATGACTGTCATTAATTAGCAATGGTTCCTTGAGTCAGTAAAGTCCTTTCTACTGGGTGTGCTGGCTCACTGGCTTTCTTTGACAAGCCTCTTGGAACAGTGTTTCCTCCCATATCTTTGAATGTCTGATGGTTTTCAGGGTGACTGACCAAGGAAATCAAGACATTGAGTAAGGAACCAATTAAGTAGTAAGCCTGTGATCCACAGTCAACTGCCTGATTCAAACTCACTCTACCCTTAACCCTAATCATTTCTTTGAGTTCAGTTGTTCAAAATACTCACTTCTTAACTTTACTTAGAAAATAGCTTCAACAAAAACAAGAGAAACAATAAAGAGAAAAACAAGCCTGACCAGGCGGTGGCGCAGTGGATAGAGCATCGGACTGGGATGCGGAACACCCAGGTTCGAGACACAGAGCTCTCCACCTTGAGCATGGGCCCATCTGCCTTGAGCAAAAAGTTTGTCAGCTTGGACCCAAGGTCACTGGCTCTAGCAAGGGGTTGCTTGGTCTGCTGAAGACCCGCGGTCAAGGCACATGTGAGAAAGTAATCAATGAACAACTAAGGCGTTGCAACGACAACAAAACACTAATGATTGATGCTTCTCACCTCTCTCCGTTCCTGTCTATTCCTCTCTGATTCTCTCTCTCTGTCGCTGTAAAAAAAGAAAAACAAAACAGCTTCAATTACACACTACTGGGTCCTATTATAAGAAGTCAGTGACACCTTCTGTCCTGGTCACAGATCTTTCTTTGTTGTCATGTTAATTGATCACAATAGACAGTAGTTACTAATGTATCTATTCGGGGTTTCTCAGAGGTCTATTTTATTAAGTGCCTTCCTACTTGATTGAAGTTTTATATACTCTTCTTTGTTCTGTGGATACAGCATATTTCACACAAGGAGGAGGGGTGCTTTCAGCTGCTATAGAATTTTGTCTTTCAGTTCTTTGTCCTGAAACAATCTATCTAATTCTGTATTGACCTCGATTCACTTACTCCCCACTGCATCTTCACCCCACAGTCTGTCCCTTTTCTGTCTTGATCTTTTGACAACCAATAAAGAATGAGTGGATTTCTCCAGTAGATTTACTTTTCAAATGTTGAGTCACTATGTTTCCTCTTCTTGCTCTTAATGTAAAAAGTTGTAAAAACTTTTATTCTCTCTCTAGGCTCGACACTTGAACTTCAGCTGTATTTACTATAAAGGCTAACACATGCTGTGCCTTCTCCACATAACACTGGTGCTCCTAATGTTCAACTTAGTTTCTGAAAAACTTTGAACTAGTTTTTCCTATGCATTTAGTATATGATCATGATCCTCCACGTCTCCAATCAGCATGCTTTTCTTTAGTCAAGATTGGGCCTTTGTTTAGCAATAAAATCCTGTAGAATACTAGGATATCACTATACATTCCAGAATGTTCAATATACTCTTGCTGAGTTAAACTGAACTTACTTGACCTCCCACTACTCCTCTTTTTTGTAGTTAGCAGCCAGCTCAAGGTTTGCATAGTTTTATCAGTTACAACTTTCTGTCTTTAATCACTTCCAGGATAATGTGTTAAAACTGTCTTTGGTTTAAAATACCCACGGATGCACTTTGTCATGTTTCTCATTGTCTTTGTCTACCATTGCCTTTGGTCTCATTTATGCCCTCTCAAAACAGCCCAGAGACTGTAAGCCTGTACTTCATATTTAAAATATCTGCCTAGTCACTGTCACTTTTTAACTATTAAAAGAAATTTTCTTGCCTTAAAGGACTTGCAGCACATTCCTTCAAAAGCATTTATAGAGGAAGCAAGATGGCGATGGAGTAGGCGGACGTACCAACTTCCAACTCCCAGAACCAAAGTGGATTATAAATCAATTTAAAGAACCATCATCTGGATAAACCAACTATGAACTAAACCGAGTGGACTCTTCAGCCAAGGAACACAGAAGAAGCCACATTGAGACTGGTAGGAATAGCAAAAACGCGAAGAGGGCTACCCAGCTCCCCGGAGCAAACGGCAGCCTGGAGAGACCCGCATGGCGGGAGGAAAGTTTGGCGGAGAGGGAGGGACCTGGGTCCCAGGAACCAAGCCCCAGCCTGCAGTCCAAGCCTAGAAGAGGCGTTTGGACAGTTTTGAGCTGTGAAGCAAGTGAGGGAGCTCCCAGGCCTACAGTGTGGAGTATTAGGTCCCTTCCTACTCTGCTGCGGGTTGCTGAAAGGTTTGGGGCGGCAGGACACTGAAACACAGTTCTGTCGGCGTGGGTGGAGGCCAAGTCGGAGTGAGCTCAGTCTAGCCCAGCAGGGTTGGAGGAGACACGTGAAAGCTGTCTGGAAGCTGTGGACCCGCCTTTAATCCCACTTACGGGGACAAAGCGGGAGGCCAGGAACAGGCAAAAATCTGCTCTGCAACCCTGTGCAAGCCGGCCCCGACCGAGGGGACCGGAATAGGACCAGGGATGGGCAGGGGCTCACGGCTGAGCTCACGCTGCCGCCACCTGCCCCCCCATCCCCCTGGCCGGAGAAACCGCGGTTTAACATTATATGTGCGTGAGCGGGCTCCGAGCGCAGGAATGGGATAGACCCCGAGACAAGTGGAAGCTCGCAGATGAGCCCACGCTAAAATCCCCGCCCACCGGAGAAATTGCGAATTGCATTCCTACGTGCACGAGCAGGCTCCGAAAGCGGGTGTGGGTTAGAGTCCGGGGCGAGCGGAAGTCTGAAGCTGAGCGAAAGCCAGGACACACGCCAGGCCCAATAAACTTGGGTTTGCGACCCTGTGCAGAAGGGCCCTGGCCTCGAGGGCGGGTCTAAAGCTCCGGACGGGCAAAGGCTCACAGCTGAGAGCACGTAAAAAGCCCTGCCCAACACGCAAAACTGTGGCGAGCAGGCACTGACTGCGGATTCTCAGCGGAAGTCCGGAAATAGGCTGGGTCTACAGCTGAGCAAAGGTGCTCACCTCTACCCTTGGTGCTAAGGTTTGTGGCTTCAGTGACAGCCCCTCCCACAAAGAAGAGGCAGAAATCACAGCAAAAGCCACAGTGGGCCGGCGCTGGCAATGCTCATACCCAACCACTCTAGGCACCGGAAGAGGGGGTGGGGGACCTGCAGACAGACCAAACCTAGAGAACACAAAGGCAACACCTACTGGACTCCAGTGGCCACAACTTGCTTATACACAGACAAAATGGGCAGGCAGAAAAATGCAAACCAAATGAATAAAGAGAAATCCCCAGAGAAGGACGTGAATGAACCAGATATAACCAAATTACCAGAAGCAGAATTTAGAATAATGATAGTTAGGATGTTCAAAGAAATTAGAGCAACAATGGATAGTCATTATGAACACCTAAATAAAGAGATAACAAATATAGAAAACGAAATTGAAATAATAAAAAAGAATCAGACAGAAATGACAAATACAGTATCAGAACTGAAGACCACAATGGAAGGAATTAAAAGCAGGATGAATCATGCTGAGGATCGAATAAGTGAGTTAGAGGACACAATAAACAAAACATAGAAGCAGAGAAGTAAAAGGAAAAGAGACTTAAAAAATGTGAGGAAACTCTAAGGGAGCTCTGTGACAACATGAAGAGAAACAACATTCACATCATGGGGTGCCTGAAGAAGAGGAGAGAGGACAGGAAATGGAAACTTTGTTCAATCAAATCATAGCAGAAAACTTTCCTAAATTATAGCTGGGAAACACTCCACACATTCAAGAAGCACACAGAACTCCATTAAAGAGAAACCCAAAAAAGATCTACACCAAGTCACATCATAGTTAAAATACCAAAGCTAATGGATAAAGAAAAAATTTTAAAAGCTAGAGAAAAAAAAGGCTATCACCTACAAAGGAGCCCCCATAAGGATGACATTGGACTTCTCAACAGAAACACTTGAGGCCAGAAGGGAATGGCAAGAAATAATCAAAGTAATGCAGAACAAGAACCTACAACCAAGACTACTTTATTCAGCAAGGCTAACGTTTAAAATTGAAGGAGAAATAAAGAGCTTCCCAGAAAAAGAAAGCCTGAAGGAATTCATAAAAACCAAACCAATTCTGCAAGAGATACTAAGGGGCTTGTTGTGAACAGTTTAAAGGGTGGAAAGAATAAAGCAAAAGAATACAGCTCTAAAGAATAAAATGGCAATAAACAACTACATATCAATAATAAACTTAAAAGTAAATGGATTAAATGATCCAATCAAAAGCCTGACCTGTGGTGGCGCAGTGGGTAAAGCGTCGACCTGGGAACACTGAGGTTGCCAGTTCAAAACCCTGCACTGGTCTAGTCAAGGCACATAAGGAAGTTGATGCTTCCAGCTCCTCCCCCCTTTCTCCCTCTCCCTTTCTCTCTCTCACACTGTGTCTCCTCTCTAAAATGAATAAAATAAAAATTAAAAAAAAAACAAAAAAAACTTAAAAGAAAAAAAGACATAGGGTAGCTGCATGGACAAAGAAACAGGACCCATACATATGCTGTCTACAAGAGACACACCATAAAACAAAAAATGCACATAGACTAAAGGTAAAAGGATGGAAAAAAATATTTCATGCAAATGGAAATGAAAAAAAGCAGGGGTAGCAATACTTATATCAGACAAAATGGGCTTTAAAACAAAGGCTGTAGTAAGAGATAAAGAAGGACACTACATAATGATAAGGGGAACAATTCAACAGGAAGATATAACTATTATAAATATATATGGACCAAATATAGGAGCCCCAACATACATAAAGCAGACTTTGATGGATATAAAGGGTGAGATTAACAGCAATACTATCATACTAGGGGATTCCAATACCCCTCTAACAACACTGGATAGATCCTCAAGAAAGAAAATTAATAAAGAAACAGCAGATGTAAAGGAGACACTAGATCAACTTGATTTAATAGATATCTTCAGAACTTTTCACCCTAAAGCAGTAGAATATACATTCTTCTCAAGCGCTCATGGTACGTTTTCTAGGATAGACCACATGTTAGGACACAAAAATGGTCTCAATAAATTTAAGAAGATTGAAATCATATCAAGCATTTTCTCTGATCACAATGCCATGAAACTAGAAATTAACCACAAAAGAAAAAATGAAACATACTCAAACACTTGGAAACTAAATAGCATGATATTAAATAATGAATGGATTAACAATGAGATCAAAGGAGAAATAAAAAAGTTTCTAGAAACAAATGATAATGAGCATACATCAACTCAAAATTTATGAGACACAGCAAAAGCAGTTCTGAGAGAGAAGTTATTGCACTACAGGCATATCATAGGAAGCTAGAAAAAGCTCAAATAAGCAACCTGACCCTGCAGCTAAAACAACTAGAAAAACAACAACAAATAAAACCCAAGACAAGTAGAAGGAAGAAAATAATAAAGTTCAGAGCAGAAAAAATGACATAGAGGCGAAGGAAACAATACAGAGGAATAATGAAACCAGAAGCTGGTTCTTTAAAAAGGCAAACAAGATTGAAGAACCTTTAACTAGACTCACCAAGAAAAGAAGAGAGAGGACTCAAATAAATAAAATTAGAAAGGATAGTGGAGAAATAACAACTGACACAACAGAAATACAAAGCATTGTAAGAAAATACTATGAAGAACTATATGCCAAAAAATTAGACAATCTAGGTGAAATGGACAAATTTCTTGAATCATATAACCTTCCAAAAATCAATCTGGAAGAATCAGAACACCTAAACAGACCAATTACAGCAAATGAGATGGAAACAGTTATCAAAAAACTCCCAAAAAAGAAAAGTCCTGGGCCTGATGGCTTCACAAGTGAATTCTACCAAAAATTCAAAGAAGAACTAACTCCTATCCTCCTCAAGCTATTTCAAAAAATTCAAGAGGAAGGAAGACTTCCAAACTCCTTTTATGAGGCAAGCATAATTCTGATCTCAAAACCGGGCAAAGACAACACAAAGAAAGAAAATTATAGGCCTATATCCCTGATGAATTTAGACGATAAAATTCTCAACAAAATATTAGCCAACCGGATCCAGCAATATATGAAAAAAAATCATACACAATGATCAAGTGGGATTTATTCTGGAGAGGCAAGGCTGGTTCAATATTCGCAAATATATCAATGTGATTCAACACATAAACAAAAGGAAGGACAAAAATCACATGATAATTTCAATAGATGCAGAAAAGGCATTTGATAAAATCCAGCACCCATTCATGCTCAAAACTCTCAGTAAAGTGGGAATACAGGGATCATTCCTGAACATGATAAAGGCCATCTACAATAAACCGACAGCAAACATCATACTCAATGGGCAAAAATTAAAAGCAATCCCCTTAAGATTAGGAACCAGGCAGGGATACCCCCTTTCACCACTCTTATTCAACATAGTTCTGGAAGTCCTAGCTACAGCAATCAGACAAGAAGAAGAAATAAAAGGCATCCAAATTGGAAAATAAGAAGTAAAACTGTCACTATTTGCGGATGATATGATATTGTATATTGAAAACCCGAAAGTCTCAGTCAAATAAACCCACAGCCTGATAAATGAATTCAGCAAGGTGGCAAAATATAAAATTGATACTCAGAAATCAGAGGCATTTCTATATACCAACAATGAACTGTCAGCAAAAAAAATTAAGGACAACAATCCCCTTCAATATTGCAGCCAAAAAAATAAAGTACCTAGGAGTAAATTTAACCAAGGATGTTAAGGACTTGTACTCGGAAAATTATAGAACATTGATAAAAGAAATTAAGGAAGATACAAACAAGTGGAAGCATATACCGTGCTCATGGCTAGGAAGAATAAACATCATTAAAATGTCTATATTACCTAAAGCAATTTATAAATTCAATGCAATACCAATTAAAATACCAATGACATACTTCAAAGATATAGAACACATATTCCAAAAATTTATATGGAACCAAAAGAGAACACGAATAGCCTCAGCAATCTTAAAAAGAAAAAATAAAGCAGGATGTATCACTCTTCCGGATATCAAGGTTTACTATAAGGCCATTATACTCAAGACAGCCTGGTATTGGCATAAGAACAGGCACATAGATCAATGGAACAAAACAAGGATCCAGAAATAAACCCACAGCTTTATGGACAACTGATATTTGACAAAGGATGAAAGAACATACAATGGAGTAAAGACAGCCTCTTTAACAAATGGTGTTGGGAAAATTGGACATCTACCTGCAAAAAAATGAAACTAGACCATCAACTTACACCATTCACAAAAACAAACTCAAAATGGATAAAAGACTTAAATGTAAGCCGTGAAACCATAAGCATCTTAGAAGAAAACATAGGCAGCAAGCTCTCCGACATCTGTAGCAGCAGTATATTTGCCAATTTATCTCCATGGGCAAATGAAATAAAAGGCAAGATAAACAAATGGGACTATATCAAACTAAAAAGTTTTTGCACAGCTAAAGACAATAAGAACAGAATAAAAAGACAAAGCACACAATGGGAGAACATATTCGACAGCACATCTGATAAGGGGTTAATAACTAAAATTTATAAAGAACTTATAAAACTCAACACCAGGAAGACAAACAACCCAATCAAAAAATGGGCAAAAGAAATGAATAGAAATTTCTCCAAAGCGGACATACAGATGGCCAATAGGCATATGAAAAAATGCTCAACATCACTAATCATTAGAGAAATGCAAATTAAAACCACAATGAGATATCACCTCACACCAGTCAGAATGACACTCATCAGCAAAACAACACAGAATAAGTGCTTGGCGAGGATGTGGAGAAAAGGGAAGCCTTCTGCACTGCTGGTGGGAATGCAGACTGGTGCAGCCACTGTGGAAAACAGTTTGGAGATTTCTCAGAAAATTAAAAATCGAACTGCCTTTTGACCCAGCTATCCCACTTTTAGGAATATACCCTAAGAACACCATAGCACTGTTCGAAAAGAAGAAATGCACCCCCATGTTCGTGGCAGCATTGTTCACAATAGTGAAGATCTGGAAACAGCCCAAGTGTCCGTCAGAAGACGAGTGGATTAAAAAGCTTTGGTACATATATACTATGGAATACTACTCAGCCATAAGAAACGATGACATCGGATCATTTATAACAAAATGGATGTACCTTGATAACATTATACGGAGTGAAATAAGTAAATCAATAAAAAAAGAAAAACTGAGAACAGCATGATTTCATACATAGGTGGGACATAAAAGTGAGAATATGAGACATGGACAAGAGAGTCGTGGTTACGGGGTGGGGGGAGGAAGGGAAGGGTGGGATAGGGAGGAGGGGAGGGACACAGGGAAAACCAGATAGAAGGTGACAGAGGACAATTTGACTTTTGGTGATGGGTATGCAACACAATTGAATGATAAGATAACCTGGAGATGTTTTCATTGTACATATGTACCCTGATTTATTGGTGTCACCCCATTAGAATTAATAATAATAAAATATATATTTAAAAACACCATTTAAAAAAGCATTTATAATTCCATTTGTTGAGAATAGCACATTTTACTATTTTTTTGTTCACACTACTACATTTTACAGAACTGTAGGAGAAAAAAACTATTCAGACAAATAATATTTTTTCTGTGACTGAAACCTTTTATTTCTACCTTTCTTCAGTGAATAAGTGTAATTATGAGTACAGGAGATTAGAATGTTTGCTATGATAATTATTCACTCCTCTAAAATAAAAGAATAATTATAACATTAAGAACAGGCTGTCCAAGGTAGTACTAGCGCTTTCTTTTTAAATCTGCCAGAGAAATGGCTTCCAGGATCCAAATAATAAATATTAATTTCTCACAAATATTTTCTATTTATTTGAAAAATACACTAGAATACCCTCCTACTTTCAATTTCATTATTGAAAGTCTCTCCAAATAGTTTTTTAAATGAGGTCCTGAGAACATCTGGATTGGTTTTTACATAACCAGCCTCCATAATATTACAATAACTAGATTATCTTAGACACCTGAAAATTTTAAACAACATAATATTTAGCAGTGTGCCTTATCCTTTTTGGCAAATGCAAGATTCACATTCTATTATTCTATTAAAAGTTCAGCTATAACATTTCAAAGATCAATGTGAAACTAATCACAAATTTTGGTTCAATGCCTTAAAATTTCATTGCAGAGGATTACCAAAGTGTAAAAAAATTAAAAATATTGCATATTAAATAATTAGAGTTTATATCATTCAGAAAGATAAGATTAAACAGAAATATAATTTTTATGGAAAAATCATTAAAGACCATATATGAGCTGAGTGATCGATTCATCAGCAGTAAGAAAAAAGGTATACAGGGTAGGCAAAGTAAGTTTATAGTTGTAAGTATGCAAAACAATTTATTTTTGTACTATTATTTATTTTGTACTGTATTATTTTCCATATGAACAACTGTAAACCTACTTTTGCTCCACCTGTATTCTTTTTACTATTATTAATTGTGTTTACATAAATTCTAGGGTAACCCCGACTGTATCCCCCCTCCATCATATTGCCCTCCACATCTCCCTTGTCCCCTCTCTACAGGGGCCTTCCCCCTTTCCTTCAGGTTTATCCCATCCTATCCTCTCCTTTTCCTCTGTCTTCTTTTCCTCTGGTCCCTTTGATCTCTCCTGTCTCAATTTCTTTCCTCAGTTCTCAATGTTCCTTGGATTCCTCAAATGAGTGAGGTCATATAATATTTTGCTTTTTCTGCCTGGCTTATTACACTCAACATAATAGTTTCCAGGTCCATTCATATTGTTGCAAAAGGTAATATTTTCTTCTTTTTCATGGCCCCATAGTATTTCATTGTATATATGTACCAAAGATTTTTAATCCACTCGTCAACTGATGAACACTTGACTGTTTCCAGCTCTTTGCTATTGCAAACAATGCTGCCATAAACATGGGGGCGCATTTTTTTTCAGTCAGTGATATGGTGTCCTTGGGAAATATTCCTATAAGTGAAAAAGTTAGGTCAAAAGGCAGTTTCATTCCTATTTTTTGAGGAATCTACATACTTTTTATCCACAGTGGCTGCACCAGTCTGCGTTCCCACCAGCAGTGCAGAAGGGTTCCCCTTTCTCCACATCCTCACCAGCACCTATAATGTGTTGTTTTGTTCATGAGTGCCATTCTGACTGGTGTAAGGTGGTGTCTCATTGTGGTTTTAATTTGCATTTTTCTAATGATTAGTGATGTTGATTGAGCATTTTTTCATATGCCTATTGGCCATTTGTATGTCGTCTTTGGAGAATTGTCTATTCATTACTTGTGCCCATTTTTTGATTGGATTGTTTGTCTTCCTGGTGTTGAGTTTTACAAGTTCTTTATAAATTTTGGTTATTAACCCTTTATCAGATGTGTTGTCGAATATATTCTTTCATTGTGTGACTTGTCTTTTTACTTTGTTTATATTGTCTTTAGCTGTGCAAAAGCTTTTTCATTTTCCCGTGGAGATAAATAGGAAAATATATTGCTACTACAGATGTCAGAGATCTTGCTGCCTATGTTTTCTTCTAAGATGCTTATGGTTTCACTGCTCACATTTAAGTCCTTTATTCATTTTGAGTTTATTTTTGTGCATGTGTAAGTTGGTGGTCTAGTTTCATTTTTTTGCAGGTAGCTGTCCAGTTTTCCCAACATCATATGATAAAGAGACTGTCTTTACTACACTGTATGTTCTTACCTTCTTTGTCAAATATCAATTGTTATAAAGGTGTGTTTATTTCTGGGTTCTCTGTTCTGTTCCCTTGATCTATATGCCTGTTCTTATGCCAGTACCAAGCTGTTTTGAGTACAATGGCCTTGTAGGATAACTTGATATCAGGAAGTGTGATACCTCCCACTTTATTATTCTTTTTCAAGATTGCTGAGTCTATTTGTGTGGTTTTTTTTTTTTTTGGTTCCATATAAATTTTTGTAATATTTGTTCTATATCTTTGAAGTATGTCATTGGTATTTTAATTGGTATTGCATTAAATTTATAAATTGCCTTGGGTAATATAGACATTTTAATGATGTTTATTCTTCCTAGCCATGAGCACGGTATATGCTTCCACTTGTTTGTATCTTCCTTGATTTCTTTTATCAATGTTTTATAATTTTCTGAGTACAAATGTTTAACCTCCTTGGTTAAATCTACTCCGAGGTACTTTATTTTTATTTTTGCAGTAGTGAAGTGGATTGTTTCCTTAATTTCTTTTTCTGACATTTCAATGTTCATGTATAGATATGCCTCTGATTTCTGTGTGTTAATTTTATATTCTGCCATCTTGCTGAATTTGTTTATTAGGTCCAGTAGTTTTTTGACTGAGCCTTTAGGGTTTTCTATGTACAGTATCATATCATCTGCAAATAATGATAGTATAACTTCTTCTTTTCCAACTTGGATGCCTTTTATTTCTTCTTCTTGTGTGATTGCTATAGCTAGGACTTCTAGAACTATTGTTGAATAAGAGTGGTGAAAGGGGCCACCCTGCCTTTTTTCCTGATTTCAGAGGAATTGCTTTTAATTTTTGTCCATCTATTATGATGCTGGCTGTGGGTTTGTCATAAATGGCTTTTATAATGTTGAGGTATGTTCCCTGTATTTCCACTGTGCTAAGAGTTTTGATCATAAATAGATGCTGAATTTTATCAAATGCTTTTTTGCATCTATTGAAATTATCATGTGGTTTTTCTCTTTTCTTTTGTTTATGTGGTGAATCACATTAATTGATTTATGAATGTTGTACCATCTATGCCTCCCCAGAATAAATCATGATGTATAATTTTTTTCATGTATTGATGGATCCTGTTTGATAATATTTTGTTGAGAATTTTACCATCTAAATTCATTAGGGATATTGGCCTGTCATTTTCTTTTTTGTGTTGTCTTTGCCTGGTTTTGGAATCAGAATTATGCTTGCCTCATAAAAAAACTTGATTTTTTCCTTGTGTTTTTTCCTCTTGAATTTTTTGAAATAGCTTTAGAAGAATAGGAGTTAGTTCTTCTTTGAATATTTGGTAGAATTCACCAGTGAACTTATCTGGCCCAGAGGTTTTGTTTTTGGGGAGCTTTTCTATAACTGTTTCAATCTCTTTTGTGGTAATTGGTCTCTTTAGGTTTTCTGATTCTTCCAGATTGATTTTTGGAAGATTATATGTTTCAAGAAATTTGTCCATTTCACCTAGGTTGTTTAATTTTTTTTGGCATACAGTATTTTATAATATTTTCTTACAATATTTTGTATTTCACTTGTGTTGGTTGTTACTTCTGTACACTCATTTCTAATTTTATTTATTTGAGTCCTCTCTCTTCTTTTCTTGGTGAGTCTTATAAAGGGTTAATTGATCTTGTTTACCTTTTCAAAGAACCAGCTTTTGTTTTCATTGATTCTCTGTATTGTTTTTTTATCTTCTATGTCATTTATTTCTGCTCGGATCTTTATTTCCTTCCTTCTACTACCTCTGGGCCTTACTTGCTGTACTTTTTCAAGTTATTTTAGATGAAGTGTTAGGTTGTTTATTTAAGCTTTTCAAGCATCTTTTTTTTAAATGTCATTTTAATGAAAAAAATTGTTTTTATTAATTTTAATGGGGTGACACCAATAAATCAGGGAACATATGTACAATGAAAACATCTCCAGATTATCTAATCAATCAATTGTGTTGCATACCCATCACCCAAAGTCAAATTGTCCTCTGTCACTTTCTATCTAGTCTTCCCTGTGCCCCTCCCCTCCTCCCTAACCCACCCTCCTCTCCCTCCCTCCACCTTGTAACCATCAACCACTTTCTTGTCCATATCTCATAGTCTCACTTTTATGTCCCACCTATGTATGAAATCATGCTGTTCTCAGTTTTTCTTTCTGATTTACTTATTTCACTCCGTATAATGTTATCAAGGTACATCCATTTTGTTGTAAATGATCCGATGTCATCATTTCTTATGGCTGAGTAGTATTCCATAGTATATATGTACCAAAGCTTTTTAATCCACTCGTCTTCTGACGGACACTTGGGCTGTTTCCAGATCTTCGCTATTGTGAACAATGCTGCCACGAACATGGGGGCGCACTGCTTCTTTTCGAACAGTGCTATGGTGTTCTTAGGGTATATTCCTATGAGTGGGATAGCTGGGGCAAAAGGCAGTTCGATTTTTAATCTTTTGAGGAATCTCCAAACTGTTTTCCATAGTGGCTGCACCAGTCTGCATTCCCACCAGCAGTGCAGAAGGGTTCCCTTTTCTCCACATCCTCGCCAGCACTTATTCTGTGTTGTTTTGCTGATGAGTGCCATTCTGACTGGTGTAAGGTGATATCTCATTGTGGTTTTAATTTGCATTTCTCTAATGATTAGTGATGTTGAGCATTTTTTTATATGTCTTTTGGCCATCTGTATGTCCTCTTTGGAGAAATTTCTATTCATTTCTTTAGCCCATTTATTGATTGGATTGTCTTCCTGGTGTTGAGTTTTATAAGTTCTTTATAAATTTTGGTTATTAACCTCTTATCAGATGTGCTGTCAAAAATGTTCTCCCATTGTGTGGTTTGTCTTCTTATTCTGTTCTTATTGTCTTTAGCTGTGCAAAAACTTTTTTAGTTTGATATAGTCCCACTTGTTTATCTTGCCTTTTATTTCATTTGCCCGTGGAGATAAATCGGCAAATATACTGCTGCTACAGATGTAGAGAGCTTGCTACCTATGTTTTCTTCTAAGATGCTTATGGTTTCATGGCTTACATTTAAGTCTTTTATCCATTTTGAGTTTGTTTTTGTAAATGGTGTAAGTTGAGGGTCTAGTTTTATTTTTTTGGAGGTAGATGTCCAATTTTCCCAGCACCATTTGTTAAAGAGGCTGTCTTTACTCCATTGTATGTTCTTTCATCCTTTGTCAAATATCAGTTGTCCATATAGGTGTGGGTTTATTTCTGGGTTCCCTGTTCTGTTCCATTGATCAATGTGCCTGTTCTTATGCCAGTATCAGGCTGTCTTGAGTATAATGGCCTTATAGTAAACCTTGATATCCGGAAGAGTGATACATCCTGCTTTATTTTTTCTTTTTAAGATTGCTGAGGTAATTCGTGTTTGGTTTTTTTTTTTTTGGTTCCATAAAAATTTTTGAAATGTTTTCTATATCTTTGAGGTATGTCATTGGTATTTTAATTGGTATTGCATTGAATTTATAAATTGCTTTAGGTAATATAGACATTTTAATGATGTTTATTCTTCCTAGCCATGAGCATGAAATATGCTTTCACTTGTTTGTATCTTCCTTGATTTCTTTTATCAGTGTTTTATAATTTTCCGAGTACAAGTCCTTAACCTCCTTGGTTAAATTTACTCCTAGGTACTTTATTGTTTTGGCTGCAATAGTGAAGGTAATTGTTTCCTCAATTTCTTTTGCTGACCATTCATTCTTTGTATATAAATATGCCTCTGACTTCGGAGTATTAATTTTATATCCTGCCACCTTGCTGAATTCATTTATAAGGTCCAGTCGTTTTTTGACTGAGACTTTAGGGTTTTCTATATACAATATCATATCATCTGCAAATAATGACAGTTTTACTTCTTCTTTTCAAATTTGGATGCCTTTTATTTCTTCTTCTTGTCTGATTGTTGTAGCTAGGACTTCCAGAATTATGTTGAATAAGAGTGATGAAAGGGGACACCCCTGCCTGGTTCCTGATCTTAAGGGGATTGCTTTTAATTTTTGTGCATTTAGTTTGATGTTTTCTGTGGGTTTGTCGTAGATGGCCTTTATCATATTCAGGAATGATCCCTGTATTCCCACTTTACTGAGAGTTTTGAGCATGAATGGGTGCTGGATTTTATCAAATGCCTTTTCTGCATCTATTGAAATTATCATGTGATTTTTGTCTTCTTTTTGTTTATGTGATGAATCACATTGATTGATTTGCGAATATTGAACCAGCCTTGCCTCTCTAGAACAAATCCCACTTGATCATCGTGTATGATTTTTTTTCATATATTGCTGGATCCAGTTGGCTAATATTTTGTTGAGAATTTTAGCGTCTAAATTCATCAAGGATATAGGCCTATAATTTTCTTTCTTTATGTTGTCTTTGCCCGGTTTTGGGATCAGAATTATGCTCGCTTCAAAAAAGGAGTTGGGAAGTCTTCCTTCCTCTTAAATATTTTGAAATAGCTTGAGGAAAATAGGAGTTAGTTCTTCTTTGAATTTTTGATAGAATTCACTTGTGTAGCCATCAAGCCCAGGACATTTCCTTTTCGGGAGTTTTTGATAACTGTTGCGATCTCATTTGTTGTAATTGGTCTGTTTAGGTGTTCTGATTCTTCCAGATTGATTTTTGGTAGTTTATATGATTCACGAAATTTGTCCATTTCACCTAGATTGTCTAATTTTTTGGCATATAGTTCTTCATAGTATTTTCTTACAATGCTTTGTATTTCTGTTGTGTCAGTTGTTATTTCTCCACTGTCCTTTCTAATTTTATTTATTTGAGTCCTCTCTCTTTTTTTCTTGATGAGTCTAGTTAAAGGTTCATCAATCTTATTTACCTTTTCAAAGAACCAGCTTCTGGTTTCATTGATCCTCTGTATTGTTTCCTTAGCCTCTATGTCATTTATTTCTGCTCTGATCTTTATTATTTCCTTCCTTCTACTTTTCCTGGGTTTTATTTGCTGTTGTTTTTCTAGTTCTTTTAGCTGCAGGGTCAGGTTGCTTATTTGAGCTTTTTCTAGCTTCCTATGATATGCCTGTAGTGCAATGAACTTCCCTCTCAGTACTGCTTTTGCTGTGTCCCATAAATTTTGAGGTGATGTATGCTCATTATCATTTGTTTCTAGAAACTTTTTTATTTCTTCTTTGATCTCATTGTTAATCCATTCATTATTTAATATCATGCTATTTAGTTTCCAAGTGTTTGATTATTCTTCAGTTTTTCTTTTGTGGTTAATTTCTAGTTTCATGGCATTGTGGTCAGTGAAAATGCTTGATTGATTTCAATTTCTTAAATTTATTGAGACCATTTTTGTGTCCTAACATGTGGTCTATCCTAGATAACGTACCATGAGCGCTTGAGAAGAATGTATATTCTACTGTTTTAGGGTGAAAAGTTCTGAAGATATCTATTAAATCAAGTTGATCTAGTGTCTCCTTTAAGTCTGCTGTTTCTTTATTAATTTTCTTTCTTGTGGATCTATCCAGTGTTGTTAGAGGGGTATTGAAATCCCCTATTATGATAGTATTGCTGTTAATCTCGCCCTTTATATTCATCAAAGTCTGCTTTATGTATGTCGGTTCTCCTATATTTGATGTGTAGATATTTATAATTGTTATATCTTCCTGTTGAAGTGTTCCCTTTATCATTATAGAGTGTCCTTCTTTATCTCTTACTACAGCCTTTGTTTTAAAGTCCATTTTGTCAGATATAAATACTGCTACCCTGAATTTCTTTTTCATTTTTATTTGCATGAAATATTTTTTCCATCCTTTTACCTTAAGTCTATGTGCATGTTTTTTTTTAAGGTGTGTCTCTTGTAGACAGTATATGTATGGGTCCTGTTTCTTTATCCACACAGCTACCATATTTCTTTTGATTGCATCATTTAATCCATTTACATTTAAGGTTATTATTGATATGTAGTTATTTTTTGTCATTTTATTCTTTAAAGCTATATATATATTTTTTTTTTTTTGCTATATTTTTTTCTCCTTTTGAACTGTACACAACATGCCCCTTAGTATCTCTTGCAGAATTGGTTCGGTTTTAATGAATTCCTTGAGCCTTATTTGTCTGGAAAGCTCTTTATTTCTTCTTCAATTTTAAATGTTTGCCTTGCTGGATAGAGTAGTCTTGGTTGTAGGTTCTTGTTTTGCATTACTTTGATTATATCTTGCCATTCCCTTCTGGCCTGAAGTGTTTCTGTTGAGAAGTCCAATGTCATCCTTATGGTGGCTCCTTTGTAGGTGATAGCCTTTTGTTCTCTAGCAGCTTTTAAAATTTTTTCTTTATCCATTAGCTTTGGTATTTTAACGATGATGTGTCTTGGTGTAGATTTTTTTGTATTTCTCTTTAATGGAGTTCTGTGTGCTTCTTGAATGTGTGGAATGTTTCCCAGCCTTAATTTAGGGAAGTTTTCTGCTTCTATTGAATTGAACAAAGTTTCCATTTCCTGTCCTCTCTCCTCTTCTTCAGGCAACCCTATGGTGCGAATGTTGTTTCTCTTCATGTTGTCACAGAGCTCCCTTAGAGTTTCCTCACATTTTTTGAGTGTTTTTTTCTTTTTCTTCTCTGCTTCTGTGCCTTTGTTTATTGTGTTCTCTAACTCGCTGATTCGATCCTCAGTGTGATTCATCCTGCTTTTAATTCCTTCCATTGTGGTCTGCAGTTCTGATATTGTATTTGTCATTTCTGTCTGATTCTTTTTTATTATTTCAATTTTGTTTTTTATACTTGTTGTCTCTTTATTTAGGTGTTCATGGTGACTATCCATTTTTGCTCTAATTTCTTTGAACATCCTAACTATCATTCTAAATTTTGCTTCTAGTAGTTTGGTTATATCTGGTTCATTCAGGTCCTTCTCTGGGGATTTCTCTTGATTCATTTGGTTTGCATTCCTCTGCCTGCCCATTTTTTCTGTGTATAAGCAAGTTGTGGCCATTGGAGTCTAGTAGGTATTTCCTTTGTGTTCTCTAGGTGTGGTCAGTCTGCAGGCCTGCCACCGCCTCCTCTGCTGCCTAGTATGGTTGTGTATGGGCGTTGTCAGCACCAGCTTACTTCGGCTGTTACTGTGATTTCTGCCTCTCTTCCATGGGAGGGGCTGTCACTGAAGCCACAAGCCTTAGCACCAAGGGCAGAAGTGAGCACCTTAGCTCAGCTGCGGACCCAGCCTGTTTCCTGGCTTCTTCCCAGCACCCGCAGTCAGAGCCTGCTTGCCAGTTTCACGGGTTGGGCGGGGCTTTTGACGTGCTCTCAGCTGTGAGCCTTTGCCTGTCCAAAGCTTTAACACCGCCCTCGAGGCCAGGGCCCTCCTGCACAGGGTCGCAAACTGTGGTTTATTGGGCTGGGCATGTTTGCTGCCATGAGCTCAGCTGCGATTTTCGCTTGTTCTGGACTCTACCCCGCCCCTGCGTTCGGAGTCAGCTTGTGCACGTAGGATGGCAAACCGCAGTTTATTCGACAGGGCGGTGCTAGTAGTGTGAGCTCAGCCAGGAGCTTCCGCTTGTTGTGGGGTCTACCCCGCCCCCGCATTCAGAGCCCGCTAGCGCACATAGGATGGCAAACGGCAGTTTTCTTGCCTGGGAGGGGCTAGTAGCATGAGCTCAGCCTGGAGCTTCTGCTCATCTTGTGTCTACCCCTCCCCCACATTCGGAGCCTGCTCGCACACGCAGGATGGCAAACCGCGGTTTCTCCGGCCGGGCGGGACTGGTAGTGTGAGCTCAGCCATGAGGCCCTGACCGTCCCTAGCCCTGTCCCTGCAGTCAGGGCCAGCTTGCACAGGGTCGCAGAGCACATATCTGCTTTTTCCTTGCCTCCCGCTTTTTTCCCTGTAGGTGGCATTACTGGTGGGCCTGCAGCTGCTGGACCGCTTTTGCATGTTCCCTCCTCCTCTTCTGGGCTAGACTGAGCTCACATTTGTTGTGCCTCCACCCATGCTGACAGGACCACGTTTCAGCATCCTGCTGCTACCATCCTTCAGCAACTCTCAGTAGAGATGGAAGTGCCCTATGTGTTCATACTGTAGGCCTGGGAGCTACCTCCCTCTAAGCTCTGCTCTAATTGCCAAAGGGGAGCTTGTTTGGCTAGTGTCCTGTCTCCCTTTGCTGGTATTGCTAGTTCCAGGGGAAATATTCGTTTTTGATTAGGGAAATGACTTAGCCCAGGGGTTAGGGTGGCTGTCCCTCAGAGCGTCCTAGTGCCTTCAGTCCACACTCTATTCCTGCTGCTCGTCCTCTCCTCTGTCCCCATTCCCTGGAGCCCCGGGTGCATTGTTGTGAGAGTGGTTTTCTGCGCTGTCCCTTTAAAAAGAATCTTGGGTCTGAGAAAGCTGTCTCTCTCTCACAAACAGTATCCTCATTTGTTTCACAGCTCAATACTGTCCAAACGTCTCTTCTAGGCTCTGGGTCTGCAGTCTGGGGCTTGGTTCCCGAGACCCAGGTCCCTCCCTCTATGCCAAACTCTCCTTCCGCCATGCAGGTCTCTCCGGGCTGCCATTTGCTCCAGGGAGCTGGGCAGCCCTCTTCACGTTTTCGCTATTCCTACCAGTCTCAATGTGGCTTCTGCAGTGTTCCTTGGTTGAAGAGTCCATTTAGTTTTGTTCAAAGTTGGTTTATCCAGATGATGGTTCTTAAAATTGAGTTATAATCCACTTTGGTTTTGGGAGTTGGAAGTTAGTACGTCTGCCTACTCCATCGCCATCTTCCCACTCTCCTCAAGCTTCTTAAGAAGTCCTGTAAGGGGCAAGTTGGTGATGGAGTAAACGGATGTACCAACTTTTAACTCCCAGAACCAAAGTGGATTATAACTTGACTTTAAGAAACATCATCTGTATAAACCAACGCTGAACTGGACTGAAAGGACTCTTCAACCGGGGAACACTGAAGAAGCAACATTCAGACTGGTAGGAAAAGTGAAAGTGCGAAAAAAGCTGCCTAGCTCCCCGGAGTGAAAGGCAGCCCAGAGAGACTCGTGTGCCGGAAAGAGAGGCTAGCGGAAGGGTAGGGATCTGGGTTCTAGGAACAAAGCCCCAGCCTGCAGCCTGAGAGTCAAGAAAAGGCATATGGACAGTATTTAGCTGGGAAACAGTTTAGGATACTGTTTGTGAGAAAGAGACAGTTGTCCCAGACCCAGGATCCTTATTAAAGGGACAGCACAGAAAACCTCTCTCACAACCACTCACCCGGGACTCCGGGAGATAGAGAGAGAGAAAAGGATCAGAGCAGCAGGAAGATAGTGTGGTCTGGAAGGCACAGGGAGAAAAGCTAGGAGGAATAGCAACTTATAAACCCTGGGCTGAGTCACTCCACAAATCTGAAACAATATTTCCCCTGAAACCAGCAAGGGGAAGCAGGACACCAGCCAAACAGGCTCTCCTGTAGCAATTAGAGCACAGTTGCTTAGAAGTGAGAAGCTTTCAGGACGACAGTATGGAGTGTTAGGGTCTGAGCTGCAGTGCCCCCACCCACACTGCTGAGGGCTTGCTGGAGGGAAGACGGTGGTGGGACATGGAAGTGCGGTTCCGCCGGTGGGGTCTGAGGTCGATCCGGATGGCGTGAGCTCGGTCTAGCCCAGCTGGGGTAAAGGGGATGCATGAAAGTGGTCCAGCGGCTGCAGGCCTGCCTGCGATCTCACAACTGGGGAGAAAGTGGGAGCCTGGAATGGGCAGAGATCCTCCTCTGGGCAGGGGTGAGGAGGCTCACAGCCACACCTGGACTCTGAGGCTTGAAGCCCTGCACAAACTGGCTTTGCCAGCAGAGGTGGGGCAGAAGCCCAGCACGTGGCTGAGCACATAGCAGCAGCCCATCGCAGTTGAGGAGCCGAGGTTGGTGGGGGCAGAGTGGAAGCCCAGCACACAGCTGAGCACATAGCAGCAGCCCTTCCCAGCCGAGAAGCCAAGGTTGGCGGGGGTGGAAGAGAAGCCCGGGCTAGCAGTTAAGCATGCACCAGAAGCCCCTCCAGGCCAGAGAAACATGTTGACAGGGACCCGCAGCTAAGCAAAAGTGCTCACCCTTGCCCTTGGTGCTCAGACTTGTGGCCTGAGTGTGGTGCATGGTCCCACCTATGGAAGAGGGGCAAAGGCCAAGACCTGCTGAGGCTTATAGAGCCTGGCATAAAAACCCAGCCCCTCCTGTGGAGGCAAGGCGGAGACTGCAGCAACAGCCTCAGTGGCCAGCAACGGAAACACCCACATCCAAACACCCTAGGCAGCGGCAGAGGAGTTGGCAGGCCTGCAGACAGACCACACCTAGGGAACACAGAGGCAACACCCATTGGACTCTAGTAGCCAAACTCTTCTTACACACAGACAAAATGGGCAGGCAGAGGAATGCAACCCAAATGAATCAAGACAAATCCCCAGAGAAGGACCTGAATGAATCAGATATAACCAAACTACCTGATGCAGAGTTTAAAGGAATAATAGTTAGGATGTTGAAAGAGCTTAGAGCAACAATAGAAGTCATTACGAACATATAAACAAAGAGATACCAAGTATAATAAAGAAAATTGAAATAGTAAAAAAGAATCAGACAGAAATGAAAAATACAGTATCAGAACTGAAGACCACAATGGAAGGAATTAAAAGCAGAATGGATAAAGCTGAGGATTGAATCAGCGATTTAGAGTACAAAATAAACAAAGGCACCAGCAGAGCAGAAAAAAGAAGAGATTCAAAAAATCTGAGAAAACTCTAAGGAAGCTCTGTGACAACATAAAGAGAAATAACATCCGCATCATAAGGGTTCCTAAAGAAGAGGAGAAAGAACAAGGTATAGAAACATTGTTTAATCAAATCATAGCTGAAAACTTCCCTAAATTGAGACTGGAAAATGTTTCACACGTTCAAGAATCACAGAGAACTCCATTAAAGAGAAACCAAAAGAAATCTACACCAAGACACATCATAGTTAAAATACCAAAGTTAAGAGATAAAGAGAAAAAAATAAAAGCTGCTAGAGAAAAAAAGGCTATCACGTACAAAGGAGCCCCCAAAAGGATGACATCTGACTTCTCAACAGAAACACTTGAGGCCAGAAGGGAATGGCAAAATATATTCAAAGTAATGCAGAACAAGAACCTACAACCAAGACTACTCTATGCGTCAAGGCTAATGTTTAAAATTGAAGGAGAAATAAAGAGCTTGCCACCCAAAAAAAAAACAACAAGAAATTCATTAAAACCAAACCAATTCTGCAAGAGATGCTATGGGACCTGTTGTGAACAGTTCAAACGGGGAAAAGAACAAAGCAAAAGAACAATACAGCTTTAAAGAATAAAATGGCAATAAACAACTATATATCAATAGTAACCTTAAATGTAAATGGATTAAATGATCCAATCAAAAGACATAGGGTAGGTGCATGGATAAAGAAACAGAACCCATACATATGCTGTCTACAAGAGACACACCTTAAAACAAAAGATGCACATAGACTGAAGGTAAAAGGATGGAAAAATATTTCATGGAAATGGAAATAAAAGAAAAGCCGTGGTAGCAATACTTATATCTGACAAAATGGACTTTAAAACAAAGGCTGTAGAAAGAGATAAAGAAGGACACCACATAATGATAAAGGGAACAATTCAATAGGAAGATATAACTATTATAAATATCTATGCACCAAACATAGGAGCCCCAACATACAAAAAGCAGACTTTGATGGATATAAAGGGCGCGATTAACAGCAATACTGTAATAGTAGGGGATTTCAATACCCCACTAACAATACTGAATAGATCCTCAAAAAAGAAAATTCCAGAATTACATGTCTGACCTCTTTTCTCCTCTCTCCTCCCCTCTTCTCTCCACTCCTCTCTCTTCTCTTTTTCTTTGCTTTCCTTTTCTTCTTTTTTGGGGGTTTGGGGGCTTGGATGCCTTTTAAAAGGGTCTAGCCCTAAGGTCCCAAATGTATCAGCTGAGTGTGACACCCTTGGCCTAGCGACCTAATGCCCAAACTCCAGGGGAGCTTTATTTCTGTATTTTCCCGGGTCACACGTGATCCATTGCCCAGTTTATTCTATTTTTTTCCTCTGGTATGTATCTCAAAGCACTGCTCTCCTGCTACAGGACAAATGACACCCTCCCCTGCCCCCAACCTGTACCTTCACAGTTTTTGGACCTGTGAAGAACACAGCTAGCTGATAGGAATGTTCACAAGCCCAGGATTCTGCGGGTGGACATGGGTGTTCTTGTGCCCTGTGGCATTTTTTTTTTTTTAGGATTTGATATCCCACTCCCTAGAAGGACTCACAGGATTCCACAAGACTGACTTTCTGAGGGCAAATTGACCCCACCACTCACCTTTGTGCAGCCCGTACTGCCGCCCTTCCACCATTGCCAGCAGCGCGCCACACATCAGCTCATTGGCCCAAGACCCCAAGGACATTAAGACCCCCTTAGCAGGTGTGAAGTCAGATGGCACAGAGGTCTCCTCTGAGAAACCGTCCAGTCAGGCCTCTCTCATTCCTTAGAATGTTCAAGTTATTATTGTTTTCTTTGTCTTATTTGTTTGCTTTTTGTTTTCTTCTCCTCCTCCTCCTTCTCCTCCTCTTCCTCCTTTGTAGTGAAAGTGGAGGGGTAATAATGAGGCAGACTCCCACATGCATCCGGACAAGATCCAATCAGCAAACCCATCTAGGGCCAATGTTTGAACACTTGAGGTATTTATATCACCTGAGGCTGTCACGCTCCTACTGCGCAATCTTTAGCCCCCTGGCTGTGGGAAGGAAAGAGGGTGAGAAGGAGGAGAAGAAGGAAGGGTGGAGAGGCAGACAGTCGCTTCTCCTGTGTGCCATGACTGGGAATGAAAACCAACGTATCTTTCGTACACTGGGCTGGCGCTCTATCCATGGAGCCACCACCGGCCAGGTGTAGAAAAATGGCTGGGAATTTGTGGTCCTAAGAGAACGGTCTTTGGTGCAGACTTTGAAAGGTTACATGCGGTGGGGGGGGCTGGGGGGGGCACAACGCTGCCCCTGCAAGCACAGATAAGATTGCTTAAAGGAAACAGCTGTTTCCTATGGCCTTTTCCCTACATAGCTGAAAGGTACCAGTTTGTATCCCTTCTCTGCACCTGAACCCAGGTTCTGTGAATTTTCTTGATGAGCAAAGAGACCAATAAATACAATGAGACTGCAGAGATCTAAGCTCTCAGTCCTAAAGGTCGTGAGTCCCCTGTAGCCATCTTTTCTCTATGTCGTGTCTTGTGTGTTTTTCTGAAGTCCTGCCACACCTTCCTTTCGTGCACAATCTTTGCTGAGCCCATCTCGGCATGCACCAAATGCACAGCGAGTATTTTACTGATTTTGACCCACTGACGGTCCTCAGTAAGAAGAAATTGTTCAGTTTGCCAAGCGGATTTTATTTAGGGTAGATGAGAAACTTCAATGTTGTCCACTGTGGATGTTATGGCATCAGCAGCTCATCCTGTTCCTGTTCAGTTTATAGATGAGGTGACTGAAGTATAAGTAAAATTCAGTCAGCTTTATTTTCTTTTTTAAAAAAATAGTTCTAGAAGTAGCTATGTGGTTGTTTTTTACAGAGACAGAGAGAGAGAGAGAGAGTCAGAGAGAGCGATAGATAGGAACAGACAGACAGGAACAGAGAGAGATGAGAAGCATCAATCATTAGTTTTTTGTTGCCATTGTGACACCATAGTTGTTCATTGATTGCTTTCTCACATGTGCCTTGACTGCAGGCCTTCAGCAGACTGAGCCACCCCTTGCTGGAGCCAGCAACCTTGGGTCCAAGTTTGTGAGCTTTTGCTCAAGCCAGATGGGCCTGCGCTCAAACTGGTGAGGTTGGGGTCTTGAACCTGGGTCTTCCGCATACCAGTTCGACACTCTATCCACTGCGCCACCACCTGGTCAGGCTCAGTCAGCTTTACTAAGAGGTATTTCCTGTCAATCATTTTTAGGAACAAAAAGGTTGTCAGTGAGTGGGACACAGCGGTGGGTGTCTTCATGCTATAAAGAGGGTTAACAGAGCTACAGAGTTAGGATGATGACACGGAGTTAGAGTAAGCCAAATGACTGACAAGTGTCAACTGAGACAACAAAGACAAGAGAGTCCATATCTGTCTCTTCTGCTTGTTTGCAGAACTGGGCTTTAGCAGAGAAAACCCTTATCCAGAAAGAAAGCCTTTTTGCTACGAAGTTGAATTGTTGACTAATAATTTATACATCCATAATGAGTTCTGTGTTCTCAAGGCGCAGCAATTTCTCTCTAAGGTGTCCCTGGCTGGAAGCTTTAGAAGATTTTGAGGGATTTCGCAGCTTGGTTCTCTTCTGGGTGCCGCTGAAATGTGTTGGGTATATTTGATATTAAAAAGGCATTGGGCCATGGAGAGAAATTGGAACCTCATGGTGACAGTAGCCATTCAAGCCTGGGAAACATCTAAGCTGCTTTGGTTTTGAAAGGGGAAAAGATCGAGTTCCCCCAAGTTTGTCAGGGTTCATTAGCAGACCATTTTAAAATGTGATGTAACCTACCTAAGTATTCTACTGGAGTCTAAGAGAACATGAGCTTATCCTAGAATACAAAGTATATTATCTACCTATCAGATATGAGTGAAACCTCTGGAATATTCAGTGCTCTTCAGATGAGTTTTTAGTCTCTAAGGCAATAGGTGAAAGTTGCCATCTATCCCTGGGGCATTGCTGTCCAGGTAAACTTGTCATCTTCCGAGGTGAAAGTAGAGGTGTTTTTGTCCTTTTCTTTTACAGACACACTCAAACATGCACTACATAGTGCATCAGTTGATCATCACTAAAGAATATTGGCAATCCGCTGGAATAGATGATTATAAATTATGTGCATTTGGAACCACAGGATGTCTGGGAATAACCACCTTATGTGTACCTTTGAGGTCCTATATCAATCTCTATCAGTCTCTATTCTTATCTGTTTGTTGTCCTTTTTTTCTGTTTGTTGTCTTGACTGAAAAGCTTGAGTGACATGACGAGAGGGGGGGAGAGGGGGGGCTTATACCTGGAATTATAAGTGTCTCTTTCAAGTCCACTTGTAAAATGAGCTTAGTTCCAGCCAGCGTATCAGGTCTGAAAGGACACTGGCTGGCGAGTCTTCCCAGTATCCAAACTGAGAGAGGCCCAAAGTCACATTGAAATGTTGACAAGGGTGGGCCTTAAGTGATTTCTTCTTTTTTTAAATGATCATTTTAACTTCTCTTAAACTGTTAGTAAGGAGCAGGGGTATAAAGCCAGTAGCCACGGCCAACATCCCAGCTGCCTGGCCTGTGCTGGTTCAGATTGGATTCAGACAGATGGTAATGAAACAATGAAGCTAAGAGCTGGAAGGCCATCATGTTTAATCCTAGCTTGCACCCAGCGGGCAAGTAAAAACACACACTGGGCTTCAAAACCAACTCATTCAGTGCTCACAAAGCTACTGACTTATCCAAGTTTCCTAGAATCAGAGGTTTCTAGCTCACCAGACTTATTCACCTCTGTTCCTCATCTCCTTCTCTCTGTACAAACTCTGCACAAACTGGCTTCTTCTTTAGCATTCTGGCATTTTGGCTGCCTCTCCTCTATGTGGCCTTTCTCTGCTCTCCTCTCTAATACTAACCTCAGGAATCAAGAGAGAGAAAGCTCCCAGTCTGTCCCACTTTATAGTGTAGGTTCAAAACCTTTAATCCAATCTACAAATAAGGAAGTCTCTGATACAAAGTCACTTATCAGAGGCATAATGGGATTCCTCATAAAAGTGCACCACCCTACATCAAAAAGGGTGGAAGCCTGACCAGGCAGTGGCTCAGTAGATAGAGTGTAGAACTGGGATGCAGAGGGCCCAGGTTCGAGACCCTGAAGTTGCCAGCTTGAGCACGGGCCCATCTGGCTTGAGTGCAGGCCCATCTGGCTTGAGCAAAAGCTCACCATCTTGGATCAAAGGTCGCTGGCTACAGCAAGGGGTTGCTCAGTCTGCTGAAGGCCCACAGTCAAGGCACATGTGAGAAAGCAATCAAGGAAGAACTAAGGTGTTGCAATGGCAATGAAAAACTCATGATTGATGCTTCTCATTTATGTCCATTTCTGTCTGTTTGTTCCTATCTATTTCTCTCTGTGACTTTCTCTCTGTTCCTATAATTTAAAAAAAAGGATGGGAAAGGCTTAGTCTTAAAACTAAGCCTTGGGCCATAATTACTCTGCCTGCTTACAGCCTGTCCTCCACACACATTGATATCAATGGGCTTCCACATGGGCAGGCCATCTTTAACAAAGTGAGCATAATATATTTGATCTGCCCAACAAGGGGGAAAGCCCTTCCATAGTTGTGGGAGCAACTAAATGTGCACTTCTGTTTCTACTCTTTTTGGTCTGTTTGTTTCTTTGGATGTCAGGTGAGTTTCCATGATCACCCTAAAGGTGACCAGGTTTTCTACAAGAAGAGACTCCTCTACCAGAGTTTCTCAGCAAACCCTTGTTGTAAAGTAATGTACTTGAATTTCGGGGTTTTCTTTTAGTCTAGGATGGCTATTAATGTCTCGGGTTACTTAGAGACACCCAATTCAAATGAATTTTTCAGGAGCTTATTAATTAGCCAGTGAGCAACACAGGCACAATTGCAAATCATGTAGAAAGTCCCTTCTATTCTGTGGCTGATTTTATAGACCAGATCACATACCAGTTGGGGTGGGTAAGGTGGGAGCATATAGTACAATAGTCAATTACTAATAAGCTTACAATATCTATCATAGGATTTGTAAAAAGGAAAAAGCATTCTTAAACATCAAGACCACAAGATAACACAGTAGTGATAATTGTTTTACATACCCAGCAAAGACATTCCCAAATTTCTTGTTTTTAGCAGCCATCTTTGTTGCCACAACAAAATGGTCAGCTTAGGATAAGAAGAGAAGCTAAATGAAATTACCTTTGCTAAAAGTCCCCGCTTGTTTAATTTACAAGTTTTCATACGAGTAAAGCAGTAAACCTTTTTATACCTACCGCCTTTTTTTTCTTTTTTTTTTTTATTAATTTTAATGGGGTGACACCAATAAATCAGGGAACATATGTACAATGAAAACATCTCCAGATTGTCTTATCATTCAATTGTGTTGCATACCCATCACCCAAAGTCAAGTTGTCCTCTGTCACCTTCTATCTAGTTTTCCCTGTACCCTTCCCCTCCTCCCTATCCCACCCTTCCCTCCCCCCCCCATAACCACCACTCTCTTGTACATGTCTCATAGTCTCACTTTTATGTTCCACCTATGTATGAAATCATGCTGTTCTCAGTTTTTTTTTATTTACTTATTTCACTCTGTATAATGTTATCAAGGTACATCCATTTTGTTGTAAATGATCCAATGTCATCATTTCTTATGGCTGAGTAGTATTCCATAATATATATGTACCAAAGCATAATTCTCCCTTATGAGACAGCCCGGCAGGTTTTCTTTCATTAAAGCCTGTTACTCTGATCCTTTTAGACTCTGATGGATTCTAACATACATAGAATGTTCTGAACAAAATATGGTTGCTGGAGAGAAAGAGAGACAGAGAGAGAGACAGAAAAAAAAGAAAGAAGAAAAGGATGGAAGGAAGAAAGAAATGAAAAAAGAAAGGAAGGAAAAGTAAGAAAGAAAAGTGATAGTGGGAGGGGTGGAGAAGAGAGATGGGTACTTCTTATGTGTTCCCAGGTCAGGAATTTAATTCAGGATATCCACATGCTTAGCTGATACTTCAGAACTAAGCGAACTGTCTAGGGCCAGTTCCCATATCTCTCTTAGCATGGTGGATAAAGCCAGGAGTTTCAAACCTGCAACCTCAGAATTCCAGATGGACGGTTTATCAGGTGTGCCACTAATGGTCAGCCCCCTCCCCCAATTCAATACAGCCTGGATGTCAGCTCTGTGGCTGCCCTCTATCCACTGAGCCAGCCTGGGACATTAGATCTTTGGCTGCACTGTACCCACTGAGCCAGCCTGGGCCATCAGCTCTCTGGCTTCCCTGTATACACTGAGCCAGCCTGGGGCGTCAGCTCTGTGGCTGCCCTGTATTCACTGAACCAGCCTTGTATCCACTGAGCCAGCATGGACATCAGCTCTGTAGCTGTCCTGTACCCACTGAGCCAGCCTGGACATCAGCTCTGTGGCTGTCCTGAACCCTCTGAGACAGCTTGGGGCGTCAGCTCTGTGGCTGTCCTGTATCCACTGAGCCAGCATGGGGCATCAGCTCTGTTGCTGCCCTGTTCCCACTGAGCCAGCCTGGGTCGTCAGCTCTGTGGCTGCCCCGTACCCACTGAGCCAGCCTTGTATTCACTGAGCCAGCCTGGCAGGGCGCAGTTGATAGTTTTGTATCATATAGTAGTTATGTACAAATGTTATTTCTCCTCTACTTAATTTTTTAATTTGCAGTAGAATTCAGGTGATTGTCATTGTCATCAAGGTATATGACATGCAATTACGATTGTTTCATGGTTGTAGCTATGGAAGAGATTTAAAAATCTTTAAAGTTTGGAAGATAAAAGGAAGAAAGGAGGTCATGTGAGGTGTTGGCAACATCTGTTTTGTAAGTTTTAAGTTCAGTAATGATGAAATAAAGTAGTGACAGCTATGTTCAATGAGTTATAAGTGGGGATTTTAGGTGTGGAAACTCTAAGGACAGTAAGTCATCATATGCTTTGTGGAGGTCATGGGAGAGGGATCCCAATTTGGCCAGAGTCTTTGTTTTCATCAAGGAAAATTTTAGAAGGTACAATGTGGGATGTAAAAAAAGAAAAGAGTGTAAGTGATGTTAATAAACAGTGATGAATGAGTGATTTTTGATTTATGAAAAGCAACAGCAAGGTGGACATGTGCAGTGTGGTTCATCACAGTGAGAATAAGTCTCCTCAGTTGTGAGATCCTCCTCGCCTCTTTCCTGAGAGTTCTCAGCCTGGGACACCGCACTGCAGGAATTGCAAGATGAATCCTTTGTGTTTATTGTTATTGTGTAAGTTTCAGCTTTCATGTGGGTCATGAAAAGAGGGATGTTAATTGAGATCTAAGAACAGCAACATGACCTACTGTTAGTAGTATTTTATGTTAGTTACACTTCATCCAGTTTAATGTGGAGTAGGGTTTGTTTGTCTTTTGGTTACTATTGAGCTTTAAGGGCGGAATCATGTGTGTCCTGAGTGAACATCCTGTGCTTTGTAAGTGTTCCTGAGCAGCTGTTTCTTGTACTCACTGCTTGGAAATGACGCCCAAACTAAATCCCACTTCCTTAAAAGTATTATGTATGGCCATATTGGCCGAATATGCCCTGGGGACATATTCACCTTTGGTCCTAAAAATAGTGTCAGGGAAGTTTCTAACGATCTGTGCTTGGAAATAAAATTTCTATCATCATTCCTTTGAAATTGTTATTATTTTTTTTAGTTTATTTTTATTTTTTGTTGCAGAGACAGAGTCAGAGAGAGGGACAGATAGGAACAGACAGACAGAAAGGAAGAGAGATGAGAAACATCAATTCTTCCTTGCGGCTCCTTAGTTGTTCATTGATTGATTTCTCATATATGCCTTGACTAAGGGGCTATAGCAGACTGAGTGACACCTTGCTTGAGCCAGTGATCTTGGGCTCAAGCTGGTGAGCCTTGCTCAAACCAGATGAGTCTGTGCTTAAGCTGGCAAACTCGGGGTCTCGAACCTGGGTCCTCTGCATCCCAGTCCGATGGTCTATCCACTGCGCCACCACCTGATCAGGCTGAAATTATTTTTTAAGGGTGGCACAGAATTATTTAGAGTTTTGTTTTTTTCTGACGTTCATTAGAAAACATGTTTATGTAATGATATAGTCAGCTTTCTTTAAAGGGGTCAACGTGGAGAGTCATCAAAGTTATAGAGAATGTTTAGGTAATTTTGTGTGTTGAAATGTGTAGTTTGCCTATTGTCCCATAGAGTTAGTTTTTAAAAAGTTGCAAGCATTCTTGTAAAGTAGATTTGAATATCGTGGAGCCATTATGCATACTAAATGTTATGAGCTATTTAGGTTATTTATTTCCTTTTATCATGTTACAAAATTTTTGGTTGCTTGTATCAGTTTTGAAACAATGCTCCATTTTTGATGCAAAGAGGTGTGTTGAATCTCCTTCTAAAGCTGTGAATATTTCATTTCTGCTTCCTAGGCTGGTGGTGTATAATTTTACTTTGTTAAGAATTGCACGTGAATGTAGACATTCCCAGTGTACTGAATTCATTAGAGTAAATTAGTGTTCTTTCTTTGTAGGATTATTTTTTGCCTTAGAATCTACTGTATATCATCTAAAAAATTTGTTGGTTGTCATTTTAAATTCTTTTTATGTCTTGCTCCTTTATGTTGTAGGCAGTTTCGGGGTTTTCTTTTAGTCTAGGATGGATATTAATGTTAAGAAGGAAGTAATTTCAGTGGATGGCAGGATGTAGGGGTGCCATTTGTTTTTGCTAATGGCTATAATTTTAATTCTTATTTTATTTATTTATTTTGTGACAAAGAGTGATAGAGTGAAACAAAGAGAGACAGACAGACCGGAAAAGAGAAAGACAAGAAGCATCAATTTTTCATTGCAGCATCCCAGTTTTTTATTGACTGCTTTTGGATATGTGCATTGACCTGGGAGCTACAGCAGACTGAGTGAACCCTTGCTCTAGCCAGAGACATTGGACTCAAAGTGGTGAGCATTGGTCAAACCAGGCGAGCCCGCCTGAAACTGGTGATGTTAAGGTTTCAAACCTAGGTCCACGGCGTTCCAGTCTAACACTCCATCTACTGCACCACCACCTGGTCAGGCTCTTATGGTTTTTCTGATACCAGTTATTATAATTTTTTCTTTTATGTAAAGAGAACCCTTTGTCATATATATTGTGTTTGAATTTGCATCCACTAATGTGACCCAACTTTATATATTTTTTTCTGTCTTACATTCTTTGTTGTTTTATCTCTTAATTTTTTTCTATCATTTTTTTCTTTTCTTTTTTCTTTCTTCTTTTTTTCTTTCCTCCTACCTTCCTTTATAACTTTTTTCTTCCTTCCCATGTTTTCATTTTTCAAATATTTTTTCTCTTATTTCTTTCTTTGTTTCTGTCTTTCCTTTTTTTTCTGTCTCTTTTCTTTCTTGTTTTTCTTTTTTCTCTTTTCTTTTTTCATTTTTTTCTTTTCTTCTTTTTATGTTTTTTTCTTTTTGTTTTTCTTTTTTCCTTTCCTTCTTTTACTTTTTTCTTCATTTTTCATTTCTTTTTGGTGTCTTTTTCTTTCTTTTTTTTGTTTTTTCTTTTTCTTTCAGTATTTCTTTTTGTATTTTTCTTTGTCTTTTTTTCTTTTCTTCCTTTTTTCTTATTTTCTTTTCTGGTTTTTTTGTCTCTTTTTTCTTTTCTTTCTTTTTTATTTCCATTTATTTCTTATGTCTTTCTTTTACTCTTTCATTATCTTTCATTTAGTTTTTATTTTTTTTACTTTCATTATTTCTTTTTGTTCCTTCATTTTTTTTAGCTTTTTCTTTTCTTTCATTTTTTTAATTTATTTCTGTCTTTTCATTTTTTTGTTTTTCTTTCTATTTTTTCCTTTCTTCCTTTCTCTTATCTTTTGTCTCGGTGGTTAGAGGCTTAGTCGTACAGACTGAAAATCACTGACTCCATGAACTTGGTGGTTTTGTTCTGTGGTATCTGAAAGATCAGCTTGGCCAGATAGATAGGTTGAGTCTGCAAGCAATGGGGAGACAGAAATGGCTGCTCATGCACTGTAAGGATTAGTGATCAGATAAAGGAAGGTTTTCCTGATAGGACCTTGGAATGGAAAAAACGCTGTCATACTTTCCCAGGGGTACTGGAAACATTTCAGACAAATGGTAGGAAATAGTCTATTTATCAGGGGGTAAGGTATTATGATTTTGGGAAGGGACATCTCACAGAGAGGTAAAAGCATAGACAGGAAGGCATCAAGGTCCCAGATCTTCAAGAGATGGTGGAGACACGTCCTTTCAAAGTCCTCTGCTCACCTGGAGGAGGTAAAAGAGGTGCTAGTAAGCTTCTAGTTTCTGCCATTTCTCTTTGCTCAGCGACTTTAATCCCTTCTGATTGTCCACAACCATCATATCTGACAGCTGTTCTTTAGTCCTGTTGGTCAGCTTTTTGCAGTGGGAGACCACCTCCTGCAGAGGTGGGGGAGTGGGTGATATAACTAGCCCAGAACAGCCCAGAGTACAGAACATATGGTCTAGAATCAGTGCCTAGAAGAGCCAGGGCTCTCTGCTGTTCAAGGTATTCAAGGGTGAGGCAAGGGAGATGAGTAGTTCTATGGTGAGAAATGGCTCCTCATACTGCCCTGAAACTCCACCTGGCACCACTGCTCTCACAGGGTGAGTTCCCAAAGAGAACTATGTTGCCAGGCTGAAACATCATTTCGACTGGTTTTGCTGTTAGGTTTTTTTTTTAATTTTTATGAGCTTATTTGGACCAAAACTGACAACAATTACAGGTAAACAGACCTAAAATGCTCCCCTATTAGTTCTTATTGTACAAATTTAAATGGAAATATCATTTCTACCCCATCTCTGCACATTGGTATGATAATTTACAATTTAAGGAACTTTCATATCTATCTCTACATTTGGCCTGGTGAGCTGGGCCCTCTCATTATTCCCACTTTACTAATAAGGAAACAGACCTAGAGGTTAAATGACAAGCCCATAACACCTTCACTAAGAATTAGCAGCTAGGCATTCTAATCTTAAGACCAGTGCTCTTTCTACCATATCACATGTGCCCAACAAATACCTAGAAGGACAGAAGACTCCCGAAACAAGGACCTGAACCAGGTGATAAAATCTAGACATTTAAAAACATTGGACTAGCCTGACCAGGCAGTAGCGCAGTGAATAGGGCATTGGATTGGGATGGGGAAGACCCAGATTTGAAACCCCGAGCTTGCCAGCTTGAGCACAGACCCATCTGGCTTGAGCAAAAGCTTGTCAGCTTGGACCCAAGGTCGCTGGCTCCAGCAAAAGATTGCTCAGTCTGCTGAAGGCCTGCGGTCAAGGCACATGTGAGAAAGCAATCAATAAACAATTAAGGTGTTGATATGGCAATGAAAAACTAATTGTTAATGCTTCTCACCTCTCTTTGTTATTGCCTGTCTGTCCCTATCTATCCCTCTCTCTGACTCTCTGTCTCTGTAAAATAAAAAAAGAACTTTGGACTAATAACCATACAATGTTCAGTATCACGACATCAGAAGCAGCTAGAGCTGGGGGAGAGGGTGGACAGATAGGTTCCTTACCTGCAGGGTAATCTGGCTCTTCACCAGCAGACCAAACTTGATGTCCATGAGGTTGAGGTCCTGCTCCAGCTGCTGGTTCAACCTGGTCCTCCTGACCACCTCTTCCTGGAGCTTTAGTAGCTCAGCCTCAGCCAAGAAGACCTGTTGACTTTGATTCAAGAGATAGACAAATCTGCCAACCATGCTGAGAGGGGGATGGGGAGCATGCAATGGCAGGAAGAGAAGAGGCATCAGGACTAGCATGCCCTCACCACGGTCTTCCTTGCCCACCCATGACCCTAGTCACCCTACCCTCAGTCCTCATTCTGAGGCCAGCAGGACCCCAAACCCCAGTCCACTTCTAGCTGGATGACAATGGGCAGCCTCCCAGCCAGTCCTGTCCCTGAGCTCTGTGTCTTATAACCAGGTATGACACAAGAGCTGCCCTTCCCCAGACTGTGAGTTCACCCCCAACAGGGGCCTATCCCAGTGACTTACACACCAAAGTCAGAGCCCTAGCTCTCTTGGACAGTCCCTCTAAGCCCTCCTGTTCTGATTCATGATCCATTCCTACTGAACCAATTTGCTTTCATCTTGCATCCCAAGTTCACATCCACCTATCAGCTTCTACTCAGCCCTAGGTGCATGCCTCTCATACAACCCTCTTTTGTCAGGACTGTCTGCACATGGAGCAGCAGAAGCAGAAGGGATGTCCAATGGGTTTTGTAATATAGGGAGGTCAGATCTAGATGGTGATTTTCCTGGAATCTCATTGGAATGGGTATCTGAGCAAAGTGAGACCTCTGAATCAAGTTACAGGGAATAACAACAACTACTACCTATAATATTCAATATAGGACAGAAACTGCTTTACATATGTAAAACAATCCTGTGAGGTCAGTATACTAAAAGCAATTGATGAGCTAACTGAAGCATAGAGAGGAGAAGCAATCTGCCCGAGTTTACACAGCTAGTAATAAAGAGTCAGATATGGGCCTGACCAGGTTGTGGTGCAGTGGATAGAGCATCAAACTAGAATGTGGAGGACTCAGGTTCGAGACTCCAAGGTTGCCATCTTGAGTGCACTCTCATATGGTATGAGCAATGCTCACCAGCTTGAACCCAAGGTTGCTAGCTCGAGCAAGGGGTCACTCAGTCTGCTGTAGCCCCCAGGTCAAGGCACATATGAGAAATCAATCAATGAACAACTAAGGAGCCATAATGAAGAATTAATGTTTCTCATCTCTCTCCCTTCCTGTCTGTCCCTATCTGTACCTCTCTCACACTCTCTCTGTCTCTGCCACACACACACACACACACACACACAAAAAAAAAAAGATTTGGAAGAGAAATAAAACTAGGCCCTCTTCAGTAAGGGAACTAGACAAAGCACAATTCAAAACAGAATGGTTAGTGTTTTCAGAACATGCAGACCTTTGGGATAACAAAAACAGGCCACCCAAACCCACCTGGTAAGTGAAGAAAGGCTTCCCAGAGGAGGTAAGGATCTCAAGCTAATGTCTGTGAAAAGGAGGTGAGAGCAAGCAAATATGGCTGTTCTAGGAAGTGCCATAAAGAAATCCCTCATGTCTGAAGCAGTGCAGAGAGTGCAGGTGGTGGGCAACAGAGCCTGGGGCCAGTGAGGACAGAGGTGCCAGCGGAAGCTGGACCACAGAGAACCTTGAGAGCTGTGGTTAGCAGACTAGACCTTCTCCCCTGGGCAATGGGATTCACTGACAGGATTTAAACAGGAGAGTAACCATATCACATACACAAGTTTTATGGATTAATCCAGTTACTTCATGGAGGGGGGGGACTTGAAGTGAAGAATGGTGGAATAATTTTATTTTTTTATTAAGTGAGAGGCAGGGAGGCTGAGAGACAGACTTCCTCATGCACCCTGACTGGGATCCACCCAGCAAGCCCCCAGAATGGTGGAATCAAAGACAACTGATGGCATCTTGGATTTGATAAACTTTGTGCATTAACTCATTTCATCCTCAAAATAACCTTAGTTGGTTAGAGTGGTGTCCCAATACACCAAGGTTGTGGGTTCAATTCCCAGTCAGGGTACATACAAGAATCAACCAATAAATGTATGAGTAAATGAAACAACAAATTGATGTTTCTCTCTCTTACCCTTTCTCTTTCACTAAAATCAATTGATTAAAAAAAAGATAGGTACTGCCATTATCTTCATTTTATAAATGAGAACACTATGGCAATAAAGAAGTCAAGTGGCACCTGACCTGTGGTGGCGCAGTGGAGAAAGCATTGGTCTGGAGTGCTGAGATTGCAGGTTAGAAGCCCTGGGCTTGTCTGGTCAAGGCACATGTGAGAAACAACTACTATGAGTTGATGCTTTTGTTCCTACCCCATTTCTCTTTCTTTTTCTCAAATCAATAAATAAAATTGTCTTTTTTTTTAGGTGAAAGGAGGAGAGATAGTGAGGCATGTACCTCAACTGGGACCTACCCAGCAACCCCATCAGGGGTCAAAGCATGAGTACCAAGCTATTTTTAGTGCCTAAAGCTGTAACACTCCGACGGATCAATCCTCAGTGCCCAGTGCCACACTCAAAACAATTGAGCCACTGGCTGGGGGAGGGGAAGAGAAAGAGAAAAGGGAAAGAGAGAAGGGGAGAAGCAGATGGTCGCTTTTTCTGGGTGCCCTGATTGAAAATTGAACTTGGAAAGTCCACATGCCATGCTGACACTCTATCCACTGAGCCATTAGCCAAGGGCCACTAAATAAAATCTTAAAAAAAAAATGTCAAGTGGCTAGTAAGAGATAGTGCTGAGTGGGGCCTGGTATAATGAAACTGAGATAGAACTGGGGAAAGAAAGTACATCCAGGAAAACTATAAGCTAAGGAGAAGAAAAAGAAGATAAAGGATGGCCAGGGCAGTGTTATTAGCACACAGACAGCAAGGGAAAAAATAGAAAGGGGCAGGCTGGGGAAAGTAGGGAGGAAAAGCAGCTGGCTGCCCAGAAGCAGGCAGGCCATGGGTCCATGGCCAGAGGGGATAGGCAGTGTTCCTGTAGGCAGAACAGGGTGGGAGTGGGGGCTGAGTAAGTGAAGAAGATGACTCCCTATCAGTATGTTCAACCTGGAGCCCAGGAGAGTAACTTGAGGCCCAGAAAGAAACCAACTTTTTCAGGAATCTAAGGGACAGTGGGGAATGAGGACACAGATTACCAGTCTACCTCACAAGGAAGACCTCCGAGGCTGGGCTTCTGGACTTTGGATAGAAGCAATCTAGAATGACCTCTTTAAGGCTTTAAATAAATGTTCCATTACTGGGAACTGTGGGGCAGGATGATGGGGCTCCTTCAAGTTTCCCAGCACTGCAGAAAGGACTCCATGAGCCTCACCTGGTTCCCTGTGTGCTGTACCACAGAGGTTGGGAGGTAGAGGGGTCATGAGGCAGGAGAGGCCAAACTGGGAGAAAGCTAGAACCCTAGGGAGCGGAGAAGGATATCTTTTCCTTTTTCTGTGGCTTTGGTGGCAGCAGTAGGAAGATAAGTGAAGCCTGGTATATAATGAACCTGGTTAGAGGAACTGACCCTGTGACCAGGCTTTCTGTTACTGGGGTAGGCAGGGTGGCTTTTGTTACCACCCGTTCAACATTCCTGAGCAGAAAACTTGTACCTCCCCCTTACCTACCGTGCAGCCTCAGAAAGAATATCCAGACATGCTTGACTCTGAGGGATCCCTATCTCGACCATCAAACTGGGGGACCCCCAAAAGCAGAGTACATCTTCTCACTGCTCTGTCCTTAGACATACTCAAGGTTTCAATGAGAGATACCAGCTCTCAATAACAGAAAGGGCCTCAAGAAAGCCAGAAAACTTCTCCAAGGTCCCACTTTGTAGGTTATGGCATGGTGTGAGTTTCCTCCTTGCTGACTCCCATCAGGCTCACACAGCTAACACAGACAGAGGAGAAAAACCAAGCAGTTTACTCACCATGCGGAGAAAGACCAGGCAGCTTACCTAACATTCTGTATTCACCGTGGGCTTTTTTGCCTCAGAAAAATGCCTGGATCTTCATAACAGAGTTGACCTGCCATAAACACAGATGATAAAAAGGCCACTGGGCTACCTTTGCCCTGGTAAAGGTTGGGTATAGGGACGGAACAGCAGGATGACACTCACATTCTTCTTCAAGTAGCCTAGACACCTCCAGTATTGCCTCCGAGCTTCCCAGATGTGAGCCCAAGCCTGAATCTGGGAAAAGAGACATATTGCCCTCAGACCCAGAACAACTTAGCCCTCTCCAAAGATCACAAGTTTGTGAGAGGACTGAAAAGTTGTTCTCAGTAGATCCATCAGGACAGACAGGAACCTGCCCAAATCATAATAGCTACTTTAATTATGGCATCTACGTTGGCTTTTAAATACTGCAACCGTTCGAAGTATTTCTTTTGTTGCCTATAACCCCATCAATGAACCTGCACATCAGGAGTAAAAAAAAAAAAGTAACCCTGGCTGGTTTCTGTTGGCTTGAGAGGCTTGTGGAAAAGCCTTGTCCCGGGCTCACCAGGGAAAGGTGGGAGCAAGAACATGGAGTGGGGAGGGGAAACTTGCCCTGTTCTCAAAGAACTTCCATTTTCATGGGGAAGACCAAACACCTGCACATCGCCAACTGTGCCCTCTGCCACACTTTATGCTACCAGCTCACATGCGTGTACTATACTATCAAGCACACACACCCAAACCAACCTACACCTCCTCACAGAAACTCAAGTAAAAGATAGCTTAAAAGAAATTAATAAAGCATATATCAACTTATCAACTTCACTGATATGTACCATATTCCCAGCCACAGGTGGTAAGAATAAAACTGGAAAAAACCAGCTGAAGAGAAAGAGCAGAAGTCCTTTCCCTAAGAGATATTCTACCCTCTTCTGTTTAACCACTACCCTCTGTTCACTTCCCTTCTGGTTGGGAGGCCTCCTGGTGTCTAAACCTTAATGTCTCCCTAAATCTTATTCCACTCTCCCCATGGGGAAGCTCACAGGCAGCTTTCATACCCTCAGAATAGTGATGGTGGTGACAGTAACTAGCACTTATGCCATGTTATTGGCTATATACCAGGCACTGCTTAAAAGCATTTTAGACTTTATCTCACTGAATCCTCACAACCCCGTAAATTGGGTGTTACAATTTACAAATTCCTATTTTTCAGATGAAGAAACAGAATCACTTGTCATAAGTGATAGAGCTGGGATGCAAATCCAAGTAGTCTGGTACCCAGAATCCATGCTTTTAACTAGTATGTTTAGACGCCAAAATATCATCCCAAACCTACTCACCAAAATAGAAAGCAGAGAGGCAACCATGAAGCTCAGTTAACTCCAGGCTCTGAAGACTGAGAAGGCCAGAGCCTGCCACTTGGATCTTGATGACTGCTGGAAGGCAGGTTCTCAAGAATTGCAAATGCTCAGCAAACTTCTGCCAAACCAGGAAGCCACAGAACAGGGCCTGAAGCTGGATGACCAAGCCAACATTGGCCTTCCAGAGCTGTTGGCGTTCATGAGCGGCAGTGACCATAGTGACAGCTGACTGTGAAGGAAGGAGAGAAACCCTCTGATACCCTGGTGAGGCAGAGCCTCTCTCACAGGGGTCCCTCATCCATGGTCTTCGCCCTTGCAGGGGCCCTGCCAACCTGGATCTCCTCCCGAGTCAGGTGGGAGGTGTTGAGGCAGCAGCCAGGGGTTGCTCCCAGGTCCCTTGGAAAGTCTGTAGATGGAAGTAGTAGGCAGTGCCATCCTTCATGTCATGTTGAACCCAGAAAGCTGTGTCCCCTAAGCAGAAGCCAAGTAGGCAGAGAACGGTCAGTGAAGGCAAGAGGAAGACAGGACAGGCAGAGGTCAAAGGTCAGGTGAGGACACTACTTGGGCACCTCTTCTTTGCCACGGAGCCTTCCAGGGCTCATTGGTAGCCATCGGCATGCTCAGAAACTACTCCTTGGAGAACTACAGTGGGGCTCCTCAGTACCCACTCTGTCTGGGCTGCTTTGCCCTCTTTAATGGCCTGGTTGATGGCAGCCACACAAAGAGCCACTGGCAGGAGCATCAAAAAAGAGTGGTCAATCCTTCTCTGAGTTTCTCCCATGGACCCTGTCCTGTCTACTGGGGAGGGACTTAGAGGACATAGAAAACACCCTGTATGATAGAGAGGACAGGGAACATCCCAGGATGGATGCAAACAAATGAAGAGGAGCAGTATGCAACTGTACGTGGAAGAAAAGATAGCAGTCAAGGAAGGCTTCCTGGAGGAAGACAGCCTGGGGCTGGGCTGGGTAAAAGGGAAGTCAGCTTGTACAGAAGGTCAAAGGCAAGATATAGGGTACAGAACCTCAGGACAATTTTTGTTTTCTTTTTTTAATTTATTGATTTGTTTTTTCAGAGAGAAACAAAGGAAGTGGGGGGAGAGACAGACAGACAGACATTGACTTGTTGTTTCACTTATTCATATTGTCATTGGTTGATTCCTGTATGTGCCCTGACCGGGCAGGTCAGAATGACACTCTAACCAACTGGGTTATGTGGCCAAGGCCTCAGGAAAGTTTTTAGGACAATAAAGTCCAAGAAGTAGAGGTAGTTGATGTAGCACCTGCCTTCTAGTCACTCACAAACAGATGGACATCGGGATTCCAGACACAGACTAACACGTTTGTGTCTACTGGTACTGATTCTACGTACTTTTCCTCCAAACCAGTCCCTCTTCTCTACTCTCAAGACTGAACATTCTCTAGCCAGAGTTGATTGCTGGAACCCAAACAAGCTACCAGTAGCAAATAAGATGAGTTTTTGACCCCACCTCATTTCACATAGTCACAGTGTGGAGGAAAGCGCTCACACAGAAGGAAGCAGTGGGTAGACAATGCACTCTCAGCTCCTGAGGTTGTCCTGCCCAGTGACTGCTGCGAAATTCATCCTATGGGGCCAAGGAGCAACCCTCCTATTCTGATTTTGGTCCACTTCCCAACAGAGATTCAAAGGGAGACAGAGGTGACTGGAGAGGCTGCCTGATTATCTGGGCTACTGCTGAGCCTACAGCTCCTTCCACCCCCTTCACCTCTGCTGCCCCCGACTTGTACCATTTACTTCTCTGAGCTGCATTTGTGTCCTGGTTGGCTCTAACCACTTCCTGGTAGAGCTCTTCAAGCCAAAGAACAGCTCTTGTCCTCTGGGAAATTGAGAGAGATAGGAGAAGCCCAGGATGGTTTCCCTGGTTCCTAGGTTCAGCCACCCAGGAGAACCCAACTGCAGCTGACATTGGGAGCCACAAGGACAGCAGTTTCCACTCCTTTTCTCCTGCCCTGCATAAGAATAGCCATTTGGCTCTCTGGGACTGCTGCTCTCCAAAGGTTCCTTCCTACCTTGTTTTCAGGCTGGCCCAACATTACCCACCCAAACTTACCTCAGTATTCACTAACCTGTCAATAGCTCGCTTCCTTGCCTTTGTGGCTGAGCTATGTCCAGAGAGAGCCAACACTGAAGGCTCCACCTACCTTCCCCTACTCCCCATTACCCTATGCCACAACTCATACCTTCTCAGGCCAATCCTGATCCCAACCACGCCTTCTCCTTCCCAAACGTCTCTACCGCACAAGGTAGTGGAAAGATTATGTGTTCCACATTATTCAATTCATTTTATTTTTACCCCCATTCTAGGAGTGGGTTACGACCAGGGCATATAGTAATTAATAGATGAATAAGTGGAGCTCAAAGTCATTAGATTTGCTGGAGGTCACATAGTCACTAATGTCAGAGCAGGACATGTCTATCCCAGGCTTTTGCTCTTTCCACACACAAGGCTAGAGCTGGCAGCTAGAGCTCTGTCCAGTGCCCTGGCCATGGGGCCACCTTTCCCCACCTCCTGCCCCTTACCCCAAAAGGGACTGTGTCCATCAAGTTGGGGTTCTTCTATAATGCATACTGCGCACAGCCCTACCAACAAGGGATGTTCTTCCTGCTCTGGTGACCAACCCAGCCAGCCCAAACCTCACCTGGGCCTTCTGCCTTTTGGCTGCCATGAGGAGAAAATGGTATCGAAAGGTAACAGGGAGGCTGACATTGTCCAGGCCAGCTGACAGAAGCATCAGGGCAGATAAGGTCTTCTCAGGGCTGTCCTGGTTCAGAGCCTCATTGATGAGGCTAACCGTGAGGATTTCTAGGAAAGAGATCTAGGTGAGGTGGGCAGAGGGCCCAGACTTATGGCTAAGACAGGGCTACCTGAGGTGGGCCATCCTCCTCCATCTCCAGGCTCCACTCATGATTGGTTTCTTCCTGGAACTGGCTGTTGACCTCAGAGTGGTCTGTAGATCATTCCAGCTCAAGAATGCCTCATCCACTCCACGCACCTGTCGCAGCTTTACCAGAGTGTCAAAGTAACTGGCAAGGTGAGCAACAGGTGCATCATCAGCCAGGAGTCAGGGAAAACCTCTAAACTATTTTCTTCACCTGGCCTCAAGGATATCACAGTCTCTTGGTTCTCTTCTCACATTATTGGCTATTCTTTCTAACCCACCTCTGTTGCTTCCTCCCTGACCTCTAAATACTGGAGCAGGGGTCCCCAAACTATGGCCCGCGGACCGCATGCGGCCCCCTGAGGCCATTTATCTGGCCCCCGCCGCACTTCCGGAAGGGGTACCTCTTTCATTGGTGGTCAGTGAGAGGCGCACAGGATGCATCCACACCCATAGTTCCCATTAAAATACTGGTCAGTTTATTGATTTAAATTTATTTGTTCTTTATTTTCAATATTGTATTTGTTTCCATTTTGTTTTTTTACTTTAAAATAAGATATGTGCAGTGTGCATAGGGATTTCTTCACAGTATTTTTTATAGTCCGGCCCTCCAATGGTCTGAGGAACAGTGAAATGGCCTCCTGTGTAAAAAGTTTGGGGACTCCTCTACTGGAGTATCCCGAGGCTCAGCATCAAGCCCTCCTCTCCCCATATTCTATGTGATCTCATCTCACCTAATGGCTTGAAACACTGGATTTTTTCTTTTTTTTTTAAGTGAGAGGAGGGAAAATCCCACTTTGGATACGCCCATCTTGGGCCAATGCTCAAATCAGCCGAGCTATTTTGAGCACCTGTGGCTGACCCTTGAACCAACCGAACTATCCTCAGCATCTGGGGCTGATGCTTGAACCAATTAAGACACTGGCTGTGGGAGAGGAAGAAGGAGAGAAGAAGGAAAGGGAAAGAAGGGGGAGAGGAAGGGGAGAAATCAGATGGTCGCTTCTCATGTGCACCCTGACTGGGCATTTAACCCAGGACGTCCATATGCTGGGACAACACTGTACCACTGAGCCTGCCTGCTAGGGTGAAACACCAGATTTCTAATAATTCCGCAAAGCACACCTACAGCTCATTCATAAATCCCAGCTGCCCCCTTGGCACCTCTATGTGAATGCCAAATAAGCACCCCAAGCCCAACAGCTCATAGCTGATCTCCTGATCCCCTTGTTAAACTTGCATATCCCATAGTTCTTTCCATCTCCAGCTGGAGTATTCACTCCAATCTCACAGGCTGAAAATCTGAGAGTCATATCTGGCTCCACTCTCTCTCACATCTCCTATCCACTACATAAGCAAATCCTGTCAGCTCAACTTTCAGAATATATCGCAAATCTGACTTTTTTTCACAACCTCTACTGCTACTGCCCTAGACCAAGCCTCTATCACCTCCACCTGGATTACTCCAACAGACATCTATCAGGTCTCCCTGCTTCTCCCCTTCTAACCTGTAGTCAATTCTCAGCACAGAAGCCAGGGTGATCCTGTTAAAAGTAGGTCAAATTATCTCCCTTCTTGCTCAAAACCATCTTCTTCTGGCTTCCTTCCTCACTAGAGTAAAAGCCGGAGCCTACGTTCTCTGGCCTAAGCTACTTCATCTCCTACCACTCTCCCATCTTCACTCCACTCTGCCCATGGACTTCCTAGTGTGCTCTGAATACACCAAGCACACGTGTCAGGGCTTGTGCCCCTGACAGCCTCATGGCAGTCAGTTATGTCCTATAGGTCCCTCTCAAAATGACCCCCTTACCAAAGATGCCTTCCATAATGACACTATAAAATAGACAAACCACCCCTCTCTTTTTCCCACTCTTATTCCTGGTGCCATTATTTTTCACCACAGCTCTTCTTTTCTAATTATCTGACATGTTTGTTTTTGGTCTGCCTTCCCCCACTAGCACCTAAATTTGAAGAGAGCAGAACTTCCTTTTGTTCACTTTGGTTTCCTAGCACGTAAGACTGTATCTAGCACATAAGTGAGTACTCAAATTTTTGCGATCCAAAAATGATTAATGGAGGAGAGAATGATCGTCCTCTCACCCACTCCTAGGAAGAGCAGGTCATCATGCAGAAGGCTGGTCTCTGAGTAGAACTCGCAGTCTTAGCTACATTCCCTTCATTTCCTCACTCTCAAAATAGGGCTAAACCTTTCTAACTGTTGAGCATTTTTGCCTTCTGCCTCAGCCAGGCCTGTGGCTGGGTTCAACTACACTGCTCTGGAAGCCACTGGTATCCCTGGCCTCTAGGGCCTTGTTAATCAGGACCACAGCTGAAAGCATCTCCACGGCCATGAAGAGCTTCTCCTGGCCAAGCTCCTATAACAAGGGGAGGGCTGGTAAAGAGTCTGGGACCTACCTGCCATCCTGCCCCTAAGACTCTGCTGTACCCTAGAGTCTCTATCTCAAAAGCTCATTCACTAACAATCATACTTAATATTTGAGAATGCTTCTATGTGCTCAATGTATACATATTTCAAATACATCATCATTTAATTTCATAATAAGATAGGTAGGTAACATTAATTTTTCATTTCATAGATGAGCCCATAATCAAGTAATTTAAGTTAAACCTAACTCCTGATTCCAAATCCCACTCTCAACCAGTGAGCTCTACCAGCTCCTTTCTTGTTCCTTTCACACACTGAGAACTGAACTAGGCCCTGGGCACACAGACAGAAAGATAAAGTGGGTACCTCCACATACCCCAAATACCCGGGTTCCACTTCCCTGCCCAGCAGTCCTCCACCTTTTCAAACATCTGCGAATGCTCTTTCCCTCTGTCCAGAGTACCCTTCCTGTCCTCTACAAACAGAATGTTGAGAATAATAGTAATAATAATAATAATGGCTCAAATTTACATGCCAGGCTCATTCCTAAGCACATATTAACTTGTTTACTCCTTACAACAATCTCATGAACTTTATTATTGTTTCTATTTTACATATAAATTGAGGAACAGAGAAGGTAAATAACTTGCCCAAGTTCATTTGGCTGGAAGTAGCAGAGTAAAATTGAACTCCGGCAGCCTTGCTTGAATGTCCACAATCTTAGTCACTATGCATTACCTTAGTCCTTATTTGATACTTGTGCTAGAGTCTCCTGTGTTGAGACTGTGTCCTGCATGAGAGCTGTGCCTGGAGTCAATGCTTCGTAAAAGCTTGCTGAGGGTATGAGTCTCTTTCTCTCTTCCAGGAAGCCTTCTCAGACTTACCCCTAGGTCTGCTCCCTTTATTTCCCTGGTCTGAAGTCATATTCCTCTTAGGTATTCTACTCTTCCCTCATTGTGTCTCTTCATAGCGCCTCTAACAAAGTGTTTTTCAACCACTGGTTGAAAACACCCAATAATTATAAACTCTATAATCATCATACAATATCATGGTGGTTAACTTTCTTGTGGCCAGCATAAAATTTCTGGTGAACCAGTGGTTGAAAAACTCTGCTCTAACCCACTGGGCAGGCGCTGTCAGCTCACTGTAAGGGAAGCTATCTGCACTGGGGTGAAGCGGGACAGCAGAGTAGTTAAAGGCACAAAATGCCAGACATTCAACTTAGTGTTCACTCTGCACTGCCAGTTACACCTGTGTTGGGAAAGTTACTCAACCTCTGCATCTCAGTCTTCTCCTCTCTAAAATAGAAATAATACTTATCTTATAAGGGTATTTTAAGGATTAAATGAGTGTGCAAAGCAGTTTTTGCTCAAGGGTATTGGCTATTATTCTATACTCAGGCAGCAAGGCTAGTTACCCTCCTTCCTCCTCTAATTTCTACCAGCATCTCAGAGTACTCTCAAAGGATGCTCTGGGTCCTGACCTGTGGTGGTGCAGTGGATAAAGTGTCGACCTGGGAACACTGAGGTTGCCAGTTCAAAACCCTGCACTGGTCTGGTCAAGGCACATATGGGAGTTGATGCTTCTAGCTCCTCCCCCCTTTCTCTCTCTCTCTCTCTCTCTCTGTGTGTGTGTGTGTGTGTGTGTGTGTGTGTGCGTGTGTCTCCTCTCTAAAGTGAATAAAATAATAATAATAATAATAATAAAAGGATGCTCTGGGCTGACTGCCTGATCTCTAGCTGCTTGGAAACCCAAAAGCAAGACCCCATATTTCTGGGACTCACCCCCTGCTGCTGCTGCTGGAGCACTGCCAGCACCTGCTGGTACACAGCTGAGGCAAAGGGGTACACAGGAGGCAGCTGGGCTGCAGGGCACATCAGCTCCTTCACTGTGGCAGCTGCTACTCCCTTCTGGATGGCTTTGTTGATCTTCTGCACAGCCTGGAGCACTGCAGGGGAGAAAGAACAGAGGCTGCACAGGCTGGTCATTCAGAGCCATTTCTACTCTCTTGGCCAGTTTGGTTCTGCTGCGGATCTCTGAGAGAAAATGGCTTTGTAACTACTCTTTTTTTGAGAGAGAGAGAAAGAGAGACAGGAAGGAAGAATGGAAGGGAGAGAAATGAGAAGCATCAACTCGTAGTTGCTTTACGACTGAGCCAACTGGCCAGGGTTGCATAATCTTCAAAATGACGATACTACCATCTGTACTCTGTGTCAGTAAGCAGCTACCAAAATTAAATGAGCTATGTGAGAACACTTTGAATATAAATGTGAAGTATTATTATCGTTGATGGCTGTATAGGCAGAGAACAAGGACTCCTCACATGGGATCTCCAAACTTCTTCACATAAAAAGATCTATAGAAAAAGAACTGTTTTAAAAGATGGAGCCATTCACAACTCACTTCATGCTTTTCCTGCCAAAGATACCTGATTTCCTGTCTACCCTGTTACCTACCTTTTATTTTATTTTCATTCTTTCTTTCTCTCTTTCATTCTCTCTTTCTTTCTTTCTTTTGTGACAGAGACACAGACAGAGAAAGGGACAGATAGGGACAGACAGACAGGAAGGGAGAGATGAGAAGCATCAATTTTTTGCTGCAGCTCCTTAGTTGTTCATTGATTTCTTTCTTATATATTCCTTGACTGAGGGGCTCCAGCAGAAGGAGTGACTCCTTGCTCTATCCAGTGACCTTGGGCTCAAGCCAGTGAACTTAGTCCAAGCCAGCAACCTTTAGAATCAAGCCAGTGACCCTGTGCTCAAGCTGGTAAGCCCATGCTCAAGCTGGATGAGCCTGCGCTCAAACCGGTGACCTCGTGATTTCAAACCTGGGTCCTCAGTGTCCCAGGTCTGTTCTCTATCTACTGCACCATTGCTGAGTCAGGCTGTTACCTACCTTTTTAGAAAACATTAAAAATGTACTATTGACAAAAAAGAAAGAAGTAAGCATTTAATCTGCCTTTAGAGAAAACATCCATTTACAGGAAATATGGTGTATAGAGGAACAAGTTGAATGCAAAAGACAAAGCCAGAATGTAGGATGTTCTCTACAGAACAAATAAACATGTTTCTTCAACAAGTTAATGACATAAAGAATTAAAAAGGGACCCTGGCCTGGTAGTTCAGTTGGTTAGAATGTTGTCCTGATATGCCAAGGTGGCAGGTTCAATCTTCAGTCAGGACACATATAATTATCAACCCATGAATGCATAAACAAGTGGAACAACAAATCAATACTTTTGGCCCTGGCTGTTTGGCTCAGTGGTAGAGTGTTAGCCTGATGTGTGGATGTCTGGGGTTCGATTTTCGGTCAGGGCACACAAGAGAAGTGCCCATCTGCTTCTCCACCCCTCCACCTCTCACTTCACTCTCTCTGGCCCTCTCTTTCCCTCCCTTCTGTGGCAATGGTTCGATTAGAGCAAGTTGGCCCTGGGCACTGGGATTACTTCAAGGCTTCTACCTCAGGCACTAAAAAATGACTATGCTTGCAACAGAGCAAGCGCCCCAGATGGCTAGAGCATCACCCTCTAGTGGGCTTGCTGGGTGGATCCTGGTCAGGGTGCATGCGGGAGTCTGTCTCCTCTCACTAAAAAACAAAAACAGCCTGACCAGGCAGTGAAGCAATGGATAGAGTGTCAGACTTGGATGCGGAAGACCCAGGTTCAAGACCCTGAGGTCACCAGTTTGAGCGAGGGTTCAACTGGCTTGAGCAAAGTTCACCAGTTTGTACCCAAGGTCGCTGGCTTGAGCAAGGGGTTACTATAGCCTCACAGTAAAGGCACATATGAGGAAACAATCAATGAACAACTAAAGCACCACAACAAAAAATTGATGATTGATGCTTTTCATCTCTCTCCCTTCCTGTCTGTCTGTCCCTATATCCCTCTCTCTGTCACCGTAAAAAAAAAAAAAAAAAAAAAAAAAGAACCTAATCAATGTTTCTTTCTCTCTCACTTTCTCACTCCTGCTTTCCTCTCTTTCTCTAAATCAGTAACTTAAAAAATAACTAAAAAGGGAAGATGGATTATTCTAGATTAAAGAAGACTTAAGAGACATTGTGACCAAATGTAAAAATTAAGTTTTTTTTAAAGATAATCAGGAAAATCTGAAAATAGTCTCAGTATTGATCTTCCAAGAATTAATGGGTAACTAAATTGGGCATTATAATAACATTGTGGTTATATAAGCAAATTTTCACATAGTTGAGCTATGTATTGAGGTAGGTAGGGAGATAATAGGATCTGACTGGTGATTGAACTTGCTTTGTTCAAAGAAGGCATAATTTTCTATGTAAAAAATCTGAAGGAATGCAACCACAAAAAACCTGGAACTAATAAACAATTATAACAAGGTTTTAGAAAACAAGTTAAATATATATGTCAATTGCTTTTGTATATATCAGGAACAAATGGAATTTAAAATTAAAAACAGCACCATTTAAATGAGCATTCCCCAAAATCACAAACTTAGGTATAAATCTAACAAAATATGTACAAGATCTATATGAGAAAAACTATAAAACTCTGATGAGAAAAATCAAAGAACTAAATAATTGAGAGACATTTCATCTTCAAGAACAGAAAGACTTAATTTTGTCAAGATGTTAGTTCTTTCCAACTTGAACTATAGATTCAATGCAATCCAAATCAAGATCCCAGCAAATTATTTTGTGAAAATTACATACTGATTCTAAAGTTCATATGGAGAGGCAATAAACCCATACAACACACTGAAGGAGCAAACAAAATATTAAAGGAAAAGAACAGAGTTAGAGGACTAATGCTACCTTACTTAGCCACTGTAATCAAAACAGTGAGAGAATAGACAAATAGATACTGAATTAGTGGTTCTTAACCTTTTTTGAGGTACCAAACCCACCAGTTTCATATGCGCATTCACTGAACCCTTCTTTAGTGATAAATAAAATATGATTTTATTTTACAAATTCAAGACATAGGTATATGTTTTTTTACTGGTGCACAAAATGAGCCGTGCATGAACATCACCTTGCTCAAAGAACTAAACCAACAAAGAGCATAAACCCACAAAAATTATGCTATTACTTTATTCTGGCCTCTGCAGGAGAGGCTTCTCTGAACTCGAGACCGACTCATCGAACCCCTAGGGTTCGATAGAACCCAGGTTAAAACCACTGTACTGAACTGAAATAGAGAGCCCAGAAATAGAGCCAGTTTAATATAGTCAACTGATCTCTGACAAAGGAGTAAAGGCAGTACAATAGAGCAAAATCAGTCTCTTCAACAAATGCTGCTGGAACAACTGAATATCCACTTGCAAAAAAATGAATCTAAACACAGATCTAGTCAATATTGTAATAACTATGTATGGTGCTAGGTGGGCACTTGAATTATCAGGGAGGGGTTACATCATAAATTTTAAAGTGGCACACCTGAAACTAATATAAACTAATATTGAGTATCAACTATAATTAAAAAATATAAACTAACTAAATAAATATAAACACAGACCTTACACCCCTCACAAAAATCAACTCTAAATGGAGCATCAACTTAAATGTAAAACACAAAACTATAAAATTCTTTGAAGATAATATAGAAGAAAACCTAAATGACCTTGGGTATGGCAATGACTTTTAGATACAAGAAAGGCATAATCCTTGAAATAGTTAATAAGCTGAACTTCACTAATATTTAAAAATTCTACTCTACAAAAGACAATGTCTATCTAGAGAATGAGAAGACAAGCCACAGAAGGGGAGAAAATATTTGCAAAAATGTGTACCAAATAAAGAATTTTTATCTAAGATACACAAATTGTCAAAACCTAGTAAGAAAACAATCAACCCAATTTAAAAAACGGGCCAAAGACTTTAAAAGACACCTTACCAGAGAAGATATACAGATGGCAAATAAGCATATGAAAAGATGCTCCATAGCCTGACCTGTGGTGGCGCAGTGGATAAAGTGTCGACCTGGGAACACATATGGGAGTTGATGCTTCCAGCTCCTCCCCTCTTTCTCTCTCTCTCTCTCTCTCTCTCTCTCTCTCTCTCTCTCTTTGTCTCCTCTCTAAGATGAATAAAAAATAAAAATAAAGATGCTCCATGCCTGACCAGGTGGTTGCGCAGTGGTTAGAGCGTCAGACTGGGATGTGGAGGACCCAGGTTTGAGACCCCAAGGTCGCCAGCTTGAGCACGGTCACATCTGGTTTGAGCACAGCTCACTAGCTTAAACCCGAGGTCACTGGCTTGAGCAAGGCGTAACTTGATCTGCTGTAGCCCCCCCCCAGGGTCAAGGCACATATGAGAAAGCAATCAATGACAACTAAGGAGCCACAAGAAAGAATTGATGTTTCTCATCTCTCTCCCTTCCTGTCTATCTGTCTCTCTCTGTCCCTGTCTCTGACTCTCTCTGTCTCTGCCACAAAAAAGAAAAGAAAAGAAAAGAAATTCTCACTGGAATAAACACTTATCTTATAAAAAAAGAAGATAAAGAAAAGATGCTCCACATCCTATGTCATTAGAGAAAGGTAAATTAAAGCAATGATGAGGTTCTGCCTCGAGACAGCCACCCTTTCTTCTACCTAGCCCCCCTGGAATTGGGTCACATCCTCAGCCAAGCTTGCTGCCTCCCACAGTTGTCTGACCATAGACCACCACACCCTACCCCACCCAGCTTTGGGACTACATAAAAATGTGTAAGCTGAATCTGAGCATTCTGCACAATGGGGAAATAACACTTCCTTAGGGAGTAGATGGAGAGATATGGTGGTGGGGGGGTATAAAACCACCTGCTACTCATAAAACTACATCAGGCCTAACCAGGCAGTGGCACAGTGGATAGAACGTTGGACTTGGATGCGAAAGACCCAGGTTCGAGATCCCGAGGTTGCCAGCTTGAGCGTGGGCTCATCTGGCTTGAGCTAAAGCTCACCAGCTTGGACCCAAGGTTGCTGGCTCCAGCAAGGGGTTTCATGATCTGCTGAAGGCCTGCAGTCAAGGCACATGTGAGGAAGCAATCAATGAACAACTATGGTGTCGCAATGGGAACGAAAAACTAATGATTGATGCTTCTCATCTCTCTGTTCCTATCTATCCCTCTCTCTGACTCTCACTCTGTCCCTGTAAAAGAAAAAGAAAAAAACAACCTAAATCAGAATATCAAGGAAAAAAATGAATTATAAGAAGGCAGAGGAAAACATAAGGACAGAAGAACCATCAGGTGAGGAAAGTGATCTTGAAATTGACAGTGAATGTATGATTGAACCAGATACTGATGCTCCTCAAGAAATGAGATAAAAATATAGAGATAACCAAGGAGAGATCAGGCAAATGATGATTTAAAAAATGGCTGTCATTGATGCCCAAAATGATGGTGAATCACAGAAAGCCATGGGTTTGTTGACCATCAAGCTGAATCCTCACTTGGCCATTCTAAATTCCAAAATACCCAGGGTCTTTGTCAAATTACAGGAGCCAAATGCTGCCATCCAAGACTGGCATAGCTATTGAAATAAATCCTGATTCAGCTCAGCCGTACAAGTGGCAAGAAAAAACACACTGACTTCTGGGCCATTGGGAAGAAGCAGTCTTTTGCACGTAAATTAGATTATGACTAGATATGTGATGGCAAACATATGACATGCGTGTCAGCACTGACACCCATAGCCATTTTCGATGAAACGCGGCCGCATACCAAAGAAGTAAGGGGCCGCATGCTGAGAAGGACGTTTTATCCTTGGCTTGGGCATGGCCAGGTGCAGTAGCCAAGGATAAAACATTTGCTGTAGTGCAGACACTCTGTGCAAGAGGTCTGTAGGCCAAAACAACAGAACTCTGGCACAGAGAGTCTAGTTGTGTAACTTCTGGTTAGGCCATTTTTCTCAAAATGACACACCACCGAAGTTATGCTTGTTTCTTTGGTGAATTTTGACACACCAAGCTCAAAAGATTGCCCATCACTGACCTAGATGCTAGGGCAATGCTAAAAGAAGTTCAACCAAGGGCACAGAAAATTGCAGAACATCAGAGAAAGTGAAAAGGTGAAGATCAAGAGATCAAAGAAAGAATGGAAAGGGTTAAGAAGATTCTGAAGGAACATGAGAGAGATCAGAGGGAGGACAAAGCCAGACCACAATTAGCTCAGTTTGACTCTTTTCCAGGTGGCTTTGCTGGGGGCAAGCCTTAAATGGGAGTGGGCATGCCTGGTCTGGCATTAATGCGTGGGATCAACAAAATTCTCAGTGATCCAGAGGTTCTTGTAGCCACAAAGATCTGTTGGGATTGCGGGGGCATTAAGAATTCATGTCTAGGACAGCATGACCCTGAGAAGAAACAGGGAAGATAAAAGGCATAGGCCATAAATGACCCTGAGAAGAAACAGGGCCCTGAGAAGAAGCAGGGAAGATAAAAGGCATAGGCCATAAATGACCCTGAGAAGAAAAAGGAGTTAGGCACAATTAACTGCACCCACATCCTGCTATGTTTGGCTAGGATAAGCAAAACCGTTATAGAAGGTTTAAGCAGTAATTGCATGAACTGTTATAAAATTTTCCACTGTCCACCTTGTTACCAAGCCATATGACTGTGTGTAATCTTCTGCCCACCTATAGCTAACTGCCAAGTTTGTTTCTGTATCCGACGCTTGCTTGCTCAGCTATATAAACCATAGTCTGTAAGTGCTTGGTGTGACTCCATTGACAGCCTTTTTGAGTGCTGTAGGAGCTCACCCCTGCGCAGGTTTGCATTTTTGGCCATAAATATTCTTTGAACTCCTGAAAGTCTCTGATGTTTGTTTCTGCACCCGGCGAATGCAACAGATCCAGAAGTTATATAGCCCAGACCTGTCAAATATGTCAAACACTCAGAGCAGCCCAAAGGTTATGAATTTCATCACTAAACTGTCAGCCAAATTCAGAAGTCAACCTTAATTACCATCTGAATAATAAAGACCTTTCTGAAGGAAAAGCAACTTGTATCACTCGATGACTGTTGCAAGAATACAAACCAGTGTTGCTCTGACCTCAGGAGAAAGCTGAGGTGCTTTGAAGAGAATCCCTAACCATCCACCCTAAATGAAGCTGCAACATTCTACAGTGGTTTGACATTAGGGTATTCATTCAGGTAATGTTTTCCTACAAGGAATTATGAACTTCAAACAATTTTAAACCTTAAAAATATTTATAAACAAATTAAAAGAGTGTGTTAATTTCTACATTTTTCTTTTTTAAAAATATGATGAGCCTGACCAGGCGATGGTGCAGTGGATAGAGCGTAGAATAGGGATGTGGAAGACCCAGGTTCGAGACCCTGAGGTCTCCAGCTTGAGCACAGGCCCATCTGGCTTGAGCAAAAGCTTGCCAGCTTGGACCCAAGGTCGCTGGCTCCAGCAAGGGGTGGCTCGGTCTGCTGAAGGCCCACACTCAAGGCACATGTGAGAAAGCAATCAATGAACAATTATGGTGTCGCAATGGCAACAAAAAACTAATGATTGATGCTTCTCATGTCTCTCCGTTCCTGTCTGTCTCTATCTATTCCTCACTCTGAATCTCTCTCTGTCCCTGTAAAAGAAAATGATGAGATACTAATATACACCTATTAAATGGATAAAATATGGAACATTGACAACACCAAATGCTGGCAAGGATGTGGAGCAAAAGAAACTCTTATTTATTGCCGGTGGGAATGCAAAATGATACAACCACTTTGAAAGACAATTTAGTGCTTTCTTAAACAAAATGTACTCTTACCACATAATCCAGCAATTATGCTCCTTGGTATTTACCAAAAGGAGTTGAAAATTTATGTCCACATAAAAACCTCCACATGGATGTTTGTAACAGATTTAATCATAATTGCCAAAGCTTGGAAGCAACAAAGATGTCCTTCAATAGGTGAGTGAATTAATAAACTGGTACACGCAGACAATGAAATATTATTCAGTGCAAATAAGAAATGAGCTACCATCTGACCAGGTGGTGGCGCAGTAGATAGAGCATCGAACTGGGATGCAGAAGACCCAGGTTCGAGACCCCAAGCTCGCCAGCTTTAGCGTGAGCCCATCTGGTTTGAGCAAAAGCTCTCCAGCTTGGACCCAAGGGCGCTGGCTCCAGCAAGGGTTGCTCGGTCTGCTGAAGGCCCGCAGTCAAGGAACATGTGAGAAAGCAATCAATGAACAACTAAGGTGTTGCAATGGCAACGAAAAACTAATGACTGGTGCTTCTCACCTCGCTCCGTTCCTGTCTGTCCGTCCCTATCTATCCCTCTCTCTGACTCTCTCTCTGTCCCTGTAAAAAAAGAAATATGCAGAAGAAATGAGCTATCAAGCAATGAAAAGACATGGAAGAATCTTTGGCTTGTTTTGTTTTTGTTTTTGAGAGAGAGGTAGGGAGAGAGACAGGAACATCAAGCTGCTCCTGTATGTGCTGTGACCAGGGAATCAAAGTGGCAACTTCTGAGCCAGAAAAACAATCTAGCCAACCATCTGTCCAGCCAAGGTTTTTGTTTTGTTTCTTAAAGATTTATTTATTGTTTTTATTGAGAGAGGAAGGAAGAGAGACAGGAACATCGATCTGTTCCTGTATGTGTCCAGACCAGGGATAAAACTGGCAACCTCAGCACTTCGGAACAATGCTCCAACCAACCGAGCTATCCAGCCTGGGCCAGGGTTTTATTGATTGATTGATTTTTATAGAGGCAGAGAGAGGAAGAGAGAGAAAGGCGAGGGGAATGAGAAGCATTCATTTGTTGTTCCACTCAGTCATGCATTTATTGGTTGCTGGTTGCTTCCCACGTGTATCCTAACAGGGGATCATAACGGCAACCTAGTTTCAGGACAAACCGACTGAGCTAATTGGCCAGGGCCATGGAGGAATCTTAAATGCATATTATTAAATAAAAGAAGCCAATCTAAGGCCCTGGCTAGTTGGCTCAGCAGTAGAGCGTCAGCCCAGCATGTGGAAGTCCCGGGTTCAATTCCCGGTTAGAGCACACAAAAGTGTCCATCTGCTTCTCCACCTTTACCCTCTCCTTCCTCACTATCTCTCTCTTCCCCTCCTGCAGCCAAGGCTCCATTGGAGCAATGTTGGTCAGGGTGCTGAAGATGGCTCCATGGCCTCCACCTCAGGCACTAGAAAGGCTCTGGTTGCAGCAGAGCAATGACACAGATGGGCTGATCATCGCCCCCTGGTGGGCATGCTGGGTGGATCCCAGTCAGACGTATGCGGGAATCTGTCTGTCTGCTACACCCTGCTCCTCACATCAGAAAAATACAAAAAACAAAACAAAACAATAAACAAAAAAGAAGTCAATCTGAAAAGGCTATAAAACTATATGATTACAAGTATATGACATCCTGAAAAAGGCAAAACTATTGAGACAATAAAATGATCAGTTTTTGCCAGGGGTTAGAGAGAAGGGGGAGATACAAAGGATTTTTAAGGCAGTGAAAGGATTCTGTATGATACTATAATGGCGGATACAAGTCCTTATATATTTGTTCAAACCCACAGAATATACAACACCAATAGTAAGCCCTAGTGTAAAGTGTGGACTGTGGGTGATAATGATGTGTCAATGTCAGTTCAATTGTAATAAATGTACCACTCTTGTGGGGGCATGATGAATGAGGGAAACTATGCATGTGTGGGAGCTGGAGGGATATGGGAAATCTCTGTATCTTCCTCTCAATTGTACTGTGAACCTAGAACTGCTCTAAAAAATATGCTATTTCCCACACAGTGGACTCTTGTCCTTTTGCTCTTGCTTTGGGGGCAGGTGCCTGGAGTGGGCAGGGTGGAAAAGGGAGGCCAGAAACAGGCAATCCCTCTGCTCACCATTTGGCTTCCTCCAGCCGGAACAGATACTGATAGACAACGTTCCTTTGCCTCTGCTCATCCATTTCCTCAGCTGTGAGGCATCATCTGAGGAGTGAAAGGGAATAAATAGGTCAATGAAGGGAACATTAGATAGGGCCCATAGCAGTGGAAGTGTGTTACGTGATGTTCTTAACAGACTTTCTTAGGCAACTCTGCTCTGAGGCCAGAAGCATCTCCCATAAACCAGTTTCCCTCTTCCCAGGACAGCCTGACTCCAATCTTCTGCTTCCATTCAGTCAAGCTGTCCTAGTCAGCACCATGTTGAAGGGTGGCCTTTGAACCCTTTAACAAGAGGATCCTTCCTGTATTAGAGGCATTCCTTTCCATTCCTCTTCAGCCATCTTCTTTTTTTTTTTTTTTTTTTTTTTTAATTTTAATATATATTTTATTATTATTAATTCTAATGAGGTGACACTAATAAATCAGGGTACATATGTACAATGAAAACATCTCCAGGTTATCTTATCATTCAATTGTGTTGCATACCCATCACCAAAAGTCAAATTGTCCTCTGTCACCTTCAATCTGGTTTTCTCTGTGTCCCTCCCCTCCTCCCTATCCCACTTTTCCCTCCCTCCCCCCATCCCATAACCAACACTCTCTTGTCCATGTCTCATACCCTCACTTTCATGTCCCACCTATGTATGTAATCGTGCTGTTCTTAGTTTTTCTTTTTTTCTGATTTACTTATTTCACTCCGTATAATGTTATCAAGGTACATCCATTTTGTTATAAATGATCCGATGTCATCGTTTCTTATGGCTGAGTAGTATTCCATAGTATATATGTACCATAGCTTTTTAATCCACTCGTCTTCTGACGGACACTTGGGCTGTTTCCAGATCTTCGCTATTGTGAACAATGCTGCCACGAACATGGGGGCGCATTTCTTCTTTTCGAACAGTGCTATGGTGTTCTTAGGGTATATTCCTAAAAGTGGGATAGCTGGGTCAAAAGGCAGTTCAATTTTTAATTTTCTGAGGAATCTCCAAACTGTTTTCCACAGTGGCTGCACCAGTCTGCATTCCCACCAGCAGTGCAGAAGGGTTCCCTTTTCTCCACATCCTCCCCAGCACTTATTCTGTGTTGTTTTGCTGATAAGTGCCATTCTGACTGGTGTGAGGTGATATCTCATTGTGGCTTTAATTTGCATTTCTCTAATGATTAGTGATGTTGAGCATTTTTTCATATGCCTATTGGCCATCTGTATGTCCTCTTTGGAGAAATTTCTATTCATTTCTTTTGCCCATTTTTTGATTGGGTTGTTTGTCTTCCTGGTGTTGCGTTTTATAAGTTCTTTATAAATTTTAGTTATTAACCCCTTATCAGATGTGCTGTCGAATATGTTCTCCCATTGTGTGGTTTGTCTTCTTATTCTGTTCCTATTGTCTTTAGCTGTACAAAAACTTTTTAGTTTGATATAGTCCCATTTGTTTATCTTGCCTTTTATTTCAGTTGCCCATGAAGATAAATCGGCAAATATACCGCTGCTACAGATGTCGGAGAGCTTGCTGCCTATGTTTTCTTCTAAGATGCTTATGGTTTCACGGCTTACATTTAAGTCTTTTATCCATTTTGAGTTTGTTTTTGTGAATGGTGTAAGTTGATGGTCTAGTTTCATTTTTTTGCAGGTAGATGTCCAATTTTCCCAACACCATTTGTTAAAGAGGCTGTCTTTACTCCATTGTATGTTCTTTCCTCCTTTGTCAAATATCAGTTGTCCATAAAGCTGTGGGTTTATTTCTGGGTTCTCTGTTCTGTTCCATTGATCTATGTGCCTGTTCTTATGCCAGTACCAGACTGTCTTGAGTATAATGGCCTTATAGTAAACCTTGATATCAGGAAGCGTGATACCTCCTGCTTTATTTTTTCTTTTTAAGATTGCTGAGGCTATTCGTGTTCTTTTTTGGTTCCATATAAATTTTTGGAATATGTGTTCTATATCTTTGAAGTATGTCATTGGTATTTTAATTGGTATTGCATTGAATTTATAAATTGCTTTAGGTAATATAGACATTTTAATGATGTTTATTCTTCCTAGCCATGAGCACGGTATATGCTTCCACTTGTTTGTATCTTCCTTGATTTCTTTTATCAATGTTCTATAATTTTCCGAGTACAAGTCCTTAACCTCCTTGGTTAAATTTACTCCTAGGTACTTTATTTTTTTGGCTGCAATAGTGAAGGGGATTGTTTCCTTAATTTCTTTTGCTGATATTTCATTGTTGGTGTATAGAAATGCCTCTGATTTCTGAGTATTAATTTTATATCCTGCCACCTTGCTGAATTCATTTATAAGGTCCAGTAGTCTTTTGACTGAGACTTTAGGGTTTTCAATATACAATATCATATCATCTGCAAATAATGACAGTTTTACTTCTTCTTTTGCAATTTGGATGCCTTTTATTTCTTCTTCTTGTCTGATTGCTGTAGCTAGGACTTCCAGAACTATGTTGAATAAGAGTGGTGAAAGTGGGCAACCCTGCCTGGTTCCTGATCTTAAGGGGATTGCTTTTAATCTTTGTCCATTTAGTATGATGTTTGCTGTCGGTTTATCGTAGATGGCCTTTATCATGTTAAGGAATGATCCCTGTATTCCCACTTTACTGAGAGTTTTGAGCATGAATGGGTGCTGGATTTTATCAAATGCCTTTTCTGCATCTATTGAAATTATCATGTGATTTTTGTCCTTCCTTTTGTTTATATGGTGAATCACATTGATTGATTTGCGAATATTGAACCAGCCTTGCCTCTCCAGAATAAATCCCACTTGATCGTGGTGTATGATTTTTTTCATATATTGCTGGATCCGGTTGGCTAATATTTTGTTGAGAATTTTAGCGTCTAAATTCATCAGGGATATAGGCCTATAATTTTCTTTCTTTGTGTTGTCTTTGCCCGGTTTTGGGATCAGAATTATGCTCGCCTCATAAAAGGAGTTTGGAAGTCTTCCTTCCTCTTGAATTTTTTGAAATAGCTTGAGGAGAATAGGAATTAGTTCTTCTTTGAATTTTTGATAGAATTCACTTGTGAAGCCATCAGGCCCAGGACTTTTCTTTTTTGGGAGTTTTTTGATAACTGTTTCTATCTCATTTGTTGTAATTGGTCTGTTTAGTTGTTCTGATTCTTCCAGATTGATTTTTGGAAGGTTATATGATTCAAGAAATTTGTCCATTTCACCAAGATTGTCTAATTTTTTGGCATATAGTTCTTCATTGTATTTTCTTACAATGCTTTGTATTTCTGTTGTGTCAGTTGTTATTTCTCCACTGTCCTTTCTAATTTTATTTATTTGAGTCCTCTCTCTTTTTTTCTTGGTGAGTCTAGTTAAAGGTTCATCAATCTTGTTTACCTTTTCAAAGAACCAGCTTCTTGTTTCATTGATCCTCTGTATTGTTTCCTTAGCTTCTATGTCATTTATTTCTGCTCTGACCTTTATTATTTCCTTCCTTCTACTTGTCTTGGGTTTTATTTGTTGTTGTTTTTCTAGTTCTTTTAGATGCAGGGTTAGGTTGCTTATTTGAGCTTTTTCTAGCTTCTTATGATATGCCTGTAGTGCAATAAACTTCCCTCTCAGAACTGCTTTTGCTGTGTCCCATAAATTTTGAGTTGATGTATGCTCATTATCATTTGTTTCTAGAAACTTTTTTATTTCTTCTTTGATCTCATTGTTAATCCATTCATTATTTAATAACATGCTATTTAGTTTCCAAGTGTTTGAGTATTTTTCAGTTTTTCTTTTGTGGTTAATTTCTAGTTTCATGGCATTGTGATCAGAGAAAATGCTTGATATGATTTCAATCTTCTTAAATTTATTGAGACCATTTTTGTGTCCTAACATGTGGTCTATCCTAGAAAACGTACCATGAGCGCTTGAGAAGAATGTATATTCTACTGCTTTAGGGTGAAAAGTTCTGAAGATATCTATTAAATCAAGTTGATCTAGTGTATCCTTTAAGTCTGCTGTTTCTTTATTAATTTTCTTTCTTGAGGATCTATCCAGTGTTGTTAGAGGGGTATTGAAATCCCCTACTATGATAGTATTGCTGTTAATCTCGCCCTTTATATCCATCAAAGTTTGCTTTATGTATGTCGGGGCTCCTATATTTGGTGCATAGATATTTACAATAGTTATATCTTCCTGTTGAATTGTTCCCTTTATCATTATGTAGTGTCCTCCTTTATCTCTTACTACAGCCTTTGTTTTAAAGTCCATTTTGTCTGATATAAGTATTGCTACCCCTGCTTTTTTTTCATTTCCATTTGCATGAAATATTTTTTTCCATCCTTTTACCTTCAGTCTATGAGCATCTTTTGTTTTAAGGTGTGTCTCTTGTAGACAGCATATGTATGGGTCCTGTTTCTTTATCCATGCAGCTACCCTATGTCTTTTGATTGGATCATTTAATCCATTTACATTTAAGGTTATTATTGATATGTAGTTGTTTATTGCCATTTTATTCTTTAAAGCTGTATTCTTCTTTTGCTCTATTCATTCCTCCCTTTAAACTGTTCACAAGAGGCCCCTTAGTATCTCTTGCAGAATTGGTTTGGTTTTTATGAATTCCTTGAGGCTTTCTTTTTCTGGGAAGCTCTTTATTTCTCCTTCAATTTTAAACGTTAGCCTTGCTGGATAAAGTAGTCCTGGTTGTAGGTTCTTGTTCTGCATTACTTTGATTATTTCTTGCCATTCCCTTCTGGCCTCAAGTGTTTCTGTTGAGAAGTCTGATGTCATCCTTATGGGGGCTCCTTTGTACGTGATAGCCTTTTTTTCTCTAGCAGCTTTTAAAATTTTTTCTTTATCCATTAGCTTTGGTATTTTAACTATGATGTGTCTTGGTGTAGATCTTTTTGGGTTTCTCTTTAATGGAGTTCTGTGTGCTTCTTGAATGTGTGGAGTGTTTCCCAGCCTTAATTTAGGAAAGTTTTCTGCTATGATTTGATTGAACAAAGTTTCCATTTCCTGTCCTCTCTCCTCTTCTTCAGGCACCCCTATGATGCGAATGTTGTTTCTCTTCATGTTGTCACAAAGCTCCCTTAGAGTTTCCTCACATTTTTTAAGTCTCTTTTCCTTTTTCTTCTCTGCTTCTGTGCCTTTGTTTATTGTGTCCTCTAACTCGCTTATTCGATCCTCAGCGTCATCCATCCTGCTTTTAATTCCTTCCATTGTGGTCTTCAGTTCTGATACTGTATTTGTCATTTCTGTCTGATTCTTTTTTATTATTTCAATTTCATTTTGTATACTTGTTATCTCTTTATTTAGGTGTTCATAATGACTATCCATTGTTGCTCTAATTTCTTTGAACATCCTAACTATCATTATTCTAAATTCTGCTTCCGGTAATTTGGTTATATCTGGTTCATTCAGGTCCTTCTCTGGGGATTTCTCTTGATTCATTTGGTTTGCATTCCTCTGCCTGCCCATTTTTTCTGTGTATAAGCAAGTTTTGGCCACTGGAGTCCAGTAGGTGTTGCCTTTGTGTTCTCTAGGTGTGGTCTATCTGCAGGCCCCCCACCCCCTCTGCCGGTGCCTAGGGTGGTTGGGTATGAGCGTTGCCAGCGCGGGCCCACTGTGGCTTTTGCTGTGATTTCTGCCTCTCCTCCGTGGGAGGGGCTGTCACTGAAGCCACAAGATCAGCACCAAGGGTAGAGGTGAGCACCTTTCCTCAGCTGCGGACCCAGCCTATTTCCGGACTTCCGCCCAGAACCAGCAGTCGGAGCCTGCTCGCTACAGTTCCGCGGGTTAGGCGGGGCTTTTGACGTGCTCTCAGCTGTAAGCCTTTGCCCGTCCGGAGCTTTAGCCCCGCCCTCGAGGCCAGGGCCCTTTGCGCAGGGTCGGAAACCAAGGTTTATTGGGGCGGGCGTGTTTGCTGGCTTCCGCCGAGCTGCGTACTTCCGCTCGTCCCGGACTCTACCCCGCCCCCGTGTTCGGAGCCCGCTCGTGCACGTATGAATGCTATTCGCGTTTTCTCCGGCCGGATGGGGATAATAGCGTGGGCTCAGCTGCGAGCCTCCACCCGTCTCAGGGTCCACCCCGTTCTCATGCTCGGAGCCCGCTCGCGCACGTATACTGGCCAACCGCGGTTTCTCCGGCCGGGGGCGAGGGGACTGGTAGTGTCAGCTCAGCCGCGAGCCCCTGCCCGTCCCTGGTCCTAGCCCGGTCCCCACGGTAAGGGTCGGCTTGCGCAGGGCCTGCCTGTTCCTGGCCTCCCGCTTTGTCCCCGTAAGTGGGATTAAAGGCTGGCCCGCAGCTTCCGGACCGCTCTCGCGCTTCCCCTCCTACCCTCTGGGCTAGACCGATCTCCCACCGGCTTGGCCTCCGCCCACGCCGACAGAACCGCGTTTCAGCGTCCTGCCGCCCCAAAACCTTAAGCAGCCCTCAGCAGAGTAGGAAGGGACCTAATACTCCACACTGTAGGCCTGGGAGCTCCCTCACTTGTTTCACATCTCAAATCTGTCCAAACGCCTCTTCTAGGCTCTGGGACTGTAGGCTGGGGCTTGGTTCCTGGGACCCAGGTCCCTCCCTCTCTGCCAAACTTTCCTCCCGCCACACGGGTCTCTCCGGGCTGCCGTTTGCTCCGGGGAGCTGGGCAGCCCTTTTCGCGTTTTCGCTATTCCTACCAGTCTCAATGTGGCTTCTTCTGTGTTCCTTGGTTGAAGAGTCCACTTAGTTTTGTTCAAAGTTGGTTTATCCAGGTGATGGTTCTTAAAATTGCGTTGTAATCCACTTTGGTTCTGGGAGTTGGAAGTTGGTACATCCGCCTACTCCGTCGCCATCTTGCTCCTCCCCTTCAGCCATCTTCTTGACTTCTCCCTTCTCAAATCTACTTCGTGTACCCTCCCTCGGGGCCTCTCAGCAGCGATATCCAGATCTCTCCTAGCCTGGCAACTTAGCTCCTTATTTTATTTCTAATTAGACTCTGAGTTCTCCAAGAACTGACTTGTGTCATCCTCCTCAAATATACTGCTCACAAAAATTAGGAGATATTTAATTGCTTCATATTCATTTTTAAATATCCCCTAAATTTTGTGAGCAGTATACTCTCCCTGAGACTAGGTTAACAGAACCAGCTATGACTCATCATTCAATAGCCATTCATTCAATACCTCCTATATGTCAGTCACTGCACTAGTGGACCCCAACTCTGAGGAAATACAGAGATAATTGTTAGAACAGAACAACATGTAAGTAAAAGAAACCCTCCAACCTAATGTTATAAGTGTGATTATAGGCCATGAATAGTCTATACAAGGAGCAGAGGATTCTACCTACGAGTAGAATCTTTTTTTTTTTTTTACAGGGACAGAGAGAGAGTCAGAGAGAGGAATAGATAGGGACAGACAGACAGAAACCGAGAGAAGTGAGAAGCATCAATTATAAGTTTTGCATTGCCATTGCGACACCATAGTTGTTCATTGATTGCTTACTCACATGTGCCTTGACCACAGGTCTTCAGCAGACTCATTAACCCCTTGCTGGAGCCAGCGACCTTGGGTTCAAGCTGTCGAGCTTTTGCTCAAGCCAGATAAACCCGCGCTCAAGCTGACGAGCTCGAGGTCTCGAACCTGAGTCTTCCGCATCCCAGTCCGATGCTCTATCCACTGCACCACCACCTGGTCAGGCGAGTAGAATCTTTTTTTGAGAGAGAGAATCAGGAAGAGATACAGGAACATCGAGTTGCTCCTATAATGCCCTGCCCAGGGAATTGAACCGGCAACCTCTGTGCACCGGGACAACACTCCAAGCAACCAAGCTATCCAACCAGGGCTATGAGTAGAATCTTAAAGAATAAACAGCTGGCCAGGTGGCTCAGTTGGTTAGAGTGTTGTCCCAATACACCAAGGTTGCAGATTTGATCCTTGGTTGGAGCATGTACAAGAATCAACCAATAAATGAACAACAAACCCCTCACCCCCTCTCCCATCCTCTCTCTAAAAAAATCAATAAATTTAAAAATACTTTAAAAATGAATAGGTTGTAAGGGGGAAAGGCAGTTCATTAGAGAGAACCACATGAAAAAGGCGACTCACTTAGGATTAAGTGGAAGGACAAAGAATTTTAAAAGATCACAAAAGTATCATTACTCTCCTTTTTTGGTACAGGTCAGCTGAGGAAGAGAATAATCTCCAGGCTAAATAAAATGTAGACAATACTCTGACCCCCAAATTCCAGAATCGGGAATCCCTATGTTCACTGCAGTATTTACAATACAGGAATTGAGCAACTTACTACCTATGCATCTTACGACCATTTGACTACTTTACGACCACAATCGCTAGCCCTGACTGCTCCGTTTCTGGCAGCGCAAGTGTTGCCCAGCTGGGCTTATGACAGTGCGGACCAGCTTCCTGCAGCACTACCATCTTCACCTGCACCATTTAAAATGTTATTCCAGACTCGGGAAATCAACGTGTGTTTTGTGTGTTAGATATTTTTCATCAAACCCCTCCCAAGATGTCTACCACGAGGAAATTGTCTTTGACTTAAAGATTTTTATAACATCATTTCACAGTACTGTATATATAGCCTACTCAACTTACAACCAAATCGTGTTATGACCGGTCTGTCGGAACCAATCGTGGTAGTAAGTCAAGCACTAGCTCTAGCTAAGATTTGGAAGCAGCCCAAGTGCCCATTAGTAAAGTGAATAAAACGGCTGTGGCACATTTACACAATGGAATACTACTCAGCTATAAAAAAGGAAATCTTAACTTTTGCAATAGCATGGATTGACATGGAAATATTATGCTAAGCAACATAAGCCATTCAGAGAAAGAGAAGTATGATATGATATCACATATGCAATCTAATTAGCAAAATAAACTAACAAAAAAATAGAAACAGACTCATAGATACGGAGAACAAACTGACAGCAGTCAGAGTGTATGGGTTTGAAGGAGCAGGATGAAAAAGGTGAAGGGATTAAGCCAGTGGTTCTTAACCTGAGTTCTATCGAACCCTAGGGGTTCAATGAGTCAGTCTCAGAGGTTTGTAGAAGCCTCTGCTGTGGAGGCCAGAATGAAGTAATACCATAATTTGTTGTGAGTTCATACATTTTGTTGGTTTTGTTCTTTGAGCAAGGTGATGTTCCTGCATGGCTCATTTAGTGAACCAGTAAAAAAACATATACCCATGTCTTGAATTTGGAAAAGAAAATCATATTTTATGGGTTCAGTGAATGCACATATGAAACTGATGGGTTCAGTACCTCAAAAATGGTTAAGAACCACTGGGTTAAGCGAAGAAAAAGAAACCCATAAACCCAGACAACGGTATGGGCATTACAGAAGGAAAAGAGGAAGTAGAAGAGGGTAAAGGGGGCATAAATGGTGATGAAGGAGAATTGGGGAGATGAACACACAATACAATATGACATTCTCACTCTTTATCTTATTTCTTTATATTGCATACCCTGAAATGATTTGAGGGAGGGGCAGGGCTTATGTGATTTGGCAGTTAATCAAGTTAAAACACACACACACATGTTCAGATTTGAAAGCACTGGCCAATCACAGGAAATCCATCAGTTCTTTCAATGGGGTGTATAAGAAAAAAGTGTTTGTTGCTAAGCATGAAAAATAAATCAGTAAGTGAATAATATCACCTCAGGGTTATGAGCTGAATATTATAAAACACGGGCAGGGCTTTACGTGAACATATGCAAGCACATGTGCGCACACACACAGTCTTAAAAAAATCGGTCTTCCTGTCCTTGTCAGATCTGGAACTAGCTTTCCTTCATGGTAGATGTGGGCTTTTTTTTGAATCCCAATGGAGAGGAAGAAGAAAATTTTGCCTTTTATTCACATGTTCCAATGGAAACCTTTCTTCTGCCCATCTTTCTGACTAATCTTTTTTTTTTTAAGATTTTGGCCCTGATAGGTTGGCTCAGCGGTACAGCATTGGTCTGGCATGTGGAAGTCCTGGTTCAATTCCCAGTCAGGAAACTCAGGAAAGGCAACCATTCCCTCTCTCTCCCCACCTCCTAGAGCCATGGCTTATTAGAGCAAGTTGGCCCCAGGCACTGAGGATGGCACCATGGCCTTGCTTCAGGCGCTAAAATAGCTCGGTTGCCAAGCAATAGAACAATGGAAGCTAGGGATGGGCAGAACATTGCCCCATAGGAGGCTTGCTGGGTGGATCCTGGTAAGGGTGCCTGCACAAGTCTGTCTCTCTGCCTCTCAATAATAATAATAACAACAACAACAACAAAATATTTTATTTATTCAGTTTTAGAGAGGGGAGAGAGAGAGAAAGGAAGAGGAGCAGGAAGCATTATTCCCATATGTGCCTAACCAGGCAAGCCCAGGGCTTCAAACTGGCAATCTCAGAACTCTAGGTTGGTGCTTTATCAACAGGGCCACCACAGGTCAGGCAGTCTCTCTTTCTAAAGCAGTGTTTTCAAAAGTGTGGTTCATGAGCCCTGGCCGGATAGCTTGGCGTATCATTTCAATATGCAGAAGTTGCACATACAGAAATAGATTGATGTTTCTGTCAGTCTGTCTCCCTCTCTTTTAAAGATGTAATAAGTAAGTTTAAAAAGAAAGAAAACAAGGAAGAAAGGAAAGAAGGAAAGAAGAAATGGAGGAAGGGAGAGAGGGAGAGAGGGAAGGAGGGAGGGAGGGAGGGAGGGAAGGAGGAAGGAAGGAAGGAAGGAAGGAAGGAAGGAAGGAAGGAAGGAAGGAAGGAAGGAAGGATGTGTTTTCATGGACTACTTGCATCATAATTACTTGGGATGAGGAAGAAGCACAGCAGGGCTGGTTATACATACAAAGCATGAGCCCCCATCCAGACCTACTGGAGGCTAAGGCTGTGGGATAGGGCTTATGAATTTGCATTTTAAACAGGAGCCCCACATAATTCTGATACCCTAAAGTCTGATAGGCATCATCCCAAGGAGGCATCAGAAAGTCAAGAGGCCTGGTGGGGGTTAAAAAATGACTTTTTCCCACCTTCCTAAATTCTTCTGCCTGGGCGAATAATCAAATTAACATGAGACAGATTAAGAGAAGTTTAGTATGGATATACATATGGCAGAGGTGCCATAAGAATATGAGACCCAAGGGGGCATTGGGCAGTTGGGCTTATATGCCATTTTCAACAAAGGATACAGAGGAAGGGGTCTGGGATTGCAACCAGAAATCAGGTAAACCACAGGTAGATGGAAAAGAGCAAACATGTGGCAAATTCTTGCTGGGCCGCCCAGAAACAAGGGTACTCAGAGGGGAGTTAAACAAATAGGTTTTGCTAGCTCTGACGGTAGCTCTTTTGGTTAGAGCATCATCCCGAGAGACCAGGGTTGAGGGTTCAATTCCTGGTCAGGGCACATACAAGAATCAACCAATGAATGCATAAATAAGTGGAACAACAGATTGATGTTTCTCTCTCTCTCTCAATTCAATTTTAAAAATTCTACATTGATTTTACAGAGAGAGAAGAGAGTGGGCAGTGAGAAGTATCAACTCATAGTTGTTTCACTTTAGTAGTTCATTGCTTGCTTGTGGCTTGCCCTATGTGCCTTGACTGGGCAAGCCCAGGATTTCAAACCAGTGATGTTAGTGTTATAGGTCAACGCACTATCCACTGCACCACCATAGGCCAAGCTCTCTAAATTCAGTGAAAAAAATTTTAAGTATTTTATTTTATTTTTTGAGAGTTGAGAGAAAGTGTGCGTGTAGTGGGGGGTATGGGAAGCATCAACTCGTAGTAGTTGCTTCACTTAAGTATCCTGACCAGGCAAGCTTGGGGCTTACACACTAATGACCTCAGTATGCCAGGTCGATCTTTTATCCACTGTGCCACCATAGGTCAGGCTAAAAAAAGGTTTTGTTTTTTTTTTAAAAGCCCTGGTCAGATAGCTCGGTTGATTAGGGCATTATCCAGATACACAAAGGTTGTGGGTTTGATACCCGGTCAGGGCACATACAGGAACAGATTGATGTTTCTGTCTCTCTCTCTCTCTTGGTCCCCCCTACCCTTCCTCTCTCTCTGAAATCAATAAATAGTTTTAAAATAATAAAAAATTAAAAATAATACGCTTTGCTGGTATCTCCCTGCCTACTACATTTAATTTATATATTAAGCAAAATTTTCTGAACTCCTTTAAGCAGGTACGGAGAGAGTGTCAAAGGTTCTTTTTGAGTCTTGTATTTCTTAATAACTAGCTTACAGTCAATATCCTAAAAGGTATATTTGGGGGTGGCAAACCTTTGGTCCCTAACCCCCCAGGTCTCTTCAGGCGTCCAGTCCCCTGGTAGCACTTAGCAAGCAAGCACGGCAGCCATTATTAAGTGCTGAATTTTTAAAAAGATTCTTTATTAATTTTTAGGGAGAGAGGAAAGACAGAGACAGGAACATCAATCTGTTCCCGTATGTGCCCTCACCAGAAATCCAACCAGCAACCTCTGAGCTTGAGGATGAGGCTCCAACCAACCGAGTCATCTGGCCAGGGCATTAAATGCTGGATTTTAAGGGGCCATCCAGACCAGAATGTAGGTGCCCCAACATTTGGGAATAGGGAGAAAACTCTTTGTAAGCACAGAAGTCGGGGCAATTTTGCTATTCACAGCTTTACTCCTGCATACAGGAGTCCAGACTCAATGCTCCCTTCCCACTGAACATAGTCCCACCAACCCGCTTCTAGAACCACCGACACCCCGGCAGGGACACCACCACTGGGCCCTCCTCGGCTCCGTATAACACTCACAGACCACCAGGCCCGGTACTGCTCCCCTCCCCTTCATGTTTCTTCTTTTCCAGGTTTGAATCTCCCGCCGCTGGCCACTGCCCCTTACCATTTCCACAGTAGGATAGGACACTTCCTGTATATGCACAGGGAACACTGGGATTTGTAGTTCCACGCTGTGGAAACACGCTGCCAGATAAGGAGGGCAAGAATACTGTGCCAGCAGGGGAGGAGCCCTCCCCTCCCAGCCGTACTCTGGTTGGCTGTTCCTCCAGAGATCCTTAGTTGCTAAACCGTCTTATTTCAACTAGCTCCTTCCGTTGCCCATACATTTATTGTTGCCCCCAGTATTCCCATTAACCACGTTCAACTTCCTATAGTCCTTGAAATAATCGAATTATTCCTTGGTCCTACTAACTTGACGGTTGGCTTGGTTGGTGTGGACGCACAGATATATAAGCACAGTTAATACCCTAAAAAAGTTTGCTGTTCTGGAATGAGTGATAAACATATAGTCAAATAAGTTAGAGATCAGTGATACACAGAAGATAAAAGTTAATTGTGGTTGCCCTGGCCGAATGACTCAGTTGGTTGGAACATTGTCAGGAAATGGAAGTTCAGAGATTGCCAGGTAGATCCCTGGTCAGGGCATATATAGGAACAGATCAATGTTTCTCTCTCTCATTCTCTCCCTCTCTCTCTCTCAAAGAAACAAAAAGCTCATTTCTTTGAAGAAAGTAAAAGCTAATTGCAGTGAAGAACAGGAAGATTTTCTTTGTGGAGGTGACAGCTGATCTGGGTTGAAAAATTAACAAGAACCAGGGGCAGGTTTGCTCAGTGGTAGAGCCTCAGCCTGGCATGTGGATGTCCCAGTTGGATTACAGTCAGGGCACACAGGAGAAGCACCCATCTGCTCTCCCCTCCACATCCCTCCCTTCCCTCTCTCTCTCTTTCTCTCCTGCAGCCAATACTAGATTAGAGCAGGTTGGCCCCAGGCACTGAGGATGGCTCCATTGCCTCCACCTCAGGAGCTAAAAAAGATCTGGGTTGCAACCTTGGTCCCAGATGGGCAGAGTATCACCCACTATGGGCTTGCCGAGTGGATCCCCATCCCAGCGCACACAGGAGTCTGTCTCTCTGTCTTCCCTCCTCTCACTGAATAAAATAAGACAGAAAGAAGAAAAGAAAGAAGGAAGAAAGAAAGGAAGGAAGGGAGGGAGGGAGGGAGGGAGGTTGGGAGGGAGGGAGGAAGGAAGGAAGAAAGGGAGAAAGGGAGAAAGGGAGAAAGAGAGAAAGAAAGAAAGAAAGAAAGAAAGAAAGAAAGAAAGAAAGAAAGAAAGAAAGAAAGAAAGAAAGAAAAGAAAGAAAGAAAAGAAGAAAAATTAACAAGAATTCAACAGGATGAAAGAAAGAAGAATTTCAGTCAGTGGAAACAGTATGTGCAAGAGCAGGGAGGTGAGTTCAGGAAAGTAAAGTCAGTTCAGTTTTATGCAACATAGCTAAACCAGGAAGAGGCAGGAAGTAGCCGGGAGAGGCATAGGTCCAGATCCTGCAGGGCCTCGGGAACCACAGTCTGTGGAGCATTCATGTGCCAAAGGATACTTTAGACATAGGTCAGAGCCAGATATATATTTTTGTAGAGATTCCTTTTGCAGCAGAGGCTTGAAAGGGAGACAGACAAGGATAAGGACAGAGATCAATTGGGAGTTTATTGTAATAGCACAGGTGAGAGATTTTAAGAGTCTGAACTAATAAAAATAATTATAACTACAATTATACTGAAAAAAAATTTTTTGGTACATTACCTAATAGTCTTCCCCCATCTAATGTTTCTTTCTCCTTTGGCCCTTCTTCTCATGTTCCATTCAAACAACTAGGCAGCTTAGGCTCATAGACTCAGGGGAGAAATGTGAAAGAGTAGAAAACAGAAAATATCTAAACCTTCAGAGAAACAAAGGAGACTCAAGGTCAAGACAATGCTATTTGAGAGATGTGAGGTTTGAAGAGAGTGGGTGTTCCCTGAGCCCAGAAGGGATTCTCCCTTGCTACACTCCACTACCACCAGGGGGAAGTAGAAAAAATCTTGATGTTGGTGGCGGCTGGTGATAGAGATCATACTCCTTGCTTCTTGAGAAGGACTGGAGGAACACAAGACCTTGAGAAGGAACAGTTGCATAATGAGCCAGTCAACTATGCCTTTAGACTGTTGTGCAGAAATTGCCCAACCCACCCAGAAAGGAAGTACCTATATGACTCTTCTGGTTGAGACATTTCTCTGAGCCTGAAAGATCCAGATGGATGAGAAGAAAGAAAATGTCAGTGGGGCCTGAACAGGCAGTGGCGCAGTGGATAGAGCGTCGGGTTAGGACGGGGAAGACCCAGGTTTGAGACCCTGAGCTCATGAGCTTGGACCCAAGGTCGCTGGCTCCAGCAAGGGGTTGCTCAGTCAGCTGAAGGCCCGTGGTCAAGGCAAATGTGAGAAAGCAATCAATGAACAACTAAGGCAGGGGTGCCCATACTCTTTCAGCTTGCGAACTACTTATAAGATGACCAAGTCAAAATGATCTACTTACAATAAAAATGCAAAACATATATTTTTTTCTTCTATATTATCATTATTTAAGTTACTATTAATACTATTTAATGTTGTGTATTTTTCTTTCACCTTTCTCCTTCTCAGCTCTCTTTTCAGAGGAAAGTCAATGTCATAGTTTTTATGAACCATCCGAAAAAGCCGCTCCACATTTTCCTTCTTTGGAATAGCAATGGCACACAGACAAATGAGGCAAATGCACTTAGAATATGACATAGTGAAAAAAATCCCCTCCCATTCTTTATGAAAGTAGTAGGTTTTAGGCTTCTTAATCAAACCAGCTATGGCACTCATTTTTATACACTTTGTTGTGTTTAGTTTAAATAAATTGAAGGATAACTACACAGCAAGGTAACTGAAGAAGTTAGCATGGTTTAATGCGCATGCGTAGGGTTTCAAAAGTTCAGACGTCAGATTGGCTACCCTGTATGCCAATCAAAAGCCAAATGTCTTTTTAATGTCATCTGATCTACCCACACTTCTTCACGATCCACCAGTAGATCGCAATCGATGTATTGAGCACTCCTGAACTAAGGTGTTGTGAAGGCAACAAAAAAATAATGATTTGAAGACTGAAGATGGCGATGGAGTAGGCGGACATACCAACTTCCAACTCCCAGAACCAAAGTGAATTATAATTCAATTTTAAGAACCATCATTTGGATAAACCAACTTTGAACTAAACTAAGTGGACTCTTCAACCAAGGAACACAGAAGAAGCCACATTGAGACTGGTAGGAATAGCGAAAACGCGAAGAGAGCTGCCTAGCTCCCTGGTGCAAATAGCTCCCTGGAGAGACCCGCGTGGCAGGAGGAAAGTTTGGCGGAGAGGGAGGGACCTGGGTCCCAGGAACCAAGCCCCAGCCTGCAGTCCCAGAGCCTAGAAGAGGCATTTGGACAGTATTGAGCTGTGAAACAAGTGAGGATACTGTTTGTGAGAAAGAGACAGTTTTCTCAGACCCAAGATACTTTTTAAAGGGACAGCGCAGAAAACCTCTCTCACAACCATGCACCCGGGGTTCCGGGGAACGGTGACAAAGGAGAGGACCAGAGCAGCAGGAAGAGAGTGTGGACTGAAAGAACAGGGACAAACACTCTGAGGGACAGCCACCCTAACCCCTGTGCTAAGTCGCTTCCCTAATAGAAAACGAATATTTCCCCTGGAACTAGCAATACCAGCAAAGGGAGACAGGACACTAGCCAAACAAGCTCTCCCGCAGCAATTATAGCAGAGCTGCTTAGAGGGAGGGACCTCCCAGGCCTACAATATGAAGAGGTAGGGCACTTCCTACTCTGCTGAAGGGTGCTGAAGGGATGGTGGTGGCAGGAGCTGAAACGCGTTCCTGTCGGCGTGAGCGGAGGCCCAGCTGGTGTGAGCTCGGTCTAGCCCAGCATGAGCGGAGGGGACGTGCAAAAGCGGTCTGGCACCTGCGGACCCGCCTGTAACCCAACTGCTAGGGAAAAAGTGCGAGCCCAGGAGCAGGCAGAGATCTGCTTAGTGACCTTGCGCAGGCCGGCCTTGACTGCAGGGACGAGACTAGGACCAGGGACGGGCGGGGGCTCATGGCTGAGCTGACACTACTAGCCACACTTGGCCGGAGAAACAGCGCTTTGCCATCCTGCGTGCACCAGCTGGCTTTTAACGTGGGGGCGGGGTAGAGCCCAGGACGAGCAAAAGCTTGCAGCTGAGCGCAAACCAGTAAACACACCTGGCCCGATAAACTGCAGTTTGCGACCCTGCACAGGAGGGCCCTGGTCTCGAGTGCGGGCCTAAAGCTTCGAACGGGCAAAGGCTCACAGCTGAGAGCACGTCAAAAGCCCCTCCCAATCCGTGAAACTGTGACGAGCAGAATCTGACTGCGGGTGCTGGGCAGAAGCCCAGAAACAGGCTGAGTCTGCAGCTGAGCAAAGGTGCTCAACTCTAACCTTGGTGCTGAGGCTTGTGGCTTGAGTGACAGCCCCTCACGTGGAGGAGAGGCAGAAATCACAGCAACAGCCGCAGTGGGCCGGCACTGGCAATGCCCATACCCAACCGCTCTAAGCAGCGGCAGAAAGGGTGGCGGGCCTGCAGACAGACCACACCTAGAGAACACAAAGGAAACACCTACTAAACTCCAGTGGCGACAACTTCCTTATACACAGACAAAATGGGCAGGCAGATGAATGCAAACCAAATGAATCAAGAGAAATCCCCAGAGAAGGACCTGAATGAACCAGATATAACCAAATTACCAGAAGCAGAATTTAGAATAATGATATTGAGGATGTTCAAAGAAATTAGAGCAACAATGGATAGTCATTATGAACACTTAAATAAAGAAATAACAAGTATAAAAAACAAAATTGAAATAATAAAAAAGAACCAGACATAAATGACAAATACAGTATCAGAACTGAAGACCACAATGGAAGGAATTAAAACCAGAATGAATCACACTGAGGATTGAATCAGCGAGTTAGAGGACACAATAAACAAAGGCACAGAAGCAGAGAAGAAAAAGGAAAAGAGACCCAAAAAATGTGAGGAAACTCTAAGGGAGCTCTGTGACAACATGAAGAGAAACAACATTCGCATCATAGGGGTGCCTGAAGAAGAGGAGAGAAGACAGGAAATGGAAACTTTGTTCAATCAAATCATAGCAGAAAACTTTCCTATATTAAGGCTGGGAAACATTCCACATGTTCAAGAAGCACACAGAACTCCATTAAAGAGAAACCCCAAAAAATCTACACCAAGACACATCATAGTTAAAATACCAAAGTTAATGAATAAAGAAAAAATTTTATAAGTGCTAGAGAAAAAAAGGCTATCACTTACAAAGGAGCCCCCATAAGGATGACATCGGACTTCTCAACAGAAACACTTGAGGCCAGAAGGGAATGGCAAGATATAATCAAAGTAATGCAGAACAAGAACCTACAACCAAGACTACTCTATCCAGCAAGGCTAACGTTTAAAATTGAAGGAGAAATAAAGAGCTTCCCAGAAAAAGAAAGCCTCAAAAAATTCATTAAAACCAAACCAATTTTGCAAGAGATAATACGGGGCCTGTTGTGAACAGTTGAAAGGGAGGAAAGAAAATAGCAAATACAGCTTTAAAGAACAAAATGGCAATAAACAACTACATATCAATAATAACCTTAAATGTAAATGGATTAAATTATCCCCTAAAAACACATAGGGTAGCTGCATGGATAAAGAAACAGGACCCATACATATGCTGTCTACAAGAGATACACCTTAAAACAAAACATGCACATAGACTGAAGGTAAAAGAATATAAAAAAATATTTCATGCAAATGGAAATGAAAAAAATGCCGGAGTAGCAGTACTTATATCTGACAAAATGGACTTTAAAACAAAGGTTGTAGTAAGAGATAAAGAAGGACACTACATAATGATAAAGGGAACACTTCAACAGGAAGATATAACTATTATAAATATCTATACACCAAATATAGGAGCCCCGACATACATAAAGCAGACTTTGATGGATATAAAGGGTGAGATTAACAGCAATACTATCATAGTAGGGGATTTCAATACCCCTCTAACAACACTGGATAGATCCTCAAGAAAGAAAATTAATAAAGAAACAGCAGACTTAAAGGAGACACTAGATCAACTTGATTTAATAGATATCTTCAGAACTTTTCACCCTAAAGCAGTAGAATATACATTCTTCTCAAGCGCTCATGGTACGTTTTCTAGGATAGACCACATGTTAAGACACAAAAATAGTCTCAATAAATTTAAGAAGATTGAAATCATATCAAGCATTTTCTCTGATCACAATGCCATGAAACTAGAAATTAACCACAAAAGAAAAACTGAAAAATACTCCAATACTTGGAAACTAAATAGCATGTTATTAAATAGTGAATGGATTAACAATGAGATCAAAGAAGAAATAAAAAAGTTTCTAGAAACAAATGATAATGAGCATACATCAACTCAAAATTTATGGGACACGGCAAAAGCAGTTCTGAGAGCGAAGGTCGTTGCACTACAGGCATATCTAAAGGAGCTAGAAAAAAACAAAAATAAGCAATCTGACCCTGCATCTAAAACTGGATGTACCTTGATAACATTGTTCGGAGTGAAATAAGTAAATCAGAAAAAAAGAAAAACTGAGAACAGCATGATTTCATACATAGGTGGGACATAAAAGTGAGTATATGAGACATGGACAAGAGAGTGGTGGTTACGGGATGGGGGGAGGGAGGAAAGAGTGGAATAGGAGGAGGAGAGGGACACAGGGAAAACCAGATAGAAGGTGACAGAGGACAATTTGACTTTTGGTGATGGGTATGCAACACAATTGAATGATAAGATAACCTGGAGATGTTTTTATTGTACATATGTACCCTGATTTATTGGTGTCACCCCATTAGAATTAATTATATATATTAAGAACTAGAAAAACAACAGCAAATAAAACCCAGGACAAGTAGAAGGAAGAAAATAATAAAAATCAGAGCAGAAATAAATGACATAGAGGCTAAGGAAACAATACAGAGGATCAATGAAAACAAAAGCCGGTTCTTTGAAAAGGTAAACAAGATTGATGAAACTTTAATTAGACTCACCAAGAAAAAAAGAGAGAGAACTCTAATAAATAAAATTAGAAAGGAGAATGGAGAAATAACAACTGACACAACAGAAATACAAAGTATTGTAAGAAAATACTATGAGGAACTCTATGCCAAAAAATTACACAATCTAGGTGAAATGGACAAATTTCTTTAATCATATAATCTTCCAAAAATCAATCTGGAAGAATCAGAACACCTAAACAGACCAATTACAACAAATGAGATAGAAACAGTTATCAAAAAACTCCCAAAAAAGAAAAGTCCTGGGCCTGATGGCTTTACAAGTGAATTCTAACAAAAATTCAAAGAAGAACTAACTCCTATCCTCCTCAAGTTATATCAAAAAATTCAAGAGGAAGGAAGACTTCCAAACTCCTTTTATGAGGCGAGCATAATTCTGATCCCAAAACCGGGCAAAGACAACACAAAGAAAGAAAATTATAGGCCTATATCCCTGATGAATTTAGACACTAAAATTCTCAACAAAATATTAGCCAACCAGATTTAGCAATATATGAAAAAAATCATACACCATAATCAAGTGGGGTTTATTCTGGAGAGGCAAGGCTGGTTCAATATTCACAAATCAATCAATGTGATTCATCACATAAACAAAAGGAAGGACAAAAATCACATGATAATTTCAATAGATGCAGAAAAGGCATTTGATAAAATCCAGCACCCATTCATGCTCAAAACTCTCAGTAAAGTGGAACATTCCTTAACATAATAAAGGCCATCTATGACAAACCCCCAGCAAACATCATTCTAAATGGACAAAAATTAAAAGCAATCCCCTTAAGACTAGGAACCAGGCAGGGGTGCCCCCATTCACCACTTTTATTCAACATAGTTCTGGAAGTCCTAGCTACAGCAATCAGACAAGAAGAATAAATAAAAGGCATCCAAATTGGAAAAGAAGAAGTAAAACTGTCATTATTTGCAGATGATATGATATGGTATATAGAAAACCCTAAAGTCTCAATCAACAAACTACTGGACCTTATAAATGAATTCAGCAAGGTGGCAGGATATAAAATTAATACTCAGAAATTAGAGGCATTTCTATATACCAACAATGAACTGTCAGCAAAGAAATTAAGGAAACAATCCCCTTCACTATTGCAGCCAAACAAATAAAGTACCTAGGAGTAAATTGAACCAACGAGATTAAGGACTTGTACTCGGAAAATTATAAAATACTGATAAAAGAAATCAAGGAATACAAACAAGTGGAAGCATATACCGTGCTCATGGCTAGGAAGAATAAACATCATTAAAATGTCTATAGTACCCAAAGCAATTTATAAATTCAATGCAATACCAATTAAAATACCAATGACATACTTCAAAGATATAGAACACATATTCCAAAAATATATATGGAACCAAAAAAGAACACGAATAGCCTCAGCAATCTTAAAAAGAAAAAAATAAAGCAGGACGTATCACTCTTCCGGATATCAAGGTTTACTACAAGGCCATTATACTCGAGACAGCCTGGTACTGGCATAACAACAGGCACATAGGTCAATAGAACAGAACAGAGAACCAAGAAATAAACCCACACCTTTATGGACAACTGATATTTGACAAAGGAGGAAAGTACATACAATGGAGTAAAGACAGCTTCTTTAACAAATGGTGTTAGGAAAATTGGAGATCTACCTGCAAAAAAATGAAACTAGACCATCAACTTACACCATTCACAAAAACAAAGTCAAAATGGATAAAAGACTTAAACATAAGCCGTGAAACCATAAGCATCTTAGAAGAAAACATAGGCAGCAAGCTCTCCGACATCTGTAGCAGCAATATATTTGCTGATTTATCTCCACGAGCAAATGAAATAAAAGGCAAGATAAACAAATGGGACTATATCAAACTAAAAAGTTTTTGCACAGCTAAAGACAATAAGAACAGAATAAAAAGACAAACCACACAATGGGAGAACATATTTGACAGCGCATCTGATAAGGGGTTAATAACCAAAATTTATAAAGAACTTATAAAACTCAACACCAGGAAGACAAACAATCCTTTCAAAAAATGGGCAAAGGAAATTAATAGAAATTTCTCCAAAGAGGACATACAGATTGCCAATAGGCATATGAAAAATGCTCAACATCACTAATCATTAGAAAAATGCAAATTAAAACCACAATGAGATATCACCTCACACCAGTCAGAATGGCACTCATCAGCAAAACAACACAGAATAAGTGCTGGCGAGGATGTGGAGAAAAGGGAACCCTTCTGCACTGCTGGTGGGAATGCAGACTGGTGCAGCCACTATAAAAAACAGTTTGGAGATTCCTCAAAAGATTAAAAATCGAACTGCCTTTTGCCCCAGCTATCCCACTCATAGGAATATACCCTAAGAACACCATAGAACTGTTCAAAAAGAAGAAATGCGCCCCCATGGTCGTGGCAGCATTGTTCATAATAGCAAAGATCTGGAAACAGCCCAAGTGTCCGTCAGAAGACGAGTAGATTAAAAAGCTTTGGTACATATATACTATGGAATACTACTCAGCCATAAGAAATGATGACATCGGATCATTTACAACAAAATGGATGGACCTTGATAACATTATACAGAATGAAATAAGTAAATCAGAAAAAAAAACTGAGAACAGCATGATTTCATACATAGGTGGGACATAAAAGTGAGACTATGAGACATGGACAAGAGACTGGTGGTTACGGGGTGGGAGGAGGGAGGGAAATTGTGGGATAGGGAGGAGGTGTGGGGCACAGGGAAAACCAGATAGAAGGTGACAGAGGACAATTTGACTTTGGGTGACGGGTATGGAATACAATTGATTGATAAGATAATCTGGAGATGTTTTCATTGTACATACGTACCCTGATTTATTGGTGTCACCCCATTAATATTAATAATAATAATAAAATATTTTATTGAAAAAATAAAAAAAACACACAGAAAAACTAATGATTGATGCTTCTCACCTCTCTTCATTCCTGTCTGTCTGTCCCTATCTATCCCTCTCTTTGACTCTCTCTCTGTCCCTGTAAAAAAAAGAAAAGAACTGATCTGAAGAGCACTGAATCTTCCAGAGGTTTCACTCATATCTGATAGGTAGATAATATACTTTGTATTCTAGGATAAGATTGGATTCTCTTCAACCCCAGTAGAATACTTAGGTAGGGTACATCACATTTTAAAATGGTCTGCTAATGAGCCCTGAAAAACTCAGGGGAACCCCATATTTCCCCTTCCAAAACCAAAGTGGCTTAGATGTTTCCCAGGCTTGACTGGCTACTGTCACCATGGGGTTCCAAATTTCTCTTTGTGGCCCAATGCCTCATTAATATCAAATATACCCAACACGTTTCAGTGGCACCCAGAAGAGAACCAAGCTGCAAAATCTCTCTAAATCTTCTAAAGCTTCCAGCCGGGGACACCTTAGAGAGAAATTGCTGTACCTTGAGAACCCAGAGATCATTACGGATGTATAAATTATTAGAGTCAACAATTTGACTTCGTAGCAAAAGGGCTTTCTTTCTGGATAAGGGTTTTCTCTGCTATAGCCCAGTTCCAGAAACAAGCAGAAGAGACAGATATGGACTCTCCTGTCTTTGACTGTTGTCTCAGTTGACACTTGTCAGTCACTTGGCTTACTCTAACTCCGTGGCATCGTCCTAACTCTGTAGCTCTGTTAAACCTCTTTATAGCATGAAGACACCCATCACTGTGTCCCGCTCACTGACAACCTTTTTGTTGCTAAAAATGATTGACAGAAAACACCTCTTAATAAAGTTGACTGAGTTTGACTTACACTTCAATTATCTCATCTATAAACTGAACAGGAACAGGATGGACTGCAGATGCCATAACGTCCACGGTGGACAACACTGAAGTTCTGCATCTACCCGAAATAAAATAATTCGCCCGGTACTCTGAATAATTTCTTCTGACTTCAGGACCGTCAGTGGGTCACAATCAGTAAAATACTTGCTGTGCGTTTGGTGCATGCCATGACGGGCTCAGCAAAAAGTATGCACAAAAGGAAGGCGTGGCAAGACTTAAGAAAACACACAAGACACAACATAGAGAAAAGATGGCTACAGGGGACTCCCAGCCTTTAGGACTGAGAGCCCAGATCTCTGCAGCCTCATCATATTTATTGGTTTCTTTGCTCATCAAGCAAATTCACAGTGCCTGGGTTCAGGTGCAGAGAAGGGTTACAAACTGATACCTTTCAGGTATGTAGTGCAAAGGCCATAGGAAGCAGCTGTTTCCTTTAAACAGTCTTATCTGTGCTTGCAGGGGCAGCATTCTGCCCCCTACAGGACTTGACCTTCCAAAGTCCACACCAAAGACTATTGTCTCTGGACCACAGTCAAATTCCCAGCCTTTTTCCTACACCTGGCCGATGGTGGCTCCATGGATAGAGTGCTGGCCCGGTGTATGAATGTCCCGGTTTCCAATTCCACTCAGGGCACACAGGAGAAGCAACTGTCTGCCTCTCCATTCCCCCTTTTTTTACCCCTTCTCACCTTCTTTCCCTGCCACAATGAGTGGGGACTGAAGATTGCACAGTAGGAGCGTGACAGCCTCAGGTGATATAAATATCTGAAGTGTTCAAGCATCAAACCTAGATGGGTTTGCTGGGTGGATCCTGGCCGGATGCATGTGGGAGTTTGCCTCATTATTTTCCCTCCAGTCTCATTCACTAAGAAGGAGACAAAGGAGAAGAAGAATGAGAAAAAGGAGAAGAAGAAGGAGGAGGAAAAGAAAACAAAAAGCAAACAAAGAAGACAAAGAAAAAAAATAACTTGAACATTCTAAAAAATGAGACAGGCCTGACTGGCCGGTTCCTCAGAGGAGACCTCTGTGCCCATCAAACATCCCACCTGCTAAGGGGGTCTTAATGTCCTTGGGGTCTTGGGCCAATGTGCTTATGTGTGGCGTGCTGCTGACAGTGGTGGGAGGGTGGCACTATGGGCTACACGAAGATGAGTGGTGGGGTCAATTTGCTAAAAAAATCAGCCTTGTGGAATCCTGTGAGTCCTTCTAGGAAGTGGGATATCAAACCCTGGAGAACCCCACCACAGGGCACAAGAACACCCGTGTCCACCCACAGAATCCTGGGCTTGTGAACATTCCTAGCAGCTAACTGTGTTCTTCACAGTTCCAAAACTGTGAGGGGTAGAGGTAGGGTGCAGGGGAGGGTGTCATTTGTCCTGCAGCAGGAGAGTGCTTCTTTGAGATACATACAAGGGGGAAAAAAATAAACTGGGTAATGAATCATGTGTGAGGAGGGGAAATACAGAAAAAAAGCTTCCCCGGAGTTTGGGCACCAGGTCGCTAGGCCAAGAGTGTCACACGTCACTCAGCTGATATGTGTAGGACCTTAGGGCCAGACCCTTTTATAAGGCATCCAAGCCACCAAACACCAAAAAAAGAAGAAAAGGAAAGCAAATAAAAAGAGAGAAGAGAGGAGTAGAGAGAAGAGGAGAGGAGAGAAGAGAAAAGAGGTCAGACATGTAATTCTGGATGAAAATGAAATAAGACCTATGAACACCCATGACATTATAAACACCATAGAAATTGAGTAGCTCACACAAGGGATTGCTAGGGGTTCATAACAGACCTCTCCAAGATGTAACACTTTGGCCTGTGGGCCATTTCTGGCTAACGGCAATTGAGACCCTGCAGGTTCAAGAGAAAATTAAAAATTTCCACCCCACAAACTCTTGTGGATGTGGGGCTCTTTGGCACTCTTTCTTTCTCTCTCTCATCAATCAATCAATGAATAAACAAGGTTTAGAAACTGTTCCTCAAAGGTTTTGATAGAAATCTGTATCTCGGACTCTCTCCCCAAAGAAGTCTCAGAGATTGAGACACAGGACAGGTCTTTTCTCAACTACTCTCGGGCAAAGCATATTAAGCACTGAGAAATTACAACATTTACAGTTCTTCAGGAAACCAGAGCTACCAGGAAGTATATGTGTATATTTATCTATTTATCTACCTATCTATCTCCGTAGAGATTTACTTTAAGAAATTGATTCACTTGATTTTAGTGGATAAGCAAATCTAAATCCTGCAGGATAGACTGATAGACTGACAGGATACTGACTTAAGCACAGTTGCAGTTCAAGTCCAAAGGTGGTTGCTGGCAGAATTACTTTTTCTCCTGGGGAGGTCAGTCTTTTTCTGTAAATGTCTTCACTTTATTGGATGAGGCTCACCCACATTATGGAGGATAATTGGCTTTACTGAAACTCTACTGTTTTAAATGTTAATCTCATCTAAAATAGGCTTCCACCGTACCATCTACAATAAAATTTGACCAAATATATGGGTACTAGGCCCTTTCAAATTGAAACAAAAAATTATTTATTACAGTTCAACAACAGAGTGTCATTTTGAGAGAAACAATGACTTTTGGTGGAAGAACATTTGTAGCTTGGAAGTAAACTTTCAGGGAAGGAACCATGAATGTGGTTCTGTAAGTAGTGTTCTGACCAGCAACATTAGCATCAGCATTACCTGGGACCTATTAGGAGTGCAAATTCTAAACCCTGTCCCAGGCATACTAAATCAGAAATGCTTGGAGTGGACCACAGCTATATGCACGTTGAGAAGTTCTCCTCTCTGTGATTTTCATGCACCTGGAACACAAACTATAGAGTTAGATAAATAAATGCACCCCTTTCCACCTTTCTCCCTCTTGTCTTTTTCTAGAACTCCTCATGATCCAAACCTGACAGGAAGTCAGAGAGCACAAAACCTATTAATGGAGATTAGGTAGGTTAGCCTCCCAGGATAGGGATGTGTGCAAAAAGTGTAGAAAATAAATCAGAAAAGACAACTGAAAAATATCCTTTCCCTGAGTAACAAGCTAGCAGACTAACAAAAATCAAACTGTGAGGAAGGATGAAAAATTAAAAACCATGATCATTAATACCCTCAAAGAGATGAGAGATATTAAATTCATAAAATATGATGCAATTAAAATACTAGAAAACAATGAAGAGCTCTTAAAAATTGAAACAATGTCAGCAGAAAAACGAAATAAAATCATACAAAGTAGAGACAGTGAAAAACTGCAACAAAACTAAAGCACAAAATTTTTTTCAACATGGAATAAAACCAGAGGATATGTGTGTGAGGGCTAACATGTGAATAAAGAGAGTTCCAGAAATAGAAATAAAAAAAACAGAAGAAAAAATGATCAAAATAAAAATATAAAGTAATGCAAGAGCATAAACAGGCAGTGACACAGTAGATAGAGCATCGAACTGGGATGCAGGTACACCCAGGATCCAAATCTTGAGGCCACTGGTTTGAGCATAGGTTCATCCAGCTGGGGTGCATACTCACCAGCTTCAGCGCAGGGTCGCTAGCTCAAGCGTGGGATTGTAGACGTGACCCCATGGTCGCTGGCTTGAGCCCAAAGTTCACTAGCTTGAAGCCCAAGGTCACTGGCTTGAGCAAGGGGTCACTCACTCTGTTAGATCCTTATATGTGTCAAGGCACATATAAGGAAGAAATCAATGAACAACTTTGGTGCTGCAACAAAGAATTGATGCTTCTCATCTCTCTCCCTTTCTGTCTGTCCTTTACTCTCTCTCTCTCTCTCTCTCTCTCTCTCACACACACACACACACACACACACACACACACACACACACAAATAATGCAAGAAATGTCCCCAAACAGAAGGATCAAAAGGGGCCAGAAGGTTAACCTAATGAATAAAAATAACATAGACTATGCCAAGGCACAAGAGATGAAAAATCACAACAGCACCAGAGTTCTCAGCAGCAATGCCAGAAACCAGAAGACAATGTTGTAATTTGTTTAAAAATTCACAAGACCCACAGAGCTTCCAGTCAAGATGGCAGCATGGGTAAACACAGTACTCGCAAATTCTCACAATCGCATCAAAATTAAACTAAGCTGCAGGATAACCATTATTCAGAATAACTTAAAGTCTAGTCGAACAAAGTCCTACAATCAAGGCTATAAAAAAAGGAGTCACATCAAGACTGGTAGGAGGGGTAAAGCTGTGGGATGAAATGTTCCCACACCCACATGTGGCGGAAAAAATCAGGACTTGTTTCTCTACTGCAGAGGTCCCCGCTGAGGAGTGACGGGCCCCAACCCCTCACCACGTTCCCCAGCTCAGGGTTCCAGTGCCAGGAAGAGAAGTCCTCACAACTCCAGGCTTTAGAAAAAACAATGGAGATGGAGGCCTAAGAAAATAAAAGACTGCCAGAGTCCCAGGAGTAAGCTTTTCTTAAAGGGCCACACACAAACTAACTTGTACTGACTCATTCCGGGCTTCAGCATTGGGGCAGTAGCTTAAAAATCTCTGAAACAGTAGGAGAGGAACTGAGCTGAGCTGTCTGGCATCAGAGTGGATGCTGGAGAGACAGATTTCTGAGATCTCCCCCAAAGAGCAGCAGGCAGGCAGGCAGGTGCCATATCTGAGTTTCCATCCTCCTAGTTATTACTGCTTGTTTCTCCCTAACTATACCCTGAGACCCCACCTCACCCAATATATAAGCCCACCCAAGGTGTTTCCAGTGGCTTTTCCATACAAATGGCCTGTCTTAGCTTAGCCTTCAGACTTTCCAAAAATCCCTCAAATAAGCTGCATCTGGGATCAGTGTACACAGTACGGCGGGTGGGGGTGGGGTGACGGTGCTGTGTTGTGGGTGACTGCGTGGGAAGAGGGTGACCTTTGGTAGTCAACACCGGCAGTAGGGCCCCAGGTGGGAAAACCATCCACCAAAAACACAGGTTTCTGTATAAAGTTTTTGGGAAGTGGGTGGGAGTGGAGGCTCAGAGCAGGAGAGGAGGGAGAGCTGGGAGGGGGTGGAGAAAAGGAGGCAGAGAAGAAAAGGGAGGGCAGCAGAAGGTGGTGGGGGAGTACTACGAGTTGATGCTCCCTGCTTCTCCCCTCTTACCACCCTTCTGCTTCTCCCTTTCCTTTCTCTCCCTTCAGTCTCCCAATTAAATAAACCAACATCTGTAAAGACATATTAAATAACTAAAAAACAGGAAAATAAAGTCGATTAAAATCTCCATTATAAAGAGAAGAGGAGCCTGACCAGCTGGTGGCGCAGTGGATAGAGCGTTGGACTGGGATGCGGAAGACCCAGGTTTGAGACCCTGACGTCGCCAGCTTGCGAGCCGGCCCACCTGGCTTGAGCAAAAGCTCACCAGCTTGAACCCAAGGTCGCTGGTTCCAGCAAGGGGTTGCTCCGTCTGCTGAAGGCCTTCGGTCAAGGCACATGTGAGAAAGCAATCAATGAACAACTAAGGTGTCGCAACGGCAAAGAAAACTAATGATTGATGCTCCTCACCTCTCTCAGTTCCTGTCTGTTTGTCCCTATCCCTCTCTCCGACTCTCTCTCTCTCTGTTTGTGTAAAAAGAGAAGAGGAAAGCAAAGGAAAGGTAAGAAAAAGAGAAGAAAAGAAAGTCAAGCAGTTGTTTGTCCGTGGCCACTTCTCTTCCCTCCCTCTCTACCTCTTTTCTCTCTTTACCCCTCCACAGCCAGTGGTGCTTTTGGTTCAAGCATATCATCATCGTCCACCCCACCCCGAACTCCCGCCCAGGTGTTGCAGGGTGGTGGTGGTGATGGTTAAAGGACCATACGGTCTGGGCCCTATGATGTTTGGAGTATAGGATGAATGCTTACTCCCATAGAAAATGAAAAAAGCAGAGCTGTGAGTGTTTGGGCTGATGGCCACTGGTGTGGCAGTTCCAGCCTATGTGGTAGGACAAGTTTAGTTGCATGTCATGGAAGGGTATGCGGTGTTTTGTTTCTGTGTCATAGTTGTGTTTTTAAGTTTTGGGTGGTTTGTCCACTGTGTTAGGAGAGGTAAGTGACTTAGGCTAGAGTGTGTTTCCAGCAACACCAAAAATCGGGTCACGTCACTGTCGTATGAATGAAACTCGTCTGTCTCATTGAGATTTTACATCCCTTCCGGCCTTGTCTTTTGACCATGACAGAGCTCGGTCCTCCTGGACGCTGAGGGGCACCCCTGCATGCAGGACCTCACTCTGTCCCAGTGACGGTTGTGCTGGTTGTCGAGAGCCACCTGGCGGTCGCTTTTATGTCGTCCCTTCTCTTCCTGAGTGACGGAGGAAGCAGGAATTGGCCACGGAGGCCACCATCGACATCCAGCCTGCCCTAGTCCCGGTGGAATCCTGCAGACTCTGGCAGCACATTGGCGGCCGCTTGTTCGCTGGGGATTGAACTCAAGAAAGTTAAAAGAAGTAGATGGCGACGTTGATGCCACTGCCACCAACAACGCCACTGCCACCACCACCACCTGGAGGCGAGGCTCATCGCTGCCCACGCGGGTCGACAGGTACTTGTCGGCGCTCCTTGCCCAGCGGAAACTGAACGGGGCCACAACAATGGGAACTCGTGAGGGAGGCTCACTCTGGTGCGATGCAGCGCCTATAGAGTAAAATTTGTTTATCTTTTGGTTACTATTAAGCTTGAAGGGCAGAATCATGTGTGTCCTGAGTGAACATCCTGTGCTTTGTATCTGTTTCCCAGCATTTTTTGTATTCACTGCTTAAAAATAATGCCCAGGCAAAATCCCATTCTCTTAAAAGTATTAAGTTTCGCCTGTTGAACGAATATGCCCTCAGGAAATACTGACCTTTGGTCCTGAAAATACTGCTAGGGAATGTTTAAACAATCTGGACTTGGAAATAAAATTTCTATCATCATTCTTTTGAAATTATTTTTTGAGGGTGGCACTGAGTTATTTAGGGTTTTGGGGTTTTTTGACGTTCACTGGAAAACATGTTTCTGTAATGATTTAGTCAGGTTTCTTTAACGGGGTCTACATGGAGAGTCATCAGAGTTATAGAGGAAGTTCATGTAATTTTAGTGTATGGAAATGTGTAGAGTTTGCCTATCATCCCTTAGGGTTAGTATTTAAAAAGTTACAAGCATTCTTGTATAGTGTGGTAGATTTGAATATTTAGGGTATAATGGAGCAGTTATGTATACAAAATGTTATGGGCTGTTTAGGTTATTTATCTTTCTTTTAACCTTGTTACAAAAGTTTTGATTACTTGTATTAGTTTTGAAAGCAATGCTCCATTGCCAAAGCAAAGAGGTGTGTTGAATTTTCTTTTAAAGCTGTGAATATTTTCATTTTGCTTTCTAGGCTGGTGGTGTATAATTTTACTTTGTTAGGGATTGCATGTGAATGTAGACATTCCTGGTGTACTAAATTTATTAGAGTAAATTAATGTTCTTTATTTAGGATCATTTTTTGCCTTAGATTCTACTGTATGTTATTTTAAATTATTTTGTTGTCATTTTACATTCTTTTCATGTCTTGCTCCTTAATGTTATAGGCAACTTCAGGGTTTTCTAGTTGAGGGTGATTATTATCATTCATGAGAAAGTGATATCATTGGATGGCAGGATGTAGGGGTCCATTTATTTTCAGCTATGGTTGTTTCTTTTATTTTTTTTATTTTTATGTTTTGTGACAAGAGACAAAGAGGGGCAGACAGACCAGAAGGGAGAGAGACAAGAAGCATCAATTCTTTGTTGCAGCATCTCAGGTTCTTATTGACTGCTTTTGGATATGTGCATTGACCCGAGGGCTACAGCAGACTGAGTGACCTCTTGTTCTAGCCAGCGACATTGGGCTCAAGGTGGTGAGCCTTGCTCAAACCAGACGGGCACGCCTCAAGCTGGTGATGTGGGGATTTCAAAGTTGGGTCCATCGCATTTTAGTCTAACACTCCATCTTCTGCGCCACCACCTGGTCAGGCTCCTATGGTTGTCCTGATACCAGTTATTATAATTTTTTCTTTTATGTAAAGAGAGCCCTTTGTCATATATATTGTGTGTTTGAATTTGCATCCATTAATGTGACCCAACAATTAGGCTGTTTAGGTTTCTTGACGAGGAGTTAGCACAGCGGTTTATTTTGGTAGCTAAATGCTCCAAGGAATTATTCAATGCAGTCTGGGTTTATTCCATTTTTTGCTTTTTGTATATTTTTTTTCTGTACTTGGTATTGTAATAAATGAAGTGAAACTAAGGCAATACACTACTAAAAGTCTTGGAGTTCTCACTTGTGACAAAATGAGTTTATAGACATTTTTGAAAAGGTATTTTATGTAAAATTGTTTTTACATTTATTAATAAAGAAAATAAGCTGAGAGTTGTTAGTATTAAAAATTAAGTGTCTAGGTCAGTAATGGGCAATCTTTTAAGCTTGGTGTGTAAAAATTCACCAAAAAACTGAGCATAACTCTGGTGGTGTGTCACTTCTAGAAAAATGGCCTAACCAGAAGTCACAGAACTAGACGCTCTGTGCCAGAGTTCTGTTGTTTTGGCCTACTGACCTCCGGCACAGAGTGTCTACACTACAGCAAATGTTCTATCCTCGGCTACTGCACCTGGCCGTGCAGGAGCCGAGGATGAAGCATCCTTCTCGGCATGCGGCCCCATTCTTCTCTGATATGCAGCCACATGTCATTGAAAATGGCTACACATGTCAGTGCTGACACACGTGTCATAGGTTCACTATCATGCGTCTAGGTGGAAGGTGTTGTAGGAACAGGGAGTATTTTGCAGTAAAGTAGAGCTCCATTTAGGACAACTGGCAGTTGTGCAAATATGAAAGAAAACCCGGAGATACTGGAGGTGGAAAGTAAAAGACTAGGTTAATCGATGATCAGTTAAATTATTGAAGCTGTGTTACAGAGCTTGTCATGAGTCATGTGAAAGCAAGGATGCTTTGAAACGTCCTGTGGTTCACACATCCATAGGTGTAAAAAAACTGCAAGTGATGACACCAATCAAGAAGTGATATGGAAATATCTTTAACAATTTTATCGTTTTTTGTCACATTTTAATAGTTTTTCATTAATATTTTAAAACTCTTATAATCTAGTTTTGTGTACCTCTTACTGTCCTTATTTATGAAATGCATGAAATAATAAACTACCTTTTGGTATATCTTTTTTTATACTTAAATGGTCATTAGGGCAGAGAACCAGTTAAATTATTTGAATATTTGAATCCCACCACCCAAATAAAACTGTAGTGGGAAAGCTGGAATTTAAACCTCAAGAAGGAGGAACAGGGAAACGTAATGGGGCTCTTTAGAATCACTGTAAAAAGAGTGGTCCTTAGGCCCTTCTCTGGAAAACTGAGGTTGACTGGAGAGGAGACAGTTCCTAAAAGTGTGCTCGCAACCTTTATAAAGACTGAGGCGTACAGTCTTTTGTCCACAGGTATCCATTGTAAGTCCGTCACAGCATTTCCTACCTATGGTATTCATTTCAGCCAGTAAAGATTGAACACATTCTCAATTTCTGGCACTCCACTGAATATACTGGGGTTAAGGATAAGCCTATCTCTGACTCTAGGATGTATTGTTTCAAAGTACAATAACTGGGGCTAGACTGTGGTAAGACAACAGAAAGCACAAAGAGCCCTAAGAGTCTGAGAAATGTAATGATTAACACCAGTTCTGGAATTCCTGAGATACTGAATCCACTACTTAGTAATTATTTGATTTGGGCAAATAACTAAAACTCTCAGTGGCATTTCTTCTCTTGCAAATTGCAGTACCAAGTCCTAAAAGGGTTGTTGGTCTAATGGAATAATTAGCAACAGGCTGTCATCTAGTAAATGCCTAAGTATTATTATTATTATTGAATTCTGGGAGCTGATAGATCAGAGATAATTTCTGAGAAGAGGCAGAGTTTTGAAGTGGCCTTAAAGGCCTTGGTGTTTGAATCTTCTCTTTAACAATATCAAGAAGCAATATAGGGGCTCTGGCCAGTTAGCTCAATCCATTAGTGCGTCATCTGGAAATTCCAAGGTTGAAGGTTCGATGCCCTGTCAGGGCACATACAGGAAAAGACCAATGAAGGTACAACTAAGTGGAACAACAAATGAATGCCTCTTGCTTGCTCACTCTCCCTCCCAGCCATACTTTCTGTCTCTCTAAATTCAATCAATCAATTAAAAAAGAAAGATAAGGCCTTTTTTGAGAGAGATGAGAAGTATCAACTCCAGATGCATCACTTTTACTTGTTTATTGATTGCTTCTCATATGTGCCTTGACCCAAGGGGGTTTGAGCCAGAAACCCTGAGTACATGTCAATGACCCTGCACTCTAGACCAGTGACCCAGGTTTAGGATGGCAACCTTGAGGTTTCAAACCTGGAACTTTAGTATCCCAGGTCAACACTCTATCCACTGCGCTACCACCAGTCAGGCAAGTTTGGGCCATTTCTTTACTTGATGCTTTTCTGTTGGGACTCACAAGGTATCAGATTTACAGGTAATCATAACTTAATGATGTGTTTGATTTTTTTTAAAGCATACTTACTAGATCTTCCTAAACTCACATAAAAGTTTTACTTTCAGAGCTGTCACTTTGGGTGGGCTATATATAGGACAGCAGTGCCATTGATCAGCTTTAAAAATGGTTTGCAGTGTCTATAATAAATGATTTTAATACAAATTAACTTTAGTGAGTCAGGATAGCAGTGCTGGTCTTAGTTTTGAATGCCTTGTGTGATAAGCTACCATAACCATTCCAAAGGCAATTTTGGTTATATAAGTTTGATAATGCCATTTTGGGATGTAAAAGGAGGAATAGTGGAGTAATTATAAAAAAATGCAGGACAGTCCCGAAGATGGCGATGGAGTAGGCGGACGTACCAACTTCCAACTCCCAGAACCAAAGTGGATTATAACTCAATTTTAAGAACCATCATCTGGATAAACCAACTTTGAACTAAACTAAGTGGACTCTTCAACCAAGGAACACAGAAGAAGCCACATTGAGACTGGTAGGAATACCGAAAACGCAAAGAGGGCTGCCCAGCTTCCCGGAGCAAACGGCAGCCTGGAGAGACCCACGTGGCGGGAGGAGAGTTTGGCAGAGAGGGAGGGACCTGGGTCCCAGGAACCAAGCCCCAGCCTGCAGTCCCAGAGCCTAGAAGAGGCGTATGGACAGTATTGAGCTGTGAAGCAAGTGAGGATACTGTTTGTGAAAAAGAGTTTTCTCAGACCCAAGAATCTTTTCAAAGGGACAGCGCAGAAACCCTCTCTCACAACCACGCACCCGGGGCTCCGGGTAATGGAGACAGAGGAGAGGAACAGAGCAGCGGGAACAGAGAGTGGACTGAAGGCACGAGGACACTCTGAGGGACAGCCATCCTGACCCCTGGGCTAAGTCATTTCCCTAATAGAAAACGAATATCTCCCCTGGAACTAGCAATACCAGCAAAGGGAGACAAGACACTAACCAAACAAGCTCTCCCGTGGCAATTAGAGCAGAGCTGCTTAGAGGGAGGGAGCTCCCAGGCCTACAGTGTGGAGACTTAAGACACTGCCATCCCTCTGAGGATTGCTGAAGGGTTTGGGGCGGCAGGATGCTGAAAAGCGGTCCTGTCGGTGTGGGCAGAGGCACAACCGATGAGAGCTCAGTCTAGCCCAGCAGGGGCGGAGGGGACGCGCGAAAGCGGTCGGGCTGCTGCGGGCCGCCTGTGACCCAACTTGTGGGGAAAAATAAGGGCAGAGATCGGCTCTGCAACTCTGCGCAAGCCGGCCCTGACCACGGGGACGGGGCTAGGACCAGGGACGGGCGAGGGGCTCGCGGCTGAGCTCACGCTACCAACCCCGCCCGGACGGAGAAACCGCGGTGGTTTGAAATCCTTTGTGCGCGCGAGCTGGCTTTCGCGGCTGAGCTCACGCTACTAGCCCCGCCCGGCCAGAGAAACCCTGGTGGTTTGCAAAACTACGTGTGCACAGCTGGCCTTCGCGGCTGAGCTCACGCTACTAGCCCCACCTGGCCAGAGAAATCCCGGTGGCTGGCCACCCTACGTGCGCGAGCTGGCACCGAACGTGGGGGCTTGTTAGAGTCCTGATCGATCGGAAGCTAGCAGCTGAGCTAACGCCAGCAAACACGCCCAGCACAATAAACCGCAGTTTGCGACCCTACGCAAGAGGGCGCCGGCCTCGAGGGCGGGGCTAAATTCTGGACGGGCAAAGGCTCACAGCTGAGAGCACATCAAAAGCCCCGCCCAACCCGCAAAACTGTGGCGAGCAGGCTCTGACTGCGGGGGCTGGGCATAAGCCTTCTGGAAAAAGGCTGGTTCCGCAGCTGAGCAAAGGTGCTCACCTCTGCCCTTGGTACTAAGGCTTGTGGCTTGAGTGACAGCCCCTCCCGCGGAGGAGAGGTGGAAATCACAGCAACAGCCATAGTAGGCTATCGTTGGCAACGCCCATACCCAACCATCCTAGGCAGCAGCAGAGGGGGTAGCAGGCCTGCAGACAGACCACACCTAGAGAACACAAAGCAACACCTACTGGACTCCAGTGCCCACAACTTGCCTATACACAGATAAAATGGGCAGGCAGAGGAATGCAAACCAAATGAATCAAGAGAAATCCCCGGAGAAGGACCTGAATGAACCAGATATAACCAAACTACCAGAAGCAGAATTTAGAATAATGATAGTTAGGATGTTCAAAGAAATTAGAGCAACAATGGATAGTCACTATGAACACCTAAATAAAGAGATAACAAGTATAAAGAACGAAATTGAAATAATTAAAAAGAACCAGACAGAAATGACGAATACAGTATAAAAGCAGGATGAATCACGCTGAGGATCGAATCAGCAGTTAGAAGACACAATAAACAAAGGCACAGAAGCAGAGAAGAAAAAAGAAGAGACTCAAAAAATGTGAGGAAACTCTAAGGGAGCTCTGTGACAACATGAAGAGAAACAACATTCGCATCATAGGGGTACCTGAAGAAGAGGAAAGAGGACAGGAAATGGAAACTTTGTTCAATCAAATCATAGCAGAAAACTTCCCTAATTAAGGCGGGGAAACATTCCACACGTTCAAGATGCACACAGAACTCCATTAAAGAGAAACCCAAAAAGATCTACACCAAGACACATCATAGTTAAAATACCAAAGGTAATGGATAAAGAAAAAATTTTAAAAGCTGCTAGAGAAAAAAAGGCTATCACCTACAAAGGAGCCCCCATAAGGATGACATCTGACTTCTCAACAGAAACACTTGAGGCCAGAAGGGAATGGCAAGATATAATCAAAGTAATAGGGAATGGCAAGATATAATCAAAGTAATGCAGAACAAGAACCTACAACCAAGACTACTCTATCCAGCAATGCTACCGTTTAAAATTGAAGGAGAAATAAAGAGCTTTCCAGACAAAGAAAGCCTCAAGGAATTCATTAAAACAAAACCAATTCTGCAAGAGATACTACGGGGCCTGTTGTGAACAGTTCAAAGGGGTGAAAGAATATAGCAAAAGAAGAATACAGCTTTAAAGAATAAAATGGCGGGGGAGCAAGATGGCGACGGAGTAGTCGGACGTACCAACTTCCAACTCCCAGAACCAAAGTGGATTATAACTCAATTTTAAGAACCATCACCTGGATAAACCAACTTTGTACAAAACTAAGTGGACTCTTCAACCAAGGAACACTGCAGAAGCCACATTGAGACTGGTAGGAATAGCGAAAACGCGAAGAGGGCTGCCCAGCTCCCCGAAGCAAATGGCAGCCCGGAGAGACCCGCGTGGCGGGAGGAGAGTTTGGCGAAGAGGGAGGGACCTGGGTCCCAGGAACCAAGCCCCAGCCTACAGTCCCAGAGCCTAGAAGAGGCGTTTGGACAGTTTTGAACTGTGAAACAAGTGAGGGAGCTCCCAGGCCTAGAGTGTGTAGTATTAGGTCCCATCCTACTCTGCCGAGGGTTGCTGAAGGGTATGGTGGGCGGCAGGACGCTGAAACGCGGTTCTGTCGGTGTGGGCGGAGGCCAAGCCGGTGTGAGCTCGGTCTAGCCCAGCAGGTCGGAGGGGACACGCGAAAGCGGTCCGGAAGCTGCGGGCCGCCTGTAGTCTGACCTGTGGAGACAAAGCGGGAGGTCAGGAACGAGCAGAAATCTGCTCTGCGATCCTGCGCAAGCTGGCCCTGACCACAGGGACTGGGCTAGGACCAGGGACGGGCGGGGGGCTTGCGGCTGAGCTCACGCTACCAGCCCCTCCTGGCCGGAGAAACCGAGGTTTGCCATTCTGTGTGCGCGAGCGGGCTCTGAGCACGGGGACGGGGTAGACCCCGAGACAAGTGGAAGCTCGCAGCTGAGCCCATGCTAATATCCCCGCCCAGACGGAGAAACCGCGATTTGCCATCCCACGTGCACGAGCGGGCTTGGAACGCAGGGGCGGGGTAGAGTCCGGGACGAGCGGAAGTCTGCAGCTGAGAGGAAGCCAGCAAACACACCCGCCCCAATAAACTTTGGTTTCCTACCCTGCGCAGAAGGGCCCTGGCCTAGAGGGCGGGGCTAAAACTCCGGACGGGCAAAGGCTTAGAGCTGAGAGCACATCTAAAGACCCGCCCAACCCGCGAAACTAGCAAGCAGGCTCCGACTGCTGGTTCTGGGCAGAAGTCCGGAAATAGGTTGGTCTGCAGCTGAGTAAAGGTGCTCACCTCTACCTTGGTCCTGAGGCTTGTGGCTTGAGTGACAGCCTCTCCAGCGGAGGAGAGGTGGAAATCACAGCAAAAGCCACAGTGGCCCGGTGATGGCAACGCCCATACCCAAACACCCTAGGCAGCGGCAAAAGGGTTGAGGAGCCTGCAGACAGACCACACCTAGAGAAAACAAAGGCAACACCTACGGGACTCCAGTGGCCACAACTTGCTTATACACAGATAAAATGGGCAGGCAGAGGAATGCAAACCAAATGAATCAAGAGAAATCCCCAGAGAAGGACCTGAATGAACCAGATATAACCAAATTACCAGATGCAGAATTTAGAGTAATGATAGTTAGGATGTTCAAAGAAATTAGAGCAACAATGGATAGTCATTATGAACACATAAATAAAGATATAACAAGTATAAAAAACGAAATTAAAATAATAAAAAGAACCAGACAGAAATGACAAATACAGTATCAGAACTGAAGACCACAATGGAAGGAAGTAAAAGCAGGATGAATCATGCTGAAGATCAAATAAGTGATTTAGAGGACACAATAAACAAAGGAACAGAAGCAGGGAAGAAAAAAGAAAAGAGACTCAAAAAATGTGAGGAAACTCTAAGGGAGCTCTGTGACAACATGAAGAGAAACAACATTCGAATCATAGGGGTGCCTGAAGTACAGGAGAGAGGAAAGGAAATGGAAACTTTGTTCAGTCATATCATAGCAGAAAACATCCCTAAATTAAGGCTGGGAAACATTTCACATGTTCAAGAAGCACACAGAACTCCATTAAAGAGAAACCCAAAAAGATCTACACCAAGACACATCATAGTTAAAATACCAAAGCTAATGGATAAAGAAAATATTTTAAAAGCTGCTAGAGAAAAAAAGGCTATCACCTACAAAGGAGCCCCCATAAGGATGACATCGGACTTCTCAACAGAAACACTTGAGGCCAGAAGGGAATGGCAAGAAATAATCAAAGTAATGCAGAACAAAAACCTACAACCAAGACTACTTTATCCAGCAAGGCTAATGTTTAAAATTGAAGGAGAAATAAAGAGCTTCCCAGAAAAAGAAAGCCTGAAGGAATTCATAAAAAAACAAACCAATTCTGCAAGAGACACTAAGGGGCCTCTTGTGAACAGTTAAAGGGAGAAAAAAATATAGCAAAAGAAGAATACAACTTTAAAGAATAAAATGACAATAAACAACTACATATCAATAATAACCTTAAATGTAAATGGATTAAATGATCCAATCAAAAGAAATAGGGTAGCTGCATGGATAAAGAAACAGGACCCATACATATGCTGTCTACAAGAGACACACCTTAAAACGAAACATGCACATAGACTGAAGGTAAAAGGATGGAAAAAAATATTTCATGCAAATGGAAATGAAAAAAAAGCAGGGTAGCAGTACTTATATCAGACAAAATGGACTTTAAAACAAAGTCTGTAGTAAGAGATTAAGAAGGACACTACATGATGATAAGGGGAACAATTCAACAAGAAGATATAACTATTATAAATATCTATGCACCAAATATAGGAGCCCCGACATACATAAAGCAGACTTTGATGGATATAAAGGGCGAGATTAACAGCAATACTATCATAGTAGGGGATTTCAATACTCCTCTAACAACACTGGATAGATCCTCAAGAAAGAAAATTAATAAAGAAACAGCAGACTTAAAGGATACACTAGATCAACTTGATTTAATAGATATCTTCAGAACTTTTCACCCTAAAGCAGTAGAATATACATTCTTCTCAAGCGCTCATGGTACGTTTTCTAGGATAGACCACATGTTAAGACACAAAAATGGTCTCAATAAATTTAAGAAGATTGAAATCATATCAAGCATTTTCTCTGATCACAATGCCATGAAACTAGAAATTAACCACAAAAGAAAAACTGAAAAATACTCAAACACTTGGAAACTAAATAGCATGATATTAAATAATGAATGGATTAACAATGAGATCAAAGAAGAAATAAAACAGTTTCTAGAAACAAATGATAATGCGCATACATCAACTCAAAATTTATGGGACACAGCAAAAGCAGTACTGAGAGGGAGGTTTATTGCACTACAGGCATATCATAAGAAGCTAGAAAAAGCTCAAATAAACAACCTGACCTTGCATCTAAAAGAACTAGAAACACAACAGCAAATAAAACCCAAGACAAGTAGAAGGAAGGAAATAATAAGATCAGAGCAGAAATAAATGACATAGAGGCGAAGGAAACAATACAGAGGATCAATGAAACCAGAAACTGGTTCCTTGAAAAGATAAACAAGATTGATGAAGCTTTAACTAGACTCACCAAGAAAAAAAGAGAGAGGTTTCAAATAAATAAAATTAAAAAGGACAGTGGAGAAATAACAACTGATACAACAGAAATACAAAATATTGTAAGAAAATACTATGAAGAACTCTATGCCAAAAAATTAGACAATCTAGATGAAATGGACAAATTTCTTGAATTATATTAACTTCCAAAAATCAATCTGGAAGAATCAAAACACCTAAACAGACCAATTACAACAAATGAGATCGAAACAGTTATCAAAAAACTCCCAAAAAAGAAAAGTCCTGGGCCTGATGGCTTCACAACTGAATTCTACCAAAAATTCAAAGAAGAACTAACTCCTATCCTCATCAAGCTATTTCAAAAAATTCAAGAAGAAGGAAGACTTCCAAACTCCTTTTATGAGGCGAGCATAATTCTGATCCCAAAACCGGGCAAAGACAACACAAAGAAAGAAAATTATAGGCCTATATCCCTAATGAATTTAGACGCTAAAATTTTCAACTAAATATTAGCCAACTGGATCCAGCAAAATATGAAAAAAATCATACACCATGATCAAGTGGGATTTATTCTGGAGAGGCAAGGCTGGTTCAATATTCGCAAATCAATCAATGTGATTCATCACATAAACAAAAAGAAGGACAAAAATCACATGATAATTTCAATAGATGCAGAAAAGGCATTTGATAAAATCCAACACCCATTCATGCTCAAAACTCTCAGTAAAGAGGGAATACAAGGAACATTCCTTAACATGATAAAGGCCATCTACGACAAACCAATAGCAAACATCATACTAAATGGACAAAAATTAAAAGCAATCCCCTTAAGATCAGGAACCAGGCAGGGTTGCCCACTTTCACCACTCTTATTCAACATAGTTCTAGAAGTCCTAGCTATAGTAATCAGACAAGAAGAAGAAATAAAAGGCATCCAAATAGGAAAAGAAGAAGTAAAACTGTCATTATTTGCAGATGATATGATATTGTATATAGAAAACCCTAAAGTCTCAGTCAAAAAACTACTGGACCTTATAAATGAATTCAGCAAGGTGGCAGGATATAAAATTAATACTCAGAAATCAGAGGCATTTCTGTATACAAACAATGAACTGTCAGCAAAAGAACTTAAGGAAACAGTCCCCTTCACTATTGCAGCCAAAAAACTAAAATACCTAGGAGTAAATTTAATCAAGGAGGTTAAGGACTTGTACTCAGAAAATTATAAAACACTGATAAAAGAAATCAAGGAAGATACAAACAAGTGGAAGCATATACCGTGCTCATGGCTAGGAAGAATAAACATCATTAAAATGTCTATACTACCCAAAGCAATTTATAAATTCAATGCAATACCAATTAAAATACCAATGACATACTTCAAAGATATAGAAAATATTTTCCAAAAATTTATATGGAACCAAAAAAGAACACGAATAGCCTCAGCAATCCTAAAAAGAAAAAATAAAGCAGAAGGTATCACTCTTCCGGATATCAAGGTCTACTACAAGGCCATTATACTCAAGACAGCTTGGTACTGGCATAAGAACTGACACATTGATCAATGGAACAGAACAGAGAACCCAGAAATAAACCCGCCGCTTTATGGACAACTGATATTTGACAAAGGAGGAAAGAACATACAATGGAGTAAAGACATCCTCTTTAACAAATGGTGATGGGAAAATTGGACATCTACCTGCAAAAAAATGAAACTAGACCATCAACTTACACCATTCACAAAAACAAACTCAAAATGGATAAAAGACTTAAATGTAAGCCGTGAAACCATAAGCATCTTAGAAGAAAACATAGGCAGCAAGCTCTCCGACATCTGTAGCAGCAGTATATTTGCCGATTTATTTCCACGTGCAAATGAAATAAAAGGCAAGATAAACAAATGGGACTATATCAAACTAAAAAGTTTTTGTACAGCTAAAGACAATAGGAACAGAATAAAAAGACAAACCACACAATGGGAGAACATATTCGACAGCACGTCATATAAGGGGTTAATAACCAAAATTTATAAAGAACTTATAAAACTCAATAACAGGAAGACAAACAATCTAATCAAAAAATGGGCAAAAGAAATGAATAGAAATTTCTCCAAAGAAGACATACAGATGGCCAAAAGACATATGAAAAAATGTTCAACATCACTAATCATTAGAGAAATGCAAATTAAAACCACAATGAGATATCACCTCACACCAGTCAGAATGGCACTCATCAGCAAAACAACACAGAATAAGTGCTGGCGAGGATGCGGAGAAAAGGGAACCCTCCTGCACTGCTGGTGGGAATGCAGTCTGGTGCAGCCACTGTGGAAAACAGTATGGAGATTCCTCAAAAAATTAAAAATCGAACTGCCTTTTGACCCGGCTACCCCACTTTTAGGAATATACCCTAAAAACACCATAACACTGTTTGAAAAGAAGAAATGCGCCCCCATGTTTGTGGCAGCATTGTTCACAATAGCGAAGATCTGGAAACAGCCCAAGTGTCCGTCAGAAGACGAGTGGATTAAAAAGCTTTGGTACATATATACTATGGAATACTACTCGGCCATAAGAAATGATGACATCGGATCATTTACAACAAAATGGTGGTACCTTGATAACATTATACAAAGTGAAATAAGTAAATCAGAAAAAAAAAAGAACTAAGAACAGCATGAATTCATACATAGGTGGGACATAAAAGTGAGACTAGGAGACATGGACAAGAGAGTGGTGGTTACAGGATTGGGGGCGGGAGGGGAGAGTGGGATAGGGAGGAGGGGAGGGGCACAGGGAAAACCAGATAGAAGGTGACAGAGGACAATTTGACTTTTGGTGATGGGTATGCAACACAATTGAATGATAAGATAATCTGGAGATGTTTTCATTGTACATATGTACCCTGATTTATTGGTGTCACCACATTAAAGTTAATAAAAAGGAAATGCAGTTAGTTGGGGATGTGATAGAAGGAGGGCCACTTTATAGTCAGGTGACCTGGGCTCATATTCCAACTCTACCTCTTACTAGCTGTGTGACCCCAGGCAAGAATCACAGGTTTGGCCTGACTGGTGGTGGCACAGTGGAAAGAGTGTCAACCTGGGATGCTGATGTCCCATATTTGAAACCCTGAGGTAGCCAGCTTGAGCGTGGGCTCAACGACTTGAGCACTAGGGTTGCCAGCTTGAGCATGGGATCATAGACATGATTCCATGGTCTGTGGCTTGAGCCCAAGGTTTCTGGCTTGAACAAGGAGTCACTGGCTTGGCTGAAGCCCCCCCCCCCCGCACTGGTCAAGGCATGTATGAGAAGCAATCAATGAACAACTAAAGTGCCACAACTACAAGTTGATACTTCTCATCTCTCTCTCTTCCTGTTTCTCACTCTTACTAAAAAACAAATAAAAAAACAACACAGAATTTGTTTTCCTCATTTGTAAAGTAAGAATAATACCTAACAGGGCTGTTAGGACTAAATGAGACAATATAATATGTGTAATCCACCTGTTATGCATCAAGTACTCAATGAAAGTGCCCTTCCTAAGCAGGACAATTTTATGAGAGGTGCTCCAAAAAGATTGAAAGACAGTGGCAGTGGGGAAGAAGTGTGTAGCCCCCAAACCAAGAGGACAATGTAAATGCTAGGGCATGGGTATAGGATAATGGGCTCTGTTAAGTACTGTTTTAACTCAGGTTAACAAGCATCTGATTGCTTTGTTTTTACATGGTAATAAACAATGAGAGGTGTCCTCATGTAGTGGGAAAGAAGGGGACTCTGCAGACAAGCTGCCTCTATACACATTAGCTGTGTGACCGTGAGCAAGTCATCTAACCTCTTAGGTCTCAGATTCCTCATTTGTGAAATAGGGATAATTATACTTTTCTGAATGTAAAATTCAGGAAATCTTCCTGGGCTGGGAAGATTAAATGACATAATTTATGTAAGGCCTTAGCACAGCCTGGCATGTTGTGAGCTCTCCATGAGTGTAGGTATTGTCATTAATAACTTTTGACAGGTTGATGTTGACCTCTCTGTGATCAGACAGGAAGCTCCCCAAAGAGCAGGACTCCTTTCTCTGTCTCTGCCTCTGCCTCAGGTTCAGGAAAGAATTTCTTTTTAAAAATAATATTTTTAAATTTGTATTTATTGATTTTAGCAAGAGAGGAAAAGAGAGACAGGAACATCGATCTGTTCCTGTATGTGCCCTGACCACGGATTGAACTGGAAACCTCTGAAGCACTTAAGAGTACTTATAAGGCCCTGTTCAGATGGCTCAGTTGGTTAGATCATCACCTTGAAGTGCACAGAGGTTGCCAATTCAATCCGTGGTCAGGGCACATACAGAAACAGATCGATGTTCCTGTCTCTTTCTTTCTCTCTCTCCCTCTTTCTCTCTGAAATCAATAAAATAAATTTTTTTAAAGTTAAAAATAAAAAGGGAATGCTTATAAGGATTTTATTATTGATTTCAGAGAGAGGAGAGAAAGGGGAGGAGGAGTGGGAAGAATTAACTATTAGTAGTTACTTCTCGTATGTGCCTTGACCAGGGAAGCCTGGGGTTTTGAACCCACGATCTCAGCATTCCAGATCGACACTTTATCCACTGCACCACACAGGTCAGGTTCACCTTTCCTCTTATAGGGATGATAAGTGAGTTCTCTCTGGTGAGGACCTTAGGACAGTGACTTTTTTTGTCACCATGAATGGTACCCCAGAGGTCAACAGTCATGGGATGAAGTTTGCTGAGGAGCAGCTGCTAAAGTATAGGTGGACTCAAGGTAATCCCCATGGGGCACCTTCCCCATCACCCTAACTCCCTGCCTACCCTCTGCCCAAGGGAGAGGCATCTTCCTAGATTACCCCTATGCAGTCCATTCAGTTGGAGGAGGAAGAGGTAACCTAACATTATTTTTTAATTTTAATTTTTATTAATTTTAGCAAGAGAAGAAGGAAGAGAGAGACATGAACATTGATTTGTTCCTGTGTATGCCCTGACTGGGGATTGAACTGGCAACCTCTACACTTTGGATGATGCTCTAACCAACTGAGCTATCCAGTCAGGGCAGAAAAAAACTATCTATAAGGAAAATTTGCAGACAAAAATTTCTATCTTTTTGAGAAAAAAGGAGAAAAGAAAGAAATTTGACAATGGATAGTAAAAAAAAAATGGTTGGGAGGACTGGGTCAGAGGGAAAGAAACATGACATCTGTCCTGAAAGAATTATGAGGGAAAAGAGCTGCATGGAAAGGTGGTAAAAAGAATGGAACTGGGAGGGAGGGCTTCCAAGAGGAATGAAGCTTGCCCAATGCTAGGCATGTGGAATGGCAAGAAGTGGCATATTGGGGTGTTTTGTGACAGCTTGGGGCAGGCAGAGTAAGTAAAGTCATTCACTGTCTTCTGCAGGCAAAGGACTGGGCCAGAAGGAGAATGGCATCTCCCAGGCCCTCAGGATGATGCTAAAGCAGGACACTCATGGGGTGAGAATGTGCAGCCTGAGGAGGTATGGATGGGAGAGGGGAATCCTTGAGGACAGGGAGGCAGGTTCAGAGTTCATACTTCTTCCTCTAGCAGGTCGGACACGACCCTGCCAAGGAGTTCATAAACCACTGGTGGAATGAGCTCTTCAACAAAACTGCAGCCAGCTTGGTAGTAGAAACTAAGAAGGTATGAACTCTAATAGGTGGGCATGGGAAACATGAGAGCCTGGGACATGGTATGTTACCTACTCACTGATACTTCTTGCCATTCCACATGCCTAGCATTGGGCAAGCTTCATTCCTCTTGGAAGCCCTCCCTCCCAGTTCCATTCTTTTTACCACCTTTCCATGCAGCTCCCCCCCACACACACACACACCTTTATCTGAGCCCAAGCTCTTTTCCCTCATAATTCTTTCAGGACAGATGTCATGTTTCTTCCCCTCTGACCCAGTCCTCCCAATCATTTTTTTTTTTACTATCCATTGTCAAATTTCTTTCTTTTCTCCACAGGATGGAGTACAGATAAGGCGCCTTTCTAAGGAGACCATCCATCATAATCATCCCAAGCCCAACTTGCTGTATCAAAAGTTTGTGAAGGGGGAAGCAAGATGGCGACAGAGTAGGCGGACGTACCAACTTCCAACTCCCAGAAGCAAAGTGGATTACAACTCAATTTAAAGAACCATCATCTGGATAAACCAACTATGAACTAAACTAAGTGGACTCTTCAACCAAGGAACACAGAAGAAGCCACATTGAGACTGGTAGGAATAGCGAAAACGCGAAGAGGGCTGCCCAGCTCCCCGGAGCAAACGGCAGCCCGGAGAGACCCATGGGCGGGAGGAAAGTTTGGCGGAGAGGGAGGGACCTGGGTCCCAGGAACCAAGCCCCAGCCTGCAGTCCCAGAGCCTAGAAGAGGCGTTTGGACAGTTTTGAGCTGTGAAACAAGTGAGGGAGCTCCCAGGCCTACAGTGTGGAGTATTAGGTCCCTTCCTACTCTGCTGAGGACTGCTTAAGGGTTTGGAGCGACAGGACGCTGAAACGCGGTTCTGTCGGCGAGGGCAGAGGCCAAGCCGGTGGGAGCTCGGTCTAGCCCAGAAGGTTGGAGGGGACGCGCGGAAGCGGTCCGGAAGCTGCGGGCCCGCCTTTAATCCCACTTACAGGGACAAAGCGGGAGGCCAGGAACGGGCAGAAATCTGCTCTGCGACCCTGCGCAAGCTGGCTCTGACCACGGGAACCTGGCTAGGATCAGGGACGGGCAGGGGCTCGCGGCTGAGCTGACGCTACCAGTCCCCCACACCCCTGGGCCGGAGAAACCGTGGTTGGCCAGTATACGTGCGAGAGCGGGCTCCGAACGCGGGAACGGGGTAGACCCCGAGACAAGTGGAAGCTCGCAGCTGAGCTCACGATACTATCCCCACCCAGCCGGAGAAACCGCGGATTGCATTCATACGTGCACGAGCGGGCTCCGAACACGGGGGCGGGGTAGAGTCCGGGACGAGCGGAAGTACGCAGCTGAGAAGAAGCCAGCAAACATGCCCAGCCCAATAAACCTGGGTTTTCGACCCTGCGCAGAAGGGCCCTGGCCTCGAGGGCGGGGCTAAATCTCCAGGCGGGCAAACGCTTACAGCTGAGAGCACGTCAAAAGCCCTGCCCAACACGCGAATTTGTGGCAAGCAGGCTCTGACTGAGGGTCCTGGGCTGAAGTCCTGAAATAGTCTGGGTCCGCAGCTGAGCAAAGGAGCTCACCTCTACCCTTGGTGCTAAGGCTTGTGGCTTCAGTGACAGCCCCTCCCACGGAGGAGAGGCAGAAATCACAGCAAAAGCCACAGTGGGACGGCACTGGCAACGCTCATACCCAACCACCCTAGGCACCGGCAGAGGGGGTGGGGGGCCTGCTGACAGACCACACCTAGAGAACACAAAGGCAACACCTACTGGACTCCAATGGTCACAACTTGCTTATACACAGAAATAATAGGCAGGCAGAGGAATGAAAACCAAATGAATCAAGAGAAATCCCCAGAGAAGGACCTGAATGAACCAGATATAACCAAATTACCAGAAGCAGAATTTAGAATAATGATAGTTAGGATGTTCAAAGAAATTAGAGCAACAATGGATAGTCATTATGAACACCTAAATAAAGAGATAACAAGTATAAAGAACGAAATTGAAATAATAAAAAAGAATAAGACAGAAATGACAAATACAGTATCAGAACTGAAGACCACAATGGAAGGAATTAAAAGCAGGATGAATCACGCTGAGGATCGAATAAGCGAGTTAGAGGACACAATAAACAAAGGCATAGAAGCAGAGAAGAAAAAGGAAAAGAGACTTAAAAAATGTGAGGACACTCTAAGGGAGCTTTGTGACAACATGAAGAGAAACAACATTCACATCATGGGGTGCCTGAAGAAGAGGAGAGAGGACAGGAAATGGAAACTTTGTTCAATCAAATCATAGCAGAAAACTCTCCTAAATTAAGGCTGGGAAACACTCCACATGTTCAAGAAGCACACAGAACTCCATTAAGGAGAAACCCAAAAAGATCTACACCAAGACACATCATAGTTAAAATACCAAAGCTAATGGATAAAGAAAAAATTTTAAAAGCTGCTAGAGAAAAAAAGGCTATCACCTACAAAGGAGCCCCCATAAGGATGACATCGGACTTCTCAACAGAAACACTTGAGGCCAGAAGGGAATGGCAAGATATAATCAAAGTAATGCAGAACAAGAACCTACAACCAAGACTACTTTATCCAGCAAGGCTAATGTTTAAAATTGAAGGAGAAATAAAGAGCTTCCCAGAAAAAGAAAGCCTGAAGGGACACATAAAAACCAAACCAATTCTGCAGAGGTACTAAGGGGCCTCTTGTGAACACTTTAAAGGGAGGAATGAATAGAGCAAAAGAAGAATTCAGCTTTAAAGAATAAAATGGCAATAAACAACTACATATCAATAATAACCTTAAATGTAAATGGATTAAATGATCCAATCAAAAGATATAGGGTAGCTGCATGGATAAAGAAACAGGACCCATACATATGCTGTCTATAAGAGACACACCTTAAAACAAAAGATGCTCATAGACTGAAGGTAAAAGGATAGAAAAAAATATTTCATGCAAATGGAAATGAAAAAAAAGCAGGGGTAGCAATACTTATATCAGACAAAATGGACTTTAAAACAAAGGCTGTAGTAAGAGATAAAGAAGGACACTACATAATGATAAAGGGAACACTTCAACAGGAAGATATAACTATTATAAATATCTATGCACCAAATATAGGAGCTCCGACATACATAAAGCAGACTTTGATGGATATAAAGGGCGAGATTAACAGCAATACTATCATAGTAGGGGATTTCAATACCCCTCTAACAACACTGGATAGATCCTCAAGAAAGAAAATTAATAAAGAAACAGCAGATTTAAAGGATACACTAGATCAACTTGATTTAATAGATATCTTCAGAACTTTTCACCCTAAAGCAGTAGAATATACATTCTTCTCAAGCGCTCATGGTACGTTTTCTAGGATACACCACATGTTAGGACACAAAAATGGTCTCAATAAATTTAAGAAGATTGAAATCATATCAAGCATTTTCTCTGATCACAATGCCATGAAACTAGAAATTAACCACAAAAGAAAAACTGAAAAATACTCAAACACTTGGAAACTAAATAGCTTGTTATTAAATAATGAATGGATTAACAATGAGATCAAAGAAGAAATAAAAAAGTTTCTAGAAACAAATGATAATGCGCATACATCAACTCAAAATTTATGGGACACAGCAAAAGCAGTTCTGAGAGGGAAGTTTATTGCACTACAGGCATATCATAAGAAGCTAGAAAAAGCTAAAATAAGCAACTTGACCCTGCATTTAAAAGAACTAGAAAAACAACAACAAATAAAACCCAAGACAAGTAGAAGGAAGGAAATAATAAAGGTCAGAGCAGAAATAAATGACATAGAGGCTAAGGAAACAATACAGAGGATCAATGAAACCAGAAGCTGGTTCTTTGAAAAGGTAAACAAGATTGATGAACCTTTAACTAGACTCACCAAGAAAAAAAGAGAGAGGACTCAAATAAATAAAATAAGAAAGGACAGTGGAGAAATAACAACTGATACAACAGAAATACAAAGCATTGTAAGAAAATACTATGAAGAACTATATGCCAAAAAATTAGACAATCTTGGTGAAATGGACAAATTTCTTGAATCATATAACCTTCCAAAAATCAATCTGGAAGAATCAGAACACCTAAACAGACCAATTACAGCAAATGAGATCAAAAAAGTTATCAAAAAACTCCCAAAAAAGAAAAGTCCTGGGCCTGATGGCTTCACAAGTGAATTCTATCAAAAATTCAAAGAAGAACTAACTCCTGTTCTCCTCAAGCTATTTCAAAAAATTCATGAGGAAGGAAGACTTCCAAACTCCTTTTATGAGGAGAGCATAATTCTGATCCCCAAACCGGGCAAAGACAACACAAAGAAAGAAAATTATAGGCCTATATCCCTGATGAATTTAGACGCTAAAATTCTCAACAAAATATTAGCCAACCAGATCCAGCAATATATGAAAAAAATCATACACCACGATCAAGTGAGATTTATTCTGGAGAGGCAAGGCTGGTTCAATATTCGCAAATCAATCAATGTGATTCACCACAGAAACAAAAGGAAGGAAAAAAATCACATGATAATTTCAATAGATGCAGAAAAGGCATTTGATAAAATCCAGCACCCATTCAAGCTCAAAACTCTCAGTAAAGTGGGAATACAGGGATCATTCCTTAACATGATAAAGGCCATCTACGATAAGCCGACAGCAAACATCATACTAAATGGACAAAGATTAAAAGCAATCCCCTTAAGATCAGGAACCAGGCAGGGTTGCCCACTTTCACCACTCTTATTCAACATAGTTCTGGAAGTCCTAGCTACTGCAATCAGACAAGAAGAAGAAATAAAAGGCATCCAAATAGGAAAAGAAGAAGTAAAACTGTCATTATTTGCAGATGATATGATATTGTATATTGAAAACCCTAAAGTCTCAGTCAAAAAACTACTGGACCTTATAAATGATTTCAGCAAGGTGGCAGGATATAAAATTAATACTCAGAAATCAGAGGCATTTCTATACACCAACAATGAAATATCAGCAAAAGAAATTAAGGAAACAATCCCCTTCACTATTGCAGCCAAAAAAATAAAGTACCTTGGAGTAAATTTAACCAAGGAGGTTAAGGACTTGTACTCGGAAAATTATAGAACATTGATAAAAGAAATCAAGGAAGATACAAACAAGTGGAAGCACCTACCGTGCTCATGGCTAGGAAGAATAAACATCATTAAAATATCTATATTACCCAAAACAATTTATAAATTCAATGCAATACCAATTAAAATACCAATGACATACTTCAAAGATATAGAACACATATTCCAAAAATTTATATGGAACCAAAAAAGAACACGAATAACCTCAGCAATCTTAAAAAGAAAAAATAAAGCAGGAGGTATCACTCTTCCTGATATCAAGGTTTACTACAAGGCCATTATACTCAAGACAGCCTGGTACTGGGATAAGAACAGGCACATTGATCAATGGAACAGAACAGAGGACCCAGAAATAAACCCACAGCTTTATGGACAACTGATATTTGACAAAGGAGGAAAGAACATACAATGGAGTAAAGACAGCCTCTTTAACAAATGCTGTTGGGAAAATTGGACATCTACTTGCAAAAAAATGAAACTAGACCATCAACTTACACCATTCACAAAAACAAACTCAAAATGGATAAAAGACTTAAATGTAAGCCGTGAAACCATAAACATCTTAGAAGAAAACATAGGCAGCAAGCTCTCCGACATCTGTAGCAGCGGTATATTTGCCGATTTATCTTCATGGGCAACTGAAATAAAAGGCAAGATAAACAAATGGGACTATATCAAACTAAAAAGTTTTTGCACAGCTAAAGACAATAGGAACAGAATAAAAAGACAAACCACACAATGGGAGAACATATTTGACAGCACATCTGATAAGGGGTTAATAACTAAAATTTGTAAAGAACTTATAAAAAGCAACACCAGGAAGACAAACAACCCAATCAAAAAATGGGCAAAAGAAATGAATAGAAATTTCTCCAAAGAGGACATACAGATGGCCAATAGGCATATGAAAAAATGCTCAACATCACTAATCATTAGAGAAATGCAAATTAAAACCACAATGAGATATCACCTCACACCAGTCAGAATGGCACTTATCAGCAAAACAACACAGAATAAGTGCTGGCGAGGATGTGGAGAAAAGGGAACCCTTCTGCACTGCTGGTGGGAATGCAGACTGGTGCAGCCACTGTGGAAAACAGTTTGGAGATTCCTCAGAAAATTAAAAATCGAACTGCCTTTTGACCCAGCTATCCCACTTTTAGGAATATACCCTAAGAACACCATAGCACTGTTCGAAAAGAAGAAATGCGCCCCCATGTTCGTGGCAGCATTGTTCACAATAGCGAAGATCTGGAACCAGCCCAAGTGTCCGTCAGAAGCCGAGTGGATTAAAAAGCTATGGTACATATATACTATGGAATACTACTCAGCCATAAGAAACAATGACATCGGATCATTTATAACAAAATGGATGTACCTTGATAACATTATACGGAGTGAAATAAGTAAATCAGAAAAAAAGAAAAACTGAGAACAGCACGATTACATACATAGGTGGGACATGAAAGTGAGGGTATGAGACATGGACAAGAGAGTGGTGGTTATGGGATGGGGGGAGGGAGGGAAGAATGGGATAGGGAGGAGGGGAGGGACGCAGGGAAAACCAGATTGAAGGTGACAGAGGACAATTTTACTTTTGGTGATGGGTATGCAACACAATTGAATGATAAGATAACCTGGAGATGTTTTCATTGTACATATGTACCCTGATTTATTGATGTCACCCCATTAGAATTAATAATAATAAAATATATAAAAAAAAAAAAAAAAAAAAAAACGCAACACCAGGAAGACAAACAACCCAATCAAAAAATGGGCAAAAGAAATGAATAGAAATTTCTCCAAAGAGGACATACAGATGGCCAATAGGCATATGAAAAAATGCTCAACATCACTAATCATTAGAGAAATGCAAATTAAAACCACAATGAGATATCACCTCACACCAGTCAGAATGGCACTTATCAGCAAAACAACACAGAATAAGTGCTGGTGAGGATGTGGAGAAAAGGGAACCCTACTGCACTGCTGGTGGGAATGCAGACTGGTGCAGCCACTGTGGAAAACAGTTTGGAGATTCCTCAGAAAATTAAAAATCGAACTGCCTTTTGACCCAGCTATCCCACTTTTAGAAATATACCCTAAGAACACCATAGCACTGTTCAAAAAGAAGAAATGCGCCCCCATGTTCGTGGCAGCATTGTTCACAATAGCGAAGATCTGGAACCAGCCCAAGTGTCCGTCAGAAGACGAGTGGATTAAAAAGCTATGGTACATATATACTATGGAATACTACTCAGCCATAAGAAACGATGACATTGGATCATTTATAACAAAATGGATGTACCTTGATAACATTATACGGAGTGAAATAAGTAAATCAGAAAAAAAGAAATACTGAGAACAGCACGATTACATACATAGGTGGGACATGAAAGTGAGGGTATGAGACATGGACAAGAGAGTGGTGGTTATGTGATGGGGGGAGGGAGGGAAGAGTGGGATAGGGAGGAGGGGAGGGACACAGGGAAAACCAGATTGAAGGTGACAGAGGACAATTTGACTTTTGGTGATGGGTATGCAACACAATTGAATGATAAGATAACCTGGAGATGTTTTCATTGTACATATGTACCCTGATTTATTGATGTCACCCCATTAGAATTAATAATAATAAAATATATATATAAAAAAAATAAAATAAAATAAAAAAAAGAAGCTATAAAAAGCTCAAATAAGAAACCTGACCCTGCATCTAAAAGAACTAGAAAAACAACAACAGATAAAACCCAAGACAAGTAGAAGGAAGGAAATAATAAAGATCAGAGCAGAAATAAATGACATAGAGGCTAAGGAAACAATACAGAGGATCAATGAAACCAGAAGCTGGTTCTTTGAAAAGGTAAACAAGATTGATGAACCTTTAACTAGACTCACCAAGAAAAAAAGAGAGAGGACTCAAATAAATAAAATTAGAAAAAACAGAGGAGAAATAACAACTGACACAACAGAAATACAAAGCCTTGTAAGAAAATACTATGAAGAACTCTATGCCAAAAAATTAGGCAATCTTGGTAAAATGGACAAATTTCTTGAATCATATAACCTTCCAAAAATCAATCTGGAAGAATCAGAACACCTAAACAGACCAATTACAACAAATGACATAGAAACAGTTATCAAAAAACTCCCAAAAAAGAAAAGTCCTGGGCCTGATGGCTTCACAAGTGAATTCTATCAACAATTCAAAGAACTAACTCCTATCCTCCTCAAGCTATTTCAGAAAATTCAAGAGGAAGGAAGACTTCCAAACTCCTTTTATGAGGCGAGCATAATTCTGATCCCAAAACCGGGCAAAGACAACACAAAGAAAGAAAATTATAGGCCTATATCCCTGATGAATTTAGACACTAAAATTCTCAACAAAATATTAGCCAACCAGATCCAGCAATATATGAAAGAAATCATACACCACGATCAAGTGGGATTTATTCTGGAGAGGCAAGGCTGGTTCAATATTCGCAAATCAATCAATGTGATTCATCACATAAACAAAAGGAAGGACAAAAATCACATGAAAATTTCAATAGATGCAGAAAAGGCATTTGATAAAATCCAGCACCCATTCATGCCAAAACTCTCAGTAAAGTGGGAATACAGGAATCATTCCTTAACATGATAAAGGCCATCTACGATAAACCGACAGCAAACATCATACTAAATGGACAAAGATTAAAAGCAATCCCCTTAAGATCAGGAACCAGGCAGGGATGCCCACTTTCACCACTCTTATTCAACATAGTTTTGGAAGTCGTAGCTACAGCAATCAGACAAGAAAAAGAAATAAAAGGCATCCAAATTGGAAAAAAAGAAGTAAAACTGTCACTATTTGCAGATGATATGATACTGTTTATTGAAAACCCTAAAGTCTCAGTCAAAAAACTACTGGACCTTATAAATGAATTCAGTAAGGTGCAGGATATAAAATTAATACTCAGAAATCAGAGGCATTTCTATATACCAACAATGAAATATCAGCAAAAGAAATTAAGGAAACAATCCCCTTCACTATTGCAGCCAAAAAAATATAGTACCTAGGAGTAAATTTAACCAAGGAGGTTAAGGACTTGTACTCGGAAAATTATAGAACATTGGTAAAAGAAATCAAGGAATATACAAACAAGTGGAAGCATATACCGTGCTGATGGCTAGGAAGAATAAACATCATTAAAATGTCTATATTACCCAAAGCAATTTATAAATTCAATGCAATACCTATTAAAATACCAATGACATACTTCAAAGATATAGAACACATATTCCAAAAATTTATATGGAACCAAAAAAGAACACAAATAGCCTCAGCAATCTTAAAAAGAAATAATAAAGCAGGAGGAATCACTCTTCCAGATATCAAGGTTTACTACAAAGCCATTATACTCAAGACAGCCTGGTACTGGCATAAGAAAAGACACATAGATCAATGGAACAGAACAGAGGACCCAGAAATAAACCCACAGCTTTTTGGACAACTGATATTTGACAAAGGAAGAAAGAACATACAATGGAGTAAAGACAGCCTCTTTAACAAATGGTGCTGGGAAAATTGGACATCTACTTGCAAAAAAATGAAACTAGACCATCAACTTACACCATTCACAAAAACAAACTCAAAATGGATAAAAGACTTAAATGTAAGCCGTGAAACCATAAGCATCTTAGAAGAAAACATAGGCAGCAAGCTCTCCGACATCTGTAGCAGCAGTATTTTTGCCGATTTATTTCCATTGGCAACTGAAATAAAAGGCAAGATAAACAAATTGGACTATATCAAACTAAAAAGTTTTTGTACAGCTAAAGACAATAGGAACAGAATAAAAAGACAAACCACACAATGGGAGAACATATTCAACAGCACATCTGATAAGGGGTTAATAACTAAAATTTATAAAGAACTTATAAAACTCAACACCAGGAAGACAAACAACCCAATCAAAAAATGGGCAAAAGAAATGAATAGAAATTTCTCCAAAGAGGACATACAGATGGCCAATAGGCATATGAAAAAATGCTCAACATCACTAATCATTAGAGAAATGCAAATTAAAACCACAATGAGATATCACCTCACACCAGTCAGAATGGCACTCATCAGCAAAACAACACAGAATAAGTGCTGGCGAGGATGTGGAGAAAGGGGAACCCTTCTGCACTGCTGGTGGGAATGCAGACTGGTGCAGCCACTGTGGAAAACAGTTTGGAGATTCCTCAGAAAATTAAAAATCGAACTGCCTTTTGACCCAGCTATTCCACTTATAGGAATATACCCTAAGAACACCGTAGCACTGTTCGAAAAGAAGAAATGCGCCCCCATGTTCGTGGCAGCATTGTTCACAATAGCGAAGATCTGGAACCAGCCCAAGTGTCCGTCAGAAGACGAGTGGATTAAAAAGCTATGGTACATATATACTATGGAATACTACTCAGCCATAAGAAACGATGACATTGGATCATTTATAACAAAATGGATGTACATTGATAACATTATACGGAGTGAAATAAGTAAATCAGAAAAAAAGAAAAACTTAGAATAGCATGATTACATACATAGGTGGGACATAAAATTGAGAATATGAGACATGGACAAGAGAGTGGTGGTTATGGGATTGGGGGAGGGAGGGAAGAGTGGGATAGGGAGGAGGGGAGGGACACAGGGAAGGCCAGATTGAAGGTGACAGAGGACAATTTGACTTTTGGTGATGGGTATGCAACACAATTGAATGATAAGATAACCTGGAGATGTTTTCATTGTACATATGTACCCTGATTTATTGGTGTCACCCCATTCGAATTAATAATAATAAAATATATATAAAAGTTTGTGAAGGTATTAGAGGCTGGGGGTGAAAGAGTTCATCCTTTTTTTCTTCCCTGAGGTTTGAAAAATTGCCTTATGTGCTCTATTCTCAGAACTGTCCTAACATAGTGGGATCCTCTGACCAGCTTTGCTGTTGTTTAATTAGACTTCCCAGACTCTACCCAAGAATTGGGATCTTCTGGTTACATGAACCCCCTACCATTAGCTGATGAGGCAGCAGTGGAGTGGGAAGTAGGGCATAGTCAGCAGCTACCAAAGTGGGCAGGGAAGGGATGTCCAACTCAAAGGACTTAGAAGTCAAATAGATTATCTGTGAAAAGGGGGGAAGAGGGACTTGCCAAAAAGCCAACAGCTGGTTAGTAATGGCAGACAGGACTAGAAGTCATGCCTTCTAGCATGCCAATAGTAGGAAGCTAATATTTCTTTATTTATTACTTTTGGCAGAGATTCAGAGAGAGGGACAGATAGAGAGGAAGGGAAAGAGATGAGACTTCATTGTGGCATCTTAGTTGTTCATTGATTGCTTTCTCATATGTGCCTTGACCGGGCAGCTACAGCAGAGTGAGTGACCCCCTTCCTCAAGCAGCAACCTTGGGCACAAGCCAGCAATCTTGAGCTTCAAGCCAGCAATCTTTGGGCTCACCCCAGCGATCATGGTTTCATGTATATGATCGACACTCAAGCCAGCAATCCCACGTTCAAGCCAGCAACCCTGCACTCAAGCTGGTGTGCTCGTGCTCAACCTGCCAACCTCGGGGTTTCAAACCTGGGTTCATTATGTTCCAGTTCAATGCTCTATTCACTGTGCTACCACCTGGTGAGGCAGAAGCTAATATTTAATGATCACCTATTCTATGGCAAGGGATCTACATGGTATCTAGCAAATCTTTCCCATTTCTTTTAATCCCTGTGGCCATCTTCTCTCCCATACCATCAAGACCTCCTGCCTAATCCTTTTATCTTAATTTTTCCATTGATTTGAAAGAGAGAAAGAAGGGAGAAAAGGGGGAAGAGAGAGAGAGAGAGAAGCATCAACTCATTGCTTCACTTAGTTCCATTTAGTTGTGCACCCATTGGTTGCTTCTCATATGTGCCCTTACTGAGGATCAAAGCCATGATCTTGGTGCACAGGGATGACGTTATATGCACCAAGTACCTGGTCAGTGCCTAATTTCTTTTTTCTTTCTTTTTTTTAGCGAGAGAGATAGAGACAGAGAGAGACAGGAAGGGAGAGAAATGAGCATCAACTCTTAGTTGCTTCACTTTATTTTTTCATTTATTGCTTATCACACATACTTTGACATGGGGTCTCCAGCCAAACCAGTCACCCGTTGCTCAAGCCAGTGACTTTGGGCTTTAATCTAGCAACCATGTCGATGATCCCACACTCAAGCCAGTTATCCCTGTGCTCAAGCTGGATGAGCCCATGCTCAATCCAGGGACCTCAGGATTTTGAACCTGGTCCCTCAGCATCCCAGGTTGATGCTCTATCCACTGTATTACCACCTAGCCAGGACCTTTTTTTCTTTTGTAAAAGAAAATGCTTTCTTGATTTATTGTACAGAGGAAAGTGCGGGGTGGAGCGAGAAGTATCAACTTACAGTTGCTTTACTTTAGTTTTCACTGCTTATAGTATGTGCCTTGACCCAGCAAAACCAGAGTTTTGAACCAGCAACCTCAGCATTCCAGGTTGATGCTTTTATCCATGGCACCACCACAGCTAAGACCCTAATTTGTCTTACAGCCTCATTACCAGACTCATCACTTCTCCCTCCTCCAATCAGTTCATCCTCCACAGAGCATCCAGAGTGTTCTAAAACAAAAATTTCATTGTGTCACTGAGCCCTTATTGACTCAGGGTGACACAGACCAGATTTATCAAACTGGCTCTTAGAGCCCTTCATGCTGTGTCCCTCCCACCTTCTCTAGCCCCACCTTTTGCCACATCTCTCAGGATCTCTACACTTTAGCTAGATAAAATCACTATTTTTTAAGGCACCATGTTTTTTTACCTTCAAGTTTTTGTAATGCTATTTTCTCTGCGTGGGACATTCTGCTCTGTTTCCTCATTTACTTGATTTTTTCTTGTCTTCCAGTGCTCAGCTACTTCTAGAAACTATTCCCCAAATCCTGAAGTCTGAGGGGATACCCCTCCTCTAGCACTAACTTTCATCATAATCACCTATTTTCTGCCATATTCTTTTCCCCCCTCACTGTATAGATTCCATCTGGACTGGACTTGTCTCATTTTACTCCACTCTTATCCCCAAATCTGGGCCCATAGCAGATTATCAATTTGGTCAAATAAAGTATGATGCATAAATGGTGGGAGTCAGGGGAAAGGTGCCATTTTTATTCTCAATTACTTGGCCCAGAGAACTTTTTCCTTTCTTCTTCTGCCCACTAGCCAGGGAGGTGCATGTGCACACACACACACACACACACACACACACATACCCCCCCTCCTGCCCAAATTGAAGTATGCAGTTTGGTGCACTTCTCTGTAGGTTTACAAGGAGCAATATTGGGAGCTGGCAAATTTGTGCCTGTGGGTATGAGTTTCTGGATGGGGGCTTCCAGGAGGGAAGAGGGATGGCAGTGTTGTTAAGTGAGCCCCATCTACCTCATGATCCCTCCTTCTAGATGGCCACAATGTCTTCAGGTGAGGAGAAGCCAGACAAGAACTTGGAAAGCTGCAGTGATGACAACCACCAGAGGCCTCAGCCTCCAAAGATGTGAGGCTTCATTTTAGTGCTGGGGGCAGGTGGGCGGAGATAGATGCTCAGGTCTCAAGAGAAAGGACCAAGTCTTATGCTTGACTTTGGGCTTCTTCGGGGTGGAACTTTGTTGTACTCATCTTGGTCCCTGCACCTAGAAAAGTGCCAGGTCCTGAACAGGAACTCAGTATTGAAGCACTGTTTTAGAGGGGAGGAGAGGTCAAGTTTTACCATCAGATGTTTGTAATTTCTGATATCTTCCCCACTCCACCCCCCAACAGTCTGACCGATGAGATGCTGCTCCAAGCCTGTGAGAGGTGAACAGCTCACAAGTAAGTAGGGGTTAGCTCCTGGGTCTCATTTTTTCCCCATCATAAGCCCTAATGATGGCTTGTGCTACTTCTTGACTCTTTTCATCCCAAGGAAATGATACATACTATCTTCCCACCTCTCAAGCTGCTTGAGGAGAGTCAGCTCCTCCCCCACCAATTTCCCCTGCATTCTCAAGAATTAGGCCCATCTTTCCTGATAACCTCCCTCTGGTGTTGCCTGTATTTTAGGGCTGCCCATCTTGGGATTACAATGAAGGCTAAGCTTGCTCGCTTGGAAGCCCAGGAGCAGGCCTTCCTGGCTCAGCTCAAAGGCCAGGACCCTGGAATCCCTCAACTGCAGTCTGAGAGCAAGCCCCTCAAAAAGAAGAAAATGAAGAGGAAACAGAAAGAGGAGGAAGCGGCTACAGTAACTGAAAGGAATGCAGATAATAAGTACCCAGAGCACACTGACCATACCATTAGGAAAAGCAAGAAGAAGAAAAGGCAACATCAAGAAGAGAGGGTCACAGATGAGAGAGAGGAAACAGCTGTAGGGTATGAAGAAGAGGCTGTAGGAACAAGAGGGCTTGGGGAACTGAAGAGAAGAGAACAGATTGGTCAGTCCACTAGGAAAAGGCAAAGAAGGCAGCACCATGAAGAAGAGAAGGTGGAATTCTTAGATAAAGGAGGAAGTAAGAGGGTTGTAGGTGGTGTCAGAACGGAGTAAGTAGAAAGTTGAGTACACACTGATCCAAGCAACAGAAGCAAGAGGCAGCACCATGAGGAGAAAGACCTGAACACAGAGGAACATAAAGAAGTTGAGGAGGCTGTTGTAGATGGTGGGACCAGGGAAGCAGAAAGCAGAGCATGCAGTGATAGGAGAAACAGAAGCAAGAAAAGATGGTGGCATCAAGAGGAGGTTATCTTGGATATAAGGGATGGACATAAGGATGGCAGGACTAGGGAAGCGGAGAGCATAGCACACCTTGGCTCAAGCAGCAGAGGTAAGAAGAGAAGGAAACAACAAGCAGAGAAGAAAAAAGCTAGAGTCGGCACTGATCAGAAAGCAAAAAAGAAACGAAAGAGAGACTGGAGGTCAGATCAGGGTGGGGTTCAGTCGATATTTTTTCAGGACTTGTTTAAGTTTTAGAGACTTAAGCCTGAATTGATGCGGGTCTCCATGAAGAGAAGCTGGAATTCTTAGATAAAGGAGAACTTAAGGAGGTTGTAGATCAGTGGTTCTTAACCTGGGTTCTATCGAACACTAGGGGTTCGATGAGTCGGTCTCAGGGGTTCAGAGAAGCCTCTGCCGTGGAGGCCATAATAAAGTAATACCGTCATTTGTTGTGAGTTCATGCACTTTGTTGGTTTTGTCCTTTGAGCAAGGTGATGTTCATGCACGGCTCATTTTGTGCACCTGTAAAAAAATATATACCCATGTCTTGAATTTGGAAAAAAAAATATTTTATTTATCACTAAAGAAGGATTTGGTGAATGCGCATATGAAACTGGTGGGTTTGGTACCTCAAAAAATGTTAAGAACCACTGTTGTAGATGGTATCAGAACAGGAAGTAGAAAGCTGAGCACACACATCGAAGCAGCAGATGCAAGGAGGTCCCTTACACCCAGTGAGGAGTCCTTCCCAAGGAAGAAGCTGAGCTCTGGAATATCAGCCTGCTAAGAGGACTGGCAGCACCATGCCTTAGTTGAAGGAGTGGGCGTCATCCCCTTTGCAGCTTCTAACCCAGAGATCATGAACTCAAGTACCTATAGGAGCCTGGAGCCAAGGGACAAGGAGTACTGGGAGCTGTGGGAATAAGAATGCAAATACCTGTTGAAGGGACATCCTTGCTAAAAGCTCAAAACATAGACTTATGCAATATGTTTTTAAATATATAATTTAATGTTTCCTTGTGAAGCTAAGGAAAACATACAAATTTAGATCTATGAGCTGGTTTCTAACACTATGCCAAATGATTCGGTACACATTTGGGCTTCTAGCCGATATATAAGTCCTGACTGGCATCTCCATTCCCAGCCTGGGAAGCTCTTGAAAACAAATTAAGTTTCCCTAGAGGTCTTTGAAGAAATTCCTTGTTAACTTCCTGTGGTCTACTACACAGTGAAATGGAAGCAGAAAGCTTAGAGAACCACATCCACCATCCCCCTAATGGGTAAGAATTGTGTGGAAAGGACAAGCACACTTTACTTGGGAGCCTTTTTCAGCATCTGAAAGGCAATTTTTATTTGCCCCAAATGCCACAGCAATCTCTCTTATTCTGCTTCCCCAGAAAGGACCCTCTCCAGTGTTGCCTACCACCCATTAATCTCTGCTGCAAGAAGAGCTCTCAGGTCTCTATAGTTCTGGAAGAGAGAGGCACTAAGGCTTTTGTAAATTATTTAGAAAATTCAGTTTAATGAGGTGACTTTTTAATTGATTTTAGAGAGAGGAAGGGAGACAGAAACATCAGTCTGTTCCTGTTTGTGACCTGACCAGGATTCAACTGGTAATCTGCCATAAGGATGATGCTCTAACCAACTGAGCTATCTGGCCAGGGCAAGGCACTAAGTTTTTATTGGTAAAAATGTCACCCACTTTCCCTCACTGCAGATGAAACACACACTCAGTGTCAGGGTACAGTGGCAGATTCAGCTGGTACTTCTTTTCCAGAGCAGGTGGTACAAAATGACCCCCCAAGTAGTGGTAGTGACCTGTAAACTGGGTGGCAGACTTTTGGGGTGCAGTCAGGGAGATGAGCAAGTCTGGCTGGGTTCCTCCAGGATTTCCCTTCTCCACATGCCATCCTGAAAAGAGGATTGTATTTAGGAAGAGCAGAAGAAGTCAGGTGTCTAGTCCTCTTCCAAACCTTGTTCTACCCTAGTCCTAAAAACAATGGGAGCCCCCTGCATCTCCACATTAAGAACTTGCATCCTTGGAGTTCCATGTATCCCTGGGCTGTGGTCTCTTGGAGCCAACATGTAAAAGGTGGTCCTAAACTCTTTACTTCCTGACTATGTTCTGTACCTCCAGACTAATTCTGGACTTGGTCTGAGCCTTGGTTCAAAAATCAGGACTCCTCAGGGCCCTGGCTGGTTGTCTCAGTGGTAGAGCATCAGCCCAGCATGTGCAAGTCCCAGGTTTGATTCCTGGCCAGGACACACAGGAGAAGCGTCCATCTGCTTCTCCACACTCCCCCTTTCCTTTCAATCTCTCTTCCCTTCCCACAGCCAAGGTTCTATTGGAGCAAAGTTGGCCCAAATGCTGAGGAAGGCTCCATGGCCTCTGCCTTAGGTGCAAGATGGCTCCATTTGCAATGGAGCACTGGCCCCAGTTGGGCAGAGGAGTGCTCCCTGGTGGCCTCACCAGGTGGATCCTAGTCAGGCACATGCAGGGGAGTCTGTTTCTGCCTTCCACTTCTCACTTCAGAAAAAAAAATAAAGGAATCAGGACTCCTCAGGATAGGGCAGGGCCACAATCTCAGCCTCCTTGGGGCCAGCACCTGAAGGAATGTCGATGCTGGGAATGGGAACAGTGAGTCCACTCAGGACACTCAAAACACTGCAGAATGGCTCCCAAACATCACCCTTGAAGCTGAAGCCAAAGATTGCATCCACCACCAGCTCATAAAGCTCATCAATCAGCATGGGCTGTGGTGGAACAGGAAAAGGATGTTAGAGCTAGCAGCAACACAAAGAACTAACAGGAGAGAGAGGGCTGTCCTCTATACCCACAAACCATTCACAGAATCACAAATACAATTTTGTCTCATTCAGATGGAATTTTGGGGCCTGAAGTTAAGTGCACATTGGTCCCTGATTCAGGCCCAGCTGAATCCACACACTTGAGTGCTGCCTGCCTGCCACTGGTGAGGCTACAGTATGGGAGAGCGTAGACTTGGAGTCAGGAGTGCCAGGTTCTGGTCTTGGCACTACCAAGATCTGGTCTGTGACTCTGGACAAACCACTTTCCTGCACCTCAATCTCTTCATCTGTAAAATGTGTTGAGAAATATTTAAAAAACCACCAAGCTCTCAAGTTTCCTACCCCTACAACCATGCAGCTTCAGAAAGGGTCTAGGTCAGTGATGGGCAATCTATTGAGCTTGGTGTGTCAAAATTCGCCAAAAAACTGAGCATAACTCGTGGTGCGTCACTTTGAGAAAAATGGCCTAACCAGAAGTCCCAGAACTAGACGCTCTGTGCCGGAGTTCTGTTGTTTTGGCCTACAGACCTCCGGAACAGAATGTCTACACTACAGCAAATGTTTTATCCTCGGCTACAGCACCTGGCTATGCAGGAGCCAAGAATGAAACGTTCTTCTCAGCATGTGGTCCCTTACCTCTCTGGTATGTGTCCGGATGTCGTCGAAAATGGCTATGCATGTCAATGCTGACAGCATGTCGCAGGTTCGCCGTCATGGGTTTAGGTGTTCACTTCAGCTCCTGAGGGGCAGATAATGTGTTCATTGCATGCTAGGAGAAGAAGAATAACCACAGAGTGAAAAGAGTGGCCAGGGAAGATGAAGGGGAAAGGAAGCTTAAGAGCTGGTTTTGGTAACTCAGCCCACACCTTACGGAGGAGAAGGCTTTTATACTGCTTATATTCACATAGCATACTTTAGGCACCTTCTGTGCCAGGCACTATTCCTACCCTCTAAGAGTTTAACGTCTACAGGAAGATGAACAGGTGAGCTCAGCCTAGAAATCTGAGAAAAGAGCAGAATACAGTGGTGATTGTGGAGGAGGCACTGAAGTGGAGCCACCTACCTTTTGGGGGCATTTCACCAAGGAAAGGGATGTCCATTTTCTGACACTGGATCACCAGTGCAGTGAAGAGTGGCTTGTTAGGCCTTTTGGTAGCCCTAGGAGGAAAGGAAAGGGGTAATTTATGCCCAGGGCTTAAAAACCTTACAGCTTCCCCACAGCCCTTAACATAATCACAAATAGTTTGAAGTGTCGAGCACAGAATAAGCCATCTCCTTCATTATTCCCTGGGCCACAGATGACCAGGACAGTAGGGGGGTTCTTGAACATGGACGTGGGGGGATATGCCTGAAGGTAGAGTCAGAGGAGATTCAAGGAGCTTTGAGCTGTAACAGCCCAGGCCTGGCCCAACTCTCCCTCCCGTTCCAGTGTGCCTAGGCCAGGCATCCAGATCAAGAATTGTGCCACTGACCTTGGCAATGGCTGTGGTACAGCTCAGCCCAGCCAGCTCCATAAGTTGGTCCACACTGAACTGGTACTGGTTAAACAGCTCCTCATCCACGGCCTGAGCCGCCTCCTGGCTGATGTAAACCCGCTCTGCTCGGAACTCAGTCAGGGAGGCAGCACTGAGTCCCAGGTTCTGCACAACAGAGGGAGCCATCCGCCCAAATCCTGCGCCAGCTCTCCCAAGCGGAACCCCGCCTACCTCAAGTACCTCACCACCGGGCTCGCCTGACCTCTGCGTCCCCTCTGCCACCCAAGCTCAGCCGGGCTCCCACCGGGTGGGTCCTGCATGACAGGTGTTGGTCTGGGCTCTGATGTGAGGCAGGCTAGAGCCTGCCACCAGCAGCTCAAGACTGAGCAGAGACCGCAGCCAGAACTTACAGCTCATGGGACGTACGCCTCCTCCCGGCCGGCGGGCCGTTCTGGTGCTTGCGCGGCATTCCACCCAGCCCCAGTAGGCGGTGGGCTTGGATGGAGTGGCCTTTGCTGAAAGTGCAATTAGGCTGCCATGCACTTTGCTGTGTGCACCTTCTGCAGCTTCTTTCTCGCACCTTCCGTTGCAGCATGGGTCCCAGCCCTTTCTGAGAGCGTTTTTTTATTGCCTCAGATGTCCAGTTGGACTGAAGCGCTTTGCCCCTATCAGCCTTTGATAATAATTCTTCAAGTTTAGCATAGCAGTCAGCCCGGGTTCCTGCCCTACAACTAACTAGCTAAATGAATTTGGACACACCAAGTTTCAGTTTTCTGTCTTATAAAGTAGGATGAGAGCCTGACCAGGCTGTGGCCATGCAGAGGACCCAGGTTCAAAACCCTGAGGTTGCTGTCTTGTGCATGAGCTCACCAGCTTGAGCATGAGCTCACCAGCTTGAGCGTGGGATCATAAACATGACCCCCTTGTTGCTGGCTTGAGCCCAAAGGTCGCTGGCTTGAAACACAAGGCTGCTGGCTTGAGCAAGGGGTCAACTCGCTCTGCTTTAGCCACCCCCCCCCAGCCACCCCCCTCCCATGTCAAGGCACATATGAGAAAGCAATCAATGAAAAACTAAGGAGACAAAAAAGCTGCAACAAAGAATTGATGCTTCTCATCTCTCTCCCTTCCTGTCTGTCCCTATCTGTCCCTCTCTCTGTCTCAAAAATAAATAAGTAAAATAAAGTAAGATGAGAGTACATTTCATAGGGTGGTAATGCATACAAACCTGATACATAGGGCTCAATAAATTAAGCTAGTGTTCTTATGTACATGTTGGGAAAACAGCTGTATTAGGCTTGCTCACTAGTGTACCAGCTGCAAGCACTTTGATTAGTGTGTGAGCACATGGCAGAGGATGTGTGCATAGCCTGTATAAGGCTATGGGTGCTTGCACTCAGGGGAGATTGTGGATTGCAGATGGCGGATTGCCTGCCCACCACTGTGAGGGACCATTTTTGCTGCTTGTTTGCCTGAGCAGTTTCTCCTGCCCAGTTGCTCATCTGCCATTGCAAGACTTTATTAAATGAAATGGCCCAACGCTCTCTGGCTCTGCAGTTTCTCTACCGTCTGCCCAAATCCAATGAGGACCTGCCTTGGCCACCAGTATTACAGTACACTACTAAATGTTTTACATAATTTAAGACCTCTCTCCTCACTACATTAGCTTCTAGTTCTCTTTGCCTGGATAGCACAATGTACTTCCTAAATTGTACAGAATATTTACCCCTTTATCAAGTTAATAGAAATTTACAATCCTTAACAGGTTAAGTATGCCATTATCAAAAATGTTGAGACCATAGACTTTAGTTCACAATAATATTTAAGAAAAACCTGGCCTGACCAGGCAGTGGCATAGTGAATAGAGCATTGGGCTGGGACACAGAGGACCCATGTTTGAAACCCTGAGGTTGCCAGCTTAAGCACAGGCTCATCTGGTGTGAGCAAGGCTCACCAGCTTGAGTCAAAGGTCGCTGGCTCGAGCAAGGGGTTATTTGTTCTGCCATAGCCCCCCCCCCCCCGTCAAGGCACATATGAGAAAGCAATCAATGAACAACTAAGGTGCCACAATGAAGAATTGATGCTTCTCATCTTTCTCCCTTCCTGTCTGTCTGTCCCTATCTGTCTCTCTCTCTCTCTCTCTCTCTCTCTCTCTCTCTGTCTTTGTCACACAAAAAATAAAAATAAAAGAACCCTTTCACCTTCTAACTTCTCTGATAATTTTCTTTTTAATTATGAGGTTTGGCCCTGACCATTTGGCTCAGTGGCAGAGCATTGGCCCAGTGTGTGGATATCCCAGGTTTGATTCCCAGTCAGGGCTCACAGGAGAAGTGCCCATCTTTTCTCCACCCCTCCCCCTCTCGTTTCACACACACTTTCTCTCTCTTCCTCTCCTGCAGCCATGGCTCAATTACAACGACTTGGCCCAGGGCACTGAGGATGGCTCCATGGCCTCCTCCTCCATGCTAAGAAGAGCTTGGTTGCTGAGCAATGAAGCATCGCCTCCTAGTGGGTTTGCTGGGTGGATCCCAGTTGGGGCACATGCAAATCTGTTTCTGCCTCCTCTCCAAGGATTAATCGATCACCTGCTGAGTTTCAATGCTTGACATATATTATCTAATTTAACCCTGTCACTCCTATTATATATATATATATATATTTTTTTTTTTTCTCTTTTGACACAGGGAGAGAGAGAGAGAGACAGCTAGGAACTCAGGAAGGGAGAGAGATGAGAAGCAGCAATTCTTCATTGTGGCACCTTAGTTCAATGATTGCTTTCTCATATGTGCTTTGACTGAGGTGTTACAGCAGTGAGTGACCTCTTACTCAAGCCAGCAACCCTGGGCTTCAAGTCAGGGACCTTTGGGCTCAAGCTGGTGAGCCCACACTCAAGCCAGTGATCTTGGGGTTTTGAACCTGGGTCCTCTGCATCCCAGTTTGATGCTCTATCCATTGTGCCACTGCCTGGTCATACCCTATGATGTATTCTTATATTCATGTTATAGATGAGGAAATTAAATGGCAGAGAGAAGTAATTTTTATTTTTTAGCAAGAGACAAGAAGGAAGAGAGATGAGAAGCATTAACTCATAGTTGCAGCACCTTAATTGTTCATTGATTGCTTTCTATGCATGCCCTGACCAGGGGCTCCAGCCAAGCCAGTGATCCCTTGCTCAAGCCAACAACCTTGGGCTTCAAGCCAGCAACTATGGGGTCATGTCTATGATCTCCTGCTCAAGCCAGTGAAGTGACCTCGTGCTGAAGCTGGTGATCATGGGGTTTTGAACCTGGGTCCTCATCATCCTAGGCCAACACTCTATCCACTGTGCCATTGCCTAATCAGACATGAATTTTTCTAAAATAATAGCTATTAAATGATAAAGGCAGTAATGGTTGATATTGAATTGGCAATACTCCTGGGTGGCAGATGCTACTTGTCCCTCAAAATTCATTTTCCTTTCCTCTTTTTTTTTCTTTTTACAGGGATAGAGAGAGAGTTAGAGAGAGGGATAGATAGGGACATTCACAGGAACGGAGAGACATGAGAAGCATCAATTATTAGTTTTTTGTTGCCATTGCGACACCATAGTTGCTCATTGATTGCTTTTTCACATGTGCCTTGACCGCGGGCCTTCAGCAAACCGAGCCACCCCTTGCTGGAGCCAGCGACCTTGGGTCCAAGCTGACGAGCTTTTACTCAAGCCAGATGGGCCTGCGCTCAAGCTGGCGACCTCGGGGTCTGGAAGCTGGGTCTTCCGCATCCCAGTCTATCCACTGCACCACCGCCTGGTCACTTTCTCCTTTTGATATAAGAATCCCTGAGATTTTTCTGACCACATGGCTGCCCATCTAAACTACATTTTCAAGTCTCCCTTGCACCAGCTGACCATGCACGTGTTATTAAATTCTGACCAATGAGATTTGAGTAGAAATGATATATGAAATGATATATGTATGAGTAGGAATGAATGTTTTCTTTCACTTACTCGTTTCTTCTTACTGGCTGGAAGGACAGTATTATACTGAAACTGGAGCAATTACTTGGACCATGAGATGTAAATCCCAGGTTGAGGATGGATGAGAATCCTGCCTGGCTCCCCAAGCTCCATGGAGTAACTATATCCGCCCTGGGCAGCTTATAAGAGACAGGAATAAAGTTCTCTCTGGATAAAGGCAGTTATATTGGCTCTTGCTCTAGTTAGTGAACCTGCATCCTAATCAACATATATTGAATGCCTGACAAGACAATATACTCTATTTACATAACGATGATTAACAGCTGTGTCCCCGGCACCTACTTCTGTGCCTGGCACATAATAGAGTCTCTACAAACATTTTAATGAATACACAAAATCTCAGTGTAAAATAGTACACAGTACAGTAGAAGCCCTCTTATCTGACATGATCAGGGTGGATTATCTTATTTCAATTTAAAACAGAAAATACATTTACTTGCCAAAGTGTGACCAGGCTCTTTTCTTTGAGAATAGAGCTAATGATTGGCTCCATTTTCTTTCTTCTATAAACCTCACCAGCTATATATCACCTACACTTTGCAATTTGCTAACTTAAGATGGAAAAATGGCATGCTTAAAGCCATTCGAGTGCAAAATTCATCCAGATTTTTATGATTTCTCTCAATCAATAATCTACTTGCTCACATCTAATTCAACAAATTTTGAAAGTGACTCACCTTAGTCAAGTTTTCTAAGGATTCAACTTTGTTTTCAAAGAAACAGTGCTTGTTTATTTTTAATTTTTATTTATTGATTTGGGGGGGTAGAGAAACATTATTTAGTTGTTCCACTTATATATTCCTTTGTTGATTCTTTTTCTTTTATTTTGGCAGAGACAGAGAGAGAAAGGGACAGACAGGAAGGGAGAGAGATGAGAAACATCAATTCTTTATTGCAGCTCCTCAGTTGTTCACTGATTGATTTCTCATGTGTACCTTGACCTGGGGACTATAGCAGACCGAGTGACCCCTTGCTCGAGCCAGCAACCTTGGGCTCAAGCTGGTGAGCCTTGCTCAAACCAGATGAGCCTGTGCTCAAGCTGGCGACCTCGGCGTCTCGACCTGGGTCCTCCACATCCCACTCCGACGCTCTATCCACTGCACCACCGCCTGGTCAGGCTCCTTTGTTGATTCTTGTATGTGCCCCAAGTAGGGATCAAACTCACAATCTCGGCTTTTGCTTTAACCAACTGAGCTACCTGGCCAGGGCTCAAAGACAGTCCTTTTCACATTTGGTTCATCAGTTTATATAATATTTAATTAACTTACAAATTCCAATAATACATACAACCAGCATAAATACATTTGGTGTCAAGTGCAACCAATTCTTGGTAAACCATGGTTTTACTTGGGGAGTAGAACTGCCCAGCACTATAGAAGGAACTCAACTCACTGTCTAGGTTAGAATCATGGCTTCTCCACTTACTAGTTGTGTGAACTGGGAAGACAAACTACTTATCTTTTGTGCCCTCTTTTCCTCATTTGCGAAAGAGGAGTCACCTGTTGTGATGATTAAAGGAGAAAATATACTGCTTCCAAAAATTAGGGGATATTTTATCACATTCCTTTTTTAAATATCTCCTAATTTTTGTGAGCAGTAAACTTGTGAAACAGAACAATGTGTGGCATGTGCTAAGCGGTCAATAAGCCTACTTAATATCAGTGCCGTGGCTGCTGGCAGCAGTTGTCCTACAGGCTACAGGCCTCAGGGGCCTGCATCCAGCCTCTGCTATATTTCATGGAGGAAGTGGAGTGCATTGGTTGGTTAAGACATACCTTCTATAGTATTATAATTCCATTTCCCATATGAGAAAATGGAGGTCTGGAGAGAATCACTGACTCCAAAGCCAAGAAGTCATATTTTAGAACTGGAAAGGGCCTTAATGGTCATGAGGTTTGGATTCAGAAAGAAAAGGGGGAGATTCATCACCCATTTTTCTTTTCCCTTTTGCCTGTTTAGTCCAAAAATCCCAGCAAGGAGTAAATAACCTCAGTGCTGAGACTGTAGAGCCCTTGTCCAGCCTGCTCAGCAGCCCAATTGTTCACTATGTTGTATTCGTGTTTACACAGTGCTGAAGAACTGGGAAGAGGCTCAATCCCAGAAACACAAGTGTATATATTGGGGAGGTACCGCTGAGGCCGGCAGGGTGGGGTTACATGATCATGCAGAAGCCAGACGTGGTGGGTCTCCTCTGTGGGTTCCTGATGCGGGTTCCCCTGGGCTGTATGAATGATCTGAAGGAGGCAGGGCAGAACTTGCCAGTGGGAGTGTCTGTGGGAAAAGCAGAAGCAGCCCTCTCTGGCTCTTACCTGTGCCAGTGGGCTGCAGAGCAATGGGGAATAGACTTAAGCTGCATATCCCCCCCATTCAATGGGACTTTCCCTTTCTCTGAGGTGTACAGTCAGGCCGTGCAGGAGGCTGGGGACATGCCAGGTCTCCTGAGCTGGGAAAAGATTGTTCAGATTGCTAAACGGCAAAGACAAAGAGACTCAGAACACTATTTTCCCAAACACAGGCCACATCTCCCAGTTTTAACAGTGATCATGGTCCCATTAAAACCATCCGAAGTTACATCCTTTCCTACTCCCTTTATCCATTCTCTAGGTCTTCTTCCCTTCTCTAGCGACCCACCTATTGGCTTGGGGGCCCCTGGGTACCAGAAACCCAGGGTACTCCATTCTGGCCTCCAAATGGAAGATGGGACCTGTGTCCTGGATGGAGAGGAACAGACATTTATTGCAGGCCTCTCTGAACCAAGAATGCTCATGCTGGAAAAGAGAACGCTTTGGGAGAACAAAGAGGGTAGATGTCAGGGAATGTTTTGGTCACTGTATATGGAGGCTGTACCAAAGACTGTTATTGACAAGCCTGGGCTAGATGTCGGAACAATTCGCCAGTGCCTGAAAGGAAGCATACTGAAAAGAAGGTATCAGTGAATTTAAGTCAACAAGTAGCAAGAAACTCTGCTGCCAGAATTGGAAGCCTTTGAGAGAAGAGACTAGTGAACAGCAAGCTAGGGTAGAAAACACACCAGGGACCTGGCCTCTAGAAGGCTTCCAACAAATCCTGGTGCTCTAAGATGCAGTTCTAGAAGTGAGGAAAGCTGTGGAAGCAAGGAGGAAGAGGTGATTCCAGAAAGGGTGCAGGGAAAATGGGCCAGAACCTTGAGAGAGGAGCAGAAATGGGCGAGGCTGATCTGGAGTGTCAGACCTGAGGTGGGAAAGGCAGACAGTAAGAGAAATGAGGGGGTTGGGGAGAGTACTTCCCTCAGCCAACAAAGCTTCCATGTACCACACTCAAGTTCCTATAAGCAAACCCAGTCAGGGAACTTTCACAAAGCCCTCCTCCTTTTTCTCCTTATAACCTTTCTCTAATTCATTGTCTTTCTATCTACCCAAAGATCTATAGGGTCATTAAACAAGGAACAAAGTGTCACCCAGCTAGGTCCCCTCTTTCTTGGGGCACCTATGAAGTCCCAGCCACCACAGCACTGCTGCAAAACCTCCCAACTCTCCCACCCTCACTCCCGCCCCGGGACACATCCATCCCAAAAGCTCTGCTCCAACCCAATCACCTATGCTGTGCTTCTGCTGGGCCCCTTCCTACTGTGGCTGGAGTCCCCATTGGGCAGGCCCCACCTGTAGCCGGAGGCCTCTCTGGAGTTGAGGTCTGGGAATGAAGGGGAGTAAAGAAAATCAGTTAGAGAAAAATGGCTGTGGATGTGCGCTTAAGTGTATGTTCCTTCCAGACACATGGCCCCAGAGTCAGAGAAGCGAAAGAGTAAACCATGCTGTGCCTCATGTCTGAGAATAAAATTTCAGGGTGAGGCCCTTTGTTCTATTAAGGCCTCCACTACTAACTATCACGTTAGTACTAAGGCTCATGGGCTAGCAGCTGTGACCAGAGCCAGATCACCATCCCATCCTGCTCAGGGCCTCCAGCAGCAAAGTCACAGAAAGTTGGTGGCCAACTTTAGATGGAACCCAGGTCATGTGACTCCCAATACTGTCCTTTTTCTGTACAAGGCTAATTTCATTTTGCTTTCAAATTATAAATAGGGTATCCTAATCCTTAAAATGAGAGGACATAAAACTGATTAAATAAATATAGTAAATACTGAAGTATGATCTCAATTACTTGAATGGCATGTTTCCTGAGGGTATCTCAGAGAGGGAGGGAGGAGGCAGCTGGAAAGACATCAACCTGTTGAGAGAAACTAAAAGGTAGAGAGAGGTTGAGGAGAAGCCAGAGAAGCATGGTAAAGACCAAGAAAAATGTCCCCCATGTCTCAGAGATGAGACAGAAGGATGAATTGGAGCACTGTCCCCATCACATGTCCGTTTTGGAAACTGCAGCCGAGGACTTAAAACTCAAGGTACTTCTCAAGCCTTCTTCTTGGTGTGGCTTAATTCACTCCGTGGCCTTCACCCATGGAGCTAGTTATCACTCAGCCAAAACCCTGGCATACTCATATAGTGTTGGACACGTGCCATGATCCCCTTCTCGCCTCCCACCCCCAGGTGGCCTGGGGAAAGTGATACATGTACTGTATGCTGGCCCAGGGGCAAATAAACACAGAAAAGCAGTCAGTTCTGCTTACCTCTACCCTCTCCCTTCTTCAGGTAACCTCTCTCCACCCCCAGGTCTCAGTATCATCTCACCAGGGTGTGAGTCAGGTCCAGTCCACCCCAGGCCAAATGGGTCCTCATGGCATCCGCCTACTTGGCCACCAGCTGCTCTCGCACAGAATCAGGCTCTTTCTGGGGAGAGGGAGATAATGAATTACTGGGGGAAATCTGGGCTTTGTTGTTCTCTGGAGAAAAAAAGAAATAAAAAAGGGAGGAAGAAAGGGGGCTTTGTCTTCCCTCATTTTTGCCCCATTCCCGAATGCCTTTGCCAGGGTCCTACCCAGAACTGTGGACAGAGATGAACTCTTCCTCAGAATAGTGCCCCAGGACCTAGCACACAATGTGCACAGGGAATGTTTAATGAGTGAACCATTGAGGCAGAGAAGACAAGATGTGAAGGCAGGAATGTTAGAGAAGTATTCCTGGAGGGCCAGAGGAAGGGTTAGATTCTAGAGTGGAGGGTCTCACCTGACACTGGGCATGATTGTGCTGCCCCAGCCTGGCTGCAGCAGCCCCCAGACCTTTGCAGGCCTGCCACTGCCCCTTCATGTCTACTGGGAAGAGAGCCTGAGAGGTCCTTTTATGGCTCCTACCCCACAAACCCTCTCCTCAAGAGGTATTTTCCGCCCCCAAGTCCCCTACTGCTTCCTATCAGCCCCAAGGGCTCTCAGCCTCTGATCCACCACTCCAAACCACCTGCTAACCCCCTTACCCTCACCAATGTCCTGGGTATCCTGCAGAGCATATAGGTAGTTGTCTCTGCCAGCCTTGTGGTCCCCCAGCTGGCTCACTGCGAATGCCAAGCTGCCAAAGCTCCGGCCCTGCTCCCACCGCTGCCGCACAGAGCCTGATGACAAAGGCCACCCAATTCTACGAGGGGCCCTTGGCTGCTGGGCATCAGTACCCTACCCCCCAAAAACCAAGGGAAAGTTTCCGTTGTCAGTCACAGCACAACTTCAGGTGTTCAGGTGTTCCACAGAGGCCCAAACTTCCAATACCTACACCCAGCCTCTCCGCACCTCTGATGCCTCCCTCTGCTATTCTGAGTCAAGCAACAACCCTGAGAGGTAGGCAAGGCAGGTATTAATAGCTCTTCTTTCTGCCCATTGCTGCGTTCCCAGCTCTAGGCCTCAGCCTTTGGGCCCACAACACTTTGCCCTATCTGGCTATCCCACCTCCTGCATCCCCAGCCCTCATCCCCCTAGTTCTAGTCTTCCCAGCCCCATAACTAGTTCTAACGGTTAATCCACTTTTCAGCATTGGGCCCCTGCTGGAACCCCCTCTTAGTCCTTTAGTCTTAATACCATTCTCCAGCCCCTGGTACTCACCATGCAGGTCAGCAGCTTTCTGGTGAAACTCCTGGGCTTCCTGATAGTTGCCAAGGGCACTGTGGGCCATCCCAAGGTTTCTCAGCACTGTGGCCTTCTCTCCTGGCTCCTGGCACAGGGGAGGGCCTGCCGGAAGGGCTCTACTGCTATCAGGAACAGCTGGAGCTGGGAGTAAACTAGGCCTAGGTCATTAAAGACTTGCCCTAGAAGGCAAAGCCAAAGTCAGATGCAACTGAGGCTATACTGTTATAGCCTTTGTTCCACTCTTGCAACCCCTTCCCCACCCTCAGAAATGCCTCTGCTTCCACTTCACCTCTCAGAGGATCACCAGGTCTGAGCCTCCCCATATCCCACACCTCTCTGACCAAAGAACTTACCCAGCAGTCCCCGCTCAGTACTCATTTCAGCAAGCCTCTGGCTCTCCTCCAGCACCTGCACCACTTCACCCAGGCATGCTGCCCACTCTTCAGCATACACCCTGCTGTGGCCCCCAATGCCAGAGCTGCAGCCTGGGGCTGTTTTGTTTGGGCATATGTCCGGTCTGCTTCCTGCAGGCAGTGGGTTGATAACTCAGGCTGTCCTAGAGCCTGGTAGCAGGCTCCCATTTTTTCCTGTGTTTACCCCTGGTCACCTAATGGCTGGTAGTGGTCCAGGGCCCTGTGGTACCAGGCCAAAGCTTGAGGCAGTTTGCCCAGGGCTTGATAGGTGAAAGCCACATTGAAACACTCATCACCATGACACCCACCCTGTGACTTTTCTTTTTAGGTTGGGCTCTTAGGCGCAGCTCAAGGCATCTGGCTGGGTCCCCAATCTCCACATAGGCAGCCCCCAGGTTGAAGGCACAGGCCTGGAGAGTAGGACTGTCCCTTTTTTGTGGGGCCTTGAAGGCCAGGATCCCTCTGGAGGCTGGCCAAGGCCTCATAGTTCTGCCCGGCCAATAGGGCTCTGTGGCCAGCCCCAGTGAGGGCTTGAATGCTGGCCTCTTTCTGTTTCCACTTTCTTTTCTTCTTTTTCTTCTTGGAACTTGAATACTCAGGCTCTTGTGGGGTAGCGTCAGGGTTGGGGGAAGACATAGTACTGAAAATGGAAAGCACAGGTTTATATGTTACCCTTTCTTTTCTCCAAAGACGGATACCTCTAGGGCAGCAATTTTCAACCTTTTTCATCTCATGGCACACATAAACTAATTCTAAAATTCTGTGGAACTCCAAAAAATATATATTTTGCTGATCTGAAAAAGAATTATAGGTATAATTTTTATGCATTCACACCGGACAGCTACTGTTATATTAGCTGTTGTCATTTTTTAATTTGACAATCTAAGGAAAAAGAGGTTAATGACCCTGACTAAATAGTCAGCTGTTGCATATTTTAATAAAATGTTGCAGCTGACCTGTGGTGGCATAGTGGGTAAAGTGTCGACTTGTAACACTGAAGTCACCAGTTCGAAACCCAAGGCTTGCCTAGTCAAGGCACATATGGGAGTTGATGCTTCCTGCTCTTCTCCCTTTTCTCCCTCCCCTCTCCCTAAAATGAATAAATGAAGTCTTAAAAAAAATATTTTGGCACACCAGTTGAAAATTGCTACTCTAGGGAAATTGAGCTCTACTCTTGCCCTGGTGTGAGCCTCAAGGTTTCAAGAATCTCTCTCTGCCACCTCACTGCTTCATCTCTCCCATTGGGCACCATCTCAACTCACTCTAATGTCCTAACTAATTCTTAGTCCTCCTTCAAGACTCAGTTCAAGTAATAGCTTCCTTCAGAAAGTCCCCTCCCCTCAACCAGCTGAGCCCTTCTGTACTCCCATAGCACCTTATGCACTTTATGGCATTTATCCCACTGGGTTAGAGTTGTTAACTTTCTTATCTATCTCCACTATTAGATCTGGAGCAACTTAAAGAGCTTGGCACATAGTAGATTCTCAATAAATATTTATCAAATGAGATGAAAAGGTTATGGAGATGGATGGTCTGATAGTTGCAACAACATGAGAACACTTAATATCACTTTAAATGGTTTAAAACTACAAATTTCACGTTATATATATTTACTACAATAAACATGTTTATTGAATGAATAAATGAGTGTATGCATGAACTGAGCACATACAGGGCCTCATCTCCACGGTCTCCTTCACGCTGTGCCTCCACAGACACCCTATCCACTGTGTTCCTGCTGTCAAATCTCCAGACATGGTTCAAGTCTGTTTCACAAATATTCAGTGAGCTCCTGCTATGTACCAGGAACCCTGAAAGGCACTGGGGTCACAAAGCTGAAGAGGCTATTGAAATGGCAAGGAGCCAACAACTTTTAGGAGTAAGAACTCTATTTCCACCGATCCCTACTCCCTATGTCAAGGGGAACTTCTTTCTCCCCTATCTCCTTAGCTTTCTGTCTGCTACCTAGTTCGGGTTCCCCAACATCCTGCTCTGGTCTCTAGGGTGCTCTTAAATATAATCACATTTCTCTCATCAGCAAATGTTTCCCCTTAGTATCTCTCCCCTAGAAAGAAGAGCTGTTTTATGAACTCTCAAGAGAGAGGAAATGGAGTGAAAAAGACCTAGGAAAAGAGCTCTCAGCCCCTCCCCCCTTTCCCTTCCACCCCTCCTCCTGGTCTTAGGAGAAATACGCAGAGGTGATAAATACATTCTATTTTTGAAGAAATTTCTCCTGCTCCTAAGAACAACGAGGAATCGTACCTCTTCCAGGCCCTCATTCCTGGAGCATTCCTAGCCACCCCCACCAGGTTTTGGGGTTCCAGCCAAGGATGCCTTACCTCCTGCAGCTAGCTGGCTTTCTGGAACAGTCCCTGTGGCTTGGGTTACCTACCCTAGCTCCTTGCTCAGAGCCCACCGCTGTTACCAGACAACCAGGTACCGCCCTCCATTCCTAGGGAATTCTTTGATTGACAGCTCAGATGCCCTATCTTAGTGCTGAACACGTTGATGCTTGGGCACAGACACCTGAATTCCATTGTCCTTCCTATTCCACTACTCTCCACACCTGCAGACGACACACCTCTCAAGTCCCTCACTCCAAACAATAAATCAAAGCATCATGGGCTTGTTACTAGTTACAACTTCAAAGATCATCTATCTATCCCATATCTTCATTTCACAGAGGACAGGGCCAGGCTTAGGAAACAGGTGTGACTTGCCTGAGGTCACAGAGCAGTCATGCAGCTGGGATTAGATCCCTGTTTTCTGACTCTAGGCTAAATAGACTAGGGTCAGTTTCACTAACTATAATTGCAAACTTTAATAGGCTTGAGCTGTCCTGGAAGTGGACCCTTTTACTCTCTCTCTCTCTCTCTCCCCCCACACACACACACTATATTTCTGTGTGATAGTTTCACAGTTGGGAACAGGGTAAAGGTTGATGGTCAGGAAAGACCTAGAGATCAGAAGAGCCTTTCTTCCCCCAGACTTCTTTTTCCCAGCTCCACTGATCTGCAACCTCCAAGTTCTGCTTAATGAGAGGACAGCAGGCCCCAGAACAATGGGTATCTACTGCCCTAATTCACCCAGGGTGCCTGCATCAGAAAGTGAATGTCCTCATTTTCCTGAGAAAAGGCCTTTTTAAGTAGAGAGCACTTTGCCAGAAACAAAATCGTAAGGAAATAGTAGGGCTCACCTGCATTTGCCTGGCAGCCTTTGCTGAGTGCTTGCTGTGCCATGTGGAGTCCGGTTCTCCCAGATGCCTGAAACACCTGCCCCAGGAGGAGCTACTGCAGTGGGGGCCAGCAGCAAATATGCAGCTCAGTCTGTTGTTGACTCCTCAGGCTTCCCTTAAGGGGAGATGATTTGGGGTGGTGACAGGGACTGAAACTGTTCTCACCGTGGTTCCAATGACCTCTGAATGATCCAGTGATTATTCTTGAGTCTTTTGTTTGTTTGTTTGTTTGTTTGATTTAATTTTCTGATATAACTGACATATCCTTGCAACTCTCTCCTTGCTTGGCTTCCATGTCCCATTGTATCCTGGTTCTCTTTCTCTTGCTCTGACAATTCCTTCTCTGTCTCCTTTTCTGGGCCCTCAGTTCATATCTTAAATCCTAGTGTTCCCCAACACTCTGCCCTTTGCTCTTTCCTTTCTTTCTTCATCTTTTTTTTTTGTGAGCATGAGAAAGACAGGAAGGGAGAGAAAGAAGCATCAACTCACAGTTGCAGCACTTTAGTTGTTCATCAAATGTTTCTAATAGGTGCCTTGACTGTGGAACTCCAGCCAAGCCAGTGACCCTTTGCTCAAGCCAGTAACCTTTGGGCTCAAGCCAGCAACCATGGGGTTATGTCTGTGATCCCACCCCCAAGCTGGTGAGCCATGCTCAAGCTGGAGACTTTGGGGTTTCAGATCTGGGTCCTCAGCATCCCAGGTTGATGCTCTATCCACTGTACCACCACCAGTCAGGCCCTTTGCCTTTTCTTGCTTTATATACCCTTCCATAAACATTTCATTCACTCCTCTGATTTTTAACACCATTGACAAGCCATTAATTTCTAAATGTACACCTCTAGACTTAGCTTGTCCAGTAAAAATTCCTAGTTTCTCAAATCTGCCCATTCTGTGTTCCTGGTCTGAGCTAGTAAACCATCAACCCAATCTATAAACTGGAAACCTGGTAGACATCTGTAAGGCTGGTGGTTGTGGCCATACAGGTTCACATTGGATTCGGCCAGATGGTCAAGAAACTGTGGAGTAGGAGGATGGTGGACCATTCTGTTTATTAGAGTCTCAGAACAACGGACAAGCAAGCAGGCAGGGAAAAACCACTTCTCTCTCTCTTAGAGCTGATGAACAAATAGGCCAGGGTAAAAACCCCTTCTCCAGCAAAACAATAGCAAAAAAATAACCCCTCCCAATGGTGGTGGGCAATCCGCAATCTACAATCTGCCACCCTGAGGGCAAGCACCTGCAGCCTTACATTGACATGAGGTGCTGCCCTGGGGTTATGCACCAATCAGGCCAAGGGCAAGGGAGCAAGCCTCACACACTGGTTTGCCCAATGACATCCATGACTCCCCCTCTCCTCTTCTCAGTCCTATTGGTCCTACTTCTGGTAACTGTGTCCAGTATACCCTCTCCTCTGAAGTCTCATGGCCATAGCCTTGGAAGTGGTATAGTTTATAGTGATTAAAAACTCAAACTTGAAGTTGGGCTAAGTTTGAATCTTGGCTCTACCAGTTTTTAGCTGTGTAAAATTTCTAAGCCTCAGTTTCCCCAGCTATACTATGAAAAGTAGCCTGACCAGGTGGTGGCACAGTGGATAGAGCATTGACCTGGGACACTGAGGACCCAGGTTCAAAGCCCTGAGGTTGCTGGCTTGAGCACAGGTTCACCAGCTTGAGAGCAGGGTTGCTGGCTTTAGCATGGGATCATAGACATGAGTATCTGGTTTGAGCCCAAAGATTCCTGGCTTGAAGCCCAGGGTCGCTGGCTTGAGCTCAAGGTCACTGGCTTGAGCAAGGAGTCACTGGCTTGGATGGAACCTTCCCCCTTTCCCACAACAAGGCACATATGAGAGGGCAATCAATGAACAAGTAAAGTGCATCAACAACAAGTTGATGCTTCTCATCTCTCTCCTTTGCTGTTTCTCTCTCTCTCTCTCTCTCTCTCTCTCTCTCTCCACTAAAAAGAAAAGCAAAATAAAAAATATGCTGGGATGATTAAATGAGATCATCCTTATAAGATGATGCTAAATATAGTACCAGCATGTAATAAGCACTCAATGCATATGTGATCCATAACTCCAGCATTTGAGTCTGCATCTCTATGCAGTTCCTGTTTCAAGCAAACCCCTATTCCACTAGGATGTGAGTCAGTTTGATTTGTCTCTTCCATTCTCCCAGGATAAAGTTCAAGTTAGGAAGATTTGGGATGCTAAGGCTTAAAAGAGAAGGGCACCTATTTACTGTCCACTGACATCTTTTTTTTTTTTTTTTTTTATGGGGACAGAGACAGGGATAGATAGGGACAGACAGACAGGAACAAAGAGAGGTAAGAAGAATTAATCATTACTTTTGTTTTGATTTGTTTTATTTTTTCAATAAAATATTTATTATTATTATTATTATTATTATTAATTTCAATGGGGTGACACCAATAAATCAGGGTACATATGTACAATGAAAACATCTCCAGATTATCTTATCATTCAATTGTATTCCATACCCGTCACCCAAAATCAAATTGTCCTCTGTCACCTTCTACCTGGTTTTTCCTGTGCCCCTCCCCTTCTCTCTATCCACCCTCCCCTCCCTTCCCCCACCCCGTAACCACCACACTCTTGTCCATGTCTCATAGACTCACTTTTATGTCCCACCTATGTATGAAGTCATGCTGTTCTCAGGTTTTTTTTCTGATTTACTTATTTCACTCTGTATAATGTTATCAAGGTCCATCCATTTTGTTGTAAATGATCCGATGTCATCGTTTCTTATGGCTGAGTAGTATTCCATAGTATATATGTACCAAAGCTTTCTAATCCACTCGTCTTCTGACGGACACTTGGGATGTTTCCAGATCTTCGCTATTGTGAACAATGCTGTCATGAACATGGGGGCGCATTTCTTCTTTTCGAACAGTGCAATGGTGTTCTTAGGGTATATTCCTATGAGTGGGGTAGCTGGTTCAAAAGGCAGTTCGATTTTTAATTTTTTGAGGAATTTCCAAACTGTATTCCACAGTGGCTGCACCAGTCTGCATTCCCACCAGCAGTGCAGAAGGGTTCCCTTTTCTCCACATCCTTGCCAGCAGTTGTTCTGTGTTGTTTTGCTGACGAGCGCCATTCTGACTGGTGTGAGGTGATATCTCATTGTGGTTTTAATTTGCATTTCTCTAATGATTAGTGATGTTGAGCATTTTTTTATATGCCTATTGGTCATCTGTATATCCTCTTTAGAGAAATTTCTATTCATTTCTTTTGCCCATTTATTGATTGGATTGTTTGTCTTCCTGGTGTTGAGTTTTATAAGTTCTTTATAAATTTTGGTTATTAACCCCTTATCAGACGTGCTGTCAAATATGTTCTTCCATTGTGTGGTTTGTCTTTTTATTCTGTTCTTATTGTCTTTAGCTGTGCAAAAACTTTTTAGTTTGATATAGTCCCATTTGTTTATCTTGCCTTTTATTTCATTTGCCCGTGGAGATAAATCGGCAAATAAATTGCTGCTATAGATGTCGGAGAGCTTGCTGCCTATATTTTCTTCTAAGATGCTTATGGCTTCATGGCTTATGTTTAAGTCTTTTATCCATTTTGAGTTTGTTTTTGTGAATGGTGTAAGTTGATGGTCTAGTTTCATTTTTTTGCAGGTAGATGTCCAATTTTCCCAACACCATTAGTTAAAGAGGCTGTCTTTACTTTATTGTATGTTCTTTCATCCTTTGTCAAATATCAGTTGTCCATAAAGCTGTGGGTTTATTTCTGGGTTCTCTGTTCTGTTCCATTGATCTATGTGCTTGTTCTTATGCCAGTACCAGGCTGTCTTGAGTATAATGGCCTTGTAGTAAACCTTGATATCTGGAAGAGTGATACCTCCTGCGTTATTTTTTCTTTTTAAGATTGCTGAGGCTATTCGTGTTCTTTTTTGGTTCCATATAAATTTTTGGAATATGTGTTCTATATCTTTGAAGTATGTCATTGGTATTTTAATTGGTATTGCATTGAATTTATAAATTGCTTTGGGTAATATAAATATTTTAATGATGTTTATTCTTCCTAGCCATGAGTATGGTATATGCTTCCACTTGTTTGTATCTTCCTAGATTTCTTTTATCAATATTTTATAATTTTCCGAGTACAAGTCCATAAACTCCTTGGTAAGATTTACTCCTAGATACTTTTTTTTTTTGGCTGCAATAGTGAAGGGGATTGTTTCCTTAATTTCTTTTGCTGACAGTTCATTGTTGGTATATAGCAATGCCTCTGATTTCTGAGTATTACTTTACATTCTGCCACCATGCTGAATTCATTTATAATGTCCAGTAGTTTTTTGACTGAGACTTTAGGGTTTTCTATATACAATATCATATCATCTGAAAATATTGACAGTTTTACTTTTTCTTTTCCAATTTGGATGCCTTTTATTTCTTCTTCTTATCTGATAGCTGTAGCTAGGACTTCCAGAACTATGTAGAATAAAAGTGGTGAAAGGGGGCACCCCTTCCTGGTTCCTAATATTAAGGGGATTGCTTTTAATTTTTGTCCATTTAGTATGATATTTGCTGGGGTTTGTCGTAGATGGCCTTTATCATGTTAAGGAATGTTCCCTGTATTCCCACTTTACTGAGAGTTTTGAGCATGAATGGGTGCTGGATTTCATCAAATGCCTTTTCTGCATCTATTGAAATTATCATGTGATTTTTGTCCTTCCTTTTGTTTATGTGATGAATCACATTGATTGATTTGAGAATATTGAACCAGCCTTGTCTCTCCAGAATAAATCCCACTTGATTATGGTGTATGATTTTTTTCATATATTGCTGGATCCGGTTGGCTAATATTTTGTTGAGAATTTTAGCATCTAAATTCATCAGGGATATAGGCCTATAATTTTCTTTCTTTGTGTTGTCTTTGCCCGGTTTTGGGATCAGAATTATGCTCGCCTCATAAAAGGAGTTTGGAAGTCTTCCTTCCTCTTGAATTTTTTGAAATAGCTTGAGGAGGATAGGTGTTAGTTCTTCTTTGAATTTTTGGTAGAATTCACTTGTGAAGCCATCAGGCCCAGGACTTTTCTTTTTTGGGAGTTTTTTGATAACTGTTTCGATCTCATTTGTTGTAATTGGTCTGTTTAGGTGTTCTGATTCTTCCAGATTGATTTTTGGAAGGTTATATGATTCAAGAAATTTGTCCATTTCACCTAGGTTGTCTAATTTTTTGGCATAGAGTTCCTCATAGTATTTTCTTACAATACTTTGTATTTCTGTTTTGTTAGTCTTTATTTCTCCACTGTCCTTTTTAATTTTATTTATTTGAGTCTGCTCTCGTTTTTTCTTGGTGAGTCTAGTTAAAGGTTCATCAATCTTGTTTACCTTTTCAAAGAACCAGTTGCTGGTTTCATTGATCCTCTGTATTGTTTCCTTAGCCTCTATGTCATTTATTTCTGCTCTGATCTTTATTATTTCCTTCCTTCTACTTGTCCTGGGTTTTATTTGCTGTTGTTTTTCTAGTTCTTTTAGCTGCCGGGTCAGATTGCTTTTTGAGCTTTTTCTAGCTTCTTATGATATGCCTGTAGTGCAATGAACTTCCCTTTCAGTACTACTTTTGCTATGTCCCATAAAGTTTGAGTATATGTATGTTCATTATCATTGGATTCTAGAAACTTTTTATCTCTTCTTTGATCTCATTGTTAATCTATTCATTATTTAATATCATGCTATTTAGTTTCCAAGTATTGGAGTATTTTTCAGTTTTTCTTTTGTGGTTAATTTCTAGTTTCATGGCATTGTGATCAGAGAAAATGCTTGATATGATTTCAATCTTCTTAAATTTATTAAGACCATTTCTGTGTCCTAACATGTGGTCTATCCTAAAAAACATACCATGAGCGCTTGAGAAGAATGTATATTCCACTGCTTTAGGGTGAAAAGTTCTGAAGATATCTATTAAATCTAGTTGATCTAGTATGTCCTTTAAGTCGGCTGTTTCTTTATTAATTTTCTTTCTTGAGGATTTATCCAGTATTGTTAGTGGGGTATTGAAATCCCCTACTATGATAGTATTGCTGTTAATCTCGCTCTTTATATCTATCGAAGTCTGCTTTATGTATATCGAGGCTCCTATATTTGGTGCGTAGATATTTATAATAGTTATATCTTCATGTTGAAGTGTTCCCTTTATCATTATGTAGTGTCCTTCTTTATCTCTTACTACAGCCTTTGTTTTAAAGTCCATTTTGTCTGATATAAGAACTGCTACCCCGGTTTTTTTTTCATTTCCATTTGTATGAAATATTTTTTTCCATCTTTTTACCTTCAGTCTATGTGCATCTTTTGTTTTAAGGTGTGTCTCTTGTAGACAGCATATGTATGGGTCCTGTTTCTTTATCCACGCAGCTAGCCTATGTCTTTTGATGGGATATTTAATCCATTTACATTTAAGTTTATTATTGATATGTAGTTGTTTATTGCCATTTTATTCTTTAAAGCTGTATTCTTCTTTTGCTATATTCTTTCCTCCCTTTAAACTGTTCACAACAGGCCCCTTAGTATCTCTTGTAAAATTGGTTTTGTTTTAATGAATTCCTTGAGGCTCTCTTTGTCTGGGAAGCTCTTTATTTCTCCTTCAATTTTAAATGTTAGCATTGCTAGATAGAGTAGTCTTGGTTTTAGGTTCTTGTTCTGCATTACTTTGATTATATCTTGTCATTCCTTTCTGGTCAAGTGTTTCTGTTCAGAAGTCCGATGTCATCCTTATGGGGGCTCCTTTGTAGGTGATAGTCTTTTTTTCTCTAGCAGCTTTTAAAATTTTATCCCTTAGCTTTTGTATTTTAACTATGATGTGTCTTAGTGTAGAATTTTGGGGGTTTCTCTTTAATGGAGTTCTGTGTGCTTTTTGAACGTGTGGAATGTTTCCCAGCCTTAATTTATGGAAGTTTTCTGCTATGATTTGATTGAACAAAGTTTCCACTTTCTGTCCTCTCTCCACTTCTTCATGCACCCCTATGATGCGAATGTTGTTTCTCTTCATGTTGTCACAGAGCTCCCTTAGAGTTTCCTCACATTTTTTGAGTCTCTTTTCCTTTTTCTTCTCTGCTTCTGTGCCTTTGTTTATTGTGTCCTCTAACTTGCCGATTCGATCTTCAGCGTGATTCATCCTGCTTTTAATTCCTTCCATTGTGATCTTTAGTTCTGATACTGTATTTGTCTTTTCTGTCTGATTCTTTTTTATTATTTCAATTTTGTTTTTTATACTTGTTATCTCTTTATTTGGGTGTTCATAATGACTATCCATTGTTGCTCTAATTTCTTTGAACATCCTAACTATCATTACTCTATATTCTGCTTCTGGTAATTTGGTTATATCTGGTTCATTCAGGTCCTTCTCTGCGGATTTTTCTTAATTCATTTGGTTTGCATTCCTCTGCCTGCCCATTTTGTCTGTGTATAAGCTAGTTGTGGCCACTGGAGTCAAGTAGGTGTTGGCTTTGTGTTCTCTAGGTGTGGTCCATCTGCAGGCCCACCACCCCTGTGCTACTGCCTAGGGCAGTCTGTTATGGGCGTTGCAAGAGCCGGCCCACCGTGGGAGGGGCTGTCACTCAAGCCACAAGCCTCAGCACCAAGGGCAGAGGTGAGCACCTTTGCTCAGCTGCAGACCCAGCCTGTTTCCGGGCTTCAGCCCAACACCCAAAGTCAGAGCCTGCTCGCCACAGTTTCGCGGGTTGTGAGGGGCCTTTGACGTGCTCTCAGCTGTGTGCCTTTGCCCGTCAGGAGCTTTTTGCCCTCCCTCGAGGCCAGGGACCTCCTGCACAGGTTCGCAAACCACAGTTTATTGGGCCAGGCGTGTTTGCTAGTGTTCTCTCAGCTGTGAGCTTCCCCTCATCCCAAGCTCCTCCCTGCCCCTGCGTTCAGAGCCAGCTCGCGCACGCAGGATGGCTAACCGCAGTTTCTCTGGCCGGGCGTGGCTAGTAACGTGAGCTCAGCTGCGAGTCCCCGCCTGTCCCTGGTCCTAACCTCGTCCCCGCGGTCAGGGCGGCTTGCGCAAGGTCGCTAAGCAGATCTCTGCCCACTCCTGGGCTTCCGCTTTTTCACTGCAGGTGGGTTTACAGAAGGGCCCGCAGGTGCCGGACCGCTTTCACGCGTCCCCTCTGCTCATGCTGGTCTAGACCGAGCTCACACTGGCTGGGCCTTTGCTCACGCAGACAGAACCGCGTTTCAGCATTCTGCCATCACCATCCCTTCAGCAGCCCTCAGCAGAGTAGGAAGTGCCCTATCTCTTCATACTGTAGGCCTAGGAGATCCCTCCCTCTAAGCAACTCTGCTCTAATTGCCGCGTGAGAGCTTGTTTGACTAGTGTCCTGTCTCCCTTTGCTGGTATTGCTAGTTCCAGGGGAAATATTTGTTATTGATTAGGGAAGTGACTTAGCCCAGGGGTTAGGGTGGCTGTCCCTCAGAGTGTTTGTCCCTGTGCCTTCAGTCCACACTCTCTTCCCGCTGCTCTGGTCCTCTCCTCTGTCCCCGTTACCCGGAGCCCCGGGTGCGTGGTTGTGAGAGAGGGTTTCTGCGCTGTCCCTTTAAAAAGTATCTTGGGTCTGAGAAAACTGTCTCTTTCTCACAAACAGTATCCTCACTTGTTTCACAGCTCAATACTGTCCAAACGCCTCTTCTTGGCTCTGGGACTGCAAGCTGGGGCTTGGTTCCTGGGACCCAGGTCCCTCCCTCTCCACCAAACTCTCCTCCCGCCACACGGTTTTCTCTGGGATGCCGTTTGCTCCGGGGATCTGGGCAGCTCTCTTCGCGTTTTTGCTATTCCTACCAGTCTCAATGTGGCTTCTTCTGTGTTCCTTGGTTGAAGAGTCCACTTAGTTTAGTTCAAAGTTGGTTTATCCAGATGATGGTTCTTAAAATTGAATTATAATCCACTTTGGTTCTAGGAGTTGGAAGTTGGTATGTCCGCCTACTCCATCGCCATCTTCAGTCTTCCAATCATTATATTTTTGTTGCCTTCGCAACACCTTAGTTCAGGGGTGCTCAATACATCGATTCCGATCTACTGGTGGATCGCGAAGGAAGTGTGGGTAGATCGCATGACATTAAAAAGACATTTGTCTTTTGATTGGCATACAGGGTAGCCAATCTGACATCTGAACTTTTGAAACCCTACGCATGCGCATTAAGCCATGCTAACTTGTTTAGTTACATTGCTGCGTAGTTAGCCTTCAATTTATTTAAACAAAACACAACAAAGTGTATAAAAATGAGTGCCATAGCTGGTTCAAGTAAGAAGCCTAAAACCTACCACTTTCATAAAGAATAGGAGGGTATTTTTTTCTCTATGTCATATTCTAAGTGCGTTTGCCTCATCTGTCTGTGCCATTGCTATTCCAAAGAAGGAAAATGTGGAGCGGCTTTTTTGGACTGTTTATAAACACTATGACATTGATTTTTCTCTGAAAAGATAGCTGAGAAGGAGAAAGGTAAAAGAAAAATACACAATATTAAATAGTAATAATAGTAACTTAAATAATGATAATATAGAAGAAAAAAATTTATGTTTTGCATTTTTATTGTAGGTAGATCATTTTGACTTGGTCATCTTATAAGTAGCTCGAAGGCTGAAAGAGTATGGGCACCCCTGCCTTAGTTGTTCATTGATTGCTTTCTCACGTGTGCCTTGACCGCGGGCTTCAGCAGACCGAGCAACGCCTTGCTGGAGTCAGCGACCTTGGGTTCAAGCTGACGAGCTCAGGGTCTCAAACCTGGGTCTTCCCCATCCTAACTTAACGCTCTATCCACTGTGCCACTGCCTGTTCAGGCTCCACTGACATTTTCTTTCTTCTCATCCGCCTGACTCTTTCAGGCTCAGAGACACTTGTCTCAACCAGAAGAGTCACATAGGTACTTCCTTTCTGGGTGGTTTGGGCAATTTCTGCACAACAGCCTAAAGGCATAGTTGACTGGCTCATTATACATCTGTTCCTTCTCAAGGTCCTGTGTTCCTCCAGTGCTTCTCAAGAAGCAGGGAGTATGATCTCTATCACCAGCAGCCACCAACATCAAGATTTTTTCTACTTCCCCCTGGTGGTAGTGGAGGGTGGCAAGGGAGAATCCCTTCTGGGCTCAGGGAACACCCACTCTCTTCAAACCTCACATCTCTCAAATAGCATTGTCTTGACCTTGAGTCTCCTTTGTTTCTCTGAAGGTTTAGATATTTTCTGTTTTCTACTTTCACATTTCTCCCCTGAGTCTATGAGCCTAAGCTGCCTAGTTGTTTGAATGGGGCATAGGAGAAGGGCCAAAGGAGAAACATTAGCTGGGGGAAGACTATTAGGTAATGTACCAAAAAAATTTTTTTCAGTATAATTGTAGTTATCATTATTTTTATTAGTTCAGACTCTTAAAATCTATCACCTGTGCTATTACAATAAACTCCCAATTGATCTCTGTCCTTATCCTTGTCTCTCTCCCTTTCAAGCCTCTGCTGCAAAGAGAATCTCTACAAAAATATATATCTGGCTCTGACGTAAGTCTAAAGTATCCTTTGGCACATGAATGCTCCACAGACTGTGATGCCCAAGGCCCTGCAGGATCTGGACCTATTACTCTCCGGGATACTTCCTGCCTCTTCCTGGTTTAGCTTTGTTGTATAAAACTGAACCGACTTTACTTTCCTAAACTCACCTCCCTGCTTTTGCACATACTGTTTCCACTGACTGAAATTCTTCTTTCTTTCATCCTGTTGAATTCTTGTTAATTTTTCTTCTTTCTTTCTTTCTTTCTTTCTTTCTTTCTTTCTTTCTTCCTTCCTTCCTTCCTTCCTTCCTTCCTTCTTTCTTTCCTTCTTTCTTTCTTATTTTATTCAGTGAGAGGAGGGAAGACAGAGAGACAGACTCCTGTGTGCGCTGGGATGGGGATCCACTCGGCAAGCCCATAGTGGGTGATACTCTGCCCATCTGGGACCAAGGTTGCAACCCAGATCTTTTTTAGCTCCTGAGGTGGAGGCAATGGAGCCATCCTCAGTGCCTGGGGCCAACCTGCTCTAATCTAGCCATGGCTGCAGGAGAGGAAGAGAGAGAGAGTGAAGGGAGGGATGTGGAGGGGAGAGCAGATGGGTGCTTCTCCTGTGTGCCCTGACTGGAATCCAACCGTGACATCCACATGCCAGGCTGAGGCTCTACCACTGAACAAACCTTCCCCTGGTCCTTGTTAATTTTTCAACCCAGATCAGCTGTCACCTCCACAAAGAAAATCTTCCTGTTCTTCACTGAAATTAGCTTTTACTTTCTTCAAAGAAATGAGCCTTTTCTTTCTTTGAGAGAGAGAGAGAATGAGGGAGAGAAACATTGATCTGTTCCTATATGTGCCCTGACCAGGGATCTACCTGGCAAGCTCTGAACTTCCATTTCCTGACAATGTTCCAATCAACCGAGTCATTTGGCCAGGGCAACCACAATTAACTTTTTTTTGACATAAATTATAGCTTTTATTGAAAAAATTAATTTATAAACAAAACATTGTAAGAAAAGTGGCATTTTTTATTTTTTATTTTTTATTAACTTTAATGGGGTGACCCCAATAAATCAGGGTTCATATGTACAATGAAAACATCTCCAGATTATCTTATCATTCACTTGTGTTGCATACCCATCACCCAAAGTCAAATTGTTCTCTGTCACCTTCTACCTTGTTTTCCCTGTGGCCCTCCCCTTCTGCCTATCCCACTTTCCCCTCCCTCACCCCATCCCATAACCACCACACTCTTGTCCATGTCACATAGTCTCACTTTTATGTCCCAATATGTATGAAATCATGCTGTTCTCAGTTTTTTTTTTCTGATTTACTTATTTCACTCCGTATAATGTTATCTTCTCTGTATCACTGATCTCTAACTTATTTGACTATATGTTTATCACTCATTCCAGAACAGCAAGCTTTTTTAGGGTATTAACTGTGCTTATATATCTGTGCGTCCACACCAACCAAGCCAATCTTCAAGTTAGTAGGACCAAGTATTCTATAGGAAGTTGGACGTGGTTAATGGGAATACTGGGGGCAACAATAAATGTATGGCCAACGGAAGGAGCTAGTTGAAATAAGATGGTTTAGCAACTAAGGAGCCCTGGAGAAAAAGCAAACCAGAGTACGGCCGGGAGGGGAGCGCTTCTCCCCTACTGGCGCAGTATTCTTGCCCTACTTATCTGGCGGCGTGTTTCCACAGCCTGGAACTACAAATCCCAGTGTTCTCTGTGCATATACAGGAAGTGTCCTATCCTACTGTGGAAATGGTAAGGGGCAGTGGCCAGCGGCGGGAGATTCAAACCTGGAAAAGAAGAAACATGAAGGGGAGGGGAGCAGTACCGGGCCTGGTGGTCTGTGAGTGTCATACGGAGCCGAGGAGGGCCCAGTGGTGGTGTCCCTGCCAGGGGTCGGTGGTTCTAGAAGTGGGTTGGCGGGACTATGTTCAGTGGGAAGGGAGCATTGAGTCTGGACTCCTGTATGCAGGAGTAAAGCTGTGAATAGCAAAATTGCCCCTACTTCTGTGCTTACAAAGAGTTTTCTCCCTATTCCCAAATGTTGGGGCACCTACATTCTGGTCTGGATGGCCCCTTAAAATCCAGCATTTAATGCCCTGGCCAGATGACTCGGTTGGTTGGAGCCTCATCCTCAAGCTCAGAGGTTGCTGGTTGGATTTCTGGTGAGGGCACATGCGGGAACAGATTGATGTTCCTGTCTCTGTCTTTCCTCTCTCCCTAAAAATTAATAAAGAATCTTTTTAAAAATTCAGCACTTAATAATGGCTGCCGTGCTTGCTTGCTAAGTGCTACCAGGGGACTGGACGCCTGAAGAGACCCGGGGGGTTAGGGACCAAAGTTTTGCCACCCCCAAATATACCTTTTAGGATATTGACTGTAAGCTAGTTATTAAGAAATACAAGACTCAGAAAGAACCTTTGACACTCTCTCCGTACCTGCTTAAAGGAGTTCAGAAAATTTTGCTTAATATATAAATTAAATGTAGTAGGCAGGGAGATACCAGCAAAGCGTATTATTTTTAATTTTTTATTATTTTAAAACTATTTATTGATTTCAGAGAGAGAGGAGGGGTAGGGGGGACCAAGAGAGAGAGAGAGAGACAGAAACATCAATCTGTTCCTGTATGTGCCCTGACCGGGTATCAAACGCACAACCTTTGTGTATCTGGATAATGCTCTAATCAACCGAGCTATCTGACCAGGGCTTTTAAAAAAAAACAAAACCTTTTTTTAGCCTGACCTATGGTGGCACAGTGGATAAAAGATTGACCTGGCATACTGAGGTCATCAGTGTGTAAGCCCCAAGCTTGCCTGGTCAGGATACTTAAGTGAAGCAACTACTACGAGTTGATGCTTCCCATACCCCCCACTACACGCACACTTTCTCTCAACTCTCAAAAAATAAAATAAAATACTTAAAATTTTTTTCACTGAATTTAGAGAGCTTGGCCTATGGTGGTGCAGTGGATAGTGCGTTGACCTATAACACTAACATCACTGGTTTGAAATCCTGGGCTTGCCCAGTCAAGGCACATAGGGCAAGCCACAAGCAAGCAATGAACTACTAAAGTGAAACAACTATGAGTTGATACTTCTCACTGCCCACTCTCCTCTCTCTCTGTAAAATCAATGTAGAATTTTTAAAATTGAATTGAGAGAGAGAGAGAAACATCAATCTGTTGTTCCACTTATTTAAGCATTCATTGGTTGATTCTTGTATGTGCCCTGACCAGGAATTGAACCCTCAACCCTGGTCTCTCGGGATGATGCTCTAACCAAAAGAGCTACCCTGTCAGAGCTAGCAAAACCTATTTGTTTAACTCCCCTCTGAGTACCCTTGTTTCTGGGCGGCCCAGCAAAAATTTGCCACGTTTGCTCTCTCCCATCTACCTGTGGTTTACCTGATTTCTGGTTGCAATCCCAGACCCCTTCCTCTGTATCCTTTGTTGAAAATGGCATATAAGCCCAACTGCCCAATGCCCCCTTGGGTCTCATATTCTTATGGCACCTCTGCCATATGTATATCCATACTAAACTTCTCTTAATCTGTCTCATGTTAATTTGATTATTCGCCCAGGCAGAAGAATTTAGGAAGGTGGGAAAAAGTCATTTTTTAACCCCCACCAGGCCTCTTGACTTTCTGATGCCTCCTTGGGATGATGCCTATCAGACTTTAGGGTATCAGAATTATGTGGGGCTCCTGTTTAAAATGCAAATTCATAAGCCCTATCCCACAGCCTTAGCCTCCAGTAGGTCTGGATGGGGGCTCATGCTTTGTATGTATAACCAGCCCTGCTGTGCTTCTTCCTCATCCCAAGTAATTATGATGCAAGTAGTCCATGAAAACACATCCTTCCTTCCTTCCTTCCTTCCTTCCTTCCTTCCTTCCTTCCTTCCTTCCTTCCTTCCTTCCTTCCTTCTTTCCTTCCTTCCTTCCTTCCTCCTTCCCTCCCTCCCTCCCTCCCTCCCTCTCACCCTCTCACCCTCTCTCCCTTCTTCTTTTCTTCTTTCCTTTCTTCCTTGTTTTCCTTCTTTTTTAATTTACTTATTACATCTTTAAAAGAGAGGGAGACAGACTGACAGAAACATCAATCTATTTCTGTATGTGCAACTTCTGCATATTGAAATGATACGCCAAGCTATCCGGCCAGGGCTCATGAACCACACTTTTGAAAACACTGCTTTAGAAAGAGAGACTGCCTGACCTGTGGTGGCCCAGTTGATAAAGCATCAACCTAGAGTTCTGAGATTGCCAGTTAAGCCCTGGGCTTGCCTGGTTAGGCACATATGGGAATTAATTCTTCCTGCTCCTCTTCCTTTCTCTCTCTCTCCCCTCTCTAAAACTGAATAAATAAAATATTTTGTTGTTGTTGTTATTATTATTATTATTATTGAGAGGCAGAGAGACTGACTTGTGCAGGCACCCTTACCAGGATCCACCCAGCAAGCCTCCTATGGGGCAATGTTCTGCCCATCCCTAGCTTCCATTGTTCTATTGCTTGGCAACCGAGCTATTTTAGCACCTGAAGCAAGGCCACGGTGCCATCCTCAGTGCCTGGGCCCAACTTGATCTAATAAGCCATGGCTCTAGGAGGTGGGGAGAGAGAGGGAATGGTTGCTTTTCCTGAGTTTCCTGACTGGGAATTGAACCAGGACTTCCACATGCCAGACCAATGCTGTACCGCTGAGCCAACCTATCAGGGCCAAAATCTTAAAAAAAAAAAGATGAGTCAGAAAGATGGGCAGAAGAAAGGTTTCCATTGGAACATGTGAATAAAAGGCAAAATTTTCTTCTTCCTCTCCATTGGGATTCAAAAGAAAAGCCCACATCTACCATGAAGGAAAGCTAGTTCCAGATCTGACAAGGACAGGAAGACCGATTTTTTTAAGACTGTGTGTGTGCGCACATGTGCTTGCATATGTTCACGTAAAGCCCTGCCCGTGTTTTATAATATTCAGCTCATAAACCTGAGGTGATATTATTCACTTACTGATTTATTTTTCATGCTTAGCAACAAACACTTTTTTCTTATACACCCCATTGAAAGAACTGATGGATTTCCTGTGATTGGCCAGTGCTTTCAAATCTGAACATGTGTGTGTGTTTTAACTTGATTAACTGCCAAATCACATAAGCCCTGCCCCTCCCTCAAATCATTTCAGGGTATGCAATATAAAGAAATAAGGTAAAGAGTGGGAATGGCATTAGGTGCTAAGTCAAAGACTGATTGACTAAGGTGTCTCTTTCAAGACCTCTGAGTTTATTTTCTTGATGTGTGTGTATATAGCTTTCTCTCATTCTAATTTTTTATTGTCTTCCCTAAGGAAACCAGAGGGATGGAGGAGAGGAGAAAGGAGTAGGATAAAGTGAGGCTGTGGCTAGGGCAGACTATGAAAGCTGTCTCATTTGAGAAATTTCCTATTTTTTGTTTGTTTGTTTTTGTTACAGAAATAAAAATGTTTGGAAAAACAAAATCATAGGTTGAGACTATAACTTTTTAGTTGAATTTATTTGGGTGACATTGGTTAATAAAATTATGTAGGTTTCAGGTATACAATTTTATAATATATCATCTGTTTATTGTATTGTGTGTTCATCTCCCCAATTCTCCTTCATCACCATTTATGCCCCCTTTACCCTCTTCTACTTACTCTTTTCCTTCTGTAATGCCCATACTGTTGTCTCTGTTTATGGGCTTCTTCTTCTTCGCTTAACCCAGTGGTTCTTAACCATTTTTGAGGTACTGAACCCATCAGTTTCATATGCACATTCACTGAACCCTTAAAATATGATTTTTTTTCCAAATTCAAGACATGGGTATATATTTTTTTACTGGTGCACAAAATGAGCCATGCATGAACATCAATCACCTTGCTCAAAGAACAAAACCAACAAAGTGCATGAACTCACAACAAATTACGCTATTACTTTATTCTGGCCTCCACGGCAGAGGCTTCTCCAAACCCCTGAGACTGACTCATTGAACCCCTGAGGTTTGATAGAACTCAGGTTAAGAACTACTGGCTTAATCCCTTCACCTTTTTCATCCTGCTCCTTCAACCCCATACACTCTGACTGCTGTCAGTTTGTTCTCCGTATCTATGAGTCTGTTTCTAATTTTTTTTGTTGGTTTATTTTGCTAATTAGATTGCTTATGTGATATCATATCATACTTCTCTTTCTCTGATTGGCTTATGTTGCTTAGCATAATACTCTCCAGGTTAATCCATGCTATTGCAAAAGTTAAGATTTCCTTTTTTACAGCTGAGTGGTATTCCACAGTCTTTTTATTCACTTTACTAATGGGCACTTGGGCTGCTTCCAAATCTTAGCTAGAGCTAGTGCTCAACTTATGACCATGATTGGTTCTGACAGACCAGTCATAACAAAATTTGGTTGTAATTTGAGTAGGCTATATGTACAGTACTGTGAAATTATGTTATAAAATCTTTAAGTCAAAGACAAAGACAATTTCCTCGTGGTAGACATCTTGGGAGGGGTTTGATGAAAAATATCCAAGACACAAAACACAAATTGCTGTACTGAGTCTGGAATAACACTTGAAATGGTGCAGATGAAGATGGTAGTGCTGCAGGAAGCTGGTCCACAGTATCTTAGGCCCAGCTGGGCAACACTTGCGCTGCCAGACACGGAGCAGCCATGGCTAGCGATTGTGGTCGTAAAGTAGTCAAATGATTGTAAGTTGCATAGGTAGTAAGTTGCTCAATACCTGTATCGTAAATACTGCAGTGAACATAGGGATTCCTGATTCTGGAATTTGGAAGTCAGAGTATTGTCTACATTTTATTTAGCCTGGAGATTATTTTCTTCCTCAGTTGACCTGTACCAAAAAAAGAGAGTAATGATACTTTTGTGATCTTTTAAAATTCTTTGTCCTTCCACTTAATCTTAAGTGAGTCGCCTTTTTCATGTGGTTCTCTCTAATGAACTGCCTTTCCCCCTTACAACCTATTCATTTTTAAAGTATTTTTAAATTTATTGATATTTTTAGAGAGAGGATGGGAGAGGGGGTGAGAGGTTTGTTGTTCATTTATTGGTTGATTCTTGTACGTGCTCCAACCAAGGATCAAATCTGCAACCTTGGTGTATTGGGACAACACTCTAACCAACTGAGCCACCTGGCCAGCTGTTTATTCTTTAAGATTCTACTCATAGTTCTGGTCGGATAGCTTGGTTGCTTGGAGTGTTGTCCCGGTGCACAGAGGTTGCCGGTTCAATTCCCTGGGAAGGGCACTTATAGGAGCAACTCGATGTTCCTGTATCTCTTCCTGATTCTCTCTCTCAAAAAAAGATTCTACTCGCCTGACCAGGTGGTGGTGCAGTGGATAGAGCATCGGACTGGGATGCGGAAGACTCAGGTTCGAGACCTCGAGCTTGCCAGCTTGAGCGCGGGTTTATCTGGCTTGAGCAAAAGCTCGCCAGCTTGGACCCAAGGTCGCTGGCTCCAGCAAGGGGTTAATAAGTCTGCTGAAGGACTGTGGTCAAGGCACATGTGAGCAAGCAATCAATGAACAACTATGGTGTCGCAATGGCAATGCAAAACTTATGATTGATGCTTCTCACCTCTCTCGGTTCCTGTCTGTCTGTCCCTATCTATCCCTCTCTCTGACTCTCTCTCTGTTCCTGTTAAAAAAAAAAAAAGATTCTACTCATAGGTAGAATCCTCTGCTCCTTGTATAGACTATTCATGGCCTATAATCACACTTATAACATTAAGTTAGAGGGTTTCTTTTACTTACATGTTGTTCTGTTCTAATAATTATCTCTGTATTTCCTCAGAGTTGGGGTCCACTAGTGCAGTGACTGACATATAGGAGGTATTGAATGAATGGCTATTGAATGATGAGTCATAGCTGGTTCTGTTAACCTAGTCTCAGGGAGAGTATACTGCTCACAAAATTTAGGGGATATTTAAAAATGAATATGAAGCAATTAAATATCTCCTAATTTTTGTGAGCAGTATATTTGAGGAGGATGACACAAGTCAGTTCTTGGAGAACTCAGAGTCTAATTAGAAATAAAATAAGGAGCTAAGTTGCCAGGCTAGGAGGGATCTGGATATCGCTGCTGAGAGGCCCCGAGGGAGGGTACACGAAGTAGATTTGAGAAGGGGGAAGTCAAGAAGATGGCTGAAGAGGAATGGAAAGGAATGCCTCTAATACAGGAAGGATCCTCTTGTTAAAGGGTTCAAAGGCCATCCTTCAATATGGTGCTGACTAGGACAGCTTGACTGAATGGAAGCAGAAGATTGGAGTCAGGCTGTCCTGGGAAGAGGGAAACTGGTTTATGGGAGATGCTTCTGGCCTCAGAGCAGAGTTGCCTAAGAAAGTCTGTTAAGAACATCACATAACACACTTCCACTGCTATGGGCCCTATCTAATGTTCCCTTCATTGACCTATTTATTCCCTTTCACTCCTCAGATGACGCCTCACAGCTGAGGAAATGGATGAGCAGAGGCAAAAGAACGTTGTCTATCATTATCTGTTCCGGCTGGAGGAAGCCAAATGGTGAGCAGAGGGATTGCCTGTTTCTGGCCTCCCTTTTCCACCCTGCCCACTCCAGGCACCTGCCCCCAAAGCAAGAGCAAAAGGACAAGAGTCCACTGTGTGGGAAATAGCATATTTTTTAGAGCAGTTCTAGGTTTACAGTACAATTGAGAGGAAGATACAGAGATTTCCCATATCCCTCCAGCTCCCACACATGCATAGTTTCCCTCATTCAACATGCCCCCACAAGAGTGGTACATTTATTACAATTGAACTGACATTGACACATCATTATCACCCACAGTCCACACTTTACACTAGGGCTTACTATTGGTGTTGTATATTCTGTGGGTTTGAACAAATATATAAGGACTTGTATCCGCCATTATAGTATCATACAGAATCCTTTCACTGCCTTAAAAATCCTTTGTATCTCCCCCTTCTCTCTAACCCCTGGCAAAAACTGATCATTTTATTGTCTCAATAGTTTTGCCTTTTTCAGAATGTCATATATTTGTAATCATATAGTTTTATAGCCTTTTCAGATTGGCTTCTTTTTTGTTTTCTTGTTTTGTTTTGTTTTTTGTATTTTTCTGATGTGAGGAGCAGCGTGTAGCAGACAGACTGACTGGGATCCACCCAGCATGCCCACCAGGGGGCGATGCTCAGCCCATCTGGGTCATTGCTCTGCTGCAACCAGAGCCTTTCTATTGCCTGAGGTGGAGGCCATGGAGCCATCTTCAGCACCCTGGCCAACATTGCTCCAATGGAGCCTTGGCTGCAGGAGAGGAAGAGAGAGATAGTGAGGAAGGAGAGGGTAAAGGTGGAGAAGCAGATGGACACTTCTCCTATGTGCTCTAACCGGGAATTGAACCCGGGACTTCCACATGACTGGCTGACGCTCTACTGCTGAGCCAACTAGCCAGGGCCTTAGATTGGCTTCTTTTATTTAATAATATGCATTTAAGATTCCTCCGTGGCCCTGGCCAGTTAGCTCAGTCGGTTTGTCCTGAAACAAGGTTGCCGGTATGATCCCCTGTTAGGATACACGTGGGAAGCAACCAGCAACCAATAAATGCATGACTGAGTGGAACAACAAACGAATGCTTCTCATTCCCCTCGCCTTTCTCTCTCTTCCTCTCTCTGCCTCTATAAAAATCAATCAATCAATAAAACCCTGGCCCAGGCTGGATAGCTCGGTTGGTTGGAGCATTGTTCCAGAGTGCTAAGGTTGCCAGTTTTATCCCTGGTCTGGGCACATACAGGAACAGATCGATGTTCCTGTCTCTCTTCCTTCCTCTCTCAATAAAAACAATAAATAAATCTTTAAGAAACAAAACAAAAACCTTGGCTGGACAGATGGTTGGCTAGATTGTTTTTCTGGCTCAGAAGTTGCCACTTTGATTCCCGGGTCACAGCACATACAGGAGCAGCTTGATGTTCCTATCTCTCTCCCTGCCTCTCTCTCAAAAACAAAAACAAAACAAGCCAAAGATTCTTCCATGTCTTTTCATTGCTTGATAGCTCATTTCTTCTGCATATTTCTTTTTTTACAGGGACAGAGAGAGAGTCAGAGAGAGGGATAGATAGGGACGGACAGACAGGAACGGAGCGAGGTGAGAAGCACCAGTCATTAGTTTTTCGTTGCCATTGCAACACCTTAGTTGTTCATTGATTGCTTTCTCACATGTTCCTTGACTGCGGGCCTTCAGCAGACCGAGCAACCCTTGCTGGAGCCAGCGCCCTTGGGTCCAAGCTGGAGAGCTTTTGCTCAAACCAGATGGGCTCACGCTAAAGCTGGCGAGCTTGGGGTCTCGAACCTGGGTCTTCTGCATCCCAGTTCGATGCTCTATCTACTGCGCCACCACCTGGTCAGATGGTAGCTCATTTCTTATTTGCACTGAATAATATTTCATTGTCTGCGTGTACCAGTTTATTAATTCACTCACCTATTGAAGGACATCTTTGTTGCTTCCAAGCTTTGGCAATTAAGATTAAATCTGTTACAAACATCCATGTGGAGGTTTTTATGTGGACATAAATTTTCAACTCCTTTTGGTAAATACCAAGGAGCATAATTGCTGGATCATGTGGTAAGAGTACATTTTGTTTAAGAAAGCACTAAATTGTCTTTCAAAGTGGTTGTATCATTTTGCATTCCCACTGGCAATAAATAAGAGTTTCTTTTGCTCCACATCCTTGCCAGCATTTGGTGTTGTCAATGTTCCATATTTTATCCATTTAATAGGTGTATATTAGTATCTCATCATTTTCTTTTACAGGGACAGAGAGAGAGTCAGAGTGAGGAATAGATAGAGACAGACAGGAACGGAGAGACATGAGAAGCATCAATCGTTAGTTTTTTGTTGCCATTGCGACACCATAATTGTTCATTGATTGCTTTCTCACATGTGCCTTGAGTGTGGGCCTTCAGCAGACCGAGCCACCCCTTGCTGGAGCCAGCGACCTTGGGTCCAAGCTGGCAAGCTTTTGCTCAAGCCAGATGGGCCTGTGCTCAAGCTGGAGACCTCAGAGTCTTGAACCTGGGTCTTCCATATCCCTATTCGACGCTCTATCCACTGCACCATCGCCTGGTCAGGCTCATCATATTTTAAAAAAAGAAAAATGTAGCAATTAACACACTTTTTTAATTTGTTTATAAATATTTTAAGGTTTAAAATTGTTTGAAGTTCATAATTCCTTGTAGGAAAACATTACCTGAATGAATACCCTAATGTCAAACCACTGTAGAATGTTGCAGCTTCATTTAGGGTGGATGATTAGGAATTCTCTTCAAAGCACCTCAGCTTTCTCCTGAGGTCAGAGGAACACTGGTTTGTATTCTTGCAACAGTCATCGGGTGATACAAGTTGCTTTTCCTTCAGAAAGGGCTTTATTATTCAGATGGGAATTAAGGTTGACTTCTGAATTTGGCTGACAGTTTAGTGATGAGATTCATAACCTTTGGGCTGCTCTGATAGTTTGACATATTTGACAGGTCTGGGCTATATCCTGGAAGGCCACCTAACTTCTGGATTCTTGTGGCTACAAAAACCTCTGTATCACAGAATTTTGTTGATCCCATGCATTACTGCCAGACCAGGCAAGCCCCCTCTCATCCCAGGCTTGCACCCAGCAAAGCCACCTGGAAAAGAGTCAAACTGAGCTCCTAATTGTGGTCTGGCTTTGTCCTCCCTCTGATCTCTTTCATATTCCTTCAGAATCTTCTTAACCCTTTCCATTCTTTCTTTGATCTCTTGATCTTCACCTTTTCACTTTCTCTGACATTCTGCAATTTTCTGTGCCCTTGGTTGTACTTCTTTTAGCATTTCCCTAGCATCTAGGTCAGTGATGGGCAATCTTTTGAGCTTGGTGTGTCAAAATTCACCAAAAAACCGAGCATAACTTCGGTGGTGTGTCATTTTGAGAAAAATGGCCTAACCAGAAGTCCCAGAACTAGACTCTCTGTGCCGGAGTTCTGTTGTTTTGGCGTACAGACCTCCAGAACAGAGTGTCTGCACTACAGCAAATGTTTTATCCTTGGCTACTGCACCTGGCCATGCCCAAGCCAAGGATAAAACGTCCTTCTCAGCATGCGGCCCCTTACTTCTTTGGTATGCGGCCGCATGTCATTGAAAATGGCTACGGGTGTCAGTGCTGACACGCATGTCATAAGTTCGCCATCACATATCTAGTCATAATCTAATTTACATGCAAAAGACTGCTTCTTCCCAATGGCCCAGAAGTCAGTGTGTTTTTCCTTGCCACTTGTAAGGCTGAGCTGAATCAGGATTTATTTCAATAGCTATGCCAGTCTTGGATGGCAGCATTTGGCTCCTGTAATTTGAAAAAGACACTGGGTATTTTGGAATTTAGAATGGCCAAGTGAGGATTCAGCTTGATGGTCAACAAATCCATGGCTTTCTGTGATTCACCATCATTTTGGGCATCAATGACAGCCATTTTTTTAATCATCATTTGTCTGATCTCTCCTTGGTTATCTCTACATTTTTATCTCATTCTTGAGGAGCATCAGTATCTGGTTCAATCATACATTCACTGTCAATTTCAAGATCACTTTCCTCACTTGATGGTTCTTCTGTCCTTATGTTTTCCTCTGCCTTCTTATAATTCATTTTTTTCCTTGATATTCTGATTTAGGTTGTTTTTTTTTTTTTCTTTTACAGGGACAGAGTGAGAGTCAAAGAGAGGGATAGATAGGAACAGAGAGATGAGAAGCATCAATCATTAGTTTTTCATTGCCATTGCGACACGATAGTTGTTCATTGATTGCTTTCTCACATGTGCCTTGACCGCAGGCCTTCAGAAGACCAAGAAACCCCTTGCTGGAGCCAGCAACCTTGGGTCCAAGCTGGTGAGCTTTAGCTCAAGCCAGATGAGCCCACACTCAAGCTGGCAACCTCGGAGTCTCGAACCTGGGTCTTTCGCATCCAAGTCTGACATTCTATCCACTGCGCCACTGCCTGGTCAGGCCTGATTTAGTTTTATGAGTAGCAGGTGGTTTTATACCCCCCCACCACCACCACCAATTCTCTCCATATACTCCCTAAGGAAGTGTTATTTCCCCATTGTGCAGAATGCTCAGATCCAGCTTACACAGTTTTATGTAGGCCCGAAGCTGGGTGGAGTAGGGTGTGGTGGTCCATGGTCAGACAACTGTGGGAGGCAGCAAGCTTGGCTGAGAATGTGACCCAATTCCAGGGGGGCTAGGTAGAAGAAAGGGTGACTGTCTCGAGGCAGAACTTCATCATTGCTTTAATTTACCTTTCTTTAATGACATAGGATGTGGAGCATCTTTTCTTTATTTTTTTTTTTAATAAGGTAAGTGTTTATTCCAGTGTGAATTTCTTTTCTTTTCTTTTTTGTGGCAGAGACAGAGAGAGTCAGAGACAGGGACAGAGAGGGACAGATAGACAGGAAGGGAGAGAGATGAGAAACATCAATTCATTCTTGCGGCTCCTTAGTTGTCATTGATTGCTTTCTCATATGTGCCTTGACCCTGGGGGGGCTACAGCAGATCAAGTTACGCCTTGCTCAAGCCAGTGACCTCAGGTTCAAGCTAGTGAGCTATGCTCAAACCAGATGTGACCGTGCTCAAGCTGGCGACCTTGGGGTCTCAAACCTGGGTCATCCACATCCCAGTCTGACGCTCTAACCACTGCGCAACCACCTGGTCAGGCGTGGAGCATCTTTCCATATGCTTATTTGCCATCTGTATATCTTCTCTGGTAAGGTGTCTTTAAAAGTCTTCGGCCCGTTTTTTAAATTGGGTTGATTGTTTTCTTACTAGGTTTTGACAATTTGTGTATCTTAGATAAAAATTCTTTATTTGGTACACATTTTTGCAAATATTTTCTCCCCTTCTGTGGCTTGTCTTCTCATTCTCTAGATAGACATTGTCTTTTGTAGAGTAGAATTTTTAAATATTAGTGAAGTTCAACTTATTAACTATTTCAAGGATTATGCCTTTCTTGTACCTAAAAGTCATTGCCATACCCAAGGTCATTTAGGTTTTCTTCTATATTATCTTCAAAGAATTTTATAGTTTTGTGTTTTACATTTAAGTTGATGCTCCATTTAGAGTTGATTTTTGTGAGGGGTGTAAGGTCTGTGTTTATATTTATTTAGTTAGTTTATATTTTTTAATTATAGTTGATACTCAATATTAGTTTATATTAGTCTCAGGTGTGCCACTTTAAAATTTATGAAGTAACCCCTCCCTGATAATTCAAGTGCCCACCTAGCACCATACATAGTTATTACAATATTGACTAGATCTGTGTTTAGATTCATTTTTTTGCAAGTGGATATTTAGTTGTTCTAGCAACATTTGTTGAAGGACTGATTTTGCTCTATTGTACTGCCTTTACTCCTTTGTCAGAGATCAGTTGACTATATTAAACTGGCTCTATTTCTGGGCTCTCTATTTCAGTTCAGTACAGTGGTTCTTAACCTGGGTTCTATCAAACCCTAGGGGTTCGATGAGTCGGTCTCGGGTTCAGAGAAACCTCTGCCGCGGAGGCCAGAATAAAGTATTAGTGTAATTTTTGTGAGTTTATGCTCTTTGTTGGTTTAGTTCTTTGAGCAAGGTGATGTTCATGCATGGCTCATTTTGTACACCAGTAAAAAAACAAATACCTATGTCTTGAATTTGGAAAATAAAATCATATTTTATTAATCACTAAAGAAGCGTTCGGTGAATGCGCATATGAAACTGGTGGGTTTGGTACCTCAAAAAAGGTTAAGAACCACTAATTCAGTATCTATTTGTCTATTCTCTCACTGTTTTGATTACAGTGGCTAAGTAAGGTAGCATTAGTCCTCTAACTCTGTTCTTTTCCTTTAATATTTTGTTGGCTCCTTCAGTGTGTTGTATGGGTTTATTGCCTCTCCATATGAACTTTAGAATCAGTATGTAATTTTCACAAAATAATTTGCTGGGATCTTGATTTGGATTGCATTGAATCTATAGTTCAAGTTGGAAAGAACTAACATCTTGACAAAATTAAGTCTTTCTGTTCTTGAAGATGAAATGTCTCTCAATTATTTAGTTCTTTGATTTTTCTCATCAGAGTTTTATAGTTTTTCTCATATAGATCTTGTACATATTTTGTTAGATTTATACCTAAGTTTGTGATTTTGGGGAATGCTCATTTAAATGGTGCTGTTTTTAATTTTAAATTCCATTTGTTCCTGATATATACAAAAGCAATTGACATATATATTAACTTTGTATTCTAAAGCCTTGCTATAATTGTTTATTAGTTCCAGGTTTTTTGTGGTTGCATTCCTTCAGATTTTTTACATAGAAAATTATGCCTTCTGTGAACAAAGCAAGTTCAATCACCAGTCAGATCCTTTTATCTCCCTACCTACCTCAATACATAGCTCTAACTATGTGAAAATTTTCTTATATAACCACAATGTTATTATAATGCCCAATTTAGTTACCCATTAATTCTTGGAAGATCAATACTGAGACTATTTTCAGATTTTCCTGATTATCTTTAAAAAAAAATTTAATTTTTACGGCCTGACCTGTGGTGGCGCAGTGGATAAAGTTTCGACCTGGGAACACTGAGGTTGCCAGTTCAAAACCCTTCACTGGTCTGGTCAAGGCACATATGGGAGTTGATGCTTCCAGCTCCTCCCCCCATTCTCTCTTTCTCTCTCTCTCTCTCACTCTGTGTCTTCTCTCTAAAATGAATAAAATAAAATAAAAATTTAATTTTTACATCTGGCCACAATGTCTCCTAAGTCTTCTTTAATCTAGAATAACCCATCTTCCCTTTTTAGTTATTTTTTTAATTACTTATTTAGAGAAAGAGAGGAAAGCAGGAGTGAGAAAGTGAGAGAGAAAGAAACATTGATTAGGTTCTTTTGTTTGCTTTTTTTTTTACAGTGACAGAGAGAGGGATAGATATAGGGACAGACAGACAGGAAGGGAGAGAGATGAAAAGCATCAATCATCAATTTTTTGTTGTGGTGCTTTAGTTGTTCATTGATTGTTTCCTCATATGTGCCTTTACTGTGAGGCTATAGCAGACCAAGTAACACCTTGCTCAAGCCAGCGACCTTGGGTACAAACTGGTGAGCTTTGCTCAAGCCAGATGAACCCTCTCTCAAACTGGTGACCTCAGGGTCTTGAATCTGGGTCTTCCGCATCCAAGTCTGACACTCTATCCACTGCTTCACCGCCTGTTCAGGCTGTTTTTGTTTTTTAGTGAGAGGAGACAGACTCCCGCATGCACCCTGACCAGGATCCACCCAGCAAGCCCACTAGAGGGTGATGCTCTAGCCATCTGGGGTGCTTGCTCTGTTGCAAGCAGAGTCATTTTTTAGTGCCTGAGGTGGAAGCCATGAAGTAATCCCAGTGCCCAGGGCCAACTTGCTCTAATCGAACCATTGCCACAGAGGGGAGGGAAAGAGAGAGCCAGAGAGAGTGAAGTGAGAGGTGGAGGGGTGGAGAAGCAGATGGGCACTTCTCTTGTGTGCCCTGACCGATAATCAAACCCCAGACATCCACACATCAGGCTAACACTCTACTACTGAGCCAAACAGCTAGGGCCAAAACATTGATTTGTTGTTCCACTTGTTGATAATTATGCATTCATGGGTTGATAATTATATGTGTCCTGACTAAAGATTGAACCTGCAACCTTGGCATATCAGGACAACATTCTAACCAACTGAACTACCAGGCCAGGGTCCCTTTTTAATTCTTTATGTCATTAACTTGTTGAAGAAACATGTTTATTTGCTCTGTAGAGAACATCCTACATTCTGGCTTTGTCTCTGCTTTTGCATTCAACTTGTTCCTCTATACACCATATTTCCTGTAAATGGATGTTGGCTCTAAAGGCAGATTAAATGCGTACTTCTTTCTTTTTGTCAATAGTACATTTTTAATGTTCTCTAAAAAGGTAGGTAACAGCCTGACCCAGCAGTGGCGCAGTAGATAGAGAATTGACCTGGGACACTGAGGACCCACGTTTGAAATCACGAGGTCACCGGTTTGAGCGCAGGCTCATCCAGCTTGAGCATGGGCTTACCAGGGTCACTGGCTTGATCCTAAAGGTTGCTGGCTTGGACTAAGTTCACTGGCTTGAGCCCAAGGTCACTGGCTAGAGCAAGGAGTCACTCCTTCTGCTGGAGCCCCTCAATCAAGGAACATATGAGAAAGCAATCAATGAACAACTAAGAAGCTGCAGCAAAAAAAATGATGCTTCTCATCTCTCTCCCTTCCTGTCTGTCTATCCCTATCTGTCCCTTTCTCTGTCTCTGTCTCTGTCACAAAAGAAAGAAAGAAAGATTGAAAGAAAGAAAGAAAAGAAAAGAAAAGGTAGGTAACATAGGGTGGACAGGAAATCAGGTATCTTTGGCAGGAAAAGCATGAAGTGAGTTGTGAATGGCTCCATCTTTTAAATCCGTTCTTTTTCTATAGATCTTTTTATGTGAAGAAGTTTGGAGATCCATGTGAGGAGTCCTTGTTCTCTACCTATACAGCCATCAACAATAATAATACTTCACATTTATATTCAAAGTGTTCTCACATAGCTCATTTAATTTTGGTAGCTGCTTACTGACACAGAGTACAGATGGTAGTATCGTCATTTTGAAGATTATGCAACCCTGGCCAGTTGTCTCAGTGGTCAAGCATCAGTCCGGCATGTATATGTCCTGGGTTTAATTCCCTATTGGGTACACAGGAGAAGTGCCTATCTGCTTCTTCACACCTTTCCCTCCTCTTGCTTCTGTCTCTCTCTCTCTCTTCCCCTTCCTGAAGCTATGACTGTATTCATATGAGTTGACCCCGGGCACTGAGGATGGACCCAAGGCCTCCTCCACAGGTGCTAAGAAGAGCTCAGTTGCTGAGCAACAGAGCAACACCCCAGATGGGCAGAGCATCACTCCCTAGTGGGCTTGCTGGGTACATCCTGGTTGGGGTGCATGTGGGAGTCTGTCTCTGTTCCCCGCCTCGCACTGAATTTTAAAAAAAGGGAATATGCAACTGAAGCTCAAGGGAAGTAGTAGAAATAGTATGCAAAACACAGTTTCTGATTCCAAAGGCTATGACTCTTCTGTCCCTTTGTGCTGTTTTCCTTCCATCAGCCCCGGGTGTTCCCCACTACCCTCACTATCATCAAAGGTGGGTTTTGGGCCATGTACATAGTTCACTCAGGCAGATATGACCTTTCTGTAACTGAGTTCTCAGAGAATATTCAAAATGAGAGAAGTGAGCAAATTCATGTTTGTTTAACAGTCAAATGCATAACCAAACTGAGTGAGAGGTTATATCATATAACAGATAAGAGCCTCTTTAAGCCCTCCTGAATGTGGGCAGGTTTGGGATCTGTCAGGAAAGAATTTCTGGGGTAGGTGGAGGTTAAATATTGGCCAGTTAAGGTGTCTAGAGCAGCTTGGAGCATATGGAAACAGCCAGGCAATGGGCAGAGAGGGGATCTGGGAATAGAGCAAGACTGGGAGGCAGGAGAGTCAGAGGCTACTTAAGAGGAGAGAGGGAGGGAAGGTCCTGTGGTTAGAATGAACTGCAGTGGCTTGTCAGAGCAAGTGAGAAGGTGCTCTTGTGTTCTTGTGCTCTCAGCTGGATGGAGGCCTGCCTAAAGGAGGAGCTCCTTTACCCGGTGGAGCTGGAAGAGAGCCTTCAGAATGGAGTGCTGCTGGCCATGGTGGGCCACTGTTTTGCAGCATCTGTGGTTCTCTTGAAGAAGATCTATGATGTGGAGCAGCTGTGGTACCAGGTAGGGAATAGAGGTTTCTGCCTTCCAACTTCTTCCTCTCAGACTACCCCTTCTTCTCAAACCTGTGTGAGTAGAGTGCCCATATATTTTATTGTCCAAACCTGAATATTTTTGAAGATAAAAAAGGTGCTACTATTCATTGCTCTGGAACAACAGGTATCAATTGGTGTCTCGCAGCCAGACCATGTGCATTATCCTTAGCTGCCAGGGACACTTGGCAAGTGGGCTTTGAGATACCCCTGATATAAAAACTTCTAAGAAGACCTTTCTACCCACAACCTACACGCAGAGGCTTGTGGTCTTTGCCAACTGAAGGTATTTTCTGGACACACTGCCCCTTCGTTGTGCCCTGGCTAGCCTAACCTGCCTCTCCTTTCTGTCCTAGTTCTGCAGTCCCATTATTAGGATGCCTTTCTAGATTGTTAGTCCTAGCCCTGTGCCACCTTTTCCAAATGTCCATTCCTGGTGGTTTCTGTTGGTCTGTGTCTGTCTGTCTTGGGAGTTGAAAAGCCCAAGGGGAGGGTCCTTTGGCTCCTCCAGCCACTTAAAAATCCGAACAGTGGTCTGGCTCTGCGATAGGGAACCCTGAGAACTGTGGAAATAGATTTTCTTCTCTTTCTTTTTCTTTCAGGCAACTGGCTTTCATTTCCATCACACCGACAACATCAATTTTGGCTCTCTGCAATAGCCCACATTGGTCTGCCTTCAGTAACAATGAGCCTCAAGATTGAGGTTTATCTTTACTATTCACCAGCCATCCCCCTCCCCAACCCTCACCAAACACAAATTTATCACTCTGGGACCTTTAGCCTTTATCTCATGTGTTTTCTTTTTTTGTTTTTGTTTTGTTGTTGTTGTTGTTGTTGTTTTATGTTTTTCTGAAGTGAGAAGTGGGGAGGCAGAGAGACAGATTTCTACACGAGCCCAACTGGGATCCACATGGCATGCCCACCAGGGGGCAATGCTCTGCTCATCTGGGGTGTTGCTCCATTGCAACTGGAGCCATTCTAGCACCTGAGGTGGAAACCATGGAACCTTCCTCAGTGTCCGGGCCAACTTTGTTCCAAGGGAACCTTGGCTGCAGGAGGGGAAGAGATAGATAGAGAGTGAAGAAAAAGAGCAGCAATGGAAAGGTCTTCAGCTTGTGAATGGGGTACACAGGACCCATTAAGAGCAACTTAGTGTGAATGGTGAAGGCTCTTTGGTTCTACTCAGAGCCAGTTATCAGCAACCAGTTGGCTAAATCATAGAAAGTGATTGACCAGTTCCTGTGTCCAACACATCGTCACTTCCTGACTTCATTTCCCATGTCCTTTCAAGTCCCTGGGCCTTGCCTCAGTGGGTCTCTGTTCACTATGCCTTCCTACCCTCCATCTCCACCCAGTGACCTGCTGTTGCAGTGTGCTGTTATCTGTGAAGCCTTCCCAATACCCAGATCTCCACAGCATCTTTTCTTTATAAATTATCTATAAAGTTTAAAGAGAGGGGAGGAAGGAGAGAGAGAGAGACAAACATTGATTTATACTTCAAGTCATTTATACATTCATTGGTTGATTATTTTTATTAATTTCTTTTAGAGAGAGAAAAACATTGATTTATTGTTCCAGTTATCTATGAATCATTGGTGATTCTTGTATGTACCCTGACCGGAGATCAAACCTATGTCAGGACAACACTCTAACCACCTGAGCTACATCCACAGCATCTTACTTCTTTTTTATAGCACTTGCTTTGGGTTGACTTCGAATAACATCTCTTTCTGCGGATTGGGGTCACTTAAAGGGCAGGTGCTGAGTGATCTTAATTCCAGGTCCCTGAAGTGTCTCCAACAAACCCACTATGGGCAGCATGTCAAAATGAATAGGTTCCAATGCCTTCTTCCATTCTTTTCCAGTCTTTTCCTCTTCTGGCTTGGATTGGCCCCTCAGATACATGATCTGTATGGGAAAGTGAAGTTCACAGGTAAGCCCATTTTCTTCCCCAACCACCACAGTTCTAGGCAGTTTCCTGGGGGTTCTGGGGCTGATGAAGGGTACCTGTGGTATCATTGCAGCTGAGGAACTCAGCAACATGACCTCTGAACTAGCTAAATATGGCCTTCAGCTGCCTGCCTTCAGCAAAATTGGGGTTATCCTGGCCAATGTGCTATTGGTTGATGAGGCTGCAGGTAGGGACTAGGCTCTGTCCTGTTAGGGGTAGGCTTAGTGAGACTTGGGGGACTCTGAGCCTCATAGCCCTCAGGTGGCTTCTGGATACCTTGCATCCACAGCTAGAGAGATCACGCAATCAGCCCAGAGCATCCTTTGAGGGTACTCTGAGATGCTGGTAGGAATTAGAGGAGGAAGGAGGGTAACTAGCCTTGCTGCCTGAGTATAGAATAATAGCCAATACCATTGGACAAAAACTGCTTTGCAAACTCATTTAATCCTTAAAAGAACCTTATAAGATAAGTATTATTTCTATTTTAGAGAGGAGAAGACTGAGATGCAGAGGTTGAGTAACTTTCCCAACACAGGTGTAACTGGCAGTGCAGAGTGAACACTAAGTTGAATGTCTGGCATTTTGTGCCTTTAACTACTCTGCTGTCCCGCTTCACCCCAGTGCAGATAGCTTCCCTTACAGTGAGCTGACAGCGCCTGCCCAGTGGGTTAGAGCAGAGTTTTTCAACCACTGGTTCACCAGAAATTTTATGCTGGCCACAAAAAGTTAACCACCATGATATTGTATGACGATTATAGAGTTTATAATTATTGGGTGTTTTCAACCAGTGGTTGAAAAACACTGTGTTAGAGGGGCTATGCAGAGACACAATGAGGGAAGAGTAGAAGACCTAAGAGGAATATAACTTCAGACCAGGGAAATAAAGGGAGCAGACCTAGGGGTAAGTCTGAGAAGGCTTCCTGGAAGAGAGAAAGAGACTCATACCCTCAGCAAGCTTTTACGAAGCATTGACTCCAGGCACAGCTCTCATGCAGGACACAGTCTCAACACAGGAGACTCTAGCACAAGTATCAAATAAGGACTAAGGTAATGCATAGTGACTAAGATTGTGGACATTCAAGCAAGGCTGCCGGAGTTCAATTTTACTCTGCTACTTCCAGCCAAATGAACTTGGGCAAGTTATTTACCTTCTCTGTTCCTCAATTTATATGTAAAATAGAAACAATAATAAAGTTCATGAGATTGTTGTAAGGAGTAAACAAGTTAATATGTGCTTAGGAATGAGCCTGGCATGTAAATTTGAGCCATTATTATTATTATTACTATTATTCTCAACATTCTGTTTGTAGAGGACAGGAAGGGTACTCTGGACAGAGGGAAAGAGCATTCGCAGATGTTTGAAAAGGTGGAGGACTGCTGGGCAGGGAAGTGGAACCCGGGCATTTGGGGTATGTGGAGGTACCCACTTTATCTTTCTGTCTGTGTGCCCAGGGCCTAGTTCAGTTCTCAGTGTGTGAAAGGAACAAGAAAGGAGCTGGTAGAGCTCACTGGTTGAGAGTGGGATTTGGAATCAGGAGCTAGGTTTAACTTAAATTACTTGATTATGGGCTCATCTATGAAATGAAAAATTAATGTTACCTACCTATCTTATTATGAAATTAAATGATGATGTATTTGAAATATGTATACATTGAGCACATAGAAGCATTCTCAAATATTAAGTATGATTGTTAGTGAATGAGCTTTTGAGATAGAGACTCTAGGGTACAGCAGAGTCTTAGGGGCAGGATGGCAGGTAGGTCCCAGACTCTTTACCAGCCCTCCCCTTGTTATAGGAGCTTGGCCAGGAGAAGCTCTTCATGGCCGTGGAGATGCTCTCAGCTGTGGTCCTGATTAACAAGGCCCTAGAGGCCAGGGATACCAGTGGCTTCCAGAGCAGTGTAGTTGAACCCAGCCACAGGCCTGGCTGAGGCAGAAGGCAAAAATGCTCAGCGGTTAGAAAGGTTTAGCCCTATATTGAGAGTGAGGAAATGAAGGGAATGTAGCTAAGACTGCGAGTTCTACTCAGAGACCAGCCTTCTGGATGATGACCTGCTCTTCCCAGGAGTGGGTGAGAGGACAATCATTCTCTCCTCCATTAATCATTTTTGGATCGCAAAGATTTGAGTACTCACTTATGTGCTAGATAGTCTTACGTGCTAGGAAACAAAACTGAACAAAAGAGTTCTGCTCTCTTCAAATTTAGGTGCTAGTGGGGGAAGGCAGACCAAAAACAAACATGTCAGATAATTAGAAAAGAAGAGCTGTGGTGAAAAATAATGGCACTAGGGATAAGAGTGGGAATAAGGGAGGGGTGGTTTGTCTATTTTATAGTGTCATTATGGAAGGCGTCTTTGGTAAGGGGGTCATTTTGAGAGGGACCTATAGGACATAACTGACTGCCTTGAGGCTGTCAGGGGCACAAGCCCTGACACGTGTGCTTGGTGTATTCAGAGCACACTAGGAAGTCCATGGGCAGAGTGGAGTGAAGATGGGAGAGTGGTAGGAGATGAAGTAGCATAAGCCAGAGAATGTAGGCTCTGGCTTTTACTCTCGTGAGGAAGGAAGCCAGAAGAAGAGGTTTTGAGCAAGGAGGGAGATAATTTGACCTACTTTTAACAGGATCACCCTGGCTTCTGTGCTGAGAATTGACTACAGGTTAGAAGGGGAGAAGCAGGGAGACCTGATAGATGTCTGTTGGAGTAATCCAGGTGGAGGTGATAGAGGCTTGGTCTAGGGCAGTAGCAGTAGAGGTTGTGAAAAAAAGTCAGATTTGCGATATATTCTGAAAGTTGAGCTGACAGGATTTGCTTATGTAGTGGATAGGAGATGTGAGAGAGAGTGGAGCCAGATATGACTCTCAGATTTTCAGCCTGTGAGATTGGAGTGAATACTCCAGCTGGAGATGGAAAGAACTATGGGATATGCAAGTTTAACAAGGGGATCAGGAGATCAGCTATGAGCTGTTGGGCTTGGGGTGCTTATTTGGCATTCACATAGAGGTGCCAAGGGGGCAGCTGGGATTTATGAATGAGCTGTAGGTGTGCTTTGCGGAATTATTAGAAATCTGGTGTTTCACCCTAGCAGGCAGGCTCAGTGGTACAGTGTTGTCCCAGCATATGGACGTCCTGGGTTAAATGCCCAGTCAGGGTGCACATGAGAAGCGACCATCTGATTTCTCCCCTTCCTCTCCCCCTTCTTTCCCTTTCCTTCTTCTCTCCTTCTTCCTCTCCCACAGCCAGTGTCTTAATTGGTTCAAGCATCAGCCCCAGATGCTGAGGATAGTTCGGTTGGTTCAAGGGTCAGCCACAGGTGCTCAAAATAGCTCGGCTGATTTGAGCATTGGCCCAAGATGGGCGTATCCAAAGTGGGATTTTCCCTCCTCTCACTTAAAAAAAAAGAAAAAATCCAGTGTTTCAAGCCATTAGGTGAGATGAGATCACGTAGAATATGGGGAGAGGAGGGCTTGATGCTGAGCCTGGGGATACTCCAGTAGAGGAGTCCCCAAACTTTTTACACAGGAGGCCATTTCACTGTTCCTCAGACCATTGGAGGGCCGGACTATAAAAAATACTGTGAAGAAATCCCTATGCACACTGCACATATCTTATTTTAAAGTAAAAAAACAAAATGGAAACAAATACAATATTGAAAATAAAGAACAAATAAATTTAAATCAATAAACTGACCAGTATTTTAATGGGAACTATGGGTGTGGATGCATCCTGTTCTCCTTTTACTGACCATCAATGAAAGAGGTACCCCTTCCGGAAGTGCGGCGGGGGCCAGATAAATGGCCTCAGGGGGCCGCATGCGGTCCGCGGGCCATAGTTTGGGGACCCCTGCTCCAGTATTTAGAGGTCAGGGAGGAAGCAACAGAGGTGGGTTAGAAAGAACAGCCAATAATGTGAGAAAAGAACCAAGAGACTGTGATATCCTGGAGGCCAGGTGAGGAAAATAGTTTAGAGGTTTTCCCTGACTCCTGGCTGATGATGCACCTGTTGCTCACCTTGCCAGTTACTTTGACACTCTGGTAAAGCTGCGACAGGTGCGTGGAGTGGATGAGGCATTCTTGAGCTGGAATGATCTACAGACCACTCTGAGGTCAACAGCCAGTTCCAGGAAGAGACCAATCATGAGTGGAGCCTGGAGTTGGGGGAGGATGGCCCACCTCAGGTAGCCCTGTCTTAGCCATAAGTCTGGGCCCTCTGCCCACCTCACCTAGATCTCTTTCCTAGAAATCCTCACGGTTAGCCTCATCAATGAGGCTCTGAACCAGGACAGCCCTGAGAAGACCTTATCTGCCCTGATGCTTCTGTCAGCTGGCCTGGACAATGTCAGCCTCCCTGTTACCTTTCGATACCATTTTCTCCTCATGGCAGCCAAAAGGCAGAAGGCCCAGGTGAGGTTTGGGCTGGCTGGGTTGGTCACCAGAGCAGGAAGAACATCCCTTGTTAGTAGGGCTGTTCCCAGTATGCATCATAGAAGAACCCCAAATAGATGGACACAGTCCCTTTTGGGGTAAGGGGCAGGAGGTGGGGAAAGGTGGCCCCATGGCCAGGGCACTGGACAGAGCTCTAGCTGCCAGCTCTAGCCTTGTGCATGGAAAGAGCAAAAGCCTGGGATAGACATGTCCTGCTCTGACATTAGTGACTATGTGACCTCCAGCAAATCTAATGACTTTGAGCTCCACTTATTCATCTATTAATTAATATATGCCCTGGTCCTAACCCACCTCCTAGAATGGGGGTAAAAATAAAATGAATTGAATAATGTGGCACACATAATCTTTCTACTACCTTGTGCGGTAGAGACGTTTGGGAAGGAGAAGGCGTGGTTGGGATCAGGATTGGCCTGAGAAGGTATGAGTTGTGGCATAGGGTAATGGGGAGTAGGGGAAGGTAGGTGGAGCCTTCAGTGTTGGCTCTCTCTGGACATGGCTCAGCCACAAAGGCAAGGAAGTGAGCTATTGACAGGGTAGTGAATACTGAGGTAAGTTTGGGTGGGTAATGTTGGGCCAGCCTGAAAACAAGGTAGGAAGGAACCTTTGAAGGACAGCAGTCCCGGATTATCAAATGGCTATTCCTAGGCAGGGAAGGAGGAAGGGAGTGGAGACTGCTGTCCTTGTGGCTCCCAATGTCAGCTGCAGTTGGGTTCTCCTGGGTGGCTGAACCTAAGAACCAGGGAAACCATCCTGGGCTTCTCCTATCTCTCTCAATTTCCCAGAGGACAAGAGCTGTTCTTTGGCGGGAAGAGATCTACCAGGAAGTGGTTAGAGCCAACCAGGACACAAATGCAGCTCAGAGAAGTAAATGGGCCAGGTAGGGGCAGCTGGAGTGAAGTGGGAGGAAGGAGCTGTAGGCTCAGCAGTAGCCCAGATAATCAGGTAGCCTCTCCAGTCACCTCTGTCTCCCTTTGAATCTCTGTTGGGAAGTGGACCAAAATCAGAATAGGAGGGTTGCTCCTTGGCCCCATAGGATGAATTTCGCAGCAGTCACTGGGCAGGACAACCTCAGGAGCTGAGAGTGCATTGTCTACCCACTGCTTCCTTCTGTGTGAGCGCTTTCCTCCACACTGTGACTATGTGAAATGAGGTGGGGCCAAAAACTCAGCTTATTTGCTACTGGTAGCTTGTTTGGGTTCCAGCAATCAACTCTGGCTAGAGAATGTTTAGTCTTGAGAGTAGAGAAGAAGGATTGGTTTGGAGGAAAAGTATGTAGGATCAGTACCAATAGACACAAACGTATTAATCTGTGTCTGGAATTCCGATGTCCATCTGTTTGTGAGTGACTAGAAGGCAGGAGCTACATTAACCACCTCTACTTCTTGGACTTTATTGTCCTAAAAAACTTTCCTGAGGCCCTAGCCACGTAACCCAGTTGGTTAGAGTGTCATTCTGACATGCCCAGTCAGGGCTCATACAAGAATCAACCAATGACAATATGAATAAGTGAAACAACAAGTCAATGTCTGTCTGTCTGTCTCTCCCCCCACTTCCTTCGTTTCTCTCTGAAAAAAGAAATCAATAAATTAAAAAAAGAAAAAACAAAAATTGTCCTGAGGTTCTATACCCTATATCCTGCCTTTGACCTTCTGTACAAGCTGACTTCCCTTTTACCCAGCCCAGCCCCAGGCTGTCTTCCTCCAGGAAGCCTTCCTTGACTGCTATGTTTTCTTCCAAGTACAGTTGCATACTGCTCCTCTTCGTTTGTCTGCTTCTATCCTGGGATGTTCCCTGTCTTCTCCATCATACAGGGTGTTTTTTATGTCCTCTGAATCCCTCCCCAGTAGACAGGACAGGGCCCATGGGGGAGACTCAGAGAAGGATTTACCACTCCTTTTTGATGCTCCTGCCAGTGGCTCTTGGTGTGGCTGCCATCAATCAGGCCATTAAGGAGAGCAAAGCAGCCCAGACGGAGCAGGTGCTCTGGAGCTTCACTGTGGCTCTTCAAGGAGTAGTTTCTGAGTGTGCCGATGGCTACCAGCGAGTCCTGAAAGGCGCCATGGCAAAGAAGAGGTGCCCAGGTAGTGCCCTCGCCTGACCTTTGACCTCTGCCTGTCCTGTCTTCCTCTTGCCTTCACTGACCATTCTCTGCTTACTTGGCTTCTGCTTAGGGGACACAGCTTTCTGAGTTCAACATGACATGAAGGATGGCACTGCCTACTACTTCCATCTACAGACCTTCCAAGGGACCTGGGAGCAACCCCTGGCTGCTGCCTCAACACCTCCCACCTGACTCGGGAGGAGATCCAGGTTGGCAGGGCCCCTGCAAGGGCAGGGACCCTGGATGAGGGACCCCTGTGAGAGAGGCTCTGCCTCACCAGGGTATCAGAGGGTTTCTCTCCTTCCTTCACAGTCAGCTGTCACTAAGGTCACTGCTGCTCATGACCACCAACAGCTCTGGAAGGCCAATGTTGGCTTGGTCATCCAGCTTCAGGCCCTGTTCTGTGGCTTCCTGGTTTGGCAGAAGTTTGCTGAGCTTTTGCAGTTTCTGAGAACCTGGGTTCCAGCAGTCATCAAGATCCAAGTGGCAGGCTCTGGCCTTCTCAGTCTTCAGAGCCTGGAGTTAACTGAGCTTCATGGTTCCCTCTCTGCTTTCTATTTTGGTGAGTAGGTTTGGGATGATCTTTTGGCGTCTGAACATACTAGTTAAAAGCATGGATTCTGGGACCCAGACAACTTGGATTTGCATCCCAGCTCTATCACTTATGACAAGTGATTCTGTTTCTTCATATGAAAAATAGGAATTTGTAAATTGTAACACCCAATTTACGGGGTTGTGAGGATTCAGTGAGATAAAGTCTAAAATGCTTTTAAGCAGTGCCTGGCATATAGCCAATAACATGGCATAAGTGCTAGTTACTGTCACCACCATCACTATCCTGAGGGTATGAAAGCTGCCTGTGAGCTCCCCCATGGGGAGAGTGAAATAAGTTTTAGAGAGACATTAGGGTTTATACACCAGGTGGCCTTTCAACCAGAAGAGAAGTGAAGAGAGGGTGGAGGTTAAACAGAAGAGGGTGGAATATCTCTTAGGGAAAGGACTTCTGCTCTTTCTCTTCAGCTGTTCCTTTCCAGTTTTATTCTTACCAGCTGTGCTGGTGCAGTGTGGCCTCTAAGATTGACCAACAAGTAACTAGGACATGAGGCCAACCAGAAAGGTAGGCATCAGGCCCGGTCACTTTACAAGCCAGAAATGATAAAAACTGAAAAAACATAGAACTTTCAGATAGATGTTCTGGAGTCTGGAGGGTTTCATGGAGATGTTGGCAGTGTAAAGATATTTTATTTAATAGACATCTCTGAATGCCTCATATCTGCAAAGGCCGCAGTTTGGCAAGGGTGGGAGATGGGTGTGAGATACAGCTGATTGATCACATCTATTCCCCTCGCAGGAACCGGAATGTAGCTGATGTTAAATGTTGTGATAGTATACACAAAGACAACACCAGAGCATCCTAGTGAGACAAATGCACAGGCTGAGACTGGCAAATGAACCTCAATTATGGATTATGATCTGGGGCATGTGGGTGGTAATTGAGAGCTTAGGCTTTAGAGTCTGAGACTGGAGTTTGCCTCCTGGTCCTATTATTTCTGGTTCCTATGACTTTGGGCACCCTACCTAATCCCCCTCCAACACTGAGTTTCCTCATTCATAAAAATGGTACTCACCTCATTTTAGGATTAAGTAGAAAAATTACAAGTATCATTTAGTGCAGTCCATTGGTGCTAGCCATTATGAGTTGCTCAATTTCAGAACATCTGTTCCAGAGCTCAATATAGAACCTTAGTAACATCTGTTCCAGAGCTCAATATAGAACCTTAGTAATCAACATTTAGTGATCTGAATCATAGAGATTCCTATAAGTCCAGATTAGGATTTCACACTGACTCTTATGTTAGAGACAAAGAGCCAATGGTGGGAGGAGAAGAGAGTCATTTGCTATCAGGACTGGTGCTGTGCAGGCTCTGGCTTAGCTCCTGGGAGACAGGAAAAGGTGGCGCAGAGCCTCAGACCACCTGACCTCCAGTAGTGGAGAAGGGAGAGTCAGAAATGAGCCACCTTCGGTATGTTGAGACTAAGCTCTCTTGAAAGCTCTTACCTTGGCTAGGACCCCAGTTAGAGTTCTGAATTCCAACAAATCCAGATTGGGAGGCCCTACTTTTTTTTTTTTATTCAGTGAGAGGAGGGGAGGCAGAAGCCGACTTGGCAGGCATTCCAACTGGGATCCACCTGGCCAGCCCACTAGGGGGCAATGTTCTGCCTGTCTAGGGCGTTGCTCTGTTGCTCAGCAACTGAGCTCTTCCTAGACTGAAGCAGAGGCCATGGAGCCATCCTCAATGCCTGGGGCCAACTACCTCTAGTCCACCCATGGCTGCAGGAGTGGGAGAGAGAGACAGAGAAAGAAGTGAGAGGATGAGGGGTGGAGAAGCAAATGGGTGCCTCTCCTGTGTGCCCTGACCTGGAATCAAACCCAGGACATCCACACACTGGGACCAACGCTCTATCACTGAGTCAATTGGCCAGGGCCGGGAGAGCCCTTCTCTAAAGAGGAGACGTGAAGTACGAAGGGGCAAGAACAGAGAGGAGACCTCTCTGCCTTTCACTGTAGCAGCTGTCCAGAAGGTATGACAGGCAGTACCTGGAGTAGGAGAGTAAGGAGTGCTGAGGAAAGACATGAAAATGGGGCCTCCTTGTCCCTTGCTGTTTAGCATATAGACATCCCGGTTCTATCCCCGGTCAGGGCACACATGAGAAGCAATCATCTGCTTCTCTATTTCCTCCCTCTCCTCCTTCTCTTCCTCTTCTTCTGTAGCCAGTGGCTCAGTTGGTTCAAGCCTTGGCCCCAGGTTCTAAGGATAGATAGCTCTTTTGGGTCTGAGCATGTCAGCCCAGGCATTAAAAATAGCAGGAGTCTGTCTCACTATCTCCCCACCTCTCACTAAAGAAAGAGGTGGGAAGGAGGGAAGAAAAGGGAGGGAGGGAGGGAGGGAAGGAAGGAAGGAAGGAAGGAAGGAAGGAAGGAAGGAAGGAAGGAAGGAAGGAAGGAAGGAAGGAGAGAGAGAAAGAGAGAGAGAGAGGAAGGGAGGGAGGGAGGGAGGGAGGAAGGAAGGAAGGAAGGAAGGAAGGAAGGAAGGAAGGAAGGAAGGAAGGAAGGAAAATGGTGCTTCCTGACCTCTAAAAAGACAGCTGTTATCATGGGACATGCTGTCTTACATCCTGTCCCAAGAGAGGGACAATGTAATCCTCAGGCTAGGGAAAGCCTGGCCAGGACAGTTGGCTTTAAGAAGGGTTGAAAGGACAGGACAGTTGACTGAAAGGGGATGCTTGTAACCTACCAAACTGAGATATTGCCAGTGTTGGAGTGTACTCTAAAGCTGGAGCACCCGGGAGCTATTGACATGGGTCCTAAAAAAACAGGAAGGAATTCAGAGGGCAGAGCATGTTTAGAAGAAAGTGAAATATGACAAAAATTCCTAATAAGGTAGGGACCCGTGGAAAGTCAGATGGGAGTGTGGGATCAGATGGTTGAGAACTTTTGTAACTTTGGGGCTGAGAGACGTTGTCCTAGTGATTCTTTAGGAAAATTAATCTCACACAAGTTTGGGGTGAAAGGGAAGAGGCCCCTAGGAAGAAGACCAAAATAGAAGGGAGCGATGAGATTTGTCTTAGAGACCAAAGGGAATGTGCTTCCTGGAGGAGATGGTCACTTGAACCCTTTGTAGAAGACCAGTCAGGGGAGGCCATCAGACTGACCGCTGAATTACTGGGGACTTTGGGGAAGATTTGCTTAAAACTTGGGTGGGGAGATGTATGTTAGAGTTGTAAAGAGAAGCGTGTGTTATGAGAGCATTAGTGACCAGCTGCTTATTGGTAGAGATGGTGGCACCAACTCTGTGTCTGTGCAGACCTTCTGTCCATGCCACCTTGCGCCTCCCGACAGTGCATGTGAGGAAGGATGGAGTGTGTGATATGGTGTAAATGAGTGTATTTGGGGGGAATATGGTACATATCAGTGAAGTTGATAAGTAGATATATGCTTTATTAATTTCTTTTAAGCTATCTTTTACCTGAGTTTCTGTGAGGAGGTTTTGGTTAGTTTGGGTGTGTGTGCTTGATAGTATAGTACACATGTGTGAGCTGGTACCATGGAGTGTGGCAGAGGGCACAGTTAGCTATGTGCAGGTGTTTGGTCTTCTCCATGAAAATGGAACTTCTTTGAGAACAGGGCCAGTTTCCCTTCTCCTCTCCACATTCCTGCTCACACCTATCCCTGGTAAGCCCGGGACAAGGCTCTTCCACAAGCCTCTCAGGCCAACAGGAAACAGCCAGGATTACTTCTTTTTTACTTCTGATGTGCAGGCTCATTGGCGGGGTTACAGACAACAAAAGAAATACTTGGAACGGTTGCAGTATTTAAAAGCCAACATAGATGCCGTAATTAAGGAAGCTATCATGATTTGGGCAGGTTCCTGTCTGTCCTGATGGATCCACTGAGAACAACTTTTCAGTCCTCTCACAAACTTGTGATGTTTGGAGAGGGCTGAGTTGTCCTGGGTCTGAGGGCAATATGTGTCTTTTCCCAGATTCAGGCTTGGGCTCACATGTGGGAGCTCGGAGGCAATACCGGAGGCATCTGGGTTACTTCCAGAAGAATGTGAGTGACATCCTGCTCTTCCTTCTCTATACCCAACCTTTACCAGGGCAAGGGTAGCCCAGTGGCCTTTTATTCATCTGTGTTCATGGCAGGTCAATTCTGTTATGAAGATCCAGGCATTTCCTGAGCCAGGAAAGCCCAGGGTGAATACAGGATGTTAGGTTAGCTGCCTGATCTTTCTCCGCATGGTGAGTAAACTGCTTGGTTTCCCTCCTCTGTCTGTGTCAGCTGTGTGAGCCTGATGGGAGTCAGCAAGGAGGAAACTCACACCACCCCATAACCTACAAAGTGGGACCTTGGAGAAGTTTTCTGGCTTTCTTGAGCCCTTTTCTCTCATTGAGAGCTGGTATCTCTCATTGAAACCTTGAGTATGTCTAAGGACAGAGCAGTGAGAAGATGTACTCTGCTTTTGGGGGTCCCCCAGTTTGATGGTCGAGATAGGGATCCCTCAGAGTCAAGCACGTCTGTATATTCTTCCTGAGGCTGCACGGTAGGTAAGGGGGAGGTACAAGTTTTCTGCTCAGGAATGTTGAACGGGTGGTAACAAAAGCCACCCTGCCTACCCCAGTAACAGAAAGCCTGGTCACAGGGTCAGTTCCTCTAACCAGGTTCATTATATACCAGGCTTCACTTATCTTCCTACTGCTGCCACCAAAGCCACAAAAAAAGAAAAAGATATCCTTCTCCGCTCCCTAGGGTTCTAGCTTTCTCCCAGTTTGGCCTCTCCTTCAATGACCCCTCTATCTCCCGACCTCTGTGGTACAGCACACAGGGAACTAGGTGAGGCTCATGGAGTCCTTTCTGCAGTGCTGGGAAACTAGAAGGAGCCCCATCATCCTGCCCCACAGTTCCCAGTAATGGAACATTTATTTAAAGCCTTAAAGAGGTCATTCTAGATTGCTTCTATCCAAAGTCCAGAAGCCCAGCCTCGGAGGTCTTCCTTGTGAGGTAGACTGGTAATCTGTGTCCTCAATCCCCACTGTCCCTTAGATTCCTGAAAAAGTTGGTTTCCTTCTGGGCCTCAAATTACTCTCCTGGGCTCCAGGTTGAACATACTGATAGGGATGTTCATCTCCTTCACTTACTCAGCCCCCACTCCCACCCTGTTCTGCTTACAGGAACACTGCCTATCCCCTCTGGCCATGGACCCATGGCCTGCCTGCTTCTGGGCAACCAGCTGCTTTTCCTCCCTACTTTCCCCAGCCTGCCCCTTTCTATTTTTTCCCTTGCCGTCTGTGTGCTAATAACACTGCCCTGACCATCCTTTATCTTCTTTTTCTTCTCCTTAGCTTATAGTTTTCCTGGATGTACTTTCTTTCCCCAGTTCTATCCCAGTTTCATTATCCCAGGCCCCACTCAGCACTACCTCTTACTTGCCACTTCACTTTTTATTTTAAGATTTTATTTATTGGCCCATGGCTAATGGCTCAGTGGATAGTGTCAGCATGGCATGTGGACATCCCATGTTCAATTCTCAATCAGGGCACCCAGAAGAAGTGACCATCGGCTTTTCCCCTTCTCCCTTTCTTCTTTCTCTTCCTCTTCCCTTCCTCCAGCCAGTGGCTCGATTGGTTTGAGTGTGGCCTTCTGCACTGAGGATTGATCCATCGAAGTGCGACAGCTTTAGGCACTAAAAATAGCTTGGTACTCATGCATTTACCCCTGATGGGTTTGCTGGGTAGGTCCCAGTTGAGGTACATGCCTCACTATCTCCCCTCCTCTCACCTAAAAAAAAGGAAACGATTTTATTTATTGATCTGAGAAAAAGAAAAAGGGGATAGGAACTAAAGCATGAACTCATAGTAGTTGTTTCTCACATGTGCCTTGACCAGACAAGCCCAGGGCTTCAAACCTGCAATCTCAGCACTCCAGATCAATGCTTTCTCCACTGCGCCACCACAGGTCAGGTGCCACTTGACTTCTTTATTGCCATAGTGTTCTCATTTATAAAATGAAGATAATGACAGTACCTATCCTTTTGTATATCAATTGATTTTAGTGAAAGAGGAAGAATAAGAGAGAGAAACATCAATTTGTTGTTCCATTTACTCATACATTTATTGGTTGATTCTTGTATGTACCCTGACTAGGGATTGAACCCACAACCTTGGTGTATTGGGACGCCACTCTAACCAACTAAGGTTATTTTGAGGATGAAATGAGTTAATGCACAAAGTTTATCAAATCCAAGATGCCATCAGTTGTCTTTGATTCCACCATTCTGGGGACTTGCTGGGGGGATCCCAGTCAGTGTGCATGAGTAAGTCTGTCTCTCAGCCTCCCTGCCTCTCACTTAATAAAAACAATTAAAAATAAAATTATTCCACCATTATTCATTTCAAGTCCCCCCTCCATGAAGTAACTGGATTAATCCATAAAACTTGTCTATGTGATATGGTCACTCTCCTGTTTAAATCCTGTCAGTGAATCCCATTGCCCAGGGGAGGTCTAGTCTGCTAACCACAGCTCTCAAGGTTCTCTGTGGTCCAGCTTCCACTGGCACCTCTGGCCTCACTGGCCCCTGGCTCTGTTGCCCACCACCTGCACTCTCTGCACTGCTTCAGATATGAGGGATTTCTTTCTGGCACTTCCTAGAACAGCCATATTTGCTTGCTCTCACCTCCTTTTCACAGACATCAGCTTGAGATCCTTACCTCCTCTGGGAAACCTTTCTTCACTTACCAGATGGGTTTGGGTGGCCTGTTTTTGTTATCCCAAAGGTCCACATGTTCTAAAAACACTAACCATGCTATTGTGAATTGTGCTTTGTCTAGTTCCCTTACTGGAGAGGGCCTAGTTTTATTTGTCTTCCAAATCTTTTTTTTTGTGTGGCAGAGACAGAGATAGTGTGAGAGAGGGACAAATCGGGACAGACCAAAAGGGAGAGAGGTGAGAAACATTAATTCTTTGTTAAGGCTCCTTAGTTGTTCATTTATTGATTTCTCATATGTACCTTGACCTGGGGGCTACAGCAGCCTGAGTGACCCCTTGCTTGAGCCAGCAACCTTGGGTTCAAGCTGGTGAGCCTTGCTCATACCAGATGACCCTGCACTCAAGCTGGCAACCTTGGGGTCTCGAACCTGAGTCCTCAACATTCCAGTTCGATGCTCTCCACTGCGCCACCGCCTGGTCAGGCCCATATCTGACTCTTTATTACTAGCTGTGTAAACTTGGGCAGATTGCTTCCACTCTCTATGCCTCAGTTAGCTCATCAATTGCTTTTAATATACTGACCTCACAGGATTGTTTTACGTATGTAAAGTAGTTTCTGTCTTATATTGAATATTATAGGTAGTAGTTGTTGTTATTCCCTATAACTTGATTCAGAGGTCTCTCTTTGCTCAGATACCCATTCCAAAGAGATTCCAGGAAAATCACCATCTAGATCTGACCTCCCTATATTACAAAACCCATTGGACATCCCTTCTGCTTCTGCTGCTCCATGTGCAGACAGTCCTGACAAAAGAGGGTTGTATGAGAGGCATGCACCTAGGGCTGAGTAGAAGCTGATAGGTGGATGTGAACTTAGGATTAAAGATGAGAGCAAGTTGGTTCAGTAGGAATGGGTCGTTAATCAGAATAGGAGGACCTGGAGGGACCGTCCAAGGGAGCTAGGGCTCTGACTTTGATGTAAAGGTCACTGGGATAGGCCCCTGTTGGGGGTGAACTCACAGTCTGGGGAAGGGCAGCTCTTGTGTCATACCTGGTTATAAGACACAGAGCTCAGGGACAGGACTGGCTGGGAGGCTGCCCATTGTAATCCAGCTAGAAGTGGACTGGGGTTTCGGGGCCTGCTGGCCTCAGAATGAGGACTGAGGGTAGGTTGACTAGGGTCGTGGGTGGACAAGGAAGACCCTGGTGAGGGCATGCTAGTCCTGATGCCTCTTTTCTTCCTGCCATTGTATGCTCCCAATCCTCCTCTCAGTGTGGTATGCAGATTTGTCCATCTCTTGAATCAAAGCCAACAGGACTTTTTGGCTGATGCTAAGCTACTAAAGCTCCAGGAAGAGGTGGTTAGGAAGATCCGGTTGAAACAGCAGCTGGAGCAGGACCTCAACCTCATGGACATTAAGATTGGTCTGCTGGTGAAGAACCGGATTACCCTGCATGTAAGGGACCCATCCATCCACCCTTCCCCCCAGCTCTAGCTGCTTCTGGAGTCGTGATACTGAACATTGTATGGTTATTAGTCCAATGTTGTTTTTTTTTTTCTTTACAGGGACAGTTAGAGAGAGAGGGATAGATAGGGACAGACAGACAGGAACATAGAGAGGTGAGAAGCATCAATCATTAGTTTTTCATTGCCATTATGACACCTTAGTTGTTCATTGATTACTTTGTTACATGTGCCTTTACCACGGGCCTTCAGCAGACCGAACAACCTTTGCTGGAGCCAGCGACCTTGGGTCCAAGCTGGCTAGCTTTGGCTCAAGCCAGATGGGCCCACGCTCAAACTGGCAAGCTTGAGGTCTCAAACCTGGGTCTTCCGCATCCCAGTTTGATGCCCTATTCACTGCGCTACCGCCTGGTCTGGCTAGTCCAATGTTTTTAAATGTGATACTGAACATTGTCTGGTTATTAGTCCAATGTTTTTAAATGTGATACTGAACATTGTCTGGTTATTAGTCCAATGTTTTTAAATGACTAGATTTTATCACCTGGTTCAAGTCCTTGTTCCAGGAGTCTTCTGTCCTTCTAGGTATTTGTTGGGCACATGTGATATGGTAGAAAGAGCACTGGTCTTAAATAATTAGAATGCCTCGCTGCTAATTCTTAGTGAAGGTGTTATGGGCAGGTCATTTAACCTCTAGGTCTGTTTCCTTATTAGTAAAGTGGGAATAATGAGAGGGCCCAGCTCACCAGGCCAAATGTAGGGATAGATATGAAAGTTCCTTAAATTGTAAATTATCATAACAATGTGCAGAGATGGGGTAGAAATGATATTGCCATTTGAATTTGTACAACAGTCCAATAAGAACTAACAGGGGAGCATTTTAGGTCTCGTTTCCCTGTAATTGTTGTCAGTTTGGGTCCAAATAAGCTCATAAAAATTAAAAAAAATTAACAGCAAAACCAGTAGAAAAGATGTTTCAGCCTAGCAACCTAGTTCTCTTTGGGAACTCACCCGGTGAGAGCAGGGGTGCCAGGTGAAGTTTCATGGCAGCATGAGGGGCCATTTCTTACTCTAGAACTGCTCATCTCCCTTGTCTCACACTTGAATACCTTTAACAGCAGAAAGCCCTGGCTCTTCCAGGCACTGATTCTAGACCATATGTTCTGTGCTCTGAGCTGTTCTGGGCTAGTTGTATCATCCACTCCCCCACCTCTGCAGCAGGTGGTCTCCCACTGCAAGAAGCTGACCAGAAGGACTAAAGAACAGGTGTCAGATATGATAGTTGTGGACAAGCAGAAGGGATTAAAGTCACTGAGCAAAGCAAAAAGGCAAAAACTAGAAGCTTACCAGCACCTCTTTTACCTGCTCCAGGTGAGCAGAGGACTTTGGAAGAAGGTGTCTCTACCACCTCTTGAAGGTTTGGGACCTTGAGGCTTTCCTGTCTATGCTTTTACCTCTCTGAGATGTCCCTTCCCAAAATTATAATACCTTACTCCCTGATAAAAAGTCTGTTTCCTACCATTTTTCTGAAATGTTTCCAGTACCCCTCGGAAAGTATGACAGTGCTTTTTCCATTCCAAGGTCCTAACAGGAAAACCGTCTTTTATCTGATCACTAATCCTCATGATGCATAATCAGCCATTTCTGTCTTCCCATTGCTTGCAGACTCAACCTATCTATCTGGCCAAGCTGATATTTAAGATGCCACAGAACAAAACCAACAAGTTCATGGAGTCAGTGATTTTCAGTCTGTACAACTATGCCTCTAACCACTGAGACAAAAAAAAAAGAGAGAAAGGAACAAAAAGAAAAAGACAAAAAAAAAGAAAAATGGAAAGACAGAAATAAGAAAATGAAAGAAAATAAAAAGCTAAAAAAACTAAGGAACAAAAAAGAATAATGAAAGTAAAAAAATAAAGACTAAATGAAAGACAATAATGAAAGAGAAAAAGAAAGACATAAAGAAAAAAATGGAAATAAAAAGGAAAGAAAAGAAAAAAGACATAAAGAAACAGAAAAGAAAATAAAAAAGAAAGAAAAAAGGAAGAAAAAGAAAAATACAAAAAGAATTACTGAAAAAAGAAAAAAACCAAAAAATTGAAAAAGAAAGAAAATAAACAACAAAAAGAAAAGAAAAAATGAAGAATAAAGAAAAAAGTAAAGGAAGGAAAGGAAAAAAGAAAAGGAAAAAAGACAAAAAAATAGACAAGAAAAGAAAAAAATGAAAAAATAAAAGAGAAAAAAGAAAAACAAAAAAGAAAAGAGACAGAAAAAGAAAAAAAGAAAGGCAGAAACCACAAAAGAAGAGAGAAAATAAAATTTAAAAAAATGAAACATGGGAAGGAAGAGAAAATAAAGAAAAGACAGAAAGAGAAAAAAGAAAAATGGTAGGAGAGAAGAAAAAAGGAAGAAAGGAAAAAGAAAAGAAAAAGGAAATGACAGATAGAAAAATATTAAGAGATAAAAAGACAAAGAGTGTAAGACAGAAAAAAAGACTAAGACAGAAAAAATTTAATAAGTTGGGTCACATTAGTGGATGCAAATTCAAACACATAATATATATGACAAAGGGTTCTCTTTACATGAAAGAAAAAAGTATAAAAACTGGTATCAGAACAACCATAAGAGCCTGACCAGGTGGTGGCGCAGTAGATGGAGTGTTGGACTGGAACACCGTGGACCTAGGTTTGAAACCTTAACATCACAGGCTTCAGGCAGGCTTGCCTGGTTTGACCAATGCTCACCACTTTGAGTCCAATGTCTCTGGCTAGAGCAAGGGATCACTCAGTCTGCTGTAGCCCCCAGGTCAATGCACATATCCAAAAGCAGTCAATAACTGGGATGCTGTAATAAAAAATTGATGCTTTTCTCTCTCTTTTATGGTCTGTCTGTCTCTCTTTGTTCCACTCTATCACTCTTTGTCTCTGTCACAAAAAAATAAAATAAAATTAGAATTAAAATTATAGCCATTGGCGAAAAGAAATGGCACCCCTACATCCTGCCATCCACTGAAATCACTTACTTATTAACATTAATATCCATCCTAGACTTTAAAAAAAACCCTGAAACTGCCTACAACATAAAGGAGCAAGACATGAAAAGAATTTAAAATGACAACCAACAAAATTATAAATGATATACAGTACATTCTAAGGCAAAAAATGATCCTACAAATAAAGAACACTAATTTAATAAATTCAGTACACTGGGAATGTCTATGTTCACATGCAATTCTTAACAAAGTAAAATTATACACCACCAGCCTAGGAAGCTGAATTGAAATATTCACAGCTTTAGAAGAAGATTCAACACGCCTCTTTGCATCGGAAATGGAGCATTGTTTCAAAACTGATACAAACAATCAAAAATTCTGTAACATGGTAAAAAGAAATAACCTAAATAGCTCATAACATTTAGTATGCATAATGGCTCCACGATACCTTAAATATTCAAATCTACTTTACAAGAATGCTTGCAACTTTTTAAAAACTAACTCTATGGGACAATAGGCAAACTCTACACATTTCAATACACTAAAATGACCTAAACATTCTCTATAACTTTGATGACTTCCACATATACCCCTTTAAAGAAAGCTGACTATATCATTACATAAACATGTTTTCTAATGAATGTCAGAAAAAACAAAACCCTAAATAACTCTGTGCCACCCTTAAAAAATAATTTCAGCCTGATCAGGTGGTGGTGCAGTGGATAGAGCGTCAGACTGGGATGCAGAGGACCCAGGTTCAAGACCCCAAGGTGCCAGCTTAAGTACGGGCTCATCTGGTTTGAGCAAGGCTCACAAGCTTGAGCCAAAGATCACTGGCTCAAGCAAGGGGTCACTAAGTCTGCAGTAGCCCCCTAGTCAAGGCATAATTGAGAAATCAATCAATGAACAACTAAGGAGCCGCAAGGAAGAATTGATGTTTCTCATCTCTCTCCCTTCCTGTCTGTCTGTCCCTATCTGTCCCTCTCTCTGACTCTGTCTCTGCCACAAAAATAAACTTAAAAAAATAATAATAATTTCAAAGGAATGATGATAGAAATTTTATGTCCAAGTCCAGATTGTTCGAACCTTCCGGGCACTATTTTTAGGATTAAAGGTGAATATGTCTCGCGGGCATATTCGGCGAATATGGCCATACATAATACTTTTAAGAGATTGAGATTTAGCTTGGGTGTTATTTCCAAGCAGTGAGTACAAGAAACAGCTGCTCAGGAACACTTACAAAGCACAGGATGTTCACTCAGAACACACATGATCCTGCCCTTAAAAGCTCAGTAGTAACCAAAAAACAAAAAAACCCTACTCCACATTAAACTGGATAAAATGTAATGAACATAAAATACTACTAACAGTAGGTCATGTACTGTTCTTAGATCTCTATTAACATACCTCTTTTCATGACCCACATGAAAGCTGCAACTTACACAATAACAATAAACACAAAGGATTCATCTTGCAATTCCTGCAGTATGATGTCCCAGGCTGAGAACTCTCAGGAAAGAGGTGAGGAGGATCTCACAACTGAGGAGACTTATTCTCACTGTGATGAACCACACTGCACATGTTCACATTGCTGCTGCTTTTCATAAATCATAAATCACTCATTCATCACTGTTTATTAACATCACTTACACTCTTTTCTTTTTTTACATCCCACATTGTACCTTCTAAACTTTTTCTTGATGAAAACAAAGACTCTGGCCAAATTGTGATTCCTCTCCCATGACCTCCACAAAGCATGTGATGACTTACTGAGCTTAGAATTTCCACACCGTGAATCCCCACTTATAACTGATTGAACATAGCTGTCACTACTTTATTTCATCATTACTGAACTTAAAACTTACAAAACAGATGTTGCCAACACCTCACATGACCTCCTTTCTTCCTTTTACCTTCCAAACTTTAACGATTTTTACATCTCTTCCATAGCTACAACCACGAAACAATCGTTATTGCATGTCATATACCTTGATGACAATGACAATCACCTGAATTCTACTGAAAATTTAAAAATTAAGTAGAGGAGATATAACATTTGTACATAACTATACTATTTGATTAAAAAAATATCCACTGCACCCTGCCAGGCTGGCTCAGTGGGTACAGGGCAGCCACAGAGCTGATGCCCAGGCTGGCTCAGTGGATACAGGGCAGCCACAGAGTTGATGTCCCAGGCTGCTTAGTTAATATAAGGCAGCTACAGAGCTGATGCCACAGGTTGGCTCAGTGGATACAGGGCAGCCACAGAGCTGATGCCCCAGGCTGGCTCAGTGGGTACGGGGCAGCCACAGAGCTGACGCCCCAAGCTGTAAGGAATTTGGGGGGGCTGACTGTTAGTGGCACACCTGATAAACCGTCCATCTGGAATTCTGAGGTTGCAGGTTTGAAACTCCTGGCTTTGTCCACCACGCTAAGATACATATGGGAACTGGCCCTAGACAGTTTGCTCAGTTCCGAGGTATCAGCTCAGCGTGTGGATATCCTGAATTAAATTCCTGACCTGGGAACACATAAGAAGTGCCCATCTCTCTTCTCCACCCCTCCCACTATCACTTTTCTTTCTTACTGTTCCTTTCTTCCTTCCTTCCATTCTTTTTCTTTCTTTTATTTCTGTGCCTCTCTCTCTGTCTCTCTCTCTCTCTTTCCCTCCTGCAACCATATTTTGTTTAGAACATTCCATGTATGTTAGAATCCATCGGAGTCTGAAAAGATCAGAGTAACAGGCTTTAATAAAAGAAAACCTGCTGGTCTGTCTCATAAGGGAGAGTCATGCCAGGTACAGGCTAGAACCGGGCTTTAAGGATTTAAGGGAGAAGGAATGGGAAGGGTTGTGTGGCATTTGCTGATTGGCTACTGGACAAAGGATTGTCTTTTATGGAACTTTGAGTCTGTTTAAATTCTAGCGGTTTTCAATCATCCAGGACTTCTCGAATTGTGACATCAGACATTCATTTGCAATTGGTCATCTGCCTCAAACCCTGAAATGAAAGTTATCAGCAGGGTTAAAGAAATAAAACCTAAGATTCCCTACTATTTGATATATAAAAATAAAAGACAGTGGTTTCTCGAGAGGCCTCAGGGGAAAAGGGATGGAGGTCATTATCTTCAGTAACTTCTTCCTGCTGAGTAGGGGTGGTGAGGGGTTATGGCCTCTCTGAGGATTACTCTCAGTAAGGGGTAGATAGGTACCGTGTTGGCTTTCAGGTAGGGGTGTATTTATAGGGTTCCAGATTTTTTGTTTTGTGAGGACAGATTTCAGGGTTGGTGTGTAGGGTTAGGTAGATTTTCCAATTTTCTGATTGGCAAAGGTCTGCATGCAATTCCGTAAAAAACTAGTGAACAAACATAAGAGGCAGGGTCTAAAAGTTAGAAAAATAAATAAAAGAGTGAGTGGACCAGTGAAAGGCAATAGTCAAGACACCCAGTTTGTGCAAAACCAATGATTTCATGACTTGGTTTGTTTTTTATAAATTTCCTGGGCTCCAAAGAGAGAGAGAGTGGAAATAAGACAGTCCCTCTGCCCCTAGACCTATTTTTATAGAAATTCTTAAAGCAAGAAGAAGAGTAATTGCCTGTATAGCTCGTTTGGTCCTTAGATTGATGGGTAGTGTACTAGGAACTGGAAGAGGCTCATGGGGTGGGATTAGGTTGATATTTGGGGTAAGATAGATTAGGGTACAGGTTTATGCCCAAATAGTATGGAGACACATATAGGTGTTGGTCCCACACAAGTAGAAAGGCCCTAATTGGGTGATACAGGATAGGAGGTGGATAAAGAATTGATGGAGAAGGGGTTGGTTTCGTCCGTTCAACTCTAAACTTCAGATGGTCAAGGTGGAGGAAAGTGCAGCCTTCACTGGGGGAGAGAGACTTGGTTAGAGGCCTGCTTTGAGCATTGTAACCATGTAGTATGGGTATTGAGCCAGGGATATAGCTCAGTGGTGGGATAGGAGTATTTATGTTGTGAAGCTATAAGAGTAGGGGGTCCTGTGAATCGAATGAGATTAGAAAATAATCTGTTTGTTTTGGGGGAAACTTGATAGTTGACTCGATGATTGTGATGTTTTTTTGGGGGAAATTGGATAGTTATTTTGGTGTTGTAGAGGTTAGAAGGGAGGTGACCCATTGGGACAGTACCTTGAGCAATAAAGCATAAAGGGGCAGGTGAAAGCAGGGGAGTATTCAGGGTGACTGGTACCCGGGCAGGAAGAACTTGAGGTTTTAATTTTTTTGAGCTGGGAATAATAGGTTTAATATAGCTTATTTGCTCGGTTGGCGGTTGAAGTGGGATAATTCCCTATAAGAGTGTTGGCACTCTCAAAGAAGGAAACCCCTTTTTGGGTTTGGTATATGAGAACTGTCCATAGAAGGTGGGTGTTGTTGTTTGGGACAGGAAGGGCAGAGTAGGCTGAGGAGGACATAGACATACACATCCAGCAATTAACTGCATAGGAAGAACTAACTTTAATTAAAAGTTTTTGAGTGAGTTTAAGAGAGTGTTCTATATATGTGGCCTCTCAGAGAGAGGAGATGGGGGCAGCATATGTGGCACCGAATAAGAGGGAAAGTAGAGCTGGTGCTAAGAGATCAAGAACTGGGGGCATGGTGGTTGGGCTTAGAGGTGATTAAAAGGAAGAGAAGAAGAATTGAAAAGCCGCTGTTTCTTTGGAGAATATTTCAGTAGAGACCCTTGTCAGGCCAAGTCCCGTATTTAATTGAGGAGTTTGTCAATTTTACTGGAGTGAGGCCTAAACCAGGAGAGGTCCTTGGAGGCCTGAAGAAGGAAGTAGAAAAATCAAGCAAGGTGGTAATTGGTAGTTGCCTGTTGTGAGTGCCTGCTGGACTGGCCAGTATGGCAAAATATGGCTTTTTGGAGGAGCATTATGAGATGGACTGGTATGGTTCTTTTTGGGTAGGGGAACATGTGGAGATTTGGAGAGACAGAGGACCTGTGGGGGTGGAGATGTTAGTTTTAGGGGTATTGGTGGTATAAGGCTTAATGTGAGAGAGGTGAGTCCAGTGTGAGTCTCCTTCCTTTTTGATGTTGGTAAGGGTGGACAGTATAACAGTATGGAGCCCTGTCCAGGTAGGCTGGAGAGGGTTTTTTCCCCCATATTCTCCTGTAGACCTGGTCCCCATGGAGAATTGATAGGTGTGAGTCCTTGGTTGGAAAGAGCCATGGAAGGAGCTTGTCAAACTGGAAATAGTAGGTTTAGTATAGTTTGTTTGCTTAGTTTGTAGCTGAGGTGAACTAATGTCCTATGAGAGTGCTGGCTTTCTCACAGCAGGTGGCCCCTTTCTGAATTTTGTATATAAAAGTGCAGTGAAGGAGATGAGTATTATAAAGAGGAATAGGGAGTTGAGTAAGCTGAAGATGATATAGACAGACATAGTTAGCAGTTGGCTGTATAGGAGGAGTTAGTCTTGATTACAAGATTTTAATTAATATTAAGAGTTTTTTTCAATGAGAGGATTTTAAGAGGGTGGGTATGGGGGAAGAGTATGCCTTTAGGTTTAAGGAGATAAGAAAGAATAGAACAAGCTGAAGTCTTCATCCTGTCTGTTATTAAAGGGTAATCATAGTTACTTACCACTCAGGATGTTCTTCTTCTTCTGAAATTTTAGTGATACTGACCTTGGTGGGCCCCAAGGAGGAGAAGTCATATCTAGGTGATGATTCAGGTTGACTGGAAGGGTCATTCATAGGCATGAAGCTTTCGTATTCTTTCACCTGGAAACATAAAACTAGATGGCCTTTTCCTGGAGTTTTGCCACTGTGGGGGTGGTGAGTAGAACATTGGGATTCACTATGCTTGGTGATAGAGGTAAATTTATAACAGAATTGGGCAAATCTGGCTGACCAAGAAGCAGTAACAGATCCAACTCAGATGACAGGAAGTGAAAGGAGAAAGATTCTGAGTTTGGAGAGTAAATTCTGGCCTAAAATAGGCAAAGGACATTGAGGCAGGAGAAAAAAGAGTGTGCAAAGGAGACACCATGTATTAGGCAAGGCAGCGGATCTGTGGCCAGTAGGGAGAAAATAAGACCATCAACACCCAAAACAGAGATCTTTATGGAATGATCAGGACCTGAATATTTGGGAAAGGCAGAGTAAGTGGCCCCTGTGTTTATAAAAATTGAGATCAGCTTACCTGTTACTTGGATGGCTACCCCAGGCTCTTTGATGGTGATAGGTCACAGGTGGCTGGGGTAGGGCTAGAAGAGACTAAACCCTCGCTTGGAGGAGTGAGGGGGCAGTCTACCTTCCAGTGTCCCCTTTTCCCACAGTGAGGATAAGGCCCTGGCAAGGCTGTGAACCGAACAGGCTTTTTTCTGATGCCTTTTCTTTTCACACTTGAAGCAGGACTCTGGTGGAGTTTTACGAGACCCCTTAGGGGTGTTGGAGATTTTAAGAGCAGCCACTAAGAGCTGGTATTTTGCCTTATCTCTTTTGGGCTGTCTGCCATTTTCTGTTTCTCTCGGTTATAATAGACGTTAAAAGCCATGCCTAGGGGATCTCATTGAGGGGTTTGGCTAAGAGAGAAAAATTGGGAATTAAGTGTTTAAAGAAGCCTGTTAGACTGAGGAATTAAAGGATTTGATCTGCGGTGGTAGGTGGTTGGAGACTGCGGAGGGTTTGAATTTGATCTAGGGTCAGACCTCAGGTGGTGGGGGTTAAGGCAATGCCTAGATAGACTACAGACTAAGAGTGAAGTTGAGCCTTAGCAGAGAAAACACGATATTTCTTTGTGGCAAGGAAGTTAAGAAGGGTGGCGGTGTGTCTTCTTGAGGTTGGCAGAGAGCGGCTGCAGAGGAGTAGGTTATTTATATATTGTAAGGAAGTACTAGTTTTGAGATTGCATGCTGCTAAATCCTGAGCTAGTGCATGCCCAACAGGTGTGGGCTGTTTCTGAATCCCAGGGGTAAGACAGTCCAAGTAAGTTGCTGGGCTGCATTAATGACCGGGTTAGTCCAAGTAAAGGCAAACAGAAAGTATGAGTCAAGGTGTAGAGGAATGGTAAAGAAGGCATTCTTGAGGTCTAGGATTGTAAAGTGAGTGGTGTTTGAGGGAATGTGTGACAGTAACCTGTAGAAATTAGGGACTACTGGATGCAGGAGAATTACTGCCTCATTGATTAGACATCAGTCCTGTATGAGGTGATAAGCCCCTGAAGGTTTTTGAACAGAAAGGATGGGGGTATTGCAGGGAGAGTCCATGGGGATGAGTAACCCTTGATTTAAGAGGAGGGTAATTATTGACTTAAGGCCTTAAAATTAGACACAGTTACACATTAAACAAAGATTTTTACATACAAATTATAAATTAAGAAATTTAAATAAACACACTTTACTTGTTTGAATTAAAATTATCCTACAGACATTTTCTGACAAAGAGACAAAATAGATTACTTCCTCACACAGCTTAATAGACAACTCTGCCTTTTTAAGCTTTTCAAGATGGTAGGGAATAGTCAGCATAGAGGGAAGGAAGAGAGAAAGCAAATGGACGGACATTGTGAACAGCTGGATGGAAAAATAAAGAGTCTGCAGCTGGATGAGAAGGAAGAGGTTAAAGTGCTTGTAGTAGTGCCAAGTGGTCAGAGGAGTCAAAATAATTTGAGCTCTGAGGAGAGGGGAGGGGATGAGGGGGAGAGAAGCCTAGTTGCTTGTGAGGAAAGGGGAGGTGAGACAGAAGAGAAAGGCACTGCGACAGCCTGTGAGGGGGTAGAGGGGTTGAAGAGGAGAAAGGCATTTGCAAGTAAATGAGAAACAGGATTTGCAAAGGAAGGGGAAGAGACTCAAGTGGAAGAGATCTGTAGAGGGACCAGAGAGGGGTCTTGAGAGAAGGGCACCCCTGGGGGTCAGGCAGGATGGGTGAGAAAGTTGGGATTTTGCGGAGAAGAAAAGATTAGGAGCAGAGGTTTTAGGTGAGGTTTCTCTGGCCAAAAACGCACTGCATGTAAAAAAGGCGGCACATACATTAAGGACGGGAGCAAAGGTACAACAAAGCCTGCACATAGGAATCTCTGAGGCCTTCCCAGTACAATGGCAGAAATTATCTAGGTCCCAGAAGATGTTTATATCAAAAGTTCCATTTTGGGGCCAGTGGGAGCCATTATCTAGTCTCTACTGAGGCCATGCTGTGTTACAGAAGAAGATTAATTTTTTCACTTTGAGAGATCTGAGAGACCATGTTTGGTGAGGTTTTTTAAGAGGCATCCCAAGTGAGTAGCCTCTGAGGGTCGGGACTGGGAGGAGCCCATTGTGGGCTGAGAATAGAGGAAGAGAAGAGCATCTTCTGACTCTCAACTATTCTTTATACTGTAAGTGGAAAACAAGAAGTTCGATCGTCACTGGGAATCTCGCTTTCAAAGGAGAGTGAAGCAACCTGGCTAGGTACCTAGACTTTCAAGGAAGCTCATGTTAACAGGTTGCCTGGACTAGAGACCTCCCAATTAGCAACCCCAAGAGGAGAGAGAGAGTGAGAGTAAGGGAGAATGGGGCTAAGTGGAGATGAAAAAGAGCAGAAATTTTTTACCTTTGATCCGGCAGACATTCGATACAGGGCCAGGTAGCTGGCCAATCAACCTACGTCCACACAGCCAAGCAGAATCAGGGAGTAAGGCTGGGTGGAGCTGCCACTGCCCACTGCTTCCCTGGTAGTAAGTTTGGCTGGTGGAAGGGATTGCTCAGGCGTCCGGTACCCTGTCCTGGGTTTCAGCACCAAATGTTAGAATCCACCGTGTCTGGAAAGATCAGAGTAACAGGCTTTAATGAAAGTAAACCTTCTAGGCTCTCTCATAAGGGAGAGTCGCACCAGGTACAGGCTAAGACTGGACTTTAGGGTTTAAAGGAGGGGGAGTGGAAAGGGTTGTGTGGCATTTGCTGATTGGCTAATAGATAAAAAATTGTCCTTTATGTAAGTTTGAGTCTGTTTAACATCTAGCAATTTTCAATCATCCAGGACTTCTCAGATTGTGACATCAGACATTTTTTTGCAGTTGGTCATCAGCCGTAAGCCCTGAAAAAAAACTTATCAGCAGGGTTAAACAAATGAAACCTAAGAATGTACATAAATGCTCCACTAGAACCCTAAAACTAAACATTAATGCTGATGTTCAAAAACATGTAAAAACTTTTTTAAAAAATGACTGCACAGAACAGTGATTCTTAACCTGGGTTCTATCAAACCCTAGGGGTTCAATGAGTCAGTCTCACGGGTTCAGAGAAACCTCTGCCACGGAGGTAAAGACACACTTGTGTAAAGTCGTGATGACAAGCCCTGCTTGGCCATCACTTGCTGCAGAGGATCACGTTACATTGCTTGGCCAACCAGTGCTGCGGGGAATTTAGTGCATGCAATATTCAATGGCTGTCATAGTTGTATGTCGTGTGGTTTCTTTCTTAATATTTTAATCTACACTAAATATGTCAAGCAAAAAAAGAAAGTGGTCGGACAAATATGTACAACATGGATTCACATGTATCACAGAACGGGACGGGAGTCAGCATCCTATTTGCATGATATGCAATGCCAAGTTGAGCAACTCTAGTCTCACACCAGCAAAACTAAAGGAACACTTCTTGAAGCTGCATGGAGATGGTGAATACAAGAACACAATGACTGCTGAATTAAAGGTGAAATGAGCCAGATTCAATGAAAAGGCCACTCTGCCTGCTCTTGGATTTGTACCTGTTAACAAACTGATCCTCACAGCATCGTACAAAGTTACTTACTTGATCAGAAAGCAGAGTAAGCTACACACCATCGGTGAAACACTCATAAAACCAGCTGCCTTAAAGATGGTGAATCTGATACTCAAAACAGCGGCCAAAGGTAAATTTTCCAAATTTCTCTTTCAAATGACACCATCAGCGACAGAATAGAGAACATCTTGGCTCAAATAGTTGCAGATCTAATTTCAAGTCCGGCAAAATTCAGTCTTCAACTTGACGAGACCACAGACATTTCTAGTCTAAGCCAGCTTGCTGTTTTTGTGCACTATGTGAATGAAGACATGATAAAAGAAGATTTTTTATTTTTTAAGCCTCTTACAACAACAACTAAGGCAGCCAATGTGAAGAAGCTTGTGGATGCCTTCTTCAGAGACAACAATCTTTCATGGGATATGGTTTCTGCAGTTAGTACGGAAGGAGCACCAGTCAGGCTGGGAAGAAAGTATGGTTTTGGTGCGCTAGTAAAAGCCGATGCACCACACATCATTGTTACACATTGTATTCTGCACAGGCATGCGTTGGCAACTAAAACCTTGCCTCCAAAAATGGCAGATGTATTAAAAACTGTGGTGGAATGTGTGAACTATGTGCGAAATAGGGCTCTGAGGCACCGCATCTTCAGTGAGCTGTGTAAAGAAATGGGCTCTGAATTCGAGGTATTGCTGTACCATTCTAATGTTCGGTGGTTATCCTGGGGACAGGTGCTGAATCGTGTTTTGCCATGCATGTGGAATTAGCCATGTTTTTGCAAGAGCAGCAACATTGTCATGCAGATTGCTTCAAAAATCCTGAATTCATTGTGATTTTAGCGTACATGGCTGATATATTCGCAGCTCTCAATCATCTCAATCAGCAGATCCAGGGTGGTGGAGTCAACATCATGGAAGCGGAAGAAAACCTGAAGACTTTTCAAAAAACACTATCATTATGGAAATGATGAATAGAGAACAATAACTTCACAAACTTTCCCCTTCTGGACGACTGTGTAAGTAAGATCGAAGATGTGTCTGGAATCGGAGACAATTCTGTACCCATGAAACTGAAGCAAACAATTGCCATGCACTTAGATGAGCTTGCAAAGTCTCTCGACGAATATTTCCCTACAAGAGAATCATATCCAGAATGGGTGAGACAGCCATTTACGTTTACTGTTGAGACAGAAGATGTCAGTGATGAATACCTCAACAAAATCACTGAAATTCAGCAGAGCGAGGTTCAACTGCAGCTCTTCAGAACAACACTCTCAACTTTTTGGTGTCGACAAATGGAAAAGTACCCAGTTATTGCTAAGAAAGCCCTGGAATTTTTTATACCATTTGTTACAACATATCTTTGCAGGGTAATCCTTTTTAAGGATGCTGGACATAAAAACGAAGAAAGGGAACAGACTTTGCTGTGAAGATGACACGAGAGTAACACTTGCCAAGGTGAAACCACGCATATCTGAACTGGTCTCCCAAAAACAACAGTAGAAGTCACACTGATTTGCAGGTATGTAATTTGGGCAATGCTTTATTCTAGCCCCAGAAAAGTATTTTGTGGATTCAAAATGAAGAAAAACAAATTAAATTTAAAATTAAAAAAATTAAGTTATTAAAAAATGTTAAATTCTTAAAAAAAATTCAAATTTATTTTTAATTAGTAAAATAGTAAAAAAATAATTGGGGGGCTGAAAATCTTTTATGGGGCCAAAATATATTTTGGGGCCAGAATAAAGTAATACTGTAATTTGTTGTGAGTTCATGCACTTTGTTGGTTTTGTTCTTTGAGCAAGGTGATGTTCATGTATGGCTCATTTTGTGCACCAGTAAAAAAACATATACCTATGTCTTGAATTTGAAAAAAAATTCATATTTTATTTATTACTAAAGAAGGGTTTGGTGAATGCACATATGAAACTGGTGGGTTCAGTACCTCAAAAAAGGTTAAGAACCACTGGCACAGAATGATAAAAAATTTTTTTTACTGATATGAAGATTCTCAGAAGTTCCATGGACTGTCTTGGTGTCTCTCATCACCTTCCACATACAAACCTGTAATATAAAGTTATTACAGTATCATTATACTAATGTGTTTTCAAATCAACATCTAACAAAAAGGCCCCCAAATAAATCACTACAACAGTTAGAAAATCTTTTCAAAAAGGTAACAAAACTGCTTCATCTTGAACATTTCTGATTTTGCAAATGGTAAAGCCTTCAGCTTTAGTGGTTTACCTTTTTTTTTTTTTTTTTTTTTTACCAAATGTGAATTTGCCCTGAAGGCATGTTTGGCCAAGATAGCGAAGTTTTATATTCTCTATTAAGGGATAAGAAAGTTGATGGTGAGAATTACTTGTCAGCAGTGCATTAAATGAACACGTACCCCTAACACCTATAATATAGAAGAACTTCACTCAGGACAAAGAATGATCCAACCCAAAAGGTCAATACTACTCAGAACTCAGACCTACTTTATATGGCAACACTTAAAAAGTAGAACACAAACAGCAAGTCAATTGAAATCCTACATCACTAATTCTGACTCTCTTGAATGACCTACCCACCTGGAAGCAGACACCTGAGATAAAAACAATTTCAAACCATTTTCAAATATTGTTGAATGGAATCTTAGCCCAAGATGATGCCACAGAAAACCCAAAAGGCAAGAAATATCTCACAAATTGGACACAGAATCACTATCTGAAGAACCAGACTGGTCATATCAGTATCCCTACTTCTCCTCATGACTCAACTCTATTCAATCTTTCACAACTGTTTCAGAATGTCACAATTTTTTTTCCTATTTTTCTACACTCCAGTGTTCACCCTCTAAATTAATATTTTTTTGGTTTGGTAAAAATTAAATATGGATTCCTATTTAAAAATATACTTCTCAAAACCATTTTTTTAACAGACTACAGCACACTGCTATTTACCATATACACATAGCTTTAATTCTCTACAATGTAAAGCAAACAGCAAAGAAACCTAAATTCTGGAACCCTGATCCTCAACCTAATTCAAACTATGCTACATCACTTTTAAAATAGAAAAAAACTTTTTCTTACTGATAGACATATGTCGCCTAATTCTTGGAACAGAACCTGCAGTACTAGATGCAAACTGATATCTCTTTTTATACCATAAAGGTTTTCCCTTATATTATAAGTAATATTTTCTTCATGAAATAACTGGTGTCACAACAGCTATGTGAGGAAATACATGGACACCCCTATATCCTACAGTCTGCAAAAATCAACTTCTGTAAATGATAACAGACATGTAAATCTAATACAAAATGCTGGAGCCACATACACCATAACACAGCAAGAAATAAAAAGAAAAGGAAACAAAACCAAAACATATTTGGATACCATGCACTACATTGAAAGGCAAAAAGTGGTCCTACAAATTAGAAACAGAAATTGATTTTAATACATTCCAATAGCAGTGAATATCTTACTTCAATGCAGCGAGTAACAAACAAAAAAAACAAACAAACAAAAAAAAATTGAATAACCTGACCTGTGGTGGCGCAGTGGATAAAGCGTCAACCTGGGAACACTGAGGTCGCCAGTTCAAAACCCTGCACTGGTCTGGTCAAGGCACATATGGGAACTGATGCTTCTAGCTCCTCTCCCCTTTCTCTCTCTCTCTCTCTCACTCTGTCTTCTCTCTAAAATGAATAAATAAAAAGAAAAAAAACCTTTAAAAAAAACTTGAATAATAAATCATGGGCCTAAAACAAAAAATAGAGAAATATTCACAATTATAAAAAGTGATTTTATAATTTTATAACACCTCTATCATTCAGGGATATAACCATTTTCTCAAAACCAATACAGCCCTTCACAAAAAATAATATCTAAGGATATAAAAAGAAACTATTATTTCCAAATTTCAAAATACATAACTGTAAGGTATTTTCCTCACCAAGGAAGAAAGAAGGACGTAGCCACACAATGTGGAATAGCAAAAGCTTTATTTAGTAGAGCGCATCCCAGACGAGGTTCAAATACCTTCAATAGCCAAAACTACTCCATCATACTTCATCAAGGCAAATTTAGGATACTCTCCAAGAAGCATTGGAACTCTTTGAAAACTGACCCTATTGAAAAAAGAATCAACTTCCTACACATTTTCATGCACTAAAGCTTCATAAAGTCTCTAGGACTCTCCTCACCATCCATCTACAAACGTTTCAATAAAGTTAATGACAGCATTATTCCCTTTACATCTTTAAAAAAAATCTAAAAACAACAAATGAAAACCCCAACATAAATCAATGGTAAAGTTAGAAAGCACTTTCAGCAGAGAAATTGCTATAATGCTGTTTTCCTCTCAATCTACCTCCAGAAATATTCAAAGCCGCGTTTCTACATAAGGTCTCTTAACCAATTCTGTGGCATTTTGTATTATCAAGGCTAAAAGGGGTGGGTTTTATTTACATTTTGTAAATAGAAAGAACAGATAAAAAAAGCTCTTACAATGCACAGCCATTTACCCAGGACAAACACTGACCCTCCACCAAGAATCTATAGAACCCAGAAGACAAACCCTACTGGCTTGCATGTAACTTTAGTTTTTCATGTCTCATTGACATAAAAATGCCTGGAACTATTTAAAAATCTGAATTTTTGCCTTACCAAAGTAAATTTATCGACACTTCATAAACCTAATATGATGATGGACAACACCGCTTCTCAAAATAAAAACATGAGCCACCACAAGAGAGACATTTTAAAATGCAAAACCTGAAAATGGGACATGCAGCTTCCAACAGAAATGGCCTGAATATTTTTATGGGGTGGGCTGAGTAAAAATGAACAGCCATTCTATGGAAAATAATACACCAATTGATAGACATAAGACAATTTTTTCTTCTACTCATCACTGAAAACCTGCTTCAAAATTCACGTGTAAGATGCAAAATTCATACAAATGTACCCTATAATCCTGATGCCAAAAAGAATGACTACAACAAACAGTGTTTCCTACCATTCAGTTGGATGGACCCGGGAATTCCTACTTTTCATACATTTCACATAAACTCTGTAACAGAAACTTTCAATGACATGAATCAGACCTACAACAAAAATTACAAAAATTTATTATTTATCTGGATGAATCGCACCTCTCATTCACAGGCGGAGAGTCACTCTTTCAGAAATGATGGAAAACCCCCCTTCAAAATTCTCGGCCATGAGAAAAAATGCTTTACCTGAACAGGAGATTGAACACCACTTTCCTAGAGGATCCGCTCTACTGAATGTTCTATGTGCACCTGGGTTGAGGTGTTTTTTTCAGAAATGCCCACATGAGAGCACAGGCTATTGCACAGATGGCAAGTTTAAAGGGGACCATTTCCTACTTTACTTCTGGGGTAACAAGTACAATTACAAAACAATTACAATGGAAATATTCTAAAAATACTGCATTAAAATATTTTCAGGTTCCAGAAAGTTTCCAAACTTCCTTCTCACTAGTTCTGCTTCAGAGGTGACTATTACCCAGGGCATTCTCAACTAATATGGTGGCATTTCTCATTGTGAACACTGTGGGGCTGACTGAAGAGTGGAGACAGAACAGGTGCTCCCAAGCGCAAACTATACAGACAAAGTTAACCCGGGATATAGAATGATCTGGCCCTAGAGGTCAATACTACACCAAGACAAACACTATTTTTTAGGAAACAAGAAGAGTCAAGTACAATACAAACACTTGGTCATTTTGTATTCTAGATCAAAAATTCTGCCTCTCAACTAGCCGCATGGGAGCTCATACAGAGAAAACAACACAGACAAAACCATCTGTTTTCAAAAATTCGGGGGGAGGGCCCTAGGCTGAGAAGACACCCCACTGAATTACAGACTCACGGAACATCTTACAACTTTAGACACTAAATCTCACATTCATGAGCAAGACTGGGTCACTCAAAGTCACTTCTTTTCACAAACCATCATCCAGTCTTTAATAACGTTTTCTTCATATCACATAGAATATGTATTTCTACTCATTTACATTTTAGCATTCACTCTCTAATCCTGCATTATTTTCCTTTGCTGAAATCATGAACAAACTGCTCTCTATAAATACACTACTTCTTGGTAAAACTCTTAATATACCAAAAATCAAAGTTTGCTACTACTCTCAAAGACCTTCATTTCCCCTACATACTAAACCAAAGCATAAAAAACTCTCTATTCTGGAACCCTTATCCTCACCCTCACTATGCTACACCACATGATATTGTTTAACATTCACAAAAAACTTTTTTCCTAGTACACCAGCTATTTTATACTATAGTTTTGGCTGTTTTGTTGCTCAAGGGCACACTGCCTCACCTTTTCCTCCCGAGTGGATGATGAAGTACATGCAACTGTCTCAGCAATTTGGGATTATCTGCAGCCCCAAGAAGTGTGTCTGGCACACATCCTGACCAAGTAGACCTGTCTTGGCCTTCAGCTGCATTTCCAGAGCACAGGGCCAAGTGTCAGGCATCACATACATCACAGAGGCCACTTAGAACCCACCGGCCTGCCTGCTCAGGACAAAGACTGTGGAACACATTAAGACACTGAATAAAGTGTGAACCACAGGATGTTTCTAAGCATCTTTGTTTTCTCATGACTCATGACAAGCTCTGTAACATGGCTTCAATAATTTAACTGATCATCAATCACACTAGTCTTGTACTTTTCTACCTCCAGTATCTTCGGGTTTTTCTTTCAATTTTTGTACAACTCCCAGTTGACCTAAATGGAACTCTACTTTACTGAAGAATATTCCCTGTTCCTACAACACCTTCCACCTAGACCCATGATGTCAAACCTATGACACGTGTGTCAGCACTGACACTCATAGCCATTATCAATGACATGCGGCCACATACCAGAAAAGTATGGGGCTGCATGCCGAGAAGAATGTTTCATCCTCAGCTCCTGCACGGCCAGGTGCAGTAGCCGAGGATAGAACATGTGCTGCAGTGTAGACACTCTGTACCGGAGGTCTGTAGGCCAAAACCACAGAACTCCAGCACAGAGTGTCTAGTTCTGGGACTTCTGGTTAGGCCGTTTTTCTCAAAGTGACACACCACCCGAGTTATGCTCAGTTTTTTGGCGAATTTTGACACACCAAGCTTAAAAGATTGCCCATCACTGACCCAGACACTTCATTTTTAATACTAACAACTCTCAGCTTATTTTCTTTCTTAAACAATGTAAAAACAATTTTACATAAAATACCTTTTAAAACATGTCTATAAACTCATTTTGTCACAAGTGAGAACTCCCAGACTTTTAGTAGTGCTATTGCCTAGTTTCACTTCATTTTTTACAATACTAGTAGAGAAAAAAATATACAAAAAAGCAAAATGGAATAAAGCCAGAATGCATTGAATAATTTCTTGTAGCATTTAGCTACCAAAATAAACTACTGTGCTAACTCCTCATCAAGAAACCTAAACAGCCTAATTATTGGGTCACATTAATGGATGCAAATTCAAACAAAATATTTATGACAAAGGGCTCTCTTTACATAAAAGAAAAAATTATAGAGAGAAGCAAGATGGCGGCGGAGTAGGAGGACGTACCAACTTCCAACTCCCAGAACCAAAGTGGATTATAACTCAATTTAAAGAACCATCATCTGGATAAACCAACTATGAACTAAACTAAGCGGACTCTTCAACCAAGGAACACAGAAGAAGCCACATTGAGACTGGTAGGAATAGCGAAAACGCGAAGAGGGCTGCCCAGCTCCCCGGAGCAAATGGCAGCCCGGAGAGACCCGCGGGGCGGGAGGAAAGTTTGGCGGAGAGGGAGGGACCTGGGTCCCAGGAACCAAGCCCCAGCCTGCAGTCCCAGAGCCTAGAATAGGCGTTTGGACAGTTTTGAGCTGTGAAACAAGTGAGGGAGCTCCCAGGCCTACAGTGTGGAGTATTAGGTCCCTTCCTACTCTGCTGAGGGCTGCTTGGGGGTTTGGGGCGACAGGACGCTAAAAGGCGGTTCTGTCGGCGTGGGCAGAGGCCAAGCGGGTGGGAGATCGGTCTAGCCCAGAAGGTCGGAGGGGACGCGAAAAGCCGTCCGGAAGCTGCGGGCCCGCCTTTAATCCCACTTACGGGGACAAAGCGGGAGGCCAGGAACAGGCAGGCCCTGCGCAAGCCGGCCCTGACCGCGGGGACCGGGCTAGGACCAGGGACAGGCAGGGGCTCGCGGCTGAGCTGACGCTACCAGCCCCCCACCCCCCGGCGGGAGAAACCGCGGTTGGCCAGTATACGTGCGCAAGCTGGCTCCGAGCGCGGGGGCGGGGTAGAGTCTGGGACGAGCAGAAGTACGCAGCTGAGCGGAAGCCAGCAAACACGCCTGCCCCAATAAACCTTGGTTTCCGACCCTGCGCAAAGGGCCCTGGCCTCGAGGGCGGGGCTAAAGCTCCAGACGGGCAAAAGCTTACAGCTGAGAGCACGTCAAAAGCCCCGCCTAACCCGTGGAACTGTAGCGAGCAGGCTCCGACTACAGGTTCTGGGCGGAAGTCCGGAAATAGGCTGGGTCCGCAGCTGAGCAAAGGTGCTCACCTCTACCCTTGGTGCAAAGTATTGTGGCTTCAGTAACAGCCCCTCCCACGGAGGAGAGGCAGAAATCACAGCAAAAGCCACAGTGGGCCGGCGCTGGCAACGCTCATACCCAACCACCCTAGGAACCGGCAGAGGGGGTGGGGGGCCTGCAGACAGATCACACCTAGAGAACACAAAGGCAACACCTACTGGACTCCAGTGGCCACAACTTGCTTATACACAGATAAAATGGGCAGGCAGAGGAATGCAAACCAAATGAATCAAGAGAAATTCCCAGAGAAGGACCTGAATGAACCAGATATAACCAAATTACCAGAAGCAGAATTTAGAATAATGATAGTTAGGATGTTCAAAGAAATTAGAGGAACAATGGATAGTCACTATGAACACCTAAATAAAGAGATAACAAGTATAAAAATTAAATTGAAATAATAAAAAAGAATCAGACAGAAATGACAAATACATATCAGAACTGAAGACCACAATGGAAGGAATTAAAAGCAGGATGGATGACGCTGAGGATCGAATAAGCGAGTTAGAGGACACAATAAACAAAGGCACAGAAGCAGAGAAGAAAAAGGAAAAGAGACTCAAAAATGTGAGGAAACTCTAAGGGAGCTTTGTGACAACATGAAGAGAAACAACATTCGAATCATAGGGGTGCTTGAAGAAGAGGAGAGAGGACAGGAAATAGAAACTTTGTTCAATCAAATCATAGCAGAAAACTTCCCTATATTAAGGCTGGGAAACACTCCACACATTCAAGAAGCACACAGAACTCCAATAAAGAGAAACCAAAAAATATCTACACCAAGACACATCATAGTTAAAATACCAAAGCTAATGGATAAAGAAAAAATTTTAAAAGCTGCTAGAGAAAAAAAGGCTATCACCTACAAAGGAGCCCCCATAAGGATGACATCGGACTTCTCAACAGAAACACTTGAGGCCAGAAGGGAATGGCAAGATATAATCAAAGTAATGCAGAACAAGAACCTACAACCAAGACTACTTTATCCAGTAAGGCTAACGTTTAAAATTGAAGGAGAAATAAAGAGCTTCCCAGAAAAAGAAAGCCTGAAGGAATTCATAAAACCCAAACCAATTCTGCAAGAGATACTAAGGGGCCTCTTGTGAACAGTTTAAAGGGAGGAATGAATAGAGCAAAAGAAAAATACAGCTTTAAAGAATAAAATGGCAATAAACAACTACATATCAATAATAACCTTAAATGTAAATGGATTAAATGATCCAATCAAAAGACATGGGGTAGCTGCATGGATAAAGAAACAGGACCCATACATATGCTGTCTACAAGAGACACACCTTAAAACAAAAGATGCTCATAGACTGAAGGTAAAAGGATGGAAAAAAATATTTCATGCAAATGGAAATGAAAAAAAAGCAGGGGTAGCAATACTTATATCAGACAAAATGGACTTTAAAACAAAAGCTGTAGTAAGAGATAAAGGAGGACACTACATAATGATAAAGGGAACAATTCAACAGGAAGATATAACTATTATAAATATCTATGCACCAAATATAGGAGCCCCGACATACATAAAGCAGACTTTGATGGATATAAAGGGCGAGATTAACAGCAATACTATCATATAGAGAATTTCCATACCCCTCTAACAACACTAGATAGATCCTCAAGAAAGAAAATTAATAAAGAAAGAGCAGACGTAAAGGAGACACTAAATCAACTTGATTTAATAGATATCTTCAGAACTTTTCACCTTAAAGCAGTAGAATATACATTCTTCTCAAGCGCTCATGGTACGTTTTCTAGGATAGACCACATGTTAGGACACAAAAATGGTCTCAATAAATATAAGAAGATTGAAATCATATCAAGCATTTTCTCTGATCACAATGCCATGAAACTAGAAATTAACCACAAAAGAAAAACTGAAAAATACTCAAACACTTGGAAACTAAATAGCATGTTATTAAATAATGAATGGATTTACAATGAGATCAAAGAAGAAATAAAAAAGTTTCTAGAAACCAATGATAATGAGCATACATCAACTCAAAATTTATGGGACACAGCAAAAGCAGTTCTAAGAGGGAAGTTTATTGCACTACAGGCATATCATAAGAAGCTAGAAAAAGCTCAAATAAGCAACCTGACCCTGCATCTAAAAGAACTAAAAAAACAACAACAAATAAAATCCAAGACAAGTAGAAGGAAGGAAATAATAAAGGTCAGAGCAGAAAGAAATGACATAGAGGTGAAGGAAACAATACAGAGGATCAATGAAACCAGAAGCTGGTTCTTTGAAAAGGTAAACAAGATTGATGAACCTTTAACTAGACTCACCAAGAAAAAAAGAGAGAGGACTCAATAAATAAAATTAGAAAGGACAGTGGAGAAATAACAACTGACACAACAGAAATACAAAGCATTGTAAGAAAATACTATGAAGAACTATATGCCAAAAAATTAGACAATCTTGGTGAAATGGACAAATTTCTTGAATCATATAACCTTCCAAAAATCAATCTGGAAGAATCAGAACAACTAAACAGACCAATTACAACAAATGAGATCGAAACAGTTATCAAAAAACTCCCAAAAAAGAAAAGTCCTGGGCCTGATGGCTTCACAAGTGAATTCTATCAAAAATTCAAAGAAGAACTAACTCCTATCCTCCTCAAGCTATTTCAAAAAATTCAAGAGGAAGGAAGACTTCCAAAATCCTTTTATGAGGTGAGCATAATTCTGATCCCAAAACCGGGCAAAGACAACACAAAGAAAGAAAATTATAGGCCTATATCCCTGATGAATTTAGACGCTAAAATTCTCAACAAAATATTAGCCTACCGGATTTAGCAATATATGAAAAAAATCATACACCACATTAAGTGGGATTTATTCTGGAGAGGCAAGGCTGGTTCAATATTCGCAAATCAATCAATGTGATTCATCACATAAACAAAAGGAAGGACAAAAATCACATGATCATTTCAATAGATGCAGAAAAGGCATTTGATAAAATCCAGCACCCATTCATCCTCAAAACTCTCAGTAAAGTGGGAATACAGTGATCATTCCTTAACATGATAAAGGCCATCTACGATAAACCGACAGTAAACATCATACTAAATGGACAAAGATTAAAAGCAATCCCCTTAAGATCAGGAACCAGGCAGGGTTGCACACTTTCACCACTCCTATTCAACATAGTTCTGGAAGTCCTAGCTACAGCAATCAGACAAGAAGAAGAAATAAAAGGCATCCAAATTGGAAAAGAAGTAAAACTGTCACTATTTGCAGATGATGTGATATTGTATATTGAAAACCCTAAAGTCTCAGTCAAAAAACTACTGGATTTTAGAAATGAATTCAGCAAGGTGGCAGGATATAAAATTAATACTCAGAAATCAGAGGCATTTCTATACACCAACAATGAAATATCAGCAAAAGAAATTAAGGAAACAATCCCCTTCACTATTGCAGCCAAAAAAATAAAGTACCTAGGAGTAAATTTAACCAAAGAGGTTAAGGACTTGTACTCGGAAAATTATAGAACATTGATAAAAGAAATCTAGGAAGATACAAACAAGTGGAAGCACATACCGTGCTCATGGCTAGGAAGAATAAACATCACTAAAATGTCTATATTACCCAAAGTAATTTACAAATTCAATGCAATACCAATTAAAATACCAATGCCATACTTCAAAGATATAGAACACATATTCCAAAAATTTATATGGAACCAAAAAAGAACACGAATAGCCTCAGCAATCTTAAAAAGAAATAATAAAGCAGGAGGTATCACTCTTTCAGATATCAAGGTTTACTATAAGGCCATTATACTCAAGACAGCCTGGTACTGGCATAAGAACAGGCACATAAATCAATGGAACAGAACAGAGGACCCAGAAATAAACCCACAGCTTTATGGACAACTGATATTTGACAAAGGAGGAAAGAACATACAATGGAGTAAAGACAGCCTCTTTAACAAATGGTGTTGGGAAAATTGGACATCTACCTGCAAAAAAATGAAACTAGACCATCGACTTACACCATTCACCATAACAAACTCAAAATGGGTAAAAGACTTAAATGTAAGCCGTGAAACCATAAGCATCTTAGAAGAAAACATAGGCAGCAAGCTCTCCGACATCTGTAGCAGCAGTATATTTGCCGATTTATCTCCACGGGCAAATGAAATAAAAGGCAAGATAAACAAATAGGACTATATCAAACTAAACAGTTTTTGCACAGCTAAAGACAATAAGAACAGAATAAAAAGACAAACCACACAATGGGAGAACATATTCGACAGCACATCTGATAAGGGGTAAATAACTAAAATTTATAAAGAACTTATAAAACTCAACACCAGGAAGACAAACAACCCAATCAAACAATGGGCAAAAGAAATGAATAGAAATTTCTCCAAAGAGGACATACAGATAGCCAATAGGCATACGAAAAAATGCTCAACATCACTAATCATTAGAGAAATGCAAATTAAAACCACAATGAGATATCACCTCACACCAGTCAGAATGGCACTTATCAGCAAAACAACACAGAATAAGTGCTGGCGAGGATGTGGAGAAAAGGGAACCCTTCTGCACTGCTGGTGGGAATGCAGACTGGTGCAGCCACTGTGGAAAACAGTTTGGAGATTCCTCAGAAAATTAAAAATCGAACTGCCTTTTGACCCAGCTATCCCACTTTTAGGAATATACCCTTAGAACACCATAGCACTGTTCGAAAAGAAGAAATGCGCCCCCATGTTCATGGCAGCATTGTTCACAATAGCGAAGATCTGGAACCAGCCCAAGTGTCCGTCAGAAGACGAGTGGATTAAAAAGCTATGGTACATATACACTATGGAAAACTACTCAGCCATAAGAAACGATGACATCGGATCATTTATAACAAAATGGATGTACCTTGATAACATTATACGGAGTGAAATAAGTAAATCAGAAAAAAAGAAAAACTGAGAACAGCATGATTTCATACATAGGTGGGACATAAAAGTGAGAATATGAGACATGGACAAGAGAGTGGTGGTTATGGGATGGGGGGAAGGAGGGAAGAGTGGGATAGGGAGGAGTGGAGGGACACAGGGAAAACCAGATTGAAGGTGATAGAGGACAATTTGACTTTTGGTGATGGGTATGCAACACAATTGAATGATAAGATAATCTGGAGATGTTTTCATTGTACATATGTACCCTGATTTATTGGTGTCACCCCATTAGAATTAATAATAATAAAATATATATATATAAAAAATTATAGTAACTGGTATCAGGACAACCATAGGAGCCTGACCAGGTGGTGGTGCAGTAGATGGAGTGTTAGACTAAAACACGGTGGACCCAGCTTCAAAAATCCCACATCGCCAGCTTGAGGCTGGCTTGTCTGGTTTGAGCAAGGCTCACCACCTTGAGTTCCACGTCGCTGGCTAGAACAAGAAGTCACTCAGTCTGCTCTAGCCACTGGGTCAACACACATATCCAAAAGCAGTCAATAAGAACCTGAGATGCTGCAACAAAGAATTGATGCTTCTCGTCCCTTTCCCTTCTGGTCTGTCTGTCCCTCTTTGTCTCTGTCACAAAAATTAAAAATAAAAAATAAGAAAAACGACCATGGGCGAAAATAAATGGCACCCCTACATATTGCCATCCAATCAAATCATTTTCTCATGAACATTAATATTCACCCTCGAATAATAGAAAACCCTGAACTTTCCTATAACATTAAAGAGCAAGAAATGAAAAGAATGTAAAATGACAACTAAAAAATTTTAAAATGACATAGAGTAGAATCTAAGGCAAAAAATGATCCTACAAATAAAGAACACTAATTAACTCTAATAAATTTAGTACACCAGGAATGTCTACATTTTCAAATGCAATCCCTAACAAAATAAAATTATACACCACTAGCCTAGAAAGCAAAATTTAAATATTCACAGCTTTAGAAGGAGATTCAATACACTTCTTTGCTTTGGAAATGGAGCATTGCTTTCAAAACTGATATAAGCAATAAAACATTTTGTAACGGAGGAGCAAGATGGCGATGGAATAGGCGGACGTACCAACTTCCAACTCCCGGAACCAAAGTGGATTATAACTCAATTTTAAGAACCATCATCTGGACAAACCAACTTTGAACTAAACTAAGTGGACTCTTCAACCAAGGAACACAGAAGAAGCACATTGAGACTGGTAGGAATAGCGAAAACATGAAGAGGGCTGCCCAGCTCCCCAGAGCGAACAGCAGCGCCAGGAAACCCACGTGGTGGGAGGAGAGTTTGGCGGAGAGGGAGGGACCTGGGTCCCAGGAACAAAGCCCAAGCCTGCAGCCCCAGAGTCTAGAAGAGGCGTTTGGACAGTATTGAGCTGTGAAACAAGTGAGGATACTGTTTGTGAGAAAGAGACAGTTTTCTCAGACCCAGGATTCTTTTTAAAGAAACAGGGCAGAAAACCTTTCTCGCAACCACGCACCCAGGACTCCGGGGAACTAGGACAGAGGAGAGGACCAGAGCAGCGGGAAGAGAGTGTGGACTGAAGGCACAGGGACAAACACTCTGAGGGACAGCCACCCTAACCCCTGGGCTAAGTCACTTCCCTAATCGAAAACGAATATTTCCCCTAAAACTAGCAATACCAGCAAAGGAAGACAGTACACTAGGCAAACAAGCTCTCCCACGGCAATTAGAGCAGAGCTGCTTAGAGGGAGGGAGCTCCCAGGACTAGAGTATGGAGACTTAGGGCCCTTTCTACTCTGCTGAGGGTTGCTGAAGGGATGGTGGTGGCAGGACGCTGAAACGTGGTTCTGTCGGTGGGGGGTGAGGCCCAGCCGGTGTGAGCTCGGTCTAGCCCATGTGAGGCAGAGGGGATGCGCGAATGCAGTCCTGCAGCTGGGGCCCACCTGCAACCTCACTGGTGGGGGAAAAAAAAGCGAGAGCCCAGGAATGGGCAGAGATCTGCTCTGCGGCCCTGTGCAAGCCGGCCCTGACCACAGGGACAGGGCTAGGACCAGGGATGGGCGGGGGCTCGTGACTGAGCTCACACCAGCAGCCACGCCTGGCCCAATAAACCACGGTTTGCCATCCTGCAAGCGCAAGTTTGATCTGAACGCGGGGGCGAGGTAGAGCCCAGGAGAAGCGGAAGTTCGCAACTGAGTGCACACCAGCAGCCACGTCCGGCCCAATAAACCTTGGTTTGCAACCCTTCACAGGAGGGCTCTGGCCTCTAGGGCGGGGCTTAAGCTCTGGATGAGTAAAGGCTCACAGCTGAGAGCACATCAGAAGCCCCGCCCAACCCGCGAAACTGTGGCGAGCAGGCTCTAACCGAGAATGCTGGGCGGAAGCCCGGAAACAGGCTGAGTCCGCAGCTGAGCAAAGGTGCGCACCTCTACCCTATGTGCTGAGTCTTATGACTTGAGTGACAGCCCATCCCATTGAGGAGAGGCAGAAATCACAGCAACAGCCGAAGTGGGCCAGCGCTGGTAATGCCCATACCCAACCGCCCTAGGCAGCGGCAGAGGTGGTGGCGGGCCTGCAGACAGACCACACCTAGAGAACACAAAGGGAACACCTACTGGACTCCAGTGGCCACAACTTGCTTATACACAGAAAAAATGGGCAGGCAGAGGAATGCAAACCAAATGAATCAAGAGAAATTCCCAGAGAAGGACCTGAATGATCCAGATATAACCAAATTACCAGAAGCAGAATTTAGAATAATGATAGTTAGGATGTTCAAAAAAATAAGATCAACAATGGATAGTCATTATGAACACCTAAATAAAAAGATAACAAGTATAAAAATTAAATTGAAATAATAAAAAAGAATAAGACAGAAATGACAAATACAGTATCAGAACTGAAGACCAAAATAGAAGGAATTAAGAGAAGGATGAATGATGCTGAGGATCGAATCAGCGAGTCAGAGAACACAATAAACAAAGGCACAGAAGCAGAGAAGAAAAAGAAAAAGAGACTCAAAAAATGTGAGGAAAATCTAAGGGAGCTCTGTTACAACATGAAGAGAAACAACATTCGCATCATAGGGGTTCCTAAAGAGGAAAGAGAACAAGAAATAGAAACTTTGTTCAATCAAATCATAGCAAAAAACTTCCCTAAATTAAGGCTGGGAAACATTCCACACGTTCAAGAAGAACTCCATTAAAGAGAAACCCAAAGAAATCTACACCAAGACACATCATAGTTAAAATACCAAAGCTAAGGGATAAAGAAAAAATTTTAAAAGCTGCTAGAGAAAAAAAGACTATCACCTACAAAGGAGCCCCCATAAGGATGACATCAGACTTCTCAACAGAAACACTTGAGGCCAGAAGGGAATGGCAAGATATATTCAAAGAAATGCAGAACAAGAACCTACAACCAAGACTAATCTATCCAGCAAGGCTAACGTTTAAAATTGAAGGAGAAATAAAGAGCTTCCCAGACAAAGAGAGCCTCAAAGAATTCATTAATACCAAACCAATTCTGCAAGAGATACTAAGGGGCCTATTGAGAACAGTTCAAAGAGAGTTAAGAATATAGCAAAAGAAAAATACAGCTTTAAAGAATAAAATGGCAATAAACAACTACATATCAATAATAACCTTAAATGTAAATGGATTAAATGATCCAATCAAAAGACATAGGGTAACTGCGTGGATAAAGAAACAGGAAACATACATATGCTGTCTACAAGAGACACACCTTAAAACAAAAGATGCACATAGACTGAAGGTAAAAGAATGGAAAAAAATATTTCATGCAAATGGAAATGAAAAAAAAGCCGGGATAGCAGTACTTATATCTGACAAAATGGACTTTAAAACAAAGGCTGTAGTAAGAGATAAAGAAGGACACTACATAATGATAAAGGGAACAATTCAACAGAAAGATATAACTATTATAAATATCTACACACCAAATATAGGAGCCCCGACATACATAAAGCAGACTTTGATGGATATAAAGGGTGAGATTAACAGCAATACTATAATAGTAGGGGATTTCAATACCCAACTAACAACACTGGATAGATCCTCAAGAAAGAAACTTAATAAAGAAACAGCAGACTTAAAGGATACACTAGATAAACTCAATTTAATAGATATCTTCAGAACTTTTCACCCTAACGCAGTAGAATATACATTCTGCTCAAGCGCTCATGGTACGTATTCTAGGATAGACCACATGCTAGGACACAAAAATGGTCTCAATAAATTTAAGAAGATTGAAATCATATCAAGCATTTTCTCTGATCACAATGCCATGAAACTAGAAATTAACCACATAAGAAAAACTGAAAAATACTCAAACACTTGAAAACTAAATAGCATGATATTATATAATGAATGGATTAACAATGAGATCAAAGAAGAAATAAAATGTTTGTAGAAACGAATAATAATGAGCATTCATCAACTCAAAATTAATGGGACACAGCAAAAGCACTACAGGCATATCAAAAGAAGCTAGAAAAAACTCAAATAAGCAACCTGACCCTGCATCTAAAAGAACTAGAAAAACAACAGCAAATAAAGCCCAGGATCAGTAGAAGGAAGGAAATAATAAAGATCAGAGCAGAAATAAATGACATAGAGGCTAAGGAAACAATACAGAGGATCAATGAAACCAGAAGCTGGTTCTTTGAAAAGGTAAACAAGATTGATGAACCTTTATCTAGACTCACAAGAAAAAAAGAGGGGACTCAAATAAATGAAATTAGAAAGGACAGTGGAGAAATAACAACTGACTCAACAGAAATACAAAGCATTGTAAGAAACTACTATGAAGAACTATATGCCAAAAAATTAGACAATCTAGGTGAAATGGACAAATTTCTTGAATCATAAAACCTTCCAAAAATCAATCTGGAAGAATCAGAACACCTAAACAGACCAATTACAACAAACGACATAGAAACAGTTATCAAAAAACTCCCAAAAAAGAAAAGTCCTGGGCCTGATGGCTTCACAAGTGAATTCTATCAAAAATTCAAAGAAGAACTAACTCCTATCCTCCTCAAGTTATTTCAAAAAATTAAAGAGGAAGGAAGACTTTCAAACTTCTTTTATGAGGCAAGCATAACTCTGATCCCAAACCCAGGCAAAGACAACACAAAGAAAGAAAATTATAGGCCTATATCCCTGATGAATTTAGACACTAAAATTCTCAACAAAATATTATCCAAACGAATCCAGCAATATATGAAAAATCATACACCATGATCAAGTGGAATTTATTCTCTAGAGACAAGGCTGGTTCAATATTTGCAAATCAATCAATGTGATTCATCACATAAACAAAAACTAGGATAAAAATCACATGATCATTTCAATAGATGCAGAAAAGGCATTTCATAAAATCCAGCACCCATTCATGCTCAAAACTCTCAGTAAAGTGGGAATACAGGGAACATTCCTTAATATGATAAAGGCCATCTATGACAAACCCACAGCAAACATCATCCTAAATGGACAAAAATTAAAAGCAATCCCCTTAAGATCAGGAACCAGTCAGGGGTGACCCCTTTAACCACTCTTATTCAACATGGTCCTGGAAGTCCTAGCTACAGCAATCAGACAAGAAGAAGAAATAAAAGGCATCCAAATTGGAAAAGAAGAAGTAAAACTGTCACTATTTGCAGATGATATGATATTGTATATAGAAAACCCTAATGTCTCAGTCAAAAAACTACTGGACCTTATAAATGAATTCAGCAAGGTGGCAGGATATAAAATTAATACTCAGAAATCAGAGGCATTTCTATATACCAACAATGAACTGTCAGCAAAAGAAATTAAGGAAACAATCCCCTTCACTATTGCAGCCAAAAAAATAAAGTACCTAGGAGTAAATTTAACCAAGGAGGTTAAGGACTTGTACTCAGAAAATTATAAAACATTGATAAAAGAAATCTAGGAAGATACAAACAAGTGGAAGCATATACTGTGCTCATGGCTAGGAAGAATAAACATCACTAAAATGTCTATATTACCCAAAGCAATTTATAAATTCAATGCAATACCAATTAAAATACCAATGACATACTTCAAAGATATAGAACACATATTCCAAAAACTTATATGGAACCAAAAAAGAACACGAATACCCTCAGCAATCTTAAAAAGAAATAATAAAGCAGGAGGTATCACTCTTCCAGATATCAAGGTTTACTATAAGGCCATTATCCTCAAGACAGCCTGTACTGGCATAAGTTCAGGTACATAGATCAATGGAACAGAACAGAGAACCCAGAAATAAATCCACAGCTTTATGGACAACTGATATTTGACAAAGGAGGAAAGAACATACAATGGAGTGAAGACAGCTTCTTTAACAAATGGTGTTGGGAAAATTGGACATCTACCTGCAAAAAAATGAAACTAGACCATCAACTTACACCATTCACCATAACAAACTCAAAATGGATAAAAGACTTTAATGTAAGCCGTGAAACCATAAGCATCTTTGAAGAAAACATAGGCAGCAAGCGCTCCGACATTTGTAGCAGCAATATATTTGCCGATTTATCTCCACGGGCAACTGAAATAAAAGGCAAGATAAACAAATGAGACTATATCAAACTAAAAAGCTTTATCACAGCTAAAGACAATAAGAACAGAATAAAAAGACAAACCACACAATGGGAGAACATATTCGACAGCACATCTGATAAGGGGTAAATAACTAAAATTTATAAAGAACTTATAAAACTCAACAACAGGAAGACAAACAATCCAATTAAAAAATGGGCAATAGAATTGAACAGAAATTTCTTTAAAGAGGACATACAGATGGCCAATAGGCATATGAAATAATGCTCAACATCACTAATCATTAGAGAAATGCAGATTAAAACCACAATGAGATATCACCTCACACCAGTCAGAATGGCACTCATCAGCAAAACAACACAGAATAAGTGCTGGTGAGGATGTGGAGAAAAGAGAACCCTTCTGCACTGCTGGTGGGAATGCAGTCTGGTGCAGCCACTGTGGAAAACAGTTTGGAGATTCCTCAAAAAATTAAAAATCGAACTGCCTTTTGACCCAGCTATCCCACTTATAGGAATATACCCTAAGAACACCATAGCACTGTTCGAAAAGAAGAAATGCGCCTACATGTTCATGACAGCATTGTTCACAATAGCGAAGATATGGAGACAGCCCAAGTGTCCGTCAGAAGACGAGTGGATTAAAAAGCTTTGGTACATATATACTATGGAATACTACTCAGCCATAAGAATTGATGACATCGGATCGTTTATAACAAAATGGATGTACCTTGATAACATTATACGGAGTGAAATAAGTAAATCAGAAAAATAGGAAAACTGAGAACAGTATGATTTCATACATAGGTGGGACATAAAAGTGGGATTATGAGACATGGACAAGCGAGTGGTGGTTACGGGGTGGGGGGAGGGAGGGAAGGTTGGAATAGGAAGGAGGGGAGGGACACAGGGAAAACCAGATAGAAGGTGACAGTGGACAATTTGACTTTTAGTGACGGGTATGCAACACAATTGAATGATAATATAACCTGGAGATGTTTTCATTATACATATGTACCCTGATTTATTGGTGTCACCCCATTAAAATTAATAATAATAATATATATAAAAATAAGATAACCTGGAGATGTTTTCTTTGAACATATGTACCCTGATTTATTAATGTCACCCCATTAAAATTAATAAAAAAAATTAAAAATGAGAGTGGAGAAATAACAACTGACACAACAGAAATACAAAATATTGTAAGAAAATACAATGAAGAATCGTATGCCAAAAAAAAATTAAACAACCTAGGTGAAATGGACAATATCCTTGAAACATATAATCTTCCAAAAATCAATCTGGAAGAATCAGAAAATCTAAATAGACAGATTACGACAAAAGAGATTGAAACAGTTATTAAAAAGCTCCCAAAAACAAAACCCCTGGGTCAGATGGATTCACTGGTATATTCTACCAAATATTCAAAGAAGAACTAACTCCTATCTGTCTCAAGCTATTTCAAAAAATTCAAGAGGAAGACGCACTACCAAGTTCCTTTTATGAGGCGAGCATAATTCTGATTCCAAAACCAGGCAAAGACAACACAAAGAAAAAAAATTACAGGCCAATATCCCTGATGAATTTAGATGGTAAAGTCCTCAACAAAATATTAGCAAACCAGATCCAGCAATATATGAAAAAAATCATACATATGATCAAGTGGGGTTTATTCTGGGGAGGCAGGGATGGTACAACATTCATAAATCAATTAATGTGATTCAGCACATAAACAAAAGGAAGGAGAAAAACCACATGATAATTTTAATAGATGCAGAAAAAGCATTTGATAAAATCCAGCATCCATTTATGATCAAAACTCTTAGCAAAGTGGAAATACAGGGAACATACCTCAACATGATATAAGCCATTTATTACAAACCCACAGCCAACATCATAGTCAATGGACAAAATTAAAAGCAATTCCTCTAAAATCAGGAGCAATGCAGGGTGTCCCTTTTCACCACTATTATTCAACATAGTTCTGGAAGTCCTAGCTACAGCAATCAGACAAGAAGAAGAAATAAAAGGCATCCAAATTGGAAAAGAAGAAGTTATACTATCATTATTTGCAGATGATATGATACTTTACATAGAAAACCCTAAAGGCTCAGTCAAAAACTACTAGACCTAATAAACAAATTCAGCAAGGTGGCAGAATATAAAATTAACACAGAGAAATTAGAGGCATTTCTATACATGAACCTTGAAATGTCAGAAAAAGAAAATAAGGAAACAATCCGCTTCACTTTTGCAACAACAACAAAAGTACCTAGGAGTAAATTTAACCAAGGAGGTTAAAGACTTGTACTCAGAAAATTATAAAACATTGATAAAAGAAATCAAGAAAGACACAAACAAGTGGAAGCATATTCATGGTTAGGAAGAATAAACATCATTAAAATGTCTATATTACCCAAAACAATTTATAAATTCAATGCAATACCAATTAAAATACCAATGACATACTTCAAAGATATAGATCAAATATTACAAAAATTCATATGGAACCAAAATAGAACATGAATAGCCTCAGCAATCTTGAAAAAGAATAATAAAGTGGGAGGTATCAGACTTCCAGATATCAAGTTATACTACTAAGCCATTGTACTCAAAACAGCTTGATACAGGCATAAGAATGGGCATAAAGATCAAGGGAACAGAATAGAGAACCCAGAAATAAACTCACATCTTTATGGACAATTGATATTTGACAAAGAAGGTAAGAGCATACAGTGCAGTAAAGACAGTCTCTTTAACAAATGATGTTGAAAAAACTGGACAGCTACTGGCAAAAAAAAAATGAAACTAGACCACCAACTTACACCATGCACCAAAATAAACTCAGAATGGATAAAGGACTTAAATATAAGCAGTGAAATCATAAGCATTCTAGAAGAAAACATAGGCAGTAAACTCTCCGACATCTACCAAAGCAATATATTTGCTGATTTATTTCCACAGGCAAATGAAATAAAAGACAGGATAAACAAATGGGACTATATCAAACTAAAAAGCTTGTGCAGAGCTAAAGACAATATGAACAGAATAAAAAGACAAACCACACAATGAGAGAACATATTCGACAACACATCTGGTAAAGGGTTAATAACCAAAATTTATAAAGAACTTGTAAAACTCAACACCAGAAAGACAAACAATCCAATCATAAAATGGGCACAAGAAATGAATAGACAATTCTCCCAAGAGGACATATAGATGGCCAATAGGCATATGAAAAAATGCTCAACATCACTAATCATTAGAGAAATGCAAATTAAAACCACAATGAGGTATCACCTCACACCAGTCAGAATGGCACTCATCAGTAAAACAACACAGAACTAGTGCTGGCGAGGATGTGGAGAAAGGGGAACCCTCCTGCACTGCTGGTGGGAATGCAGACTGGTGCAGCCACTGTGGAAAAATGTATGGAGATTCCTCAAAAAATTAGAAATGGAACTGCCCTTTGACCCAGCTTTATCACTTATAGGAATATTTCCCAAGGACACCATATCACTGACTGAAAAAAAGAAATGCGCCCCCATGTTTATGGCAGCATTGTTTGCAATAGCGAAGAGCTGGAAACAGTCAAGTGTCCATCAGTGGATGAGTGGATTAAAAATCTTTGGTACATATATACAATGGAATACTATGGGGCCTTGAAAAAGAAGGAAATATTACCTTTTGCAACAATATGGAGGGACCTGGAAACCATTATGTTGAGTGAAATAAACCAGGCAGAAAAGGCAAAATATTATATGACCTCACTCATTTGAGGAATCCAAGGAACATTGAGAACTGAGGAAAGGAATTGAGACAGAGGAGGGATCAAAGGGTCAGAGGAAAAGAGGGCAGAGGGAATGGGGAGGATAGGATGGGATAAACCTGAAGGAAAGGGGGAAGGGCCCTGTAGAGAGGGGACAAGGGAGATGTGGAGGGCAATATGATGGAAGGGGGATGCAGTCGGGGTTACCCTAGAATTTATGTAAACACAATTAATAATAAAAAAAGAATATAAGTGGAGCAAAAGTAGGTTTACAGTTGTTCATATGAAAAATAATACAATAATTAATAATAATACAAAAATGAATTGTTGTGCATACTTACAACTCTAAACTTACTTTGACCACCCTGTATAACTTTTTTCTTACTGCTGATGAATCGATCACTCAGCTCATATATGGTCTTTAATGATTTTTCCATAAAAATTATATTTCTGTTTAATCTTATCTTTCTGAATGATATAAACTCTAATTATTCAATATGCAATATTTTCCATTTCTTTTCACTTTGGTAATCATCTGCAATGAAATTTTAAGGTACTGAACCAAAACTTGTGATTAGTTTTACATTGATCTTTGAAATATTATATCTGAACTTTTAATAGAATGATAGAATGTGAAACCTTGCATTTGCCAACAAGGATAAGGCAAACTGCTAAATATCATGTTGTTTAAAATTTTCAGGTGTCTAAGATAGTCTAGTTATTGTAATATTATGGAGGCTGGTTATGTAAAAACCAATCCAGATGTTCTCAGGACCTCATTTAAAAAACTATTTGGAGAGACTTTCAACAATGAAATTGAAAGTAGGATGGCATTCTAGTGTATTTTTCAAATAAATAGAAAATATTTGTGAGAAATTAATATTTATTATTTGGATCCTGGAAGCCATTTCTCTGGCAGGTTTAAAAAGAAAGCGCTAGTACTACCTTGGACAGCCTGTTATCAATGTTATAATTATTCTTTTATTTTAGAGGAGTGAATAATTATCATAGCAAACATTCTAATCTCCTGTACTCAAAATTACACTTATTCACTGAAGAAAGGTAGAAATAAAAGGTTTCAGTCACAGAAAAAAAATTATTTGTCTGAATAGTTTTTTTCTCCTACAGTTCTGTAAAATGTAGTAGTGTGAACAAAAAAATATAAAATGTGCTATTCTTAACAAATGGAATTATAAATGCTTTTGAAGGAATGTGCTGCAAGTCCTTTAAGGCAAGACATTTTTTTTTAATAGTTAAGAAGTGACAGTGACTAGACAGATAATTTAAATATGAAGTACGGGCTTACAGTCTCTGGGCTGTTTTGAGAGGGCATAAATGAGACCAAAGTCAATGGTAGACAAAGACAATGAAAAACAAGACAAAGTGCATCGGTGGGTATTTTAAACCAAAGACAGTTTCAACATATTATCCTGGAAGTGATTAAAGACAGAAAGTTGTAACTGATAAAGCTATGCAAACCTTGAGCTGGCTGCTAACTACAAAGAAAAGAAGTAGTGGGAGGTCGAGAAGATTCAGTTTAACTCAGCAAGAGTGTATTGAACATTCTGGAATGTTCAGTTATGTGCTAGTATTCTACAGGATTTTATTGCTAAACACAAGGCCCAATCTTGACTAAAGAAAAGCATGCTGTTTGGAGAGGTGGAGGATAGTGATCATATACTAAATGCATAGGAAAAACTACTTCAAAGTTTTTCAGAAACTAAGTTGAACATTAGGAGCACTAGTGTTATGTGGAGAAGGCAACGCATGTGTTAGCCTTTATAGTAAATACAGCTGAAGTTCAAGTGTCGAGCCTAGAGAAAGAATAAAAATTTTTTACAATTTTTTACATTAAGAGCAAGAAGAGGAAACATAGTGACTCAACATTTAAAAGGAAAAGTAAATCTACTGGAGAAATTCACGCATTCTTTATTGGTTGTCAAAAGATCAAGACAGAAAAGGAACAGAGTGTGGGGTGAGGGTGCAGTGGGGAGTAAGTAATGGAGGTAACTACAGAACTAGATACATTGTTTCAGGGTAAAGAACTGAAAGACAAAATTCTATAGCAGCTGAAAGCACCCCTCCTCCTGTGTGAAATATGCTGTATCCACAGAACAAAAAAGAGTATATAAAACTTCAATCAAGTAGGAAGGCACTTAATAAAATTGACCTCTGAGAAACCCCAAATAGATAGATTAGTAACTACTGTCCATTGTAATCAATTAACATGACAACAAAGAAAGATCTGTGACCAGGACAGAAGGAGTCATTGACTTCTTATAAAAGGACCCAGTAGTGTGTAATTGAAGCTGTTTTGTTTCTGTTTTTTTTCTTTGTTTTTTTACAGAGAGAGAGTCAGAGAGAGGGATAGACAGACAGGAATGGAGAGAGGTGAGAAGCGTCAATCATTAGTTTTTTGTTGCCGTCGCAACACTTTAGTTGTTCATTGATTGCTTTCTCACATGTGCCTTGACCGATAGCCTTCAGCAGACTGAGCAACCCCTTGCTGGAGCCAGTGACCTTGGGTCCAAGCTGACGAGCTTTCTGCTCAAGGCAGATGGGCCCGCACTCAAGCTAGCGAGCTCGGGGTCTCGAACTTGGGTCTTCTGCATCCCAGTCCGATGCTCTATTCACTGTGCCACTGACTGGTCAGTCTTGTTTTTCTTTTTATTGTTTCTCTTGTTGTTTTTGTTGAAGCTATTTTCTAAGTAAAGTTAAGAACTGAGTATTTTGAACAACTGAACTCAAAGAAATGATTAGGGTTAGGGATAGAGTGAGTTTGAATCAGGCAGTTGACTGTGGATCACGGGCTTACTACTTAATTGGTTCCTTACTCAATGTCTTGCTTTCCTTGGTCAGTCACTTTGAAAACCATCAGACATTCAAAGATATGGGAGGAAACACTGTTCTAAGAGGCTTGTCAAAGTCAGAAAGTCAGTGAGCCAGCACACCCAGTAGAAAGGAGTTTACTGACTCAAGGAACCATTGATAATTAATGACAGTCATGAGAAATGAAGCAAGTAGTCACTGCTGTCCCGCTGTTCTGGTAGTCTTGTACTTCTGGAGTGCATGCTGAAGCAAAATTATCTGCCCAAACGTTATTTAGATTCTGCCATCTCAAGATCTACTGAGACTTGCAGTTGTTTATGAACCAAACTAAAATAAATGCCTTCAGGATCTATGTTTCACCACCTCTCTTCCTAGGTGCATAATGCCCAATGTTATGATTTTAATATCACCAAGCCTGTGTGATTTCAGCTGAGAAAAACACACTCTTAGCCTCTTAACTCTAGAGTTTCACCAATTAATTACCCATACAGGAATTACAGTCAACTTTGTTGTTATTAGCACAGGAGTTTGAACTTCTCTATTTCTGACCCAGGCTGGTTCACCTCTTCTTCTTAGTCAACCTGTTGGTCCCCCACTCCCATAAAGTCACCATATTGATGTCAAACTTTGTGCAGATGCCCAATTGGCATAGCACACTACAGCCCAAAACTTCTGGGCTCAAGCGATCCTTCTGCCTCAGCCTCGCGAGATGCAGGGATTACAGGCTCACTCTACTGTGCTGCTAGTTGCTTTTGTTGTTATCAAATAGAATCCATACCATGACTAACCCCCAATATCTATATCCCCCCCATCTTATAGATATTATGTTTCATATCATTAGTAATTATACTTTTCCTGCTGTTGCAGGGAGATAAAAATTCTCCTCTACTGTCTTTGGGTCTCTGACTGGGTCTAAGAATTAAACTGATGTAAGATAGGTCAATTGGAAAAAATCATACAAATTTTATTAAATTTTTACACATACACACAAACCTTCACAAGAGAAGGAAAACCTGAAGAAGAGTCTGGAGCAGAAAGCTTTTATATATTTAAGACAATAAAACAATATGTGAAGAATAAACAAAATATAGAGATTTGGGTTTGGGATAGCAGGTGGTAAAGAAGTAAGTAGGAAAAGGAAGGTTAGTTTAACAAGGTTTATGTGTATAACTTTCTTAGCCTCAAATTGCACTAGGAAATGATTTTTTAATTTTATTTTCCGTTGCATGAGGTTTTAGAACATTTTCTATATATATCTGAATTGCTGATTTCAAATATGAAATCTGTTGTTTGGTGCATGCTCTAATTTTTATGCAATTTTAATTTCTTTTTGTTACAGTTAATGGCATGCATTAGTTTTTAAATTGAAGTTAAAGGGCAATGACTCTTAGATTGAACATAACCACAAGGCAATTAATGTTTTACAAATATCACTTTTATATAACTGTAGTTATTCTTAAATGGAAAAACATTATTACCTAATAAAAAACATACTGTTATTTTGTTTTAAGATTAAATCATGGCTCCTTTGAGTAGGTGTAAATGTAAGAATAGTCCTGACACTTTTTGTTATATATGTGGCTGTTATACACTTAAACATGAAAGACACAATATTTCATCATTTGTGACACGTGCATGTATTGCTTATTTTCAAGTTCCCCTTTGTGATCAAGACAAGAATTGGGCTCCTCATATTGTGTGTCATAATTGTGAGGAAATGCTTCATGACTAGAAAAAAGAAAAATGCAAAAAAATGCCTTCTAGTATTCCCATGATTTGGTGTAAACCTAAGAGCCACAGCAGTGGCTGTTATTTCTTTCTGATTCATACAAAGGGCATCAGCAAGAAAAAATACAGCATATGATTGCATATCCTAATATTTCTTCAGTAATAGAACCTATCCCACACTCTGAGACACTCCTGGTTTCAGTTTTTAATGGTTTTATTTCTTCTGAGGATGAAGAATGTGAACATGGTGATCAAGTGTATTTTGATAAGATGCATAAGAAAATGCTTGTAGAATCTGAAGGGTCTTTTTCTAATGCCCAGCAGTCATTAACCCCTCAGCAGTTTAGCCAACCCAAATTGAATGACTTAGTAAGAATGACATAAAAATTGTCCTCAACTTTCTTAAGTATGAGGAGCATAACTGGATCATTTGTGTGGATCTTTAAATCGTTAATTTTTTACTAGGACAACAAAGGGGTTTTACAAAGTATCCTTGCTTTCTGTGTTTGTGAGATAGCTGAGCTCAGGAAAAACACTGGACACAGAAGGAGTGGCAAAATGTGAAGCTCTGGAAGTAGGAATGTAAAATATTGTGTAGTTAATCGAGACAGGATCATTTTTACCCCACTTCACATCAAACTTGGCTTAATGAAGCAGTTTGTTCAGGCTTTGAATAAATAAAGTGAATTCTTTCAACATATTATTTCTGCTTTGTCTGCCTTGTCTTTCAAGAAGATAAAAGTAGGTACATTTGATAAATCTAATATTATTATATTTTCACAAAGATGATGCCCAAGAAGACATTCTACTTCGTTATGTTAAACTAAATGTTGAAAATTTTACTATAAGATGAAAACATAAACCTTGAATTGCAGAAATACTGTATCTTACAGAAAAAAAATTAATGTCAGATTTGAGATCAGCACACTCGAATTAGGTACGAACATGTGTTTTTGTGCATGCAATAAAATTTTTTCTCCAGTGTTATTTGTCTTTCTTCCTCCTAAATAGAGGGAGGGCACCTCTCACATGAGGGTTTTATGATCTGCTTCAAAGAAAAAGGATGAAGGCTGGGGAGGTCTGAGTCATCTTCCTCCTGCTGTTTTTTCAAATTTCTTTAAGTTTTTCAATAGGCTAAGGTGCCCTATCTTGGGGTAAGTACAAGGACTTGTACTCCATCACTGAATGGTGGATGATTTTATGCATGCATAAAGTGTGAGAGTTGAAATGGACTTTAGCATTTTAGAAGAAGGTCCAAAGACGGTATTTCCCAAAGTTTCATAGCAACTTAAGGAGAGAGCGAAGATGAAAATGTTTGCAGCAAAATGGCACCATAGGGTTACTGGCCATTGGACCTTGGCTTAGCAACCTCAGTATTTGAACTGTGGCTAACAAAGAATTTAGAGCCAAGACTCAAATACAATTGGAAGTTTATGTAGAATGTCACAGAAGTAGAGGAAATGAGCTGTGGAAGCAGTGAGCCAGCTGGCCTGTGTGGGCTCAGGAAACAAATTACAGAGGAAGAAGAAAGGCTCTTAGAGCTTAAGGAAAAGAAAGCACAAGAATGCACCTTGAGAGAAGAAAGGAAGAATTAAAGGTGAGTGTGTGCTCCAGAGAGAGAGCCATGCCTCATCCTCTGTTCTAAGGGTTTTTAAGGGTGGATTATAGGGGAGGTTTAAGGGGAGTGTCTCTATAGAATATTCATCAGCCTTCCAGATTATTCAGCACCAAGGAATAAGGTCATTAGTCATTCAAGCTGGCCCTGCTATTAGCAAGTGTTGCCCCACCTTGCCTTGCTGCTACTCTGGTCTTGGAACTGAAACACAACTGAGGCCTGGATGTTATCTCTAGTTTGACCAATACCCTGCCTCTCTCATCAATAGACCAGAGGCTTTGTTCCTGAGAGTATTTGATGGGGGTCAGAACCTCATTGTCTGAGGGTTTAATGCTTAAGTGAGGGGTTGTACAAGGACTTGTCTGGGAGACCTGTGAGGCTATTCTTCAGACCCTGTGTTTCACTTCTTAGGGGTCTATCTACTACATGACTAGTGGCATGCCAAAAAAGAAATGGTCATGGGAGGGTCTGAACCACATGACCAGTGATATCAAAGGTCAGGGAGTCTAAACTGCATGATCAGAGATATGCTACAGGAGGAGAGGTCACTGGACATAAGGTCCCACCCTAAAATTGTTTATTACTAAGCACCCTGGGCTTTTAGCCCCTGTGACATTTAGTACCTGGACCACTGTCCTTGCTCTGTCCATGCCTCTCTAACTTCCTACAACAATAATAACAAACACTACTAACCTCATGCTTTGTCCACCATAGGAATCTTGATAGGAAAAATCAAGACACTTAAAATGATCAAGAATGTAGGAAGAAAGATCAACATAAAAGTTTCTGTTCTGTTTTTTCAGCTGTATAATGAAAAAGAAATCAAAACAGCATTACTTTATACTGTGAATGCAATATTGCTATTTTCTTTCTCCCTTGTAGCATTAATTGAAAATAATAAATATCACCAGCTGTAAAAAAAAGACAACTTAATTTTTTTCTGTTTGAAGAATACTGTATTTATTATTTCCCCCCAACATGCCATTATAATACATTTCAGTCTTGACATGACAGGCCTTTACTTTATCATGTTTTTTGTATAATCTACCCTAAAAATACTCCTCCCATAAAGCCCACATGTATTTTTTGCTAAGTAATAAACATATATATACTTTTTGCCAAAGAAAATGAAATCATGCGGAGTTATTCACCTGTGGCATTTCCCTTTTAGAGTTCCAGTGGAGCAATCTAGTATGACAGACATTTTTTAAATCCTCCTAAGGACCCATCTGTCTTCTTTACTCTTGAAGTTTTTTTCTCTCTCCCTCACCTTATCCTTTATTTCTCTCAATTACTTCTTCTTCTTTCCTCTCATTTTAATTTTTTTAAAAGCCAAGGCCTCTATCTTCTTTAATTTCTTGTTGTTGTTTTTTTTTGTTGTTGTTAGAATAAAGCTTTGTCTGCCTGGAGTGATGCTATCAGCTCTGCGGATGTGTACTGGACAGCTTTTATTTGATCATCTTCAAATCTAATTCTGATTCTTCTGTTACAACCAACAGTATGTCTTTTAAAAGAATCAATTTTTTTAGTTTCTTATCTGTTTCTGTGCTTCTAGGACAACTAAATCTTTCATAACTAGTGGGAATATTGAATTCAGGGAGCCTTACAGGGAAAATATGTTGCACTTCGTATAAAAAGCAAAAATGAGTTTGCAATTGGGTACAATAACTAATGCTTAATTTACACCCATTTTACATTGGCTGATAGAAATTGGTTCATAGAGTTTTCCATTAAAAACTAGTTTTTATAAAAATAGAACAGTTTAATTGTGTTGCTGGTGTGTGTTTGGTTTGTGGACTTCTGAAGAAAACAAAATCTTTTGTCAATTACAGATTTTCAGTGGGTAGCAAGAGATTTAGAATAGTTATTCTGGGTCTTTGTGGAAGCTTAAAACATTTCAGTATACACTGAATATTGATAGGTAAACACTTGATATGCATGACTGTCTAGACACAAATTAATAAGCAAATCTAAAGCCAACCTGGAAGTTCTGAATTGATTTTTAAATCTTAATGCCATGCTTTGTATTTGTATCATTGAATGAAATGTACTTGTCTTTTCTAATAGTCTGTTTAACTTGGAATCCTCATTGCATAGTATTTAGCTTGTTTGCCAGACTTTCCCTTTTCTTTTGAGTTCATATAGTTTTCACTAATACCCAAGAATACCACTTAATCTTCATGACCTTGTCTAATGAGCTGCTATTTTTTCACAATCTTTTAGATTTTTTTGTATCCAATGATGTTAATATTTCCCGCAAAGTTCTTTGAGCATAAAATATTACTCAATAATAACATTATAACTTGAACTCTTTTCAAGAAACCTTTTCAAAGACATATGTCTTTCCATGTATTATCATGTATCTTTTAAGCATAAAGTGAGTACAGATTACCTCAAGATGAGATGCCTTCTGTTACTCACTGATCAGGGTTTACGTGAAGTGTTGGGAGTCAGCTCTGTTGTTATGGTGAATGTTCCACCTGAAGTGACCATGCGTGGTGGCACTAATATTTTCCACAAGAAAAGAATTCCCAGCTTTGGCCAGTTAGCTCAATGGATAGAGCATTAGCTAAACATATGTATGTCCCAATTTTGATCCCTGGTCAGGACACACAGGAGAAGCAACCATCTGCTTCTTTCTTTCTTCCTCTCCCCCATCTTTCCCCTTTCTCCTCTTGCAGCCAGTGGCTCGATTGGTTTTTAGCGTTGGCCTCAAGTGCTGAGGATGAAGACAGGGGTTGCCGGGTAGATCCCGGTTGGGGCATGTGCAGGAGTCTGTCTTTTTTACCACCTCTCTTCTCACTTAAAAAAAAGAAAGAAAGAAAATTTTATTTTTTAAAAAATCTCTGAATCTTTTATAACAGTGGTTTTTAACCTGGGTTCTATCGAACCCTAGGAGTTTGATGAGTTGGTCTCAGGGGTTCAGAGAATCCTCTGCTGTGGAGGCCAGAATAAAGTAATACCGTAATTTGTTGTGAGTTCATGCACTTTGTTGGTTTTGTTCTTTGAGCAAGGTGTTGTTCATGCACGGCTCATTTTATGCACCAGTAAAAAAACATATACCTATGTCTTGAATTTGGAAAAAAAAACATATTTTATTTATCACTAAAGAAGGGTTCGGTGAATGCGCATATGAAATTGGTGGGTTCAGTACCTCAAAAAAGGGAAAGAACCACTGTTTTATAACTAACTTCTCCAGTATTAGCACCCACTGATGTGACTAGAATCATGAAATATAGTGAGATCTGGAGTAGGAGTACTTATTGACTTTCTATAGTTAAAATTATGTTAATATCCTTATGTTAACATCTGAAATCTTGCATAATATAAACCACGCCATCTGTTTAAAATCATGCTAAGTGGTGGGGTTAAACAGTAATGCCTCTTACGAATATCTAAACCTCAGTTTTATAAATTTTAGAGGGCATCTGTGGTTAAGTTAGTGTTTTATACATTAAAATATAATTTAAATGTATTTCTCCTGAATATTAAAGTCTGATCTATTTGAAAAGATATTTTGAACATTTTAAAATATATATATAGTATATCTAAATATTTATTTAATGTGGGCTTATCATTAAAGATTAAAATTAATATAGAATTTATCAGAAGTTGTTAAGCTAGATTAGACAACATGATTGATATAATTTCATTTAGCTATATCTTAGTTTTATATGAGACTTTCAAGTTTTAGTAATGCTTTACCATGCATTATTTTGGTCATTCCTCACAGTAATGCTATGAAATTGTTTGCGGCAATTTTACCTTCCCTTATATACAGAGGAAACTAATTTAAACTGTTAAGTTTAAATTAAGTGGCTTGTCCAAAACCACTTGGCCAATGAATGGTAGAGTCTAAACTAGAATCTGGGAGCATTCACCATTCTCTTTTTAAATAGTTTTCCACTTTTATTTAATATCTTCATTCAGTTCTTCTCCCACATAGTAGTCAGATGATTTTTGCCAAATCTTTATCAGATGGATCATTCACTTGAATGAACCATGGGAACAAGTCGTTATTTTACTGAGGATACAAACCCACATCTTTAACATGATCTTTATGATTTCCTATGAATTTACTGCTCTCTTACCTTTGTCATGTACCACTCCTTTCCCTTGCTCACCAGACTCCCAAGACACTGGTCTTCTCTTTGTTCCTCAATATGAAACTAAAGATATTCCATTAGCTACTCACCCTGCCTAGAGTGCTGAGCCTTTCTCTTCACTGGGTTACTCCTAAGCATCACAAAAGTTTTAGTTTCAATGTTAATTCTTCAGAGAAGTCTTCCCATAACCCACCAAACAAAATCAGTTTCTCTTGGTGTCATTTTTCAGCAAACCTTTACTTTTTTATTAGTTTGTACTGATATATTATCTTTGTTTGTTTAGCACCTGGCCTCTCCCTCGTGAGTCAATCTACTGCAGTCTATTTGGCTCATTGCTGGTTTTCTGCCCTGGTCCAGTTGCTGGCACACAGAAGCTGCTAAGTGAATGACTGTGGTCTGAATGAATGCATAAACCCATGTGGGTATGTCTATATGCAAAAGTTTCTATTAAATTAGAAAATAATGTCAAACCTGTACATTTTCTCTGTTTCCTGAGGACATTCTGATAGAAATGGCTGTTTGATACTTGAAACAATTTAAGCAAGTCATGAAAAACTATCAGGAGATGAGTTTAGAAGAAATAGAATTGATTGCCTAGAGAGATTATGTAGTCTCCCTTTCTGTGGGCTTAATTGGAGGATAATAATTAAATCTGAGAGGATTTAAGCTGTGAGATACAGGCAAGATCATTTGGGATAACAAAGACATGGACTTATTATACCCTCTTTTTTTTGGCTTTTATATTTGGTTCTTCATTGAGGACTCAAATAGGAAAAGGACATTGGAATTCTGGGTGTGCTTTAGATTTTATTTTCTTCAGCATGATATACATTCAGCTCTATTATAACATGACTTGTGCATTACTGAAGATGACTGCGCAGGACTTGTGGGTAAATGAAATTCTGTCAGTGACACATTTAAAATAGATTTGAATCTAATAAAAGAGGGGGAAGGCTAAGTTTTACCTGTATTAAATAACATTGAAATACAAAAATAATATGTTAAATAGAGTATTTTACCCAGTAAAAGACATGCAACTTGTCCATGGAAGAACTTGTTGGCAACTGGAGTCACTGTAAAGTCGCAGAAGAAAAAATAATTACAGGCAAGTGATGAGCCACAGCCACCCCCTCTATCTGGGGTGGCTGTTGCTCATTATGTGCAGGGAGGACAGGTTTGGGGGAGTACCTGTTGGTCTCTGTAGTGAGTGTGATTTGTGTATTTATGTGCTAGGGTCAGCAAGATGCAGTTCTCTGTGTTGACTCACATTTATCATGAATAAAATTGCTCATAAGCAAATGTAAAATTTGTGTGATGCTCACATTTTCAAGATGTATCAACTGCATTGAAATAAATTCACACCTTTAAAATAAGTGTTAAAACAGAACTGACCATAGTATGAAAGAAAATGGGGACTTAGGGTCTGAAAAATTTGGTTCTGGTCCCAGAGTTATCATTTCTAACTTCAACAAACTCTTCCCTCTCTCAATCACACTGTTAAAAATTTTAAATGCAGTTGATAATAACTGATTTTGCTGAGTTCTGAGAATTAGATTTCCAAATTCAAGATTTTTCTTATAAAACTTATTTCCGAGTTAGAGACAGAAGCTATAGAAGAACATGGAGTGTAAACTTCACCCACTTTAAGTCAGCCTTTGTTGATAGAAAATATGTAAACTCTTTTCTTGAATGAGAATACGTAAATCAAAACCCCAACACTAAAGAAAGAAAGAGAATGTGGATGGCAAACTATCCTGTAGACAGGTGTTTAAAGTCACTTTTTAGACAAAGTAAACCCTAGGGCCAGTGTTTTTGTTTCTAGGGTAGTGATTTAGGTGTGATGATAACAGAAGCCAAGGAGGAGGAAAAGTGATCCTGCTAAATGAGACTGAAAGAAAGACAAATGTGAGGCTCTAGTAGTTTTGAAAAAGAACACTTGGAGCTCTCTTAAGGTGACTTCTTAAACCAGCCAACCCAGTGGGTCAATGGAAAAAATGATGTTGCCATAAAGATTTAGTAACCTAGGTTTTCATGACAATGCCTTTAGTCACCGCTCTCCAATGATTCACCATCATTTATTCCTCTCAATCTTTCCACTATAAAACATGCAGAGCCAACCTGTGGAACAAAACCAAAACTGCTTTGAGAATAAGTTAGTTTACACCCAGGGTATAGCAAATGCAAAATAAGGAAATAGTAAATAAATACATAAATAAAATTTTGGACAGTTCATTAGTACACACCGTTGCTACTGGGAACCATGTTTTATAATTTAGAAATTTATTTTTCATACTTGGAATGTAGGTGTGGCACATCCTCAATCATTTTTGGCTTAACTGAAACATATTTAATTTGAAGAACAGGTATTTTAATAAATAACTTTTGCCTTCATTAATCTTAGAATAGGTATTTTAATAAACAATTTTGCCTTCATTAATCTTAGAACAGAAAGATTTATCCATATAAAAATTTTCTTTATTAATTCATGGTTGTGAACAGTTTAAAGAGAGGAAAGAATATAGCAAAAGAAGAATACAGCTTTAAAGAATAAAATGGCAATAAACAACTACATATCAATAATAACCTTAAATGTAAATGAATTAAATGATCCCATCAAAAGACATAGGGTAGCTGCATGGATAAAGAAACAGGACCCATACATATGCTGTCTACAAGAGACACACCTGAAAACAAAAGATGCACATAGACTGAAGGTAAAAGGATGGAAAAAAAATATTTCATGCAAATGGAAATGAAAAAAATGCCGGGGTAGCAGTACTTATATCTGACAAAATGGACTTTAAAACAAAGGCTATAGTAAGAGAAAGAAGGACACTACATAATGATAAAGGGAACAATTCAACAGGAAGATATAACTATTATAAATTTCTATGCACCAAATATAGGAGCCCCGACATACATAAAGCAGACTTTGATGGATATAAAGGGTAAGATTAACAGCAATACTATAATAGTAGGGGATTTCAATACCCCTCTAACAACACTAGATAGATCCTCAAGAAAGAAAATTAATAAAGAAACAGCAGACTTAAAGGATACACTAGATCAACTTGATTTAATAGATATCTTCAGAACTTTTTACCCTAAAGCAGTAGAATATACATTCTGCTCAAGCGCTCATGGTACGTTTTCTAGGATAGACCACATGTTAGGACACAAAAATGATCTCAATAAATTTAAGAAGATTTAAATCATATCAAGCATTTTCTCTGATCACAATGCCATGAAATTAGAAATTAACCACAAAAGAAAAACTGAAAAATACTCAAACACTTGGAAACTAAATAGCATGATATTAAATAATGAATGGATTAACAATGAGATCAAAGAAGAAATAAAAAAGTTTCTAGAAACAAATGATAATGAACATACATCAATTCAAAATTTATGGGACACAGCAAAAGCAGTACTGAGAGGGAAGTTCATTGCACTACAGGCATATCATAAGAAGCTAGAAAGAGCTCAAATAAGCAACCTGACCATGCATCTAAAAGAACTAGAAAAACAACAGCAAATAAAACCTAAGACAAGTAGAAGGAAGGAAATAATAAAGATCAGAGAAGAAATAAATGATATAGAGGCTAAGGAAACAATACAGAGGATCAATGAAACCAGAAGCTGGTTCTTTGAAAAGGTAAACAAGATTGAGGAACCTTTAACTAAACTCACCAAGAAAAAAAGAGAGCGGTCTCAAATAAATAAAATTAGAAAGGACAGTGGAGAAATAACAACTGACACAACAGAAATACAAAGTATTGTAAAAAAATACTATGAAGCACTATATGCCAAAAAATTAGACAATCTTGGTGAAATGGACAAATTTCTTGAATCATATAAACTTCCAAAAATCAATCTGGAAGAATCAGAACACCTAAACAGACCAATTACAACAAACGACATAGAAACAGTTATCAAAAAACTCCCAAAAAAGAAAAGTCCTGGGCCTGATGGCTTCACAAGTGAATTCTATCAAAAATTCAAAGAAGAACTAACTCCTATCCTCCTCAAGCTACTTCAAAAAATTCAAGAGGAAGGAAGACTTCCAAACTCCTTTTATGAGGCGAGCATAATTCTGATCCCAAAACCCGGCAAAGACAACACAAAGAAAGAAAATTATAGGCCAATATCCCTGATGAATTTAGACGCTAAAATTCTCAACAAAATATTAGCCAACTGGATCCAGCAATATATGAAAAAAATCATACACCACGATCAAGTGGGATTTATTCTGGAGAGGCAAGGCTGGTTCAATATTCGCAAATCAATCAATGTGATTCATCACATAAACAAAAGGAAGGACAAAAATCACATGATCATTTCAATAGATGCAGAAAAGGCATTTGATAAAATCCAGCACCCATTCATGCTCAAAACTCTCAGTAAAGTTGGAATACAGGGATCATTCCTTAACATGATAAAGGCCATCTACGACAAACCCATAGCTAACATCATACTAAATGGACAAAAATTAAAAGCAATCCCCTTAAGATCAGGAACCAGTCAGGGGTGCCCCCTTTCACCACTCTTATTCAACATAGTTCTGGAAGTCCTAGCTACAGCAATCAGACAAGAAGAAGAAATAAAAGGCATCCAAATTGGAAAAGAAGAAGTAAAACTGTCACTATTTGTAGATGATATGATATTGTATATAGAAAACCCTAATGTCTCAGTCAAAAAACTACTGGACCTTATAAATGAATTCAGCAAGGTGGCAGGATATAAAATTAATACTCAGAAATCAGAGGCATTTCTATATACCAACAATGAACTGTCAGCAAAAGAAATTAAGGAAACAATCCCCTTCACTATTGCAGCCAAGAAAGTAAAGTACCTAGGAGTAAATTTAACCAAGGAGGTTAAGGACTTGTACTCAGAAAATTATAAAACATTGATAAAAGAAATCTAGGAAGATACAAACAAGTGGAAGCATATACCGTGCTCATGGCTAGGAAGAATAAACATCATTAAAATGTCTATATTACCCAAAGCAATTTATAAATTCAATGCAATACCAATTAAAATACCAATGACATACTTCAAAGATATAGAACACATATTCCAAAAATTTATATGGAACCAAAAAAGAACACGAATAGCCTCAGCAATCTTAAAAAGAAAAAAATAAAGCAGGAGGTATCACTCTTCCAGATATCAAGGTTTACTATAAGGCCATTATCCTCAAGACAGCCTGGTACTGGCATAAGAACAGGCACATAGATCAATGGAACAGAACAGAGGACCCAGAAATAAACCCACAGGTTTATGGACAACTGATATTTGACAATGGAGGAAAGAACATACAATGGAGTGAAGACAGCCTCTTTAACAAATGGTGTTGGGAAAATTGGACATCTACCTGCAAAAAAATAAAACTAGACCATCAGCTTACACCATTTTCAAAAACAAACTCAAAATGGATAAAAGACTTAAATATAAGCCATGAAACCATAGTCATCTTAGAAGAAAACATAGGTAGCAAGCTCTCCGATATCTGTAGCAGCAATATATTTGCCAATTTATCTCCACGGGCAAATAAAATAAAAGGCAAGATAAACAAATGGGACTATATCAAACTAAAAAGTTTTTGCACAGCTAAAGACAATAAGAACAGAATAAAAAGACAAAGCACACAATGGGAGAACATATTTGACAGCTCATCTGATAAGGGGTTAATAACTAAAATTTATAAAGAACTTATAAAACTCAACACCAGGAAGACAAACAATCCAATCAAAAAATGGGCAAAAGAAATGAATAGAAATTTCTCCAAAGAGGATATACAGATGGCCAATAGGCATATAAAAAAAATGCTCAACATCACTAATCATTAGAGAAATGCAAATTAAAACCACAATGAGATATCACCTCACACCAGTCAGAATGGCACTCATCAGCAAAACAACACAGAATAAGTGCTGGCGAGGATGTGGAGAAAAGAGAACCCTTCTGCACTGCTGGTGGGAATACATACTGGTGCAGCCACTATGGAAAACAGTTTGGAGATTCCTCAAAAAATTAAAAATCGAACTGCCTTTTGACCCAGCTATCCCACTGGGAATATACCCTAAGAACACCATAGCACTGTTCGAAAAGAAGAAATGTGCCCCATGTTTGTGGCAGCATTGTTCACAATAGTGAAGATCTGGAAACAGCCCAAGTGTCCGTCAGAAGACGAGTGAATTAAAAAGCAATGGTACATATATACTATGGAATACTACTCAGTCATAAGAAATGATGACATCGGATCATTTATAACAAAATGGATGTACCTTGATAACATTATACGGAGTGAAGTAAGTAAATCAGAAAAAAAGAAAAACTGAGAACAGCATGATTTCATACATAGGTGGGACATATAAGTGAGACTATGAGACATGGACAAGAGAGTGGTGGTTACAGGTTGGGGGGAGGAAGGGCAGGGTAGGATCGGGAGGAGGGAAGGGACACAGGGAAAACCAGATAGAAGGTGACAGAGGACAATTTGACTTTGGGTGACGGGTATGCAACACAATTGAATGATAAGATAACCTGGAGATGTTTTCATTATACATATGTACCCTGATTTATTGGTGTGACCCCATTAAAATTAATTTTAAAATAATAAAAAAAATTAAAGGAGAAATAAAAAGCTTTCCAGACAAAAAAAAAAAAAACAACTCAAAGAATTCAATACAACCAAAACAATGCTGCAAGAAATGTTAAGGAACCTATTGTAAACAGAAAAAAAGGTAAAAAAGAATATAGTAAAAGAGGAATGTAGCTTTAAAAAATAAAATGACAATAAACAACTACATATTATTAATAACGTTATATGTAAATGGATTAAATGATCGAATCAAAAAATATAGGGTAGCTGCATGGATAAGAAAACAAGACCCATCCATATCATATCTACAAGAGACACATCTCAAAAGAAAAGATACACTTAAAATGAAAGTAAAAGATTGGAAAAACATATTTCATTCAAATGGAAATGAAAACAAAGCTAGGGTAGCAATACTTATATCTGTCAAAATAGACTCTAAAACAAAGACTATAGTAAGAGATAAGGAAGGTTACTACATAATGATAAAGGGAGCAATCCAACCGAAAGTTATTACCATTATAAATATCTATGCAGCTAATATAGGAGCACCTAAATATATAAAGCAGACTTTGATAGATATGAAGGGTGAGATCAAAAGCAAAATTATAATAGTAGTGGATTTCAATACCCAACTAACATCACTAGATAGATCCTCAAAAAAAATTAACAAAGAAACAGCAGACTTAAAGACTAGATCAATTGGATTTAATAGTTATCTTCAGAACCTTTCACCCTAAAGCAGCAGAATATACATTCTTTTCAAGTTCTCATGATACATTCTCTAGGATAGACCATATGTTAGTTCAAAAAAGAGATGTCAAAAAATTTTAAATGATTGAAATCATATCAAGCATCTTCTCTGATCACAATGGCATAAAACTAAAAATCAACAATAATAGAAAAACTAAAAAACACTCAAACACTTGGAAACTAAATAGCATATTATTAAATAACGAATGGATTAACAATGAGATCAAAGAACTAATTAAAAAGTTTCTAGAAACAAATGATAATGAGCATACATCAACTCAAAATTTATGGGACACAGCAAAAGCAGTCCTGAGAGGAAAGTTCATAGCATCACAGACATACCTCAAGAAGCTGTTCAAGTAAACAATTTCACCCTGGATCTAAAAGAACTAAAAAAAGAACAGCAAGTAAAGCCTAGAGATAGTAGAAAGAAGGAAATAATAAAAATCAGAGCAGGAATAAATTACATAGAGGCTAAAAAAACAATACAGAGGATCAATAAAACCAAGAGCTGGTTATTTGAAAAGGTAAATAAAATCAATGAACCTTTAATGAGACTCACCAAGAAAAATAGAAAGAGGACTCAAATAAATAAAATTAGAAATGAGAGTGGAGAAAGAACAACTGACATAACAGAAATACTAAGGATTGTAAGAAAATACTATGAAAATATGTATGCCAAAAAATTAACCTAGTAAATTGGACAAATTCCTTGAAACATAAAATCTATCAAAAATCAATCTGGAAAATTCAGAAAACCTAAACTTACTGATTACAACAAATGAGATCAAAACAGTTATCAAAAATCTCCCAAGAAACAAAAACCCTGGGCAGTATGGCTTCACAGGTGAATTCTACAAAATATTCAAAGAAGAACTAACTTCTATCCTTCTCAAGATATTTCAAAAAATTCAAGAGAAAGAAAGACTTCCAAGCTCCTTTTATGAGCTGAGCATATTTCTAATTCCAAAACTAGGTAAAGACAACACAAAGAAAGAAAATTATAGGTCAATATCCCTGATAAATTAGGATGCTAAAATCCTCAACAAAATATTAGCAAACCAGATTCAGCAATACATGAGAAAAATCATAAATCATGATCAAGTGGGATTTATTCTGGGGTGGGAAGGCTGGTACATTATTCACAAATAAATTAATGGGATTCATCACATAAACAAAAGGAAGAACATAAACCACATGATAATTTCAATAGATGCAAAAAAAGTATTTGATAAAATCCAGCACCCATTTATGATCAAAACTCTTAGCAAAGTATGAATATAGGGGACATGCCTCAACATGATAAAGGCCATCTACAACAAACTCACAGCCAACATCATAAGTAATGGAAAAAAATTAAAAGCAATGCCCTTAAAATCAGGAACAAGGCATGGGTGCCCCTTTTCACCATTCTAATTCAACATAGTACTGAAATTCCTAGCCACAGCAATCAGACAAGAAGAAATAAAAGACATCCAAATTGATAAAGAAGAAGTAAAACTATCATTATTTGCAGATGATAGGATACTGTATATAGAAAATCCTAAAGTCTCAGTCAAAATACTACTGGACCTGACACATGAATTCAGCAAGGTTGGCGGGATATAAAATTAGTACTGAGAAATTACAGGTATTTTTATACACCAACAATGAACTGTCAGGAAGACAAATTAAGAAAACAATCCCCTTCACTATTGCAACAACAAAATATAAAGTACCCAGGAGTAAATTTAACCAAGGAGGTTAAAGACTTGTACTTGTAAAAGTATAAAACATTGATAAAAGCAAAGATACAAACAAGTGGTTTGGCCCACTGCTTCTGCTTTTCATTCAGGTGCCAAAACCCGGGAGGTGTGTGTGCCAGAGACTAATCAGGGGCCTATCCCTGACCCCAGGAATGGTGACATTTGCAACCCAGGGAGCAGTGAGTAGCACCAGCTCATCTCAGGCTTAACCCCGGATCCTGCCCTCTTTGCCCTTGGAGTTATAGGAGTAGTTCCTCCTGACTCTATGGCCACACCTCCTGAACCCACCAAGAAGGGAAACTCCATTACTATGCATGGAAATGAACCAAAATCCGGACACCCGGACCAACTGCCACCCTTTTGTTTCACCTTTCCACATCCACACTGGGCAACAATCACTCAGGTTAGCGAATCTAGCAACTCTATAAGCAGAAACTTTCCAACCTCTCCTGCATCTCTCATTCCACCATCCAGGATGGTTCCAAAACTCCAATGTTGGTCAGGAGGGATTCCAGATATTTGCCAGGCATTTGCCTTGACTGGACTGCCATATGGGAATGCCTGGGAAACAGCCAGTGTCCATTTCCAGTGGGCCTAAGACAGCGGGGACGCCAGCCTTGTCCAAACGCTTATTCCACCATCCAGGACAGTCTATTCCCTCCTTGTAGACTGATAGATGCTCTCCCCAACATATGGGAAATTCTTAGTCATACCGAACACAATGCCTCTAGGCTGTCTCCAAAAAAACCTCCACATCCTGGGTTTAGCCCAGGATCTCAGGCCAAAGTGCCTTATTTTCTACTGCGACACCCTTGGCCTCAGTACGGACAATTTGTCCAAGTGGCCTGAAAATGGCACCCTTAATTTTAACATTCTGACTGACCTTAATAATTTCTGCCAGCAAAATAAAAATGGTCCGCGATCCCCTATGTCCAGACCTTTTTTGCACTCAGGTCACAACACACTCTCTGATTCTTTCTCTCCCTCTCAAATATTTCTTGTCCACTTAAAACTGAAGGGTCCCCCTGCTCTGGAGGACCCTTCTAGTGTCTCTTCCTTCAATCCTGTCAACCACAGACACCACCCCTGCTTCCTCCTCCTGCTCCCTCTTCCTTTCAACCTCCTGATTCCCAGCACACACTCCCACCAGAGCCACCACACTATTCAGTGCCGCTACTGTCCTCCATCTCCCCTCGTATTTTCCTGCAGCCACCAACCCTTTCTTCACCAGCACATACCTGCTCTGGGGTTTCTTTGGCCCTGCTCCTTCCTCTATGTCAGCCCCATCTTAGAGTGCCCTGTACAGGAGGTAGCTGGAGCTGAGGGCATTGTCCAAGTCCATGTCCCTTTCTCCCTAACTGACCTATCACGAATATCTAAATGCCTTGATTCCTTTTCCACTGACCCTACCAACTACAGAAAGTAATTTGAATATCTCACCCAGTCCTATGAATTTACTTGGCATGATCTTCATATAATCCTCTCCACAACTTTAACACCCAAGGAGAAAAAACGTATTTGGATCCATGCCTGGGCCCATGCTAAATCTTGTTCACCAGCAAATTCCCAATCAACCAGTAGGCCATGAAGCTGTCCGCTCCCATGACCCCCACTAGGACTACCATGCAGAAGGGACATGTAGAAGAAACCAGGACCACGTGATTCTCTGCTTCATAGAGGGCATTAAGAAGGCAGCCCATAAGGCTGTAAATTATGAGAAGTTAAAGGTCACCCAGCACCCCACTGAATCCTGCTCTCTTCCTCTTGTGCCTCATGGAGGCCCTTCAGAGATATACAACCTTAGACACCCCCACCCACCCCCAGTGCAGGACTAGTCCTTCACATGCATTTCATTTTCCACTCTACTGACATTCAGCACAAATTACTCAAGTTAGAGGATGGCCTTCAAACCCCTCAACAGGATCTCTTAAAACTGACCTTTAAGGTCTTTAATAACCAAAATGAGTAGGCAAAGAAACAGAAGGTAGCTGAATACCAGATGCTTTCGGCTGCCATCAAGGGCCCACAGGGCCAACAGTCCCGAAACAGTCAAAATGAACCTTGGGCCAATGGCCAAAATAACAATAATGCCCTTTCCTGGTGCCTGCTTAAAGTGCAGCAATGAAGGTCACTGGGCCATCAAGTACCCTAATCCAGGCCAGCCCCCAAAGCCTTGCCCCCTTTGCAGTGGGCCCCATTGAAAATCAGACTGTGATCTGAACTTTCTAGGTAAGATCCCATCCTTTCCTAGGCTGGCTGGCCCTTCCTTTCTGAGCTGATAGACCTGGCGGCCAAAGGCTAAAGGTGCCTGAGGACAGATGCTCCGACAATTATCACATCTTCTGAACCTCTGGGAACCTTGATGGTAGCAGGTAGGCACATTTCTTTTCTCATAGACACAGGAGCAACCTACTCTGTTTTGCCTGAATATAGAGGTCCTTTAAGGGACTCAGGTATCTCAATTGTGGGAATTGACAGCCAGGTCTTCAAGCCTTGTTCTATTGCTTCTCTGTCCTGCTCTTTTGGGGCCCAGAACTTTACCTTTGCCTTTTTAATTTTGCCCTCATGTCCCACACCACTCCTAGGATGAGACATCCTGTCTAAGCTATATGCTACCCTTACTTTCTGTACAACCCTTGGGTACATGCCAGACCATCCAGGGTCAGCAAACTTCCTACTCCTCTTACAGCTGGGAAACACTTAACTGAAATTTCCCTGGTCACCCCTTCAGTGTGGGACATCAAAACCCCTTCAACAGCACACCACCATACCCCAGTTCAGATTAGGGTAAGAACACCCCAATCAGTTCTTATCCCAGAAACAATATCCCATCCCAGCCCCTGCACAATAAGGGCTCAATCCCATTATCATTCACCTACTTTGTAATGGATTCTTCTGCCCCACTAATTCCCCTTTCAATACCCCAATCCTCCCTGTTAAGAAACCTGACAGGTTCTATCATCTGGTCCAGGACCTTCATCTCATCAATCAGGCAGTACAACCCTTATTCCTGGTTGTGCCCAACCCATATACTATCCTCTCCCAAATTCTGGCTGGAACTTCCCACTTTATGGTACTAGACCTAAAAGATGCTTTACTGTTCCCTTATACCTTAATTCACAAGACCACTTTGCCTTCACCTGGACTGATCCTGACATGCACCTATCCCAGCAGCTCATTTGGACAGTCCTATCCCAGAGGTTCCGGCATAGTCCTCACCTCTTTAGACAGGCCCTAATGACCGATTTACAGGTTTTAGATTGAGGACCCTCTACCCTTATAAAGTACGTTGATGATTACTCCTCTGAAGCCCTTCAGAACAAGATTCAAAGAATCAAACTGTTTGCCATCTCAATTTCCTTGCAGAATGGGTTTACAGAATATCTCCCCAAAAGGAACAACTTTGTACCCCAACAGTCGCCTACTTAGGTCCCTTGCCTGTATGGTGACAACCAACGAATAACCTTAGACTGTTAGCCAAAGAAGGGGGAGTCTGTGTGATCACTAAGACCTTGTGCTGTTTTTATGACAACTCCGTAGGACGGGTATAAGAAAGGACCCAAAGGATCTTAGAAAATGCAACCTGGCTTTCAGCCAAGAAGGGCTCGCGGACTCCATCTGGTCAGCTATACAGGACGCTCTGCTGAAATTAACCTGGTTATTACCTCTCACAGGTCCGCTAGTAACCCTCTTAATACTTCTCTTTGGCCCCTGTCTTTTCAGGATCTTTATGTACTTCATATAGAATCGAGCCCAGACTCTCACCAATAAAACTGTCAGCCAATTATTCCTCCTCCAGAACTCACACAGATAACAAGTAATGTTGTGAAGTGCAAGTTCCAAAGAGACACAGGTAACGGGTGTAAGAATGAGATGGCACTAGAACACCAGGTGTGCAGGCTTCATTAGAGGAGAAAGACCTGCCAGGCACTTCTCTGGGAGAAGGGCACCGGTACAAACTATGAGGCGAATTTTTATAGGGTTAGGGAGAGCCTTGAGCAAATGTGTGTTGAGTCGGAAGTTCTGGTATGTTCCCTTCTGTGGTTTTATGGTTTTGGCTTCCTGGAACGCTCCTCCTTGGGGTGGTTGACCAGCTTCCTGGAACTTTTCTGCCTCAGGAATGATAGTCCAGTAAGTAAGGGTGAGGTCTGATAGTCAAGTGGAACAACAAAAGGGCAGTTGGAAGTTCTGGTAAATTCATGTATCTATCATCTCTTAGGTGTCCATGATGCTCTTTCTCAGCTTGAAGCAGTCTTAAGAGAACAACACCCCTTACCTTTTAATACTACAATATAGGAATGATAGATAAAATGGCTACTCAGCCTCCATCTTTCTTAAGAACAATGCAGGCCTGAAGGAGGAAAGAGGACTTGCCTACTCAGTAATCTGGCTCAGACTTCCCTTGTAGCTAGATGCTGCTAAGGGATGATTGATTGAATTAGGGTGAAGACACTTTTGAGGAACTGTGGGACCACTCCAACCACAAACATAAGTTATCTGCAGCTGCCTTTGCCCAAGGCACTTTGATGACTCCATATAACCCGTCCTATCCCTCCCTCAGGGCTGACATCCTTTGCTGGTCTCAGCCCACCTGCATCCAGGCATTTTGTTGTTGTATTTTTCCAAAGTTAGAAGCAGGGAGGCAGACAGACTCCCACATGCGCCCAACCGAGATCCACCCAGCATGCTCACCAGGTGGCACTGGTCCATTGCAGCCGGAGCCATTCTAGTGCTTGAGGTGGAGGCCATGGAGCCATCCTCAGCACCTGGGCTAACTTTGCTCCAATGGAGCCTTGGCTGTGGGAGGGGAAGTGAGAGAGAGGAAGGAGAGGGGCAGGGTGGAGAAGCAGATGGGCACTTCTCCTGTGTGCTCTGACCTGGAATCAAACCCACGAATTCCACATGCCAGGCCGACGCTCTACTGCTGAGCCAACTGGACAGGGTCTGCATCCAGGCATTTTTAAAATAAACTTTCCTTTTGAAACACAGAAGCCCTTGTATTTTTAGTTTGGCCTGCAGTTTCTGCCTTTCACACAAGGGACTGCATATTCTATTGCATTCTGAATCACCAAATATTAAGATGTGTTTAGTAGTTTATATTATAGACATAACCAAACTTAAATAACTAATTTTTGGCAAGCTACTGGGTCTTCCCTGACATACCTCAAACTATGGAGTTCTCACACTGCCAAAATTGTGGGAGAGGGATTTTGACAAACCCATTTCAGGAAATGGACCACATTTTCCAAAATGAAATATAATAAATGCTTAATTACTAAATCACTCATATTAAAAACTAAAAAGCTTCATGTATAACGGCCTCAAAGCTACATTTCTAATAACCTATATAAGAAACTGTATTCTGAATCCCAAGTAACTTAATTTTGACACCCAGTCAGATTCAAAGTGGGAGGTTGCGTACCCTCCTCAATGCACATGGGAATGTTAAGTTACCATCAACTAAGCTTATCCTTCTATGCTGTAGCACTGCAAGCAACACAAAAACGATACTCTGAAATGAAGACAGCCAAACACCATATATGTACCCCTCAAATTCTCAGCTACTAAAGTAGTATTAAAAGACTTGGAACCCTTATCAATCACAAGTATTTCTTTTTCTTTCTTTTTTTACAGAGACAGAGAAGGAGTCTGAGAGAGGGATAGATAGGGAGAGACAGACAGGAATGGAGAGAGATGAGAAGCATCAATCATTAGTTTTTCGATGTGACACCTTAGTTGTTCATTAATTGCTTTCTCATATGTGCCTTGACCTGCCTTCAGCAGACCCAGTAACCCTTTGCTGGAGCCAGCAACCTTGGGTCCAAGCTGGTGAGTTTTTGCTCAAACCAGATGGGCCTACGCTTAAGCTGGCGACTTTGGGGTCTCGAACCTGGGTCTTCTGCATCCCAGTCCGATGCTCTATCCACTGCACCAGCGCCTGGTCAGGCTCAATCGCAAGTATTTCTTGATGCAAGCATTATTAATCAATTATCAAGTCCCACTATACCACATCTAAAGCAGGACTTGATTGGTTTAATAACACAACTTCCCACCTGTAGAACACCTATACCCTATCACATGAGTGTGTGTTATATATACCTTTCTATAGGTCAGTAGTAACTGGTCTTACAGTCACAGAAGCCTTGCTATTGGGATGCATTTTCTGGTGATTCAGTCTAACCGCCAGTGGAATTCCTGTGGACACCCAACACAGTATAGTGCTCTCAACACCACAAACCTAGCAACAAAGAAAGGTTTCAGGGATAAACTCAGCACTTTTAAAGTGGTTCAACATTGAAAAAACTTAGGAATCTAAAGTGAATTGTGTAGACAGTATCCACAGTCCACTTGATTTAGACTTTAACACTTGCCAAGCACAGGTCTAAGCTTGTGAAGCTATAAAAATGAGTAAAACAGTGGCCAGAAGACTAGTTCACAAGGAATTGCTGACATTTTTGTCTCTCATTACACTGGCGAACATATTATTTTTCATTTTCTGTTGCATGAGGTTTTAGAACTGTTTCTATATTTCTGAATCGCTGATTCCAAATCTGAAATCCATTTTTTGGTGCATGCTCTCGTTTTTATGCAGTTTTAATTTCTGTTACAGTTAATATGCCATTGGTTTTTAAAATGAAGTTAAAGGGCAATAACTCTTGGATTAAACATAACCACAAGGCATTTAATGTTTCACAAACATCACTTTTACATAATTGTAGTTGTTTAGTTGTTTTTAAATGTACAATATTCTGATAAAAACACCCTCTTATTTTAAGATTAAATCATGGTTTCTTCGAGTAGGCGTAAATATAAAAATAGTCCTGACACCTTGTTATATTGTGGCTGTTACACACTTCAACATCAAAGGCACAATATTTCATCATTTGTGACACGTGCATATATTGCCCATTTTCAAGTTCCCGTTGGTGATCAAGACAAGAATTGGCCTCCTCATATTGAGTGTACTAATTGTGAGGAAATGCTTCATGACTGGACTAAAGGAAAACACAAAGGAATGCCTTTGGTATTCCCATGGTTTGGTGCGAACCTAAGGACCACAGCAGTGATGGTTATTTCTGTCTGATCCATACAAAGGGCATCGGCAAGAAAAAACGGTATATGATTGTGTACTCTAATACTCCTTCAGCAATATGACCTATCCCACACTCTGAGACACTCCCGGTTCTAGTTTTCAATGGTTTTATTACTTCACCGGTCAGCTAAAGTATCCCATTTCAGGAAGCGTGTCTGGACTGTTTTTCCAAAGATAAACACTTTGTTTACTGTCATAATATCAGTAGTCTTCTCAGCCAGCTAGGTGTTACCACTTACAGTCCAACAGAATGGCAGGGTTTTTTGTTTGTTTGTTTGTTTTTTACAAAGATAGTCAGAGAGAGGGATAGATAGGGACAGACAGAAATGGAGATGAGAAGTATCAATCATCAGTTCTTTGTTGCCATTGCAACATCTTAGTTGTTCATTGATTGCTTTCTCTTATGTGCCTTGACCACGGGACTTCAGCAGACTGAGTAATCCCTTGCTGGAGCCAGCAACCTTGGGTCCAAGCTGGTGAGCTTTTGCTCAAACCAGATGAGCCCACGCTCAAGCTGGCGACCCCAGGGTCTCGAACCTGGGTCCTTCCGCATCCCAAACGCTTTATTCACTGTGCCACCACCTGGTCAGGCAATTTCTTGACAGCTCTAAATGGAGTCTGAAATGTGTTCTCCTACACAACGATAATGTTTAAGCAGCAGTTCCAATTGGTTATTCAACTCATCTGCAAGATTATAATGACATAAAAATTGTTCTCGACTTTCTGAAGTATGAGGAGCATAACTGGATCATTTGTGTGGATATTAAAATGGTAAATTTCCTGCTAGAACAACAAAGAGGTTTCACAAAGTACCCTTGCTTTCTGTGTTTGTGGGACAGCCAAGCTCGGAAGAAACACTGGACACGGCAGTGGCCGAAACGTGAATCTCTGGACAGAGGAATGCAACATATTGTGAATGAACCTGTAGTTAATCGAGACAGGATCATTTTTCCCCCACTTTACATCAAACTTGGCTTAATGAAGCAGTTTGTTCAGGCTTTGAATAAAGTGAATGCTTTCAACATATTATTTCTGCTTTTTCTGCCTTGTCTTTCGAGAAAAGCAGATGTATTCAATGGACCTCAAATTTGAACCCTCATACGTGATTTGCCAGGAAGATGAATAAGGAGAAAGCAGCATGGCAGTCTTTTGTGGCAGTTACAAAGAATTTCCTTGGCAACAAAAATGCAGAAAACTATGAACTTCTGGTTCAAAGGATGCTGTTGGCTTTCTGTGACATTGGATGAAATATGAGTGTTAAGATTCACTTCCTGCCTGACCTGTGGTGGCGCAGTGGATAAAGTGTCGACCTGGGAACACTGAGGTCGCCAGTTCAAAACCTGCACTGGTCTGGTCAAGGCACATATGGGAGTTGATGCTTCCAGCTCCTCCCTTCTTTCTTTCTCTCTCTTTCACTATGTGTCTCCTCTCTAAAATGAATAAAAATAAATTAAAAAAAAAATTCACTTCCTGAACAGTCACCTTGATAAGTTTCCCAAAAATCTTGGGAGTTGTTAGTGATGAGCAGGGAGAATGCTTTCATAAAGATCTGAAGACGATGGAAGAGCATTATCAGGGGCAATGGAACAGAAATATGATGGCAGACTACTGCTGGAGCATCAAATGAGATTGTCCTCAACAAGTACACAAATGCAAGAGCTACAAACACAAATATTTGCCTGAATAAAATTTTAAAAAGTTTTGCGGAAATTTTATGATTAAAGTGTTTTAATATGTTCTATTTCAAAATTGTAGACAAATTCTGATGCAATCGTATCTTTTAGTGTATTAATGTATTTACTGCATTATATAAATTGTTATATTTTCACAAAGATGATGCCCAAGAAGACATTCTACTTCATTATGCTAAACTAAATGTTGGAAATTATACAATAAGATCAAAACCTAAAATCTTGAATTGCAAAAATGTAGTTTACAGAGAAAAACTATTATCAGATTTGAGATCAACACACTCGAATTAGGTAAGAACTAGTGTTTTTGTGGATGCAACATAAATTGTGTTTCCCAGTGTTATTTTTAGTTTCAAGAAATGCATCGTCTTTGGGAAGAAAAACTTGAAATACAAATAAATTTAAAGACCAGGAACTCTAATGCTTAATATTAAACTAAAGCAAAACAAAAACAAAATAAACTCTTGTTCTAATACTGTTAGAATACAAGGAATCATTTTAGACACCCAAGTAGCCAGTGGAAAAATCAATCATCCTATCGTTAACTCAAAATTCTGTATTAGCTATGCCATTTAAATAAAGTGGTTAGATTTGAGTTGCTCAGCAAAGAACAATTGCTCATTTAACTCAGATGTGCCATCTTTGCAAAAAATGTTACCACTTAAGAAACAGAGATGTAATAATGTAATAAATGCAGGAAATGCTTGTGGATCCTGAACTGAGTTGATTAAAGTGAGAAAGGGGGGAGGGGAGAGCTATGTTAACTACTATGACAAATCAAATAATTCCACACATAAAGATATTATTCTAATTTATATTTTTATTGCATTAGGAAAGTAATACATTTGGCAGTTACCTAGACTCCCAGTCAAAGTAAAATTCTGAAAGTGTACTGATTTTTTTTAATGTGAAATGTTAGATATATTCTAACCAATACACCCTACCATTAGGCTAATAATCCAGCAAACCTAATTATAATTGCATATTAAATTACAAAGTGTTTTTGTATTCATCCATTTTATAATTAGCACAAATCTCAAGAGAACTGAGCTTCATTAAATCAAAACCAATGCATTTAAGAAATTCTTGTTCAGAAGACAATTTGAAACATTACCCTAGATTTTATTTCCTTTGCTTCTGACAAGGTGTATTTCCATCCTTACCACGTTACGCTCCTCATATCAAACACTGTCAGCTTCAGAGTCTGCCCAAGTCTTTTTATAAATAAACTGGCTTATTTTAAAAATTGCTGATTTTACAAACATAAAATTGTATAAACACATGCCTATCTACACCAGAAAAATAAAACACTCTGAGCTTCAATGTGTTAACAGGCCACACCTTCTGGACCACGATTTCTTGGATGCCTTTTCAAGCCAAAGGGTTCCAGCTCCGTAACAGGCAATTCTACCACTCAGTCCACACTTTTGACAGGTGTAGTTACAATAAATCCTAACCAGATTATCTTTACCTAGTTATCTAACATATCTAAAATATGTTTTCCACTGATATCTGTTCTGCTACATATTCAGAACTGAAACACTGTATTTTAAAAGATGTAGCAGGATGTTACTTTTTAAAAGGGAAAAGTGCTAAAGATGCATTACATATACAGTTTTACTTTTGTGGCCAGCAAGAATTTAAAATTCTTTTTACATGTTGGGTTTGGAGTCTAGGATCTTGCAGGTAAACAATTTGCTCCAGGCCAAGAAAATTTTAATCACTGAGATTAAAGTTAATCATTAAGATCCTTTAGATCTTTTAATATGACTTTGCTGGTGGTATGTTAAAAAATGTGCCTAAAATTAGTCTTATAAATATTCACGTCTCAATCAATTACTATTACAACTGCCATTCTTGTAAAGCAAGGTCTGTGTAAGTGCACCTATGCATACTTATGGAAATGGACTTCCTAATGGGCATCAGTTTCTTAAACCAGCTCAACAATCTTCTCCAGTTTAACTATAGTATTCCATCTATTCTAAAGATACTCCATGAGCATTCTAAAATTACCTCTATAAAAGACAATAAGCTTGATCTATGATTAACACATGAATATCTAAAATGATTAAACTATAGAGCAAAATGCAGACCTCTCAGAGGTAAGCGACAGCATTTTGGTACATTCACCATTACTGTACTTTATTTAATAAAGATATACATTTGCCCTTGCAAAACTAACAACTGTAAGTTTACAAATAACCACAGACCTCAAAGTCATGATACTAAAGCTTCAATTTATAAGCAACAGAAGTTAAACCTATTTGTTTACAAACGGTCCATGGCACAATTAAAATAAAAATATCAAAAGGTCACAGGATCTTAAAGAATAGGTTTATTGACAATTTCATAAATATTCTAAAGAAAATTTCAAGATTTCTTAACTTAAAATGTTTACAATCTGTTCTCATTGGCAAAATATCCCTCAACAAACAGGTTAACAGGTCACTGAAAACATTTAAAATTCGCTTTATAACATTTCTGCAAAATTTAAAAAAAATTGTGATTTTTCTCCCCTATTGAACACAGTAAATACATTTTGTTTTTATTTCAACTATTAGACATATTCATAAATATATCATCTAGCTGCTGTGAACCTGACAGTCAAGTCAGTCAGTAGTTTATTACCTTACAAACATAAATGAAGTCAAATCATTTGATATCTTTAGTCATAGCAATTTAAGTAGTCAGAATGCAAAACTGTGGCTGCCACCCAAATCACCCAAGCATATGCTACAGTGTCAGAAATTGTTTGCATCAGTTTTATGAGTTCATAGGTGTACTTCAGGCATCTGAAACTTAAAAAAAGGGATCACTTTATATTTTGATAAAAATGTACTCAAATATTTCATAACATTAGTATTTATTGCTTTATATGAATACTGTATTGAAAGCCCAAGCATTAAGTTTACACACAGAAATTATACAGTTATATACCGCGTCACAAAGGCAGTGAACACATTACATTCTACAAAATCTACTTTACAGAAATTTAAAAAGTCTAAATATCAAAAGGTACAGCTGAAGAAACAGGTATAAATTTGGCAGCCAGTAATTTTGACAGGGAAATTGCAGCTTGCATGACATTATATAAGTGAATTTGGAAATACTGAGTTTAAAGTAATCATTGTGCTTTCTGTTGATCTGAAAAATATAAACTGGCTGTTAAAGAAGCGTGTTCAAAAATATTTAATTCACTTCAAAATGTCATACAAATTATGGTGGGTTCTACACACCCCTAAAGCTTCAGTCACTTAGCTCCAGTACATTACTAAAGTAATATATTAATTCTTCCAGTACAGTGGTGTTTCATATCATTGACATTTGCATACTCTAGAATAATTTAGAAAGAAATGTATAATATTCACAATATTCAGAAAAGCAAAAGGTTAAGGAACCTGCCCAGTTTTTCTGAGATGTTCTCATGTCAGCTTTATAAGCACTCATTCTACAAAACTGTAAGCTAATGTTTGAGCACAATTTCCAAGATAAAGCACGTTTTCTCATAAATAATAAAGTCTTTTTCTCAGGCACCTCAGAAGTATACAAAAGAATTTTAGTTTGAACAGATCTCTTGGAATGTGTTTAACCTGGTATTTCAACAAACTTAAGATTTCCAGGGTTTCACAAGGGCCAGATTTTACTTGAATTACTCAGAAGAGAAAGAAACTGTCTTCTGAAAGAGTGAACTCAATCATTACCAATAGAAAAAGTAACCACTGTATTTATTCATCTCTTATAGAAACAGAAAAATATAACATTTCCCCCCTTAGAATAATGTGTGTGTGTGTGTGTGTATGTATATAAGACTGAAAGTTCCATTGTACAGTCAAACAATAAAATCTGGAAATCAGCATGAAACCCTAAAATTCACATGTTAAAATGCTGAAACTATGACCAAAATATGAAAACTGCTAGAGCTGTCAGAAAAAGACAAGACAAAAAGCTTTCTTGTGTATAAACTAAATAATCTCCAAAAGGTTTTCAAAATTATAATTACTTTCCAGTTTAAAAACTTTAATTCTAAATTAAAAAAAAAAAGTTCTATACATAAACCACTGATTTGACCAAACCCAAAGTCAGCGGTAAGCAGGACCCAAGGAGCTGATATTCACAGTTCTTACATGTACAATTCTTTCAGCATTTATCCCACAAAATACTTTACTTTACAACCTGCTTCTCTTGTAAAACTAAGGTCCCCTTTATTACATAAAAGTTTTATACAGTGTAAAACCAGAGCTGTATGTAAAATACTGCATCTTAATGTTTCTAAATAGTTAGTCTTGTTCCATTGGTTCTTCTGTGACTTCTGTGGCTTCATCATTTTCCATGGATGACTCTGAGAGAATCTCTCCAGTTTTACTGGAATTGGATCCTACTAATTCTGTTTCATGGCAGTCAGAACCACTACTTTCCAGGCCTGTATTTTCACTACCTTCAGAATGTAAATCTTTCTCAGCTTGAGTCAGATCAGATTCCTCCATTTGATTGTTTCCCTCAGAAGTTTCTTCATTCACAGGTAAGGCATCATCAGATTTTTTTTCTTGTTTTTTTCTTTCTGGTATCATTTCTCTTGATGTCATAAAAGACTCTAAAAACAAGCAAATGTGGTTGTAGTTAAATTTCATGTTCAAAATACCTCCAACAGTTAAGTTTCATGGAATTGTGATATTCTACAGTTCAAATCATATCCCCTGATACTCAGCAGAAACTACATAAATGTGGGAGAAAAGCCCAACATCATCATTATAAAGAGCATTATCTTACATTCTTTCACACAAAAATGAAGTACAAGATTTGAGGATCTCCTTACTCCACCCTTTTATAGATGGTCTCTAAATACCTTCTTCCTCTTCGTCCTCTTCTTCATCCTCTTCTGTACAGTGTTGCCTGGTACAACTACTTTCTTTGTCTTTTTCCTGAGATGAAGATGATGCTTCTGTTTCTTCTACCATGACTGAAGAAATTTCACTGGAAGATGTCTGACTGGCTGTCTCCCGGACTTCACTTTCTTTGTCAAACCGAAGTCTTTTTACCTCATGCCCTTCAGCTTCCACAGAATCTTCATCTGGATGTTTATTTTTTACAGGGTTCACTGAGGAGCCTTCAGTTCCAGATGTCACAGAGTCACTGTAAATGTTTTTTTTTAAGTGTCATTAATACAATTATTTTCCTCATCTTCTTCATTCTCATTTTTAAGATCTAATAATTTCTTAATTGTATCTTATTGTCAGAGCTCAATTATACCATCTGGGCCAAGAAAAACCAAGAGAAAAATTTCAAGAGAACCTAAAACTGTTCAATGAGTATTTTCCACTAAGAACTAGTAAACAAGTTATATGACCTTTCTGTTCAATTCTCCAGTAAGTTAAATGTCCTCCTGCAATAATAAAACAAGTCTGCCACACAGACATACTCTTTAAATCCTCTCACTTAGTTTTCTTTCCCATAATGTGCACAAAATTTGAGTATTTCCTTTTACAATCTAAAATAAAAAATTATTCATAAAACTTCAACTCATTTACAAATTTCTTTTCTGGTAACTTTCAAAAACAAGAAATAAAATGCACCATGACTACTTCATTTTCTTAAAATCCTATTTTAAAGAGGACCTCCCCAAATTAGCAGTTTCAAACCTTTTCTATGCTCATCTTCAGCATGTACTAGTAGCTCCTGTTTTATCCCTCAAAAAACAACAGTAAATAGTAAACAACGAGTGCTGGAAACCATCAGTAAATGTTAACAGTTTATAAAACCATTTTTTTGTTTTTAAATATAAGTCACAAACAAACCTGTAACTTTTGTCCTCATTTTGCTGTAAGTTTGACTCTTTGCCATCTGTGCTCTCAGGCAAGCCATTTGTTGTCATGGGGACTGACAAAGAAACCTTTGGTCGATTAAGGGGCCTAGGTGTTCCAGGCCCATTTATGTTAGACCTGTGGTGAGATAAATGAACATCATTTTTCCATTTTTGCTAAAAGTCAACCCTTTCAAGGTAATTCTGACTTTCAGATCCATAGGTTATCAAATTAATTGTTTAGTATATTCTATATCCTCCATAAAATTAGCCCAATTTTTTTTATTTATATAGAGGAAGATAGAGAGAAAGACAGACAGGGAAAAGACGAAGGGTAGAGTGGGAGAGGGAAGAGAAGAGTGAGAGAGGGAAGAAGTAAAAGGAAGAGAGAGAGAAAGAGAAGCATCAACTTGTTGTTCCATGTAGTTGTGCACCCACTGATTGCTTTACTGGGCATCAAACCAGCAACCTTGAGCTCCAGCTGGCGACCCCAGGATCTAGCAGCAGCCTTGGCACTCCGGGTCAGCACTGTATCTACTATACCATCACTGGTCAGGCTAAAATGCCCAATTTTTTTAAAAAGTGTATTAAGCCTGCTAGTAAAAATTGGGAAAATGGAAATTCTTTAGATATTAAAAATTAAGTATCTTACCTTTCAGTATAATTTGGTGAATTTCCAGGAAACATAACACCATTCATTCGATTTAAACTATTAGAATTGTTTTTTCTATGAGAAAAAAACACACACACTGTTATGGATGGTTTAGTGCTTTAGTTGTGACAAGAAACACAAGTCTACAACATCTTTTTTTTTAAATCTCACTGTCACAAAACCAAACTAAGACCTATGCAAGAAATGACAATAAAGGAATTATCTTAACAACATAGGTATATTCTTGAAAAAATTAAAAACAGAAATTCGGTTACTGTCTATGAAATCAGAGATATTTTTAAACTTAAATGTCTCTCAACAGGAGGCAACCTATTCATCACAACCTCCCTACCCCAACTTGCATGCCCAGGAAACATTTGGCAATATCTGAAGGCATTTTGAGGGTAGAGGAGAACACTATGAACAGCTAGGGGGTAGAGGCAATGGAGACTGCTAAACCTCCTGTAATTTCCAGGATATCCATTCATTAACAAAATGTTAACAGTGCTCAGGATTGCGCCTTTAACTGACACCTTGATTTACTATATAAAACTTGCGAGCTGGAAATAGTTTTCCATCATGAAGAGGAATGTCATTAAGTAGTTATCCTCAACCTAGGTGTTATCCCTCAAGATGCCCTTACAAAGGTATCTAAAATAGGATCCCATGGCCCTGTCATGAGTGCCATGACAAGACATTCATCCAACAATGTGAAGATTACAGTGAATCACAAAATTTTTTTTTTAAATCACAAAACTTTTTAATCCAAATCCCTTTAATAGAAAAACACACAGGTAATGTTATTGGTAATATTCTACTTGAAAACTGGGTGGCTAAGTCACAAGTATTTATAAATGTTATCATGCTTAATTACATATGACATAAGTGCAACTTATTTTAAGACTAATATATTAGAAATAATATAATTAGTATATATTAAAAATGGAAAAATCTCTCTACTTACTCTGAAGAAGGATACACACAGCTAACAACCATCACATTCTGCAAACAAAAATTGGTGGTTTAATATTACAAAAAGTACTACAACATAACGTTTAACCATCTATTTTTAATTTCTCAAATTCATCTTGGTAGGTTAAGTTTCCATTTATTTTAATTTTACTAATAAAAATAAATGTTCAGAAATAAAAACAAACAATAAAAGTTAAAACAATAAAAGACCAAAATTTAATACCGTACTAACGTTTGGTTTGTTTATTTTTGCCAGTCTTTTTTTTTTTTTGACTCTAATTACTTTGGAGCCCTAACATTACATAGTATATGTAACAGAGTAGAATCGTGCTCTCCTTATTTTAGTTAGAATCACTCCAAAATACTTAGATATTAAAGCTTTCAGGTTAAATATAATGAATTTCCTTATAAAGCAGTACTAATCAATGCCTGGTATGCAACACTATCTACCCTCAGAAAAGAGACTCAAAATATTAACCTAGAAAGGCCCTATGGTCTACCATAAATCACAAGGAATGATTGTGGATTCCTGCTCCCCAGGTAAAATAAACTAAATTTGAATTATACGTTTAAAATGAACACTGGAGTATGTCAAGGATGAATCAAGGGAGGGAATTTTCCATTCACTGGTTCAATCTTGGTTCCCAGAGTTCCTTTACCTTATTCATTCTACACAAGTCAACTTCTTCAAACACCTTGATGTCTTTGTTGATCACACTGTTTCCTCTGTCCAGAAGGCCCTTCCCTTATTAACATCCCCTCATCTCACAGAAAACCAATGTTTCCTTCATTCTTAAATGTGACCTTTATCTTTCTCAATATCCAATTTAAATTCTTTGTATCAGTGATTTTCCAGAGTTGTGTAACTCTGAATTCCAGAACTGAAATAAATGAATTCCATGGATTAACAAGTGTGTAAAATTCTCTATTAAAGTTAAAATATCAATTATAGAACTTTACAGAACATTTAATATGTTGATGTATTCTATGAATATCCAAGAGACCATACTAAGCTGCTTCCCCAAACTTAATTGATCACAAGCCTTCCTCTGCCCCTCTATTAAATTTCTCTCTGCAACTTTGACCACAATTCAGAAAACAATTTGGGAAAAACATCAGATAGGTTGAGAAACATATTTCAAGAAAAGGTGCCCACAATAGCTCTTATTCAATGTGTTTTTCTAAAATCTATTATGCTTCCATTTAATATAATTTCAATAGCAAAATAAATACCTTCTCTACTCCTCTGAGAAATTTGTCTGTTCCTGTATAATTCCTCCTTGGATCTGTTAGCAATTCACATAGTCGCTGAATAGTAAAAGGGATACTGCAAAAGAATGTAAGTTTATAGTCTGAAGTCCTTGATTATAAAGAGAATAAAGAACATTATTAGTCTCATTATACAAAACTTTACTTAGTCAAGCATGTATTAAGTTACAAAAGAAAATGCTACATACAATAAGGGAATGAATAAATGGGATATTTAAAAATAGGCAAGACATAGGCACACCTGTCTTTTTTAAATGAAAACTATTTTTCCTTTCTTGCATAGAACGTCCAAAATTAATGGAAAGCTTAAAAACTGGGAAAAACATTTTAACACTATGATTTCTGATAATTCAATTTTAAGTTAAAAAGACACAAATAATCAAGTTAGTTTGTTTTAATACTTTTCCTCAAGCATTGTTGCACAAGCAGTTTTCTCTTTTTTGTTATTTTTATATTTTTTTTATTTTAGAGAGAGATACATCAACCTGTTGTTCCATTCATCCATGCATTCACTGGTTATTCCTGTATGTGCCTTGACTGCAAATCAAACCCACAACCTGTGTGTCAGGATGATGCTTCACCAACTGAGCTAATCCAGCCAGGGCCACAAAGATTTCTTTTAAGTGTTCAAATAAAATTATAAATGTATTGTTATAAGGCAGAATAAGACATATGATTTTAATGAAAAAGTACTATAAATATGGTTCTGCTTTATAATTGTAATTGTGTATACATGCTTCATCAAACTTAAATTAATACAAAAATACTCAATTTTTAAACTCCTGTCAACTTTACCAAATACTTCCACCATAACTGAATTTTCACAATCAAAATAAATGCAAAACTGACATAAGTTGGAACTAAAATCATTTTTTACAAATATAAAAAGTTTGATCTCATATACTATTAGTATTCCTCAGAATTACAATCTGAACAGCAAATATGACCATTAGATAAGACAAATGCAGCTAAAAAGTACAAAATAAACTTCAGACTTTAGTATTTGCTATACAAATCTATTTACTCTTCTTATAAGGGAAATTACAAAGCTTATAAGGGAAATTACAAAGCTTCAAATTATTAGTTAACATTCCAACAGTTCATTGTTTATAGGCAATTTGACACAATATTCTGCCCCTCACCCCAAGGTAAGGCAGCTCTAGTCAGTAATAGTGCCAGAATTCAAACCCACTTTGTAACTTTACATCTCATGTCCTACTATCCTCTATACCACACATACAGTACTTAAAATCCTAAGTTTATTTCTGGATTGGACTAACTAAATTTAATTCTCATGTTCTTAGCATCAATAATACTCATATTCTTATAAAGTCAGCATAAGATTTACAATAAACATTGAAAATGTATGAAATAAATGTTATTCATATGAAAAATAAACATTTTAGTTATCTGAGAGGGGAAGAATCAATCTTTTCTCAAGTAGCATCAAACCTAAAGTCAGAAAACTATCATTCTGCCAAAAAACTAGATACCACCAAAAAAGTGAAATGTTTTTAATATCACAAATATTCAGAAGCAGCCTGAAATACAGAAGTTCTTTGATATTCATCATGACTACCTAGGAAATGCCTTAGGGTTTCTGAAAAGAGCTTTTTTTGCCTTTGATTTTGAAAACCTATTCAACATGAAGGCAAAACTAAATCTTTAGAATGAAAAAAGCAGCACGAAACACACTAACAATATTACTAATAAAACAGTAAGCTTACACGTTTTGTTCATTCTTATAAAGACAACACATAATTGGAAACCTATAGCTAGTACACAAAACAAATATAACTCCATCTTAAAAATGTAAGCATTTTTCCAAGTTACATATATCAGTTTCCAAATTGTCTGTTTCATCTCCTTATTGAAAGCTTTTAAAGAGCAGGGTCTCTTCACATATGTTACAATCAATATGTAATTTATTATATACATGTATATCTTAAACACACTACATATTTTTAGAGTATAGTGGTATACCTAAACCTTAGCCCTTATTCTAGATCTCTAATTTCTAAAACTTAAAAACACACACCAGCTATGTTATGTCTTCATTAAATATCTGTGATGCTGCAATAAAAAGTTTATATATTATTAAAAATAAAACAGCATCCTTTGTTAAGAATTTTTAAATACTTAACTGATAAATACTTAAACAAATAATGTCTAGTAATATCTTTTTAACCCATTAAATTTCTTTCACACACCAAAAACTAATAGTTTCTCTTAAATTAAAATTGGCTTTAAAAGATTAGTATCTTTAAACTTCCTCTTAACAGTATTTACACTAAACGTCTGGGTAATTTTCTTTAGGAAGGTAAAACTGTAGCAAACTATGAACAATTTATATTTGGTGAGTATCATTACTGTTTTCAGGGGAAAATGTATACAAACTATGCTTAGCAATATCATCAATAATAACTTATGATAAAATGAGAGTTTACATTCTTAGACAATTTCAGAAGTTTTAAAGTAATTTTACCAGGTGCCCAAGAGATGGCACTAACACTTCATAGAACACTTCCCTTGCTCACTTGAACAGGCTAAAATATTTACTTATAATCCAATTCATTGGAAATTTCAACATTATAATTTTGACAACTGCACTAAAAGGTTTCTTTACACAATTAGTACTTTCAATATTATTTTCTGATTGATTTTTTTTTTTTTTTTTTTAGAGAGGGAAAGGTATGGGGAGGACAGGAAGCATCAACTCAATAGTAGTAGTTGCTCCTAGTCTGTGCCTTGACTGGGCAAGCCCAGGTTTTGGAAGAAATGACCTCAGCATTCCAGGTCAATGCTTTATCCACTGTGCCACCACAGGTCCAGCCATAATGTTAGTACTTTCAAATAAATATGAGGGCCTGCGATAAGTGAGAAAAACTCACTAGCCAAGCAGATAGATGTGAATAATTACAATAAATAGTAATATCATTATGTACAAAGTCTTATGAAGATTGAATAAAACGCATACCAAGGAAGCAAAGATGAACCTGGAAACATTTAATTTGAGGTAGATCTTTAAAAGAAGGTACAAGGGTCCTGGCTGGTTGGCTCAGAGGTAGAGCATCAGCCTGGCATGTGAACATCCCAGGTTCAATTCCTGGTCAGGGCACACAGGAGAAGCGACCGTCTGCTTCTCCACCCTCCCCAGCCCCCCGCAGCCATGGCTCAACTGTCATACACACAAAAATAATAGTTACACTGTACGTATTCATGTACACATGAAGTATAAATGAACACATCTGTGAGGTCAATTTGGAAGTATCAGTGAAAATTTTAAGTGTGTGTACACTGTGACCTAGCAATTCCATTTCTACAAATTAAAAGAAAAACAATATACACATATCCTCAACACATAACATTCATCAACACAAGAAGGTATGTACAAGGATGCTCACTGTAAGCACTATTTGTAACAGCCATAAAGTAAACATCCTCCACCAACAGGGTCAGAGCAAATGAATTATAACCTGTTTACATAATAGAAAATAATGCAGCCATTTCAAATAAACAAGCAAACAAAAGACAGGACTATGAATGTACTGACATGGAAAAGATTTCAAAGTTCTTCTGAAAGGAAACCACAACTAGCATATAACATGATTTTACTTTGATTCTATTCTTTGGTACTCCTATGGCACTTGAGGATCATTTTAAAACTGTGAACATATGTCACTTTGTAATTTAAAATATAATCTATTACAAATAGCAGGAATAGTACACTAAAAAGAACAAACCCTCAAACTGGCTGAAATAAAACAAAATGCTATTTCTACCCACCACTCTTCACAAAACATTAAAAAGCAACAAATTTATATTCAAAATATGAAAATAGAAAGATTACAAATATATTTCGATCTGTAAATTATAATACAAAAGGGTAAATTTAAAAATTAAAAAATGATTAATAAACAGTCATCCTGAAAATAAAAATTAAAGAATATAAGTTCAAAATACTTATGAGAATATAAGTTCAAAAGTGAAAAACATTTTAAAAGCAATTATGTTTAAGTATGCTTAGGCATTTAAAGACTATTCAAGTCATTTTCAGAAGTAGGCCAATTACCTGTTTCACGATTACACAAACTACACTTACATTTATTTAATAGCCTACCTATATCTGTTTCTAGTACAACTTAATCTGAAAGAATTAAAAGTGGTATCACTAATTCAGAATCACAAGCAAATTAGTTTAACATTTACAAAGCAGTGGTATAATCTGACCTGTTTCACCCTAACTCGTGTTTCAATGGTAGCTGTAATTTACTGAAGAGATGAATCACCATAATGTCTAATATTAGTCTATGTATCTATCTATGCACTATTTACAAATATCCACAAGAAGCACTTTCTTGAACACATTTCATTCAATAATAAATCTTATGCAACATAACTTCTTTTTTAAAATTATTTATTTTTTTTGTGTGTGTATGTGTGTGTGTGAGAGAGAGAGAGAGACAGATATAGAAAAACAGGAAAGGAGAGATGAGAAGTATCAATATCAATTCTCCATTGTGGCATCTTAGTTGTTCATTGATTGCTTTCTCATACATGCCTTGACAGGGGGGCTACAGCAGAGCAAGTGACCCCTAGCTCAAACAAGATGAGCCCGCGCTAAAGCCAGGGACCTCAAAGTTTTGAATCTGGGTCCTACACATCCCAGTATGACACTGAATCTACTGCGCCACCTCCTGGTCAGGCGCAACGTAACTTCTCATACACAGCATGTAGCTTCTTCTGGGTATGTGGGTAAAAAACAATTAACTACTTAACTAGTATCACTAAGGAAATAAATACATATGGTTACTTTCACAGTACCACAGAGTACACAGTGAAAATAAGTCTCCTTCTCAACTCAAATCCCCAGGGGTGACTATCACTGATGGAACTCAAAAATAAAGCTGTAATTTCCCTCCTCCAATTAAATATTTTAGTACCGAACCTGAAATTAAAGCATAAAGATTTGATATATTTAAGCAAAACTCCTAATCTTAAAAACAAGGGACCATGGAATATGAGGGTTAACTGAATTACACTATGTGTTGGAAATAGCATGTGATTAAATAGCTGAAGAAAAGAATGAGACTATTATGCTACATAAAAATACAAGTCAAGTCTGACCTGTGGTGGCGCAGTGAATAAAGTGTTGACCTAGATTGCTGATATTGCCAGTTCAAAACCCTGGGCTTGTCTAGTCAAGGCATATACGGGAGTTGATGCTTCCTGCTCCTCCCCCCTTCTCGCTGCCTTTTTTTCTCTCTCCTCTCTAAAATGAAATAAAATCTTTAAAAAAAGTACAAGTCAAACTCCTTCAAATCAAATCTGTCCCTAAATATGAATTTATAGTTAACATATTCACAAGTCATTAATTTGGTATTATCATCCCACACTCCAAACTATTAATGCCAAACTGAATACCAAACAATTCAACTCCACAAATACTACTTTCCTTCAATAAAGGAAACCCTAAAATCATAAAGTCCTGAAAAGAAATTTAAAATGACACAGAATGAAACACAGCAACATTCTTTTAAAGATTAGCTTTATTACAGTACAGAGTATCTTTTCAAACACAATGTTTTACAAAGAGCTAAGATGAAAGGGGGAGGAAAGAGGGGCTCCATAAAATTTTAAAATAGAAACTTACTAAGTAGGATACTTACATAAATTGTTAATTTTCATTTTTTTAAAAAAATGTGACATCTCAATGACATAAAGGTTCTATACAAAATATAAAGTTTATAACACCAAACATAAAATAAAAAAAACATTAAAATACTTCCTAATAAATTAATGTTTCTATTGCCATACCCATGTGAAGTCTGAATGCCACTGATAGCCATAAAGGCAGTTTAAGTTTAAAAGAAAAAAAAGGAAAAAAAGCTGTGGGAGCATTTGAGATCTTTGTACCAGGACACCTGTCATTAGTTTGGCTCAAATAAACACTTATAAAAATTCTCCAGTTTTAAATATTTAGATCAATATTAACTTGGCGTAGTTGGCAGGATTCGGAAGAAGGATCACCCTGCAGACCCAGACCCTGTGCTGGGTACAAGCAAGGGTCCACTGTGCCCCACCAGCTCCCGGCTTCACTTCAAGTAAACTTGGCTGAGTCTTCTCTCTGAATTGTGGCCCTTCCTACTTTAAGTAGCAGGCCATGACTTCATTTGAGTGTTCTTAGAAAATCCTCAAGTTGGATAAGGGTTCAGATAACTAAGGGAATGGGAGAAAAATGGGTTGCTGCTTTTAATTGGATTACTTACTGAGAGTATGAAAAAAAAAAATCTTTGCTGGTTAAATGAGACTGACTGACCTCTCTTTAGCTGTGAAAGAGATAGGAGGACACTTGTTTCCCCAACTTGAATAGTCAATGGGTGACAATAGTTGTTCAGATCACTAAATCTGGAGTGGTGGAGATGAGTGCCAGGGGACAGTGTGGTAGTGCAACACATCCTTGAGAAGCCAGAGGGAGCCCCAGGGCAAAGGGCAGGGCATGGTGAAATGGATTCACCCTGACAGAGGAGCCTGAGAGAGGAGTTCATTCCTTGAAAAGCATCCTGGTTCTGGTGGTATCTATAAGCTCTTGATGGCCCTTACTTTGGTATTAAGTGACTAAGGGTCCTATAAGGTTGGTGTAAAGCTGTCTTACAGAGATACCCATCACATCTGGCTACTGGAGATGTGCACGTCAGGACTGGTTTTCCCTGGAAGTTTGTTCAAACTCTTCACATAACAAAATCAAGATGAAATCATGCCTCCCAGGCCAACAAGGCCCACAGTAGTCAGCCTTCTATTAATACTAAGATGACCAAGATGAGGATTCTTTGATACTTCTAAAGTAATTTTTAGGCAAAAAGAAAAATTTGTACTCTTGAAGCTTGAAAAAAGATTTAGATAAATGGATCAAACAATGTCTTCTGGGTTTCAACCCAAATTCTTTGAGGTATTAAAAACGTGGAAGGTCTTTTGAGACCTGATTTGCCAAAGACAGCTAAAAATTGCAAAGCCTCCAAAATTTGAACCTAAGTTTTGTGTCTATCCATGTATGTCTAGATATGCATGTTGTAAATGTGAAATTTCTACATCTGCATAGTATTGTTAAAATTAATTGAAAGTCAAGTGCTTATAAGGATTGGATATTCTAAAACTCTTAGAAATATAGAAACTACCTCAAATGCTATTCAAGTTAATGTGACCTAAGACTAATCGTTAGTAAATAAAAGCTAGCTTGAGTTTCTAGATTTAAGTAAAACAGACATGTCCATTCCAAGATGGCAATGAAGTACACAGAAGTTCCAACTGCCACCACCAAGGACCCAATTCGATTGCTAATTAATTTAAGAACAATCATCTTGAAAAACCAACTTTGGACTAAATGAAAAGTAATCTATAAGCAAGGATCAGAGAAAAAGCCACATCAAGACTGGTAGAAAGGGTGGAGATGCAGAGGGACTACCCTGCTCCAAGGAGCCAGCCGTGGCTGATGGGCCTCTCACGGCAGAGAGGATCGCCATGAGAGGTGTGGGTGCTCAGCCTCAGGCCCAGAGACTCAGCCTAGAGCCTCAGAGCTTAGAGGAGATGCCCACACAGCATTGGGCAGTAAAAAGAGGCAAGTTTCTGTCTATGAGAAAGAGATGGAGCTCTCAGAGACACAGGCACTGTTTTAAAGGGCCTGCACAGAAAATCTCGGTCACACCTGCCAGGAACCAGAACAGCTAGTTCCAAGTCCTGAGGGAGAACGATGTACAATTAAAAAAACAGACTCACCGAGAAAAGAGGATGGGATTGAGAGGCCTCTGCAATGCTGATGGCAGGAACAGAGAAAGAGAGCCTCCCCGACTGCTTTATTTTATAGTGTAGCAAATTAAAGCCTTTAAGCCAATATACAAATAAAAAAGTTTCTGATACAAAGCCACATAACTGAGGCATAAATGGGATTCCTCAAACAGTGTACCACCCCCCCATCATGCAACAGTCAAAGGTGAGGGAAAAAGCTATTTTGAGAAGATCTTAGTATTAGAAGGATGTTGTAAAAGATCTTAGTATTAAAAGGGTGGGAAAGGCTTAGTTTTAAACTAAGCCTTAGGCTAAAAGAACTTCGCCAGCTTACAGCCTGTCTCCCACAGACACACACTTACCCAACCAAGGATCTGGTGCAGGGGGAGCTGAGAGGACTAGAGTTGCAAGAAGAAAGTGTAAAGTTTGAAGCCCAGAGAGAAAAACTGTGGGGAACAGCCACCAGAAACCCTGTGTTGAGTCATTCTCCAATACTGCAGTCACTATCTTTCTTGGGCAGAGTGTCCAATCTGAGCAGCATAGCCTGGGGAAACACAACTGCTCCACACTCAGGAATCTCTCCTACCGCAGTCATGGAGACAGGTCTGTACTGAGAGGCCAGGAATCAGGGGGTGAGTCAGTGACTAATTTTCAGGGTTCTGAGGCCGAAGTTTTCCACTACACGCTCCTGACTCTAAGACTGGTACTTCCACAGCACAGGAGACTCAGTAGAAACTGTCTGCTATGTGGGCAGATCACACCTCTGGGTCTCAGAACGCACAACTAGCAGACTCCTAGGCCAAACCCTACTGAGGTCTGTAAAAAAAAGTCTGGACGAGCTAACACCTGAGATCAAGGGGAGGAGCTACACTCCTTGAATTGCTGTCTGCTCTAGACCCGTGATGGCGAACCTATGACACGTGTGTCAGCACTGACAGGCATAGCCATTTTCAATGACACTTGGCTGCATGCGGCCGCATACCAGAGAAGTATGGGGCCGCTTGCCGAAAAGGATGTTTCATTCTTGGCTCCTGCACAGCCAGGTGCAGTAGCCAAGGATAAAACATTTGCTGCAGTGTAGACACTCTGTGCCGGAGGTTTGTTGGCCAAAACAACAGAACTCCAGCACAGAGCGTCTAGTTCTGGGACTTCCAGTTAGGCCACTTTTCTCCAAGTGACACACCACCCGAGTTACACTCGGTTTTTTGGTGAATTTTGACACACCAAAATCAAAAGATTGCCCATCACTGCTCTAGACTCTAGCAGAGGTTTTTTCAGCAGCAGACTCAATCAAGCAACCAGGAAAAAGAAGCTGCAGGAGGCAGGACTCAGAGAACCCAGGCCTTTGAAGCAGTTGATCCTTACAGCCAGACAGCCAAAATGGATAACCATACCCACGAAACCAACAAATACATTCAGTACTCATATACAACAAGAGGGAAAACAGGAGCATCAAGAAGTATTCCTAGAACAAGGAAAAGAGGTGGCCTACGAGGTCAGTACTACAGAGACAATCTTCCTCATAAAGACACCATAAAAATTTCAAAGTCAGATGGTGCTAATACACAAGATAAAATGGATAATCAGAGAAATGCGACCCAAATGAATGAAGAAACAAAATCCCCAGAAAAAGAACAAAGTGAAATGGAAGTAACCAAACTACAGATGCAGAGTTTAAAATAATGATTGTTAGGATGCTCAAGAATTTTAGAGCATGGATGGACATAATGAGCACCTAAATAAAGGAATAGATAGCAAGCATCAAAAAGGGCTTTGAAATCACAAAAAAGAACCAGTCACAAATGACAAATACAATATCAGATATGAAGACTGCACTAGAAGGAATCAACAGCAGGCTGGATGGAGCAGAGGATCGAATCAGCAATTTAGAGAACAAGATAAGTTAAAGCACAGAAAAAAAACAGTAAAAAGAAAAGGGGCTTAAAAATAATGAGAAAATTCTAAACATCTCTGTGAAAAAATGAAGAAAAACAATATCCACCTCATTGGGATGTGGGGTTCCTGAAGAAGAGAAAGAACAAGGGATAGAGAACCTGTTTGAAGAAATCATACCTGAAAACTTCCCTATATCGATGAAGGAAAAAGTCACACAAGTTCAAGAAGCACAGAGAATCCCATTGAAGAGAAACCCCTGTAGGCCTACACCAAGACACATCATAATTAAAATGCCAAAGTTAAGAGACAAAGAATGAGTACTAGAAGCTGCAAGGGAAAAGCAGTTAATTACCTACAGAGGAGCCCCCATAAAAATGACACCCAACTTCTCAACAGAAACACTTGAGGCCAGAAGGGAATGGCAAGAAATTTTAAAAGTGATACAAAGCCAAGAACCTACCACCAAGACTTCTTTACCCAGCAAGGCTATTGTTTAAAATTGCAGGAGACAACCCAGCAAGGCTATTGTTTAAAATTGCAGGAGACATAAAAAGCTTCCAGGACAAACCAAAAAACAAAAAGCAACTCAAGGAACCCATTAAAACCAAACCAGTACAGCAAGAAATGCTAAGGGGCCTGACCTGTGGTAGTGCAGTGGATTGGGCATCGACCTGGAACGCTGAGGTTGCTGGTTCAAAACCCTGTGCTAGCCTGGTCAAGGCATATATGGGAGTTGACGCTTCTTGCTCCTCCCCCCTTTCTCTCTCTCTTCTCTAAAATGAATAAATAAATAAAAATAATTTTAAAAAATTAAAAAAAATGCTAAGGGGCCTGCTGTAGAAAGAGCAAAGGAAAAAAAGAAAAAGAAAAAAAAGATTGTAGATTTAAAGAATTAAATAACAATAAATAAGTACATTTCAATGATAACCTTAAATGTAAATGGATTAAATGCTCCAATCAAAAGACATAGTGAAGCTGCATGGATAAGAAAACAGGACCCGTACATATGCTGTCTACAAGAGACCCACCTCAGAACAAAAGATATACATAGACAGAAAAAGAAGGGATAAGAAAAGGTACTTCACGCAAATGGAAAGCTGAGGTAGCACTACTTATACCTGACAAAATAGCCTTTAAAACAAAAGGTATAGTAAGAGATAAAGAAGGTCACTACATAATGATAAAGGGTGCAATACAACAGGAGAATATAACCACTGTAAATATTTCTGTGCCTCATATAGGAGCAGCTAAATATATAAAGCAGATTTTGATGGATACAAAGAGCGAAATTGGCAGCAATACTATACTAGTAGGGGATTTTAATACCCCACTGACATCAATGGATAGATCCTCCAGACAGAAAATTAACAAAGAAACAATGGCACTAAATGATACACTACATCAAAGGGATTTAATTGGTATCTTCAGAACCATTCACTCTAAAGCAGCAGAATATACATTTTTTTCAAGTGCTCATGGTACATTCTCAAGGATAGACCACATGTTAGGACACAAAATGAGTCCCAATAAATTTAATACTGAAATCATATGAAGCATCTTCTCTGATCACAATGACATGAAACTAGAAATCAACTACAATAGAAAAACTGAAAAACATTCAAACACTTGGAGATAAAATAGCATGTTGTTAAATAATGAATGGGTTAACAACAAGATCACAGAAGACATAAAATATTTCCCTGAAACAAATGAAAATGAACATACAACAACTCAAAATTTATGGGACACAGGAAAAGCAGTCCTGAGAGAAAAGTTCATAGCATTACATGCAGACCATAAGAAGGAAGAAAAGGCTCATCAAAAAAACAAGTTAACCCTGCATCTAACAGAAATAGAAAAAGAACAACAAATAAAACGCAGAGGAAGTAGAAGGAAGTAATAAACATCAGAGCAGAAATAAATGACATAGAGGCTAATAAAACAATACAAAAGATCAATACTGCAATTCCTATTAAAGTAGCAATGGCATACATACTTCAAAGATATAGAACACATATTCCAAAAATTTATATGGTACCTAAAAAGAACACAAATAACCTCAGCAATCTTGAAAAAGAAGAATAAAGTGGGAGGTATCACACTTCATGATATCAAGTTATACTACAAGGCCACTGTAATCAAAACAGCTTGGTACTGGCATAAGAACAGGCATCCAGATCAATGGAAAAGAACAGAAAACCTAGAAATAAACCCATGCTGTTACGGTCAACTGATAGTTGACAAAGGAGGTAAGAGCATATACAGTGGAGTAAAGAGTCTCTCTAATAAATGATGCTGGAAAAATCGGACTAGTAAATGTAAAAAACTAAAACTAGACCACCCAAATTACACAATTCACAAAAATAAACTCAAAGTGGATAAAAGACTTAAATGTAAGTCTTGAAACCAAAAACGTCTTGGAAGAAAACATAGGCAGTAAACTTTCCGATATCTCTCATAGCAATATGTTTGCCGATTTATCTCCTCAGGCAATTGAAATGTATTCACGTATCTGCCAAGCTAAAACGTGAACTGCTTATTTCTTAGTTTTCATTAGAAATTGAGGATTAAAGGGTTAAAAAATACCTCAATATATGTAGAAATAAATTTCCAGTGTTTCAGAAGGGCATCTGGAATATCTCAAAGAATTTGTCTTTTATGTTAAATTTTATGAGAAAATTAAGTGATTAAAGAAAAAGAAGAAATGAATAGCTGGGGTTGTGGGATAGTTACTGGTTCTTTCCTGCTCCCTGGCTCCCTCTTTTTCAGTTCTTATGCACCACAGTGCATTTAAACCAAACTTACATAAGAAACTTATGAGCTGGCATTATTGAGAGGACATATCTAACCCTACCACCAAGGTTTGATAGTCACTTCAAGAAAATGCCAAATGAGTAGCTGCTTCCTTGAACACGGAGCTCCCAGGAGACAAAGACTAGATATTATTTTGGAAAGGACACAAAACAAGACTCTCCATCCAACCTTATTGGAAGGGAACTTACCAAGCACCTAACCAGAAATGGACATTTAACCCCTACCTGTGACACTTGCCTCCACCTACAATGGACAACTCCTCGAGAATAAGAAGCTGCCGACAGCCTGACCAGGTGGTGGCGCATTGAGTAGAGCATCGGACTGGGATGCGGAGGACCCAGGTTTGAGTCCCCGAGGTCACCAGTTTGAGCGCGGGCTCATCTGGTTTGAGCAAAAACTCACCAGCTTAGACCCAAGGTCGCTGGCTCAAGCAAGGGTTTACTCGATCTGCTGAAGGCCCACGGTCAAGGCACATGTGAGAAAGCAATCAATGAACAACTAAGGTGTCACAACAAAAACTAATGATTGATGCTTCTCATCTCTCTCCGTTCCTGTCTGTCTGTCCCTATCTATCACTCTCTCTCTCTCTCTGTAAAAAAAAAATAAAAATAAATAAAAAAAAGCTGCCGACAGCCTGATCACGCATTGGCTAGAGTGTCGGACTGGGACGCAAAAGACCCAGGTTTGAAACCCCGAAGTCACTAGCTTGAACCCAAGGTCACTGGCTTAAGCAAGGGGTCACTCAATCCGCTGGAGCCCCTCAGTCAAGGCACATATGAGAAAATAATCAATGAACTAAGGTACCACAACGAAGAATTGATGCTTTTCATCTCTCTCCCTTCCTGTCTGTCTGTCCCTATTTGTTCTTCTCTCTGTTTCTCTGTCACACACACACACACACACAAACACACACACGTACAGGTTGCTGACATTAGAGGTAGGCAGCTATCTCAAGACACTAACGTTGAACTCAGAATTTTGTCTTTACCAGTCTAATGATATTAGTCATAATAATAGTTATACTTGCTCTCTTTGTTTCTTTATATAGTCCAATTGTTTATGACTATTAAACACGTATAAAATAAATGTCATATTAGATGCCAAATACAGAAAAATAAGACAGATGACAAAACTGGGATCATGATTATTATAAAAATGATCCAGAGTGTCCGGCCCTCTGCAATGAAGTTAGCTTTCAGACTGCCTTCCATTTACCTGCCTTTCCATTTTGGGGAAAATTTAGCCTCAATTCAGACCCCATGGTTATGACACCATCCCCAATTGCCAATAGGACAATATCCATACTGAGACATCTAGAATAAGCCTTCCTAGAGCTGTGAGACCACCCTATTGAACCAAAAGGTTGGTCATCAATACATCCTTCAGACTGACTTACGACCAAAAAGGGGTACTATAGATATCATAATTTTCTAACTAGGCAAGTCACAGGGCATAGTCAAGCCCCAGGCATACAACTTCTTTACTAAAAGGCTTATTATCTTTGCCTTAAACAAGCCCTGTCCATTTTCTGTAATCCAGTCCCGCCTTGCTTTCTCCCACTTTCTATAATCTTCCTTACTCCCTCCCTTAATTTCAAATTCATGAAAGAAACTGTAAAACTTATTCTCAAATGTAGAGTATTTGGTATCTTGCTTTCCCAGCATGTCGTCAGTTTGCCTCAAATAAACTCTTATAAAAAATATTTTTAAAGCTGTACATATATAAATACTTGTAAGCTGAAAATCAGTAACTACTGTATTTGCCAATAGAGACAGAGAACTTATTCTAACAGATAATCAGTTATCAAACAACCAGAGACATCAAAATGTTTTTTTAAAAAAAATTCTAAAAAGCAAACCTCTGAAATAGTACTAAGTGCATACCCATTAAATCCAGTGACAATTTTCAGTATTCTTTCCTTCATTTCATCAAAGGGAATATATTCAACATTAGGATTAGGTGGCCCTCTTGGTTCAGGAGCTGAAGTTCTGAAGTCATCCATCACTTTCTCCAGCTTGAAAGTAAAATAGCCTTTAAATTGGGACCACTGAATCCTATAAGCAAAAAATTAAAAAAATAGTATCATGTATCTGTAGTTCTTGAAAATAAAGCACAAATACAGAATACAGTAATGCTAACAAAGCGAAAATCTAAGTAAACAGTAATTAAAGAATGTCTTTGTTCAGCAGCAGCAGTATGCACCATGCCTGATCAATGTGAGTCACAAGCTCCAACCTGGTTCCATCCACTTCTCCCAACTCCTGACCCAAATGAAACCCAAATCTCTGATAAAAACTTTAAAAATGAACTACCTCTGGCTGAAAGCTATTATGTACTACATCCTATTCTTAGCATTTTAAAAATATTACCCTGCTCTGATTTTATGCTACATAACAAATCTAAACAGGAAGGTGTTACTACCTCGTTTAAAACAGGTTATTAGGTAATGGGCCCAAGTTCACACTCAGGAGTCAGAGTGACACCACTCCCTAAACCATAATGATTACATAGACTAGTAAAAGATTTATTTTGTATTTGTTACATAGCAAAATAAACTTCAATCTCTCATTTTTCTTTTGCTTTCAGCTTTTATTTTCAGTATGTTTTATTACTGGAAAGTTATATAATAGGTTTTTTCCAACATATACTGCAAAATAGAAATAATGTCCTTATATACTTTTCATATCTATCTATATATTTACTTAGTTCACATAAACATTTTTATCCCTGCACCCTATTTTACCACTAACACAAGGTAATATTGCTTTGATACTTGCCTGAAGAGGCTAAATCCAGATATACAAGAGTCAGGAAGGCTAACCATTTCCCCAAACAGTACATCCTTTAATGGCAGAAGATAGGACCCTTACACAGGTGACTACTTAAACAAAATAAGGGGAGAGCTAATCTGCAATCACTCTTCCATCCCATCTGGCAACCCTGTAAATTAGGATAACAGTTCTCAAAGTATGGTCCAACAGGTAAAAGTTATTTTTACAATGGTTGACTTTTTCACTGTCTTGACATCTACATTGTTGGGACTTACTACAAATCAAGGAAGCAATACCAAACTATACTAATAGCAGACATTATCATCTGCATCATCACAATTTCACAGTAAAACAAACAAAAAACCTGTTTCACTGAAAGTTTAATGAAACAAAAATTCACTAATTTTATTAAATATCAACTTCTGAATACACATATTTTTAACCTTATATGTAACAAAATGAGAAGTACACACAAAGGACTTCTCCTGCATATCAAAATACAATACTACGGACATCTCAAAAGTCTACTATTGTTACCACTGAACTAGCTGCTATTTTTCATAAAAAGCCATTTTTACTATGAACTGTCAAATATGTTATTTAAACCAGTAGACATTTGGTAAACCTTTTCTCAAAAATAGTCTACCACTTTAAGATAAACAACTCAAATATTTGTGGCCAATGATTAAACTGAAGCAAAATATTAAAGTCTAAAAATGTCACTATGAACTTGGAAGTTTCCTGATACATTCCCAATACATCAGTCAGTGTTGATATAAAAGATATTGTGTGACACCAAACCAAAAAAAAAGAAAGCAAAGGCAACAAAAGAAATAAATTACATCAAAAAAACAAACGAAAACTTATATATGCCAAAGAATTCTATCACCAAGAGTGTAAAAGCAATCCATAGATTGAAGAAAACATGCACAAACCACATATTTAATAAGGTATTAATATCCAGGATACATAAAGAACTACAACTCAACAACAAAAATAACCCTATTGAAAAACGGGTAAACTACTTGAATAAACTTCTCTCCAAAGATATACTAACGGCCAAAGAGCACATCAAAAGATGCTCAACATCACTAATCATTAAGAAAATTTATCAAAACCACAATGAGATACAACTCCATATCCTTTAGAAAAGTTTGTTATCCAAAAATTTAATAAACAGAAAATAAAACATTTTGGCTTGCAAGGATGTAAAGAACCCTGTGCACTACTGGGAGGAATGTAAAATGGCGCAGCCTCTTTGGAAAACTGTACAGAAGTTACTCAAAATAATAATCATAATAATAGTATTGCCACATGACTCAGCAATTCCATTTCCACAGAGACACACAAAAGATCTGAAAGCAAGGACTCAATCACACATGTACACAGCACTATTATTCACAAAAGCCAAAAGTTGTAAATTACCTAAATGTCCAACAGATAAATGAATAAACAAAGTGTGGTACATACATGTACAAAGGGATATTATTAAGTCTTATAAAGGAAATTTTGACACATGATGAGTCCTGAATAAAACCTGAAGAGACATAGGCTAAGAAATAAGCAGACACAAATGAACAAGTATTTTATGCTTCCATTAGATGAGTTATTTACAATAGTCAACTTCAAAGAGACAGAGAACAGAAAGGGATTTGCCAGGGGCTGGGAAAAGAAGGTGGTGAAGCATTACTGTATAATTGTCACTGGAGTTTAAGTCTACGAAGTAACAGTAGTGCCTTTGGTGAATAACACTGAATTGAAGTTAAAATGGTAATGTTTACGTTATGCATATTTTATCCCAATTAAAAGTTTAAAAAAATGGACAGAAGTTCAAACAGGCACTTCTCTAAAGATGATGTTTAACAAATGTAAATAAAAAACACGAGATACTATTTTACACCCAATAGCATGGCTCTGATTCAAAAGATGGAGAATAGTAACAAGTGCCAAGGAGGATGTAGGGGAATATGTAAAATGGTATGGCCATTGTAAAGCCAGTAGTCGAGGCCGCCATCGCAGCAGCCTGACCCGTGCAGGTTCTCATTAGATTCGTACAATCTGTAATGAAACACAGGAGCCAAGAACTGGTGAGCCATCAGCTTTAATTCTAGCTTGCACCTGGCGGGCAAGCAAAAACACACACTGGGCTCCAAAACCCACACATTCAGTGCTCACAAAGCTACTGACTTATCCGAGTTTCCTAGAATCAAAGGTTTCTAGCTCACCAGACTTATTCACCTCTGTTTCCCATCTCCTCCTGCACAAACTCTTAAACTGGTTTCTTCCTCAGCACTCTGCCATCTTGGCTGCTTCTCTCTTCCACGTGGCCTTAATCTGCTCTCCTCTCTAATACTAACCTCAGGAACTCAGGAATCAAGAGAGAGAGATCAAGCTACTGGTCTCTCCCACTTTATACCATAGAATCAAAACCTTTAATCCAATTATACAAACAAGGAAGTCTCTGTATAATGGGATTCCTCAGGAGAGTGCACCACCCTACATCATCCAATTCAGTCAAGGGTGTGGAGAAGAACTTACTCTTAAAACCAAGCCTTAGGCCATAACGACCTGGCCTGCTTACATTACAGCCTTTCCCCCACACCCATCCCAAGAATAAGGGCAAATAATAGCACCTGGGTGATGGGCTTCCATGTGGGCAGCTCCATCTTTAACAAAGTGAGCATATTATATTTTATCTGCCCAACAGCCATTTTGGAAAATAGTTTAGTAGTTCCTCAAAAATTGAAGGACAGCCTGACCAGGCAGTGGTACAGGGGATAGAGTGTTGGACTGGGATGCGGAGGACCCAGGTTCGAGCCCCCGAGGTCACCAGCTTGAGCACGGGCCCATTTGGCTTGAGCAAAAAGCTCACCAGCTTGGACCCAAGGTCGCTGACTCGAGCAAGGGGTTACTCGGTCTGCTGAAGGCCCGCGGTCAAGGCACATATGAGAAAGCAATCAATGAACAACTAAGGTGTCGCAACAAAAAACTCTGACTCTCTCTGTCCCTGTAAAAAAAAAAAAAAAAAGAAGTACAAAGTCAACATGTGACCTGGCACTTTCATTCATTAAATGAGTGAATTATATAGTATATGGCATTTAAATTTTATTACTATCAAAATAATAAGGATGACTACTAAAAGATATTTGCATGATTACTTTTCCCCTCCTTTCCCTAGAAAGGGGAATTTGAGGTTTAAAGGAAAGGCAGCACATGATAATTTTTAACATACCTAATGTTAATTAATTTCTGATTAATATAATTGTCAGTGGTTATTAAAATTTAAGTTTAAATTTCACTAGAACTCCTCACAGACATTTAACTAATACTTAAACACACCATGGAAGGTTATCACTGAAATAGGAGTCTTGCATTATTTTCTTAAATTAAAAATTCTTTATCTAGTGTTAATAATCCCCCACAAAATCAGTTTCTTATGAATTAAGATTTCCACATACACACGGTCTTTATTTTCGGCCCCATCTATCGATTAACCACATGCCAATCAACCTATAAAATCCCCTGTTGGCCTGACCTGTGGTGGCGCAGTGGATAAAGCGTCGACCTGGGAACACTGAGGTCGCCAGTTCAAAACCCTGCACTGGTCTGGTCAAGGCACATATGGGAGTTGATGCTTCCAGCTCCTCCCCCCTTTCTCTCTTTCTCTCTCTCTCTCTCTCTCTCACTCTGTGTCTCCTCTCTAAAATGAATAAAATAAAATAAAAATTTAAAATCCCCTGTTAAAAAACCCATCTGCCTATGTACAGACACACACAGGAGCATGTGCACACAGTCACACACATATTAATGGAAATAGCCAGAAAAGAAGTGATAGAGCCAAGGTAAAGCCAACTATGGAGAGCTGCAAAAACTTTATGACGTTAAATGATCAGACAGGAAAAATTAAGTACTTTAAAAAACATTCCACTCATATGAGAGAGCAGAGAAGAGAGAAAAGCTGTTCCATTTAGCTGTGCACTCACTGGTTGCTTTTTTTTTTTTTTTTTCAGGGACAGAGAGAGTGTCAGAGAGAGGCATAGATAAGAACAGACAGGAACGAAGAGAGATGAGAAGCATCAATCATCAGTTTTTCGTTGTGACACCTTAGTTGTTCATTGCTTGCTTTCTCGCATGTGCACTGACCACAGGCCTTCAGCAGACCAAGCCACCCCTTGCTGGAGCCAGCGACCTTGGGTCCAAGCTGGCGAGCTTTTGCTCAAGCCAGATGGGCCCGTGCTCAAGCTGGCGACCTTGGGGTTTCAAACCTGGGTCTTCTGCATCCCAGTCAGACACTCTATCCACTGCACCACCGCCTGGTCAGGCAGACACAGTGTATTTTAAGTTTCAAATATATCTAGTACAGTTACTCTAATTTAGATCCAAGAGATGAAATTTATTAATCCCATGTATTAAAAAAAAACTTTTATAAAATGTGAAAGATACAGCTTTTTATTGCAATGCAACTAATTTTTCCATGACAATTATATAATTTGAGCACAAAAATAAGTGCTGCGCAAATCAACTAAAAATCTGACAACAAAAATAATTCCCTTAAGAATGTACTTACTACTTGACCAAGTGGTGGCACAGTGGATAGGGCGTCGAACTGAGATGCGGAAGACCCAGGTTTGAGACCCCGAGGTCGCCAGCTTGAGCGCAGGCCCATCTGGTTTGAGCAAAAGCTTGCCAGCTTGGACCCAAGGTCGCTGGCTCCAGCAAGGGGTTGCTCGGTCTGCTGAAGGCCCATGGTCAAGGTACATGTGAGAAAGTAATCAATGAACAACTAAGGTGTCGCAACGAAATCTGATGATTGATGCTTCTCATCTCTCTCTGTTCCTTTCTGTCTGTCCCTATCTATCCCTCTCTCTGACTCTCTCTCTGTAAAAAAAAAAAAAAAAAAGTATACTTACTGGGCCTGGCCAGGTGGTGCGCAGTGGATAGTACAACGGACTGAAATGCTGAGGACCCGGGTTCAAAACCCCAAGGTCGTTGGCTTGAGCGAGGGTTCCCCAGCTTTAGTGCAGGGTCACTGGCTTGACTATGGGATCATAGACATGACCCCATGGTTGCTGCCTTGAGCCAATAGATTGCTAGCTGGAAGCCCAAGGTCGATGGCTTCAGCGTGGGCTCATCTGGTTTGAACACAGCTCACCAGCTTGAACCCAAGGTTGCTGGCTTAAGCAAGGGATCACTTGGTCTGCTGTAGCTCCCCATCAAAGCACATATGAGAAAGCAATCAATGAACAACTAAGGTGCTGCAATGAAGAACTGATGCTTCACATCTCTCTCCCGTCCAGCCTGTCTATCCCTGTCCGCTTCTGTCCCTCTCTCTTTCTTTCACTAAAAAAAAAAAAAAATGAAGGGGATAGGGAAGAAAGATGACGACAGAGTAAGTACGCGGACATTCCAACTGCCACCTCCCAGGACCAAACTGGATTACAACTCAATTTAAGGACAATCAACTTGATAAACCAACTTTGGACTAAACTAAGAGGAGACTATAACCATGGATCACCGAGGAAGCCACACCGAGACTGGTAGGAAGGGTGGAGATGCAGAAAGGGCTGCCCCGCTCCAAGAAGCCAGCAGCCCGCAGGGACTCTCATGGCAGGGTGGTTGCCCTGAGAGGTGTGGGTCCTCAGGCCCAGAACCGGAGCCCCAGCCTAGAAGAGGCACCCAGAGAGCATTCAGCTGTGAAAAGTGCCGGGTTTCTGTCCACGAGAGAGACACACCCCTCGGACACAGACTGTTTTAAAGGGCCCGCACAGAAAACATCGCTCACAGCCACTTACCCAGGTCTCTGGCAGGAGAGAGCTGAGAGGACTAAAGTTGCAGGAGGAGTGTGTAAAGTTGAAGACCTAGGGAGAGGTGGGGATGGCCACAGGAACCCCCGTACTGCAGTCACCATCTTTCTTGAGTGGAGCGTCCAAAATGCCTCTGAGTGGCATCAGCCTGGGGAAAAGCAGTTGCTCCTCCCTCAGGAGTGTCTCCTGCCCCAGGGATGGCTACCAGCGGTTCTGAGAGGCCTGGAAGCAGGGGGAGCATCAGTGACTCTATTTTCTAGTGTTGAAACCAGTGCTCCATCCCCACACACTCTCCCGAGTCTATGACTGGTGCATCCACCTCACAAGAGACTCAGCTGAAACTGTCCAGAAAGGGGGCAGACCAGACCTCTGGGTCTCAGAGGCCACACCCTACTGAGGTCTGTGAAAAAAGTCTCGACAGACTGACACCTTGGGCCAAGCAACAGAGCCACACCCACCATCCTTCCTAATCACTGAATTGCCAGAGGCTCTAGACTCTAGCAGAGGTTTTTGCAGCAGTTGAGCCCAACAAGCAGCCAGCAGACAGGCTGCAGGAGGCTAGGCTCAGGGAAACTTGGCTTTTTGAGCAGACTTTCCCCCAGGACCAGAGTGGGTAAAAGCCATCCTAGGAGTGCAGCTGGTATTTCCATGAGCACCTGGGCCCAGCAGAGGCAGCAACAAACTCTAAATTGATTGTAGCTCCAAGAAGGTTGCTGAGGGCCAGTCACAGGCAGTGTCTCCCAATGGTCTGCAATGGGTTCCTGCTTGGGAGGCCCAGGGCTGGCACATCCAGGGGCCAGATGTGGAGAGAATTGGTTCAGGACCTAACAACTCTTGTTAGAGTGGCATCCTAAGGAAAAGCCCCTCACACCTGGCCCAGCTGAGGCGAGTTCCACTCTCTGTGATCAGTACAGGCACAGTGACTCATGTACATTGGATAGGGTGGAGCTTCACAGTCAGCCAGCCTGGGCACTGGATATCCTGCCCTGCTGGGCTAGACTGCACAGGGGGAGAGGCTTGGAGCATGGGCATTTAAAGTGTGGGTCCCTGTAAGTCTATTGCTGGATCTGGATGAACGGCTTAGCCACCTTTGGGAGGGGCACAATCAGACCCAAGAGAGGACACTCTCAGTCTTCTTCCTTGAGATTAGGGTCTCAACAGCTGAAAAAATTTCATTGACAGGGAGACTAAATATCATTAAAATGTCTATATTACCCAAAGGAATCCATAAATTCAATGCAATTCTTATTATAATACCAATCGCACACTTCAAAAATATAGAATATTCCAAAATTTATATGGAACCAAAATAGAACACGAATAGCCTTGCAATCTTGAAAATGAAGAATCAAGTGGGAGGTATCATGCTTCCTAATATCAAGTAATAATACAAGGCCATTATACTAAAAACCACTTGGTACTGGCATAAGAACAGGCATCCAGATCAATGGAACAGAACAAAGTACACAGAAATAAACTCACATCTTTATGGTCAACTGATATTTGATAATAAAGGCAAGAGTATATAATGAAGTAAAGACAGTCTCTTTAACAAATGGTGTTGGGAAAATTGAACTGGTACATACAAAAAAATGAAACTAAACCACCAACTTACACCATTCACAAAAATAAACTCAAAATGAATATAAAACTTAAATGTAATTCATGAAACCATAAAGATCTTGGAAAAAACATGGGCAGTAAAGTCTCCAATATGTCTCGTAGCAATATTTTTTATTTATCTCCACAGGCAAGTGAAATAAAAGAATAAACAAATGGAAATATATCAGGGGGCGGAAACCTAAAGCTAGAGAGACAGATGTGGCTCTTTTGAAGGCTACATTTGGCTCACAGATAAATCCTTAATAAAAAAATAATGTTAAAAATATAAAACATTATCGCATATTACAATCCACTCATTTCCTACTGCTCATGTTCTGGTTGCGGGCGGCTAGAGACAATCACAGCTGTCCTCCGGGACAACACCAAATTTTTACTGGATAATGCAAAACGTACATGGGTCACGGTGAGGTAAGGAAGTAAACTTCCCTCCTTTTAATCAAGTAGTCATCTAACTAACTGCAGAAACACTTTTGATGAAGAAGACGGCTAAAAGAAAAAGAGATAAGGACTACCGTATTTTTCAGCAGGAATGGACAGAGGAATTTGCCTTTGAGGAGAGAGCAGGTTCTGCAGTGTGTCTAATATGCAATGATAAAATGGTCAAATATACAGTGGCACTTCTACAAACGCCATTACACATTTGCATTGAAATATCCAGCAGGAAGGGGGACAGCAGGAAGAAATCATGTCAAGAGCTACTGTGCAGAGTGCAAGCTAGTTAGAAGCAACTCCGTGTTTGAACCCAACAAGGTGACTGAAATTCTGCTAACTTTGCTGGTGCTTTAGTACTTGTGAGAAACGGAAAGCCATTCACAGATGGGGAGTATGCCAAAACATTCATGCTTGATGTTGACAATGAACTTTTTGACGACTTTTCGGATAAAGACAAGATAATCAAACAAATAAAAGACATGCCTCTGTTGGCAAGAACTGTTCACAATCATACCATCATGATGGCAAATCAAATTGAGGCAATGCAAGTGAAGAATATAAATGCAGCACCATTCTTTTCTCTCGCTTTGGATGAGTCAACAGACGTAAGCCATTTATCCCAGTTCAGCATGATTGCAAGGCATGCTGTCGGTGACACAGGACCGTGAGGAAAGTCTTGCTGTTTTGCCTATGAAAGAGACAACAAGAGGAGAGGATTTATTCCAGTCTTTCACTGAGTTCGCTAAAGAAAAAAATCTACCGACGAATAAACTTATTTCGGTGTGTACTGATGGTGCTCCGTGCATGGTGAGGAAAAACAGAGGATTTGTAGCGCTTCTTCATGAACATGAAAAGAGATCCATCCTAAGTTTTCACTGCATCCTACATCAGGAGGCGCTTTGTGCTAAGATGTGTGGCGAGCAGCTTGGTGAGGTGATGTCGCAGGTCATTTGGGTGGTCAACTTTATTGTTGCCTGAACTTTAAATGATCGCCAGTTTAAAAGACTGCTGGATGAAGCTGGGAATAATTATCCTGGTCTGCTTCTGCACAGCAATGTGCATTGGTTGTCAAGAGGGAAGGTGCTCAGCTGTTTCACGGCTTGTCTGAGCAAAATCCAGACTTTTCTTGAAATGAGAAACACCAATCATCCTGAGTTAGCTAACACTAAGTGGCTCCTGAAGTTCTACTATCTCGTGGAAATGACTGAACATCTCAACCAGCTCAATGTGAAAATGCAATGCGTTGGAAATACAGCCTTATCCCTTCAACAAGCAGTGTTTGCATTTGAATACAAGCTGGAACTCTTCATTGCCGGCATTGAAACAGGTCATTTACTACACTTTGAAAAACTGGGAGAGTTTAGAGATGAATGTACAGCAAGTGACCCTGCTCAACATCTTGATCTCCAGCAGCTAGCGGGCTTCACATCTAATCTCCTGCAGTCATTCAAAGCATGCTTTGGAGAATTTTGTAAGCGCATTTGTCTTTTTAAGTTCATCACCCATCCAAAGGAGTGTGCAGTGGACAGCGCTGACCTGAGATACATCCCCGGAGTCTCCGTCAGAGATTCTGAGCTACAAGCTGCTGACCTGAAGGCTTCAGACATGTGCGTGAATAAGTTCAAGTCACTGAATGAAGATTTGGAAAGACCTGCAAGCAGTGTTGGCAAGCAAACACAAGTGGGGATAAATGAAAAAACTTCAATGTGCGGACCAGCTGATTGTCAAAACTTAGAACGCACTTCCCGTCACATACCACACTGCAGCGTGTGAGTATTGCTGTACTGACAATGTATGGCTCTACGTATGCATATGAGCAGTCTTTTTCACATCTAAAGAACATTAAAACCAACCTATGATCACGTTTAATGGATGGAAGTCTCAACACCTGCATGAAGCTTAACTTCACCACGTATCAACTAGACTGCAAAGCTATCGGAAAAACCATGCAGCTCCAGAAGTCACATTAATGGTAAGAAGTACTTTATTCATCATTGGTTAGCAACAGCATAACAACGTTATTAAAAAGAATTCAGAGACTTATTGTACTTTAAAAGTGTTGGTCTTACATAAAATGCACACATTTACTTGTATTTAGTGTTAAACATATTGTATGGCTCTCAAAGAATTACATTTTAAAATATGTGGCGTTCATGGCTCTCTCAGCCAAAAAGGTTCCCGACCCCTGGACTATGTCAAACAAAAAAGGTTTTGCACAGCTAAAGATAATATGAACAGAATAAAAATACACTACACAATGGGAAAACATATTCTAGAATACATCTGATAAGGGATTAATGACCAAAATTTATAAAGAACTTGTAAAACTCAACACTAGGAAGATAAACAATCCAATCAAAAAATGGACACAAGAAATGAATAGAGACTTCTACAAAGAGGACATACAGATGGCCAATAGACAGACAAATAAGTGTTCAACATCACTAATCGTTAGAGAAATGCAAATTAAAACTACAATGAGATACCACTTCACACCAGTCAGAATGGCGCACATTAACAAAACAACACACGATAGGTGCTGGCGAGGATGTAGAGAATGGGGAACCCTCCTGCGGTGCTGGTAGGAATGCAGACCGGTGCAACCACTGTGGAAAACAGTATGGAGATTCCTCAAAAAATTAGAAAAGGAACTACCCTTTGACCCAGCCATCCCACTTATAGAACTATATCCCAAGGATACCATAACACTGACTAAGAAAAAGAAATGCACCCCCATGTTTGTGGCAGCATTGTTCACAATAGCGAAAATCTGAAAACAGCCCAAGTATCCAACAGTGGAAGAGTGGCTTAAAAGCCGTGGTACATATATACAATGGAATACTATGGGGCCATGAAAAAGAAGGAAATGGTAGGACCTGAAAACTATTATGTTGAGTTTAATAAGCCAGGCAGAGAAAAAAAAGTATCATATGACCTCACTTATTTTAGGAATCCAAGGAACAATGTGAACTGAGGAATGGAATTAAAGCTGAAGGGAAAGGGGGAGGGAGCTGTTTGGAGAGGGGTAGGGGAGATGTTGAGGGGAGTGTGGGGAAGGGAGGATGCTTTTGGGGAGACCTTAGAATCTATGTAAACACAATAAATAAATAAATATTTTTTTTAAAAAAGAAATACATAACCTTCCTAGACTAAATCATTAAAGACTGAAAAATCTAAATAGGCTGATCAACAGTGAAAAAATTGAAACATCCATCAAAAACCTCTCAAAAAAGTAAAAACTCAGAAACAGATGGCTTCAGTAGTAAATTCTACCAAATATTCAAAGAAGACTTGATGCTAGCCTTCTCAAACTCCTCCAAACTGAAAGAAAAGGCAACACTTCCTAACACATTTCATGAGGCGAAAATAATCCTCATTTCAAAATCTGGCAGAAGAACACACACACACACACACACTACAGACCAATTATCTCTGATGAACACAAATTCAAAAATCCTAAACAAAATACTAGCAAATAGAATACAATACAATAAAAAGATAATACATCCTGATTGATTGGTGTTCATTCCAGGGTTACAAGGGTGGTTCTACATAAGCAAATCAATCAGTGTGATTCACCACAGTTTAACAAAACAGATATATAAATAGATGTGGAATTCAGTTACCTTCACTATCAAGCTCCGCAATCTGGTCATGTATACGTGTGTGTGAGTGTGTGTGTGTGTGTTTTATAGATGTCTATGAAAACACTTAAAACTTAGCACAATTTTGGCCTGAATAAGATTTTCCATTTCTCCTCTATGTAAATGAAGTGTTAATTAAATGAACTGTTACCTACCCTTTATGAACATGGTTAAAAAATAATAAACTTTTATATTAAATTATTAATTATACATTAATGTGTCAGACCAAAGACTTAGTTAATTTTAAAAGATATGTTATTCAACATGCTGGAAGGAATAAAAATTCTGATTAATAGAAAATTCTTTTAAACTTAAAAAAAGATCTTCTTTGTGCCTGACCAGGCGGTGGCACAGTAGATAGAGTGTAGGACTGGGACACTGAGGACACAGGTTCGAAACCCCGAGGTCGCTGGCTTGAATCTAAAGGTCGTCAGCTTGAGCCCAAGGTTACCGGCTTGAGCAAGGTTGTCAACTTGCTCTGCTGTAGCCGCCGGTCAAGGCATGTATGACAGAGCAATCAAAATTAACTAAGATGCCTGAACAAAGAACTGATGCTTCTCATCGCTCTCCCTTCCTGTCTGTCTGTCTGTCCCTATCTGCCCTCTCTCTGTCTCTGTCAAAAAAAAATATATCACATTTACAACAGTATCAAAAAGAATGAAATGCTTAAGAATAAATTTAACCAAGAAAGTGAAAGATAGCAATATTGAAAAAACTATTAAGACAATATCTTCTCAAATAAATCTGAAGATATCCATGTTCCTGGATTAGAACAATGTTAAAATGTCCAAATAACCAAAGTAATCAACAGAGTCAAAGTAATCCCTATCAAAATTCCAATGTTATTTTTCCGAGATAGAAAAAGAGAAAACCCTTATGTGGAACCACAAAAGACCCAAAAAAACCATAGCAATCTTGATAAACAAGGCACCACGCTTCAAGATTTCAAACTACCTAAGAAAGCTACAGTAACAAAAACAGTATGGCATTGGCCAAAAAAAAAAAATCAACAAAATAGAACAGAGAGCCCAGCCTGACCAGGCAGTGGCACAGTGGATAGAGCGTCGAACTGGGACCCAGAGGGCCCAGGTTTAAAACCCTGAAGTCGCTGGGTTGAGCACAGGATCATCTATCTGGCTTGAGGCGTTGCTTACCAGCTTGAGCATAGGGTTGCTGGCTGAAGCCCAAGGTTGCTGGCTTGAGCAAGGGGTCACTTGCTGTGCAGAAGCCCCCTAGTCAAGGCAGATATGAGAAAGCAATCAATGAACAACTAAGCAGATTAAGGAGCCGCAACAAAGAATTGATGCTTCTCATCTCTCTCTCTTCCTGCCTTTCTGTCCCTCTATCTGTCACAAACAAACAAACAAAAAAGAACAGAAAGCCCAGAAATAAAACCAAGCTAATGGTGGTCAATTAATTTTTGACAAGGATCCAATAATATACAATTGGAAAGAATCGTGTCTTCAATAAATGGTGTTGGGTCTGAGAAAACTCTTTTTCACAAATAGTATCCTCACTTGTTTCACAGCTCAATACTGTCCAAATGCCTCTTCTAGGCTCTGGGACTGCAGGCTGGGGCTTGGTTCCTGGGACCCAGGTCCCTCCCTCTCCGCCAAACTCTCCTCCCGCCACGCAGGTCTCTCCGGGCTGCCGTTTGCTCCGGGGAGCTGGGCAGCCCTCTTCGCGTTTTCGCTATTCCTACCAGTCTCAATGTGGCTTCTGCAGTGTCCCTTGGTTGAAGAGTCCACTTAGTTTAGTTCAAAGTTGGTTTATCCAGATGATGGTTCTTAAAATTGAGTTATAATCCACTTTGGTTCTGGGAGTTGGAAGTTGGTACTGCCGCCTACTCCATCGCCATCTTCCCTCCTCCCAATAAATGGTGTTGGAAAAACTAAACAGCTGTGTGCTAAAGAATGAAATTGGATCATCACCTTATACCGCACACAAAATCAACTCAAAGTTGATTAAAAACTTGAACAAAAGACCTGAAACTGTACAATTTCTAGAAGGAAACACAGAAAATAAGCTTACTAACATTGGACTTTCTATATTTAACATCTAAAGCAAAACTAAACAAACAGAACCACATCAAACCAAAAAGCTTCTGTTCAGCAAAAGAAACCATCAACAAATGAAAAGGCGGCCTATGAAATGAGAAAATATTTTCAAACCACATATATTTGCAAACCACAGATCCGGTGAGAGGTTAATATCCAAAACCATACACCTCATTAGCAAAAAAAAAAAGAAAGAAAAAAAATCCAACTAAAAAGTGGGTGGATAATCTGAATAGACATTTTTCTAAAAATGACTTATAAATGGCCATACAGAAGTATAAAAGGTGGACAGCACTAATCATCAGGGAAATGCAAAAAAAAAAAACAACAAAACTGCAATGAGATAACTCATTAGGTGTTAGGAGAGTTATTATGAAAAAGAAAAGCAGTACATGTTTGAGAAGACGTAGAGAATAGGAACCCTTTTGTATTTTGTTGGTAGGAATGTAATCTGGTAAAACCACCAGGGAATACTACAGAAGTTCCTCAAGAAAGTAACAATAGAACTCCCATATAACTCAGCAATCCCACTTTTGGGTATATACCTAAAGGAAACAAAACCATTATCTTGAAGAGCAATCTGAACTCCCATGTTCATTACAGCATTGTTCACAATAGCCAAAGGAAACAACCTAAGTGTCTGGCAATGGATGATCAAGAAAATGCAGTGTATATACAACAGGTCCTCAAAAAACGTTGCTTCATTCAACACTTTTGTTATATACTGATGAGATGCCAAAGGAACTTAATTCTTTTTTTTATATCAATTAGCCTATGATAAAAATCATTCATTATAGGTCTTTCACTTAAAGGAGCAGAACCTATAAATAACACTGAGGACTCAGTTTATGTATAATGTGTATTACCTAGCCTTTAAAAATAACAAAATCCTGTCAATTGTAACAATATGATTGAACTGGAAGGGCATGCATTATGCTAAGTAAAATGAGCTAGACAGCCCTGGCCAGATGGCTCAGTGATAGAGCATCAGCCCAGTATGTGGAAGTCCAGGGTTCAATTCCCGATCAGGGCACACAGGAGAAGTGACCATCTGCTTCTCCACCATTACCACCTGTCCTCCTTCTTTCTCTTTATCTCTCTTTCTCCTCCTGCAGCCATGGCTGGAATGGGTCAGTTGCTGAGCAACAAAGTAGTAGTGGCCCCCGGTGGGCAGAGCATCACCCCCTAGTGAGCTTGCAGGGTGGATCCTGGTCTGGGCACATGTAGTAGTATATCTCTCTGCCTCCCTGCCTCTCACTTAACATATATATTTTAAAAAGATAAAAAAAATAAAGAAATAAGCTAGAGACAAAGATGCATAGTACCATTTATATGTGAAATCTTAAAAAATGAAAGTCAAACTCATAAAAACAAACAGTAGAAAAGTGGTTGCCAGAAGCTGGAGGGAGGGAAGAATGAAAATTTATGGGTATAGAATTTGTTTGGGCCTGACCCTGAGGTGGCGCAGTGGATAGAGCGTCGGACTGGGATGCGGAGGACCCAGGTTCGAGACCCCGAGCTCGCCAGCTTGGACCCAAGGTCGCTGGCTCCAGCAAGGGGTTGCTTGGTCTGCTGAAGACCTGCAGTCAAGGCACACGTGAGAAAGCAATGTGCCTTCAACGGGTAGGTGAAGTGAGGCCAGTCTGAGCCAATTCTATAGTCTTTCTACAGAAGACTCTGTGGGAAGACCAAGCAGCTACAAAAGAAGGTGGAAGAGCTAAAAAGTGAATGAAGGCAAATCTTACAGAGTATGGGGGCTTTTATGGAACTGCTGCCATCTCTAAGCAGGAAAAAGCTGATCCTTATACACAGGTGGGCCTCACCCACACACACCCAGGCACAGAAAACACAGACACAAACAGTGAACAGAGAAGTAGCTCCGGACAGGTAGCTCATTCAGGTTACAAACAGCTGATGCAAACCCATACATGAACCCGCCCAAGACGACCCAGACCAACACTACCAATAGTGGGTAGCAGACAGGACCAATGCTAGACTCAATGAACTACACAAGAGGCAAAACGAAAGGAGGAAGGAGTTCCACAGGCACCAGACACTGGACAATAAATACACCCAACAGGACAGACATTTTACAGTGTCTAATACACATGTTCAAGGTTGATCCTTAGTGTCAGGCAGAATGAAGGGATAACCCCACCCATGAAAGGATCAACTGCATTCAATACTCACAACAGGAGGGTAAAAATAACCCTCAAGAAGCGGCCAGGCGGTAGCGCCGTGGATAGAGCGTTGGACTGGGATGCAGAGGACTCAGGTTCGAGACCCTGAGGTCACCAGCTTGAGCACGGGCTCATCTGGTTTGAGCAAGGTCGCTGGCTTGAGCAAGGGGTTACTTGGTCTGCTGTAGCCCCACGGTCAAGGCACATATGAGAAAGCAATCAATGAACAACTGAGGTGTCGCAACAAAAAACTAATGATTGATGCTTCTCATCTGTCTCCGTTCCTGTCTGTCTGTGCCTATCTATCCCTCTCTCTGACTCTCTGTCTCTGTAAAAAAAAAAGAAAAAGCATTCTTATATCAAGGAGTGCAGGTGGCCTAGAGGTCAGTACCACTGAACTCATCTTCCTCATAAAGACACTGTAACAAACTAGAGAGAGCAGAGCTATCTAACAGACAAAATGGGCAAACAAATATAACCCAAATGAGTCGACAGGAGAAATCCCCAGAAAAAGAACTAAATGAAATGGAAGTAACCCAACTACCAGAAGTCAGAAATGGCAAATACAATATCTGAAATGAAGACTGCACTAGAAGAAATAGCAGGCTGGATGAAGGCAGAGGATTGAGTCAGTGATTCAATGTAAGCACAGAAGTAGAGAGCAGGAAGAAGAGTCTCAAAAAGAAAGGAAGCTCTAGGAGAGCTCTGTAACAACATGAAGAGAAACAACATCCTCATCATAGAGGTTCCTGAAGGAAAAGAGAACAAAAGATAGAGAACTTCTCTGCAAAAATCATAGCTGAAAACTTACCTAAATTGATTAGAAAAAAGTCATACAAGTTCAAAAAGCAGAGTCCCATTAAAGATGAACCCGAAAAGGGCCATACCAAGACACATCATACTTTTAAAATGCCAAAGTTAAGAGAAAAAAACTCTAAAAACTACAAGAGAAAAGCAATAAATTACCTACAAAGGAGCTCCCATAAGGCTGCAATCTGACTTCTCAACAGAAACACTTGAGGCCAGAAAAGACTGGCAAGAAATATTCAATGTGATGCAAAACCTGAATCTACAACCAAGATGACTCTATCCAGAAAACCTATCATTTAAAATTGAAGGACAAATAAAGTACTTCCCAGACAAGAAAAATAAAGCTCCAGGAGTTCATTACAACCCAAAGAGCACTGTAAGAAAGAAATATTGAAAGGCCAGCTATAAGAAAAAGAAAGAAAAAAAAGAAATTAAGAAAAAAATTATAGGTTTAAAGAATAAGATGGCAACAAGTACGTACATATAGATAATAACCTCAAATGTAAATAGATTAAATACTCCATTCAAAGAGAGGGTAGTTGAATGGATAAGGAAACGTGACCCATATATATGCTTTCAACAAGAGACCCACCTCAGAACAAAAGACACACACAGACTAAAAATGAAGGGATGGAAAAAATATATATTTTGCATGCAAATACAAATTTAAAATAAAAAGCTGGGGTAGCAATACTTATATCTGACAAAATAGCCTTTAAAACAAAGGCTTTCATAAGAGACAAATAAGGTCACTACATAATGATAAAGGGAGCGATCCAACAACAGAATATAACTATTGTAAATATTTACACATCCAAGGTGAGAGCACCTAAATATATAAAGCAAATCTTGACAGACATAGAGGGAAAAATCGACAGCAATTCAGTAATAGTAGTGGTATCATGGATAGACTCTCCAGACAGAAAATTAACAAAGAAACAGTGATCTTAAATGACACAGTAGATCACCTGGATTTAATTGATATATTCAGAACATTTCATCCCAAAGCAGCAGAATGTATATTCTTTTCAAATGCACGTTACATTTTCTAGGATAGACCACAAAACAAGTCTCAATAAATTTAAGAAAATTTGAAATTATATGAAGCATCTTCTCTGATCACAATAGCATGAAACTAGAAATCAATTACTATAGAAAAACTGAAAAACATTCAAACACTTGGAGGCTAAATAGCATGTTATTAAAAATAACAAATGGGTAACAATTAGTTCAAGGAAGAAATCAAAAACTTTCTTGAAATAAATGAAAATGAACATACAACAATCCAAAATATATGGAAAACAGTAAAAGCAGTCCTGAGAGGGAAGTTCATAGCATTAGAGGTATACCTTAAGAAGAAAAAGCTCAAATAAACTACCTAACCGGGCACTGAAAAGAATTAGAAAAACAACAAAAAATGTCCAGAGGAAGTAGAAGGAAATGATAAACATCAGAGAGGAGATAAATGACACAGAGACCAGAGCTGGTACTCTGGAAGGGTAAACAAGATCAACAAACCTTTAGCCAGACTCATCAGGAAAAATAGAGAACCGTGGCAGGATAGCTAAGTGGTTAGAACATCATGCCAAAGCACTCAGGTTGTCAGTTCAACCGCCATTCAGGGCACATACAAGAACAGATGATTGATGTTCCTATCTCTCCATCTCCTTCCCAATTAAAATAAATAAAATGAACATTGCTAAAAAAGACAAAAATAAGAGTACCCAAATAAATAAAATCAGAAATGAAAGAGAGTTAACTTACAACTTATTTCACAGAAACACAAAGGATTCAAAACAAAATATATGGAAAACTCTATGACAAAAATTTGGACAACGTGGGTGAAACAGATAAATTCCTAGAAACAATCTTCCAAAACTGAATTGGAAAAAAAAAAATCACAAAACAGGAGCAGAATGATTACAACAAATGAAATTGAAAAAGTTATCAAAAAACTCTCAACAAACAAAAGTCCAGGACCAGATGGCTTCACAGGTGAATTTTACTAAACATTTAAAGAACACCAATCCTCAAACTATTCCAAAATTTTCAAGAGGAGGGAAGACTTCCAAGCTTATTTTACAAGGTATGCATTATCCTAATTCCAAAACCAGATAAAGACACTACAAAGAAAGAAACTGTAAAACTGTAAGCCAATATCCCTGATGAACTAGAGGCTAAAATTCTGAACGAAATATCAGCAACCCAAATTCAGCAATACATCAAGTGGAATTTATTCCAGGGAGGAAGGGACGGTACAATATTCACGAATCAATAAATGTGATTCATCATATAAACAAAATGAAAGATAAAAATCACATGATCATATCAATGGATGCAGCAAAAAGATTTGATAAAATCTGGCTCCCATTTATGATCAAAACTCTGAGCAAAGTGGGAATACAAGCAACATACCTCAACATAATAAAGGCCATAAATGACAACTGACAGCCAACATTACTGTATTTCTGCATGTATAAGATGATCCCACGAATAAGACGAACCTTAATTTTGAGTCCTTAAATTTGAAAAATGTATTACATAAAGTTATTGAACTCAAGTTTTATTGATCATAAAATCATACAACTCCTCATGACTGTCAAAACTCCCATTCATTAGCTTGTTTTCATCAGTGTCTAATGACGCATCACTGTCTTCAACAATGAGCACAGAAACAACTGCAAAAAAGTGGAAAATACAAGTAAAAAAATCTACAACCATTGTAATAAGACACACCCAGTTTTTAGACCCCAATATTTTTGGAGAAAGATGTGTCTTATGCATGGAAAAATATGATATATTCAATGGGTAAATATTAAAAGCAATTCTTTTAGGATCAGGAACAAGACAGTTGTGTCTGCCCCCCTTTTACCACTCTTATTCAAGATAGTACTTAAAGTCCAGGTGACAGCAATCAGTCAAGAAAAAGAAATAAAAGGCATCCAATTTGGAAAAGAAGTAAAAATGTCATAATTTGCTGATGTCATACTATACATAGAAAACCCTAAAGTCTCAGCTAAAAAGTACTAGAACTGATAAATCAATTCGACAAGGTGGCAGTATGTAAAATGAATATTCAGAAATCAGGGGTATTTCTATACATCAATAAAAAACTATCGGAGCCTGACCAGGCAGTGGCGCTGTGGATAGAGTATCAGACTGGGACACGGAGGACCCAGGTTTGAGAGCCCAAGATTGCCAGCTAGAGTGCAGGCTCATCTGGTTTGAGCAAGGCTCACCAGCTTGAGCCCAAGGTGGCTGGCTCAAGCAAGGAGTCATTTGGTCTGCTGCAGCCCCTCGGTCAAGGCACATATGAGAAAGCAATCAATGAACAACTAAGGTGCCGCAATGAAGAATTGATGCTTCTCATCTCCCTTCCTGTGTCTGTTCCTCTCTCTGACTCGGTCTGTCACACACACACACACACACACACACACACACACACACACACAAAATAAACTGTCAGAAAATATTAAGCAGCATCCCCATTTCCTACTGCAACAGCAACAACAAAATAAAATATCTAAAAATTAATTTAGCCAAGGAGGTGAAAGATTTGTACTCAACAAGTTATAACACACTGAAAAAAAATCAAGAAAAATACAAAGTGAAAGCATATACCGTATTCATAGATAGGAAGAATAATCATCATTAAAATGTCTATACTACCACAGCAATCTACAGAGTGAATGAAATTCCTATTAAATACCAATGGCATACTTCATGGATCTAAAACAAGTGTTCCAGAAGTTTATACGGAACCAAAAAAGGACACAAATAACTACTGCAATCTTGAGGAAGAAAAAGAATGAGGCATCATACTTCCTAATCTCACAAGCTAAATATATCAGGCCACTGTAATCAAAACAACCTGGTAATGGCATAGGAACAGGCATACAGAGCAATGAAACAGAACAGAGAAATCAGAAATAAACCCACGCCTTCATGGAAAATTAATATTTGACAAAGGAGGCAAGAATGTACAATAAATAAAGACAACTAGTCTCTTTAATAAATGGTGTTGGGAAAATTGGACAGGTGCATTGTAAAGCTAGTAGTCGTGGTCAGGGTCACAGCTGCCTGGCCAGTGCAGGTTCACGTTGGATTCGAACAGTCGGTAATGAAACAATGGAGCCAAGAACTGGTGAGCCATCAGCTTTAATTCTAGCTTGCACCCAGAGGGCAAGTAAAAACACACACTGGGCTCCAAAACCCACTCATTCAGTGCTCACAAAGCTACTGACTTATCCGAGTTTCCTAGCATCAAAGGATTCTAGCTCAGCAGACTTATTCACCTCTGTTTCCCATCTCCTTCTCTCTGCATAAACTGGCTTCTGCCTCAGCACTCTGTCATCTTGGCTGCTTCTCCTCTCCTCCACATGGCCTTAATCTGTTCTCGGTTCCTGAGGTTAGCATTACAGTGGAGAGCAGAGAAAGAAGAGCAAATAAAGGCCACATGGAGGCCAGGAAAAGCAGCCAAGATGGCAGAGTGCTAAGGAAGAAGCCAGTTTATGCAGAGAGAAGGAGATGGGAAACAGAAGTGAATAAGTCTGGTGAGCTAGAAACCTTTGATGCTAGGAAACTCGGATGTCAGTAGCTTTGTGAGCACTGAATGAGTGGGATTTGGAGCCCAGTCTGTGTTTTTGCTTGCCCGCTGGGTGCAAGCTAGAATTAAAGCTGATGGCTCACCAGTTCTTGGCTCCATTGTTTCATTACCATCTGTCCGAATCCAATGCGAACCTGAACTGGCCAGGCAGCTGTGATGGCGGCCCTGGCTACTGGCTTTACACGCATACAAAACAATGAAACTAGACCACCAGCTTATACCATTCAAAAATATAAACTCAAAATAAGCCTGACCAGGTGGTGGCGTAGTGGATAGAGCGTCGGACTGGGATGCGGAAGACCCAGGTTCGAGACCCTGATCTCGCTAGCTTGAGCGCGGGCCCATCTGGCTTGGACCCAAGGTCGCTGGCTCCAGCAAGGGGTTGCTGATCTGCTGAAGTCAGGGCACATGTAAGAAAGCAATCAGTGAACAACTATGGTGTCGCAATGGAAACGAAAAACTAATGATTGATGCTTCTACCTCTCTCTGTTCCTGTCTTTCCCTATCAAACCCTCTCTCTGACTCTCTCTCTGTCCCTGTACAAAAAAAAATAATAATAATAAAAAATTACTTGTTCTTTATTTTAAATATTGTATTTGTTTTTTACTTTAAATAAGATATGTGCAGTGTGTATAGGGATTTGTTCATAGTTATTTTTATAGTCCAGCCCTCCAACAGTCTGAGGAACAGTGAACTGGCCCCCTATGTATAAAGATTGGGGACCACTGCTATAATAGTAGTAGATTTCAATACCTCACTAACATTAATGGATAGATCCTCAAGAAAGAAAATTAACAAAGAAACAGAAGACTTAAGGAACACACTAGATCGACTGAATTTAATAGGTATCTTCAGAACCTATATTGACCGGTCACAGGACAAAAGTGCACCATGACTTTACGGACACACTGTACATTCTTTTCAAGTGCACATGATACATTCTAGGATAGACCACATGTTAGGGCATAAAACGAGTCTCAACAAATTTAAGAAGACTGAAACCAAATGAAGCATCTTCTCTGACCACAATGGCATGAAACTAGAAATCAACTACAATAGAAAAACTGAAAAACACTCAAACACTTGGAAACTAAACAGCATGTTATTAAATAACGAGTGGATCAACAATGAAGTCAAGGAAGAAACTCAATCAAAAATTTCCTTGAAACAAATGAAAATGAGCATAGAACAACTAAAAATCTATGGGACACAGCTAAAACAGTCCTATGAGGGAAGTTCATAGCATTACGGCAAACCTTAAGAAGCTAGAAAAAGCTCAAATAAACAAACTTAATCCTACAACTAAAAGAACTAGAAAAAGAACAGTAAATAAAGCCTAAAGGAAGCAGAAGAAAGAAAATAATAAAGATTAGAGCGGGAAAAAATGACATAGAGACTAAAATACAACAAAGAAGATCAATGAAACCAAGAACTGGTTCTTTGAAAAAGTAAACAAGATTGATGAACTCTTAGGCAGGTTCACCAAGAAAATAAGATAAAGGACTAAAATAAATAAAATTAGAAATGAGGGTGGAAAAGTAACAATGGAACCAAGAGAAATACAAAGGATTTTAAGAAAATACTATGAAGAACAGTATGCCAAAAAATTAGACAAGCTATGTGAAATGCACAAATTCCTTGAAAAATATAACATTTCAAAAATCAATCTGGAAGAATTAAAAAACCTAAATAGACTGATTACAACCAAAGAGATGAAAACAGTTATCTTAAAACTCCCAACAAACAAAGGCCCTGGGCCAGATGGCTTCACAGGCCAATTCTACCAAACATTCAAAGAACTAACTCCTATCCTTCTCAAGCTATTTCAAAAAATCCAAGAAGAGAAAAACTTCCAAGCTCCTTTTATGAGGTGAGCATAATTCTGATTCCAAAACCAGGCAAAGACAACACAAAGAAAGAAAACTAGCCAGACCAGGCAGTGGCGCAGTGGATAGAGCTTCAGACTGGGATGCAGAGGACCCCGGTTCGAGACCCCAAGCTCGCCAGCTTGGACCCAAGGTCGCTGGCTCCAGCAAGGGGTTGCTTTGGTCCACTGAAGGCCCGCGGTCAAGGCACATGTGAGAAAGCAATTAATGAACAACTAAGGTGTCGCAATGGCAACGAAAAACTAATGATTGATGCTTCTCACCTCTCTATTCTGATCTGTCCCTATCTGTCCCTCTCTTTGACTCTCTCTGTCCCTGTTAAAAAAATAAAATAAAATAAATAAATAAATAAAAAAGAAAGAAAACTATAGGCCAATATCCCTGATGAATTTATAGATGCTAAAATTCTCAACAAAATATTATCAAACCAGATCCAGAAATACATGAAAAAAATCATACATCATAATCAAGTGGGATTTATTCTGCAAAGACAAGGCTGGTACAATATTCACAAATCAATCAATGTGATTCATCACATAAAAGAAAGGGCAAAAACCACATGATAAAATCAGTAGATGCAGAAAAAGCATTTAATAAAATCTGGCACCCATTCATGATCAAAACTCTCAGCAAAGTGGGAAAACAGGAAACATATCTAAACATGATAAATAAAGGCCATCTATGACAGGCCCACAGCCAACATCATAGTCAATGGGGAAAAATTAAAAGCAATCCCTTATGATCAGGAACAAGGCAGGGGTGCCCCCTTTCACCATTCTTCTTCAACATAGTTCTGGAGGTCCTAGCCACCACAGCAAACAGGCAAGAAGAAACAAAAGGCATCCAAATTGGAAAAGAAGAAATAAAACTACCATTATTTGCTGATGATATGATACAGTACGTAGAAAGCCCTAAAGTCGCAGTCAATAAACTACTGGACCGGATAAATGAATTCAGCAAGATGGCAGAATAGAAAATTAATACTCAGAAATCAGAGGCATTTTTATACACCAACAATGATCTGTCTGAAAGAGAAATTAAGAAAACAATGCCCTTCACTACTGCAACCAAAAATAAATAAAATACCTAGGAGTAAATTTAACCAAGGAGGTTAAAGACTTGTACTTGGGAAATTATAAAACATTGATAAAATAAATCAAGGAAGATATAAACAAGTGGAAGTATATACCATGTTCGTGGATAGAAAGAATAAACATCGTTAAAATGTCTATATTACGCAAAGCAATTTATAAATTCAACGCAATTGTATAAAAATACCAAGGACATACTTCAAAGATATAGAACAAATATTACAAAAATTCATATGGAAAATAAAAAGAACACGAATAGCCTCAGCAATCTTGAAAAAGAAGAATAAAGTGGGTGGTATCACACTTCCTGGTATCAAGTTATACTACAAGGCCATTGTACTCAAAACAGCTTGGTTCTGGCATAAGAACAGGCACATAGATCAATGGAAAAGAACAGAGAACCCAGAAATAAACCCAAACATTTATGAAAAACTGATATTTGACAAGGGTGGTTATAGCATACAATGGAGTAAAGACAGTCTCTTTAACAAATGGTGTTGGGAAAATTGGACAACTACCTGCAAATAAATGAAACTAGACCACCAACTTACACCAGTCACAAAAATAAACTCAAAATGGATAAAAGACTTAAATGTAAGTCTTGAAACCATAAGCATCCTAGAGGAAAACATACGCAATAAGCTCTCCGACATCACTTGCAGCAGTATATTTGCTGATTTATCTCCATGCGCAAGGGAAATAAAGAACAGGATAAACAAATGGGACTATATATCAAACTAAAAAGCTTTTGCACAGCTAAAGACAATATGAACAAAATAAAAAGGAAAACCACACAATGGGAGAACATATTTGACAACACATCTGATAAAGGGTTAATAACCAAAATTTATAAAGAAGTTGTAAAACTCAACACCAGGAAGATAAACAATCCAATCAAAAAATGGGCAAAAGAAATGAATAGACACTTCTCCAAAGAGGACATACAGATAGCCAATAGGCATATGAAAAAATTCTCAACATCATTAATCATTAGAGAAATGCAAATTAAACCCACAATGAGATACCACCTCACACCAGTCAGAATAGTGCTCATTAACAAAACAACACACGACAGGTGCTGGCGAGCATGTGGAGAAAAAGGAACCCTCCTGCACTGCTGGTGGGAATGCAGACTGGTGCAGCCACTGTGGAAAATAGAATGGAGATTCCTCAAAAAATTAAAAATCAAACTGCCTTTTGACTCAGCCATCCCACTTTTAGGAATATATCCCAAGAACACCACATTAACGATTCAAAAGGAGAAATGCACCCCATGTATATGGCAGCATTGTTTACAATAGCCAAGATCTGGAAACAACCCAAGTGTCCGACAGTGGATGAGTGGATTAAAAAGCCATGGTATATATACCCAATGGAATACTATGAGGCCACGACAAAGAAGAAAAGATTACGTCCTGCGACAACATGGATAGACCTAGAAACTATTATGTTAAGTGAAATAAGCCAGGCAGAAAAAGAAAAACATCATATGACCCCACTCATTTGAGAAATCCAATGAGCAATATGAACTGAGGAGCAGAATAATGACAAGAGGCGGGATCAAAGGACCCAGAAGGAAAGCGGACAGAGAGAACAGGGATGATAGTGTGATAGGATGGATGAAAGGGTGATAGGATGGCAGCATGAGAACAGAAATGCCAATCCTGGAGGGAAAGGGGGAGGTCGTTACAGGGAGGAGGAGAAGGGGGAGGATGTACTGGGGAACATGGGGGAAAGGAGGAGGTATTTGGGGGGACACTGGAATCTATGAAAACACAATACGTTAATAAAAATATATTGAATGCATTTTTAAAAAAACTTTTAGAAAATTAAATTTAACATGGTGACATTGATCAATAAGAGTATAGAGGTTTCCGATAAACATTTCTATAGCACTTGAACTGTTTATTATGTTGTATACCCATCTGATGCAGTTAATAAATAACTTTTTGTGGCTTTAAATAATAATAAAAAAATTAAAAATGAAACTGCTTTAATGACCCAGCTGTTCCACTTCTAGGAACACAGCCTAAGCATCCCAAAACACTATTTCAGAAGAAGATCTGCACCCCCATGTCATTGCAGCATTATTTACAATAGCCAAGATCTGGAAACTGTCCAAGTGTCCATCAGTGGACAAGTAGATTAAAAAGCTGTAGTTCATTTACACAACAGAATGGCCATTAAAAAGGAAATCCTACCTCTCTGTGACAGCATGGATGGACCTGGAGATTGTTATGCTAAATGAAATTAGCCAGGCAGAGAAAGACAAATGATCTCACTTATATGTGGAATCTAATGAACACAATAAACTGAGTAACAAAATAGAAACTGAGGCAAGGTCTCGGAATAGATGAACAGCTGCCAGAGGGAAGGGGATAGGGGGGTCAGGATCAAAGAAGGTGAAGAGATTAGCAGAAAACATATATACATAAAACAAAGATACAGACAACAGTGTAGCAATAGCCAGAGGGAAAGAGGGAGTAGAAGAAGAGGCAAAGAGGAGGAAATGGCGGTGGAAAGAGACTTTACATGGGGATTTGGGAATCACGATGTGGTAGGTAGAGGGTGTTATATCGAGCGGGACTCCTGAAACTATGTCAACAAAATATATTATAAATAAATATTAAGGCATTAAGGTCCTGGCCAGTTGTGTAGTAGGTTAAGAGCATTGTCTGTGAATGAGAAGGTTGCAGGTTCAATCCCCGGTCAGGACACACACAGGAAGCAAGCAAAGAATGCACGACAGAGTGGAACAACCAATAAATGCTTCCCTTTCCCCTCCCCTCTCTCTTCCTTCATCTCTCTGTCTCTCTAAAAAAAATCCATAAAAATTAAGCCCTGGCCAGAAAGCTCAGTTGGTTACAGCATCGTACTGGAGCCTAAAGTTTGCCCTTTTGATGCCCTCTCCAGCGCACACACAGGAGCAACTCTATATTCCCGTCTCTCTATCTCTCCCTGCATGTCTCAAAATAAATAAATAAACATAAATTAAATTTAAAATAAAAAATTTAAAAAGCAAGAGTAGATCCCAAGAATTGTCATCACAAGTTTTTTTTTAAATTGTGTCTATATGTGATGATGGATGTTAACTAAACTTATTTGGTTAGCATTTCACAAATATGTAAATCAAACCATCATGCTATACACTTTAAACCTTATACAGTGAGGTCTGTCAATTACAGTGGTACCTTGAGATATGAACAGACCAACTTTTTAAGATACAAGCTGAGACTCCGTCCATGTTTTCGTTCGAGATCCAAGCGAAATTCTGAGATACGAGTCATGATTTGGGAAGCTGCCGCTAGTTGGCACGTTGGCACATGGGTCCAGTATCGGCAGTTTGATATATGAGTTGACTGACTTAGGAGCTTGGTTACAGAATGAATTAAATACGTATCTCAAGGTACCACAGTTTTTCTCAATAGAACTGAGAATAAATACTTGTCAGAGACAAGGAAACAAAAATACTCAAAAGTTCTTCTCACCAAACGTCTCCTTAAGCAAAATGGAGATTTAAACAGAAAAAGTATGTATATGATATACCCCATATTAAAGATACTTAAAACTGAAAGACTAAAAGATTTAAAACAACTTAGCACCTGGTTCATCTACTTATCTAATATTTTTTCATAAATAAGTTTTCTTAAAAGTGGTCATAACCTAGTTAAGACACTGATTACTGCCATATCCTAGAGCAACTAAGATAGCAAAATCAAATGCCAGGGACAATATATACAAGAAAACTCGATGACAAGATAACAAAATATCACCCCCAAAACTCTCTAAGATGAACAGTTTTTACAAAACTAGAGAGGTATCAATAGCTATACAGGAAAAAGAAAACTTGTCTTTCTTAAAACAGCCTGTGAAGAGAGAAACCCTGAGTTAACCAACAATACTCATTGGGGGAAAAATAAAAAAAGTAGGACACATTCTACCCACATTCAAGATTACTCCTTGCAAAGAAATACTCTGTGTGCAAAGGTCCTAGAAAAAATAGATCAGCCTCCAGTTAAGAACTACTTTGAAACGAAGTAGCTACAATGTTAAAGTCACCATGAAGATACCAAAGACAACATCCCTAAAATAAAGCCATATTAAAACAATCTCCAAAAGTATCACAATACATACAATGTTGAAGAAAAAGAATTCTATTGGTAACAAAAAAGCTACCTCAACCTCCTTTCAGAGATATACTAGTGCAAAAATTACAATGCATTTGTAAGACCTCTTACATCTCTCAAATCCCTTTAGAACATGTATTTTCTCCATTTTCCTTTTTCTTTCTTTTCCCAGTGAGAGGAGGAGAGATAGGGAGACAGACTCCCAGATTCCTGCATGCACCCCAACCAGGATCCACCCAAAACCCCTGTGTAGGGCCGATACTCTGCCCATCTGGGCCATGTTCACAACCAAGCCATTCTCAGCACCCAGGGCTAATGTGCTTGAACCTATCGAGCCATGGCTGCAGGGAGAGAGAGAGAAGGGGTAGGGGTGGAGAAGCAGATGGTTGCTTCTCCTGTGTGCCTTGACTGGGAATCGAACCCAGGACTTCCATAAGCAGAGCCAACTCTCTATCACTGAGCCAAAGGGCCAGAGCTGAATAACTTCAAATTCTAATAGTGGTTTTGAAAGGATTCTGAGACTGTTACAATAAAAAGGGAAGATGTGAGAAGACAACTGAATAAGGGACAAGCAGTATAAAGTACACATTATGAGGATCTAAGGCAGGGGTGCCCACACTTGTTCAGCTTGCGAGCTACTTATAAAATGACCAAGTCAAAATTATCTACCTACAATAAAAATGCAAAACATAAATTTTTTTCTTCTATATTATCATTATTTAAGTTACTGTTATTACTATTTAATATTGTGTATTCTTCTTTCGCCTTTCTCCTTCTCAGCTCTCTTTTCGAAGGAAAGTCAATGTCATAGTTTTTATGAACAGTCCGAAAAAGCCGCTCCACATTTCCCTTCTTTGGAATAGCAATGGCACACAGACAGATGAGGCAAACACATTTAGAATATGACATAGTGAAAAAAATCCCCTCCCATTCTGTATGAAAGTGGTAGGTTTTAGGCTTCTTACTCAGACCAGCTACGACACTCATTTTTATACCCTTTGTTGTATTTAGTTTAAATAAATTGAAGGCTAACTATGCAGCAATGCTAACTTGTACCTGAACAAGTTAGTGCGGTTTAACGCGCATGCGTAGTGTCAAAAGTTCAGACGTCAGATTGGCTACCCTGTATGCCATTCAAAAGACAAATGTCTTTTTAATGTCATGCGATCTACCCACACTTTCTTCGCGATCGACCAGTAGATCGCGATCGACGTATTGAGCACCCCTGATCTAAGGTCAGATTGCCTGAGTTTAAATCTCAATTCTGTCACTTACTAGGTTGGACAAATTATTTAAATCTATAAGAGTCAGTATCCTCATTTTATTTACTTTTTAAGTTGAATTTATTAGGGTTAATAAAATTACATAGGTTTCAAGTGTACAAGTCTATAATACATCATCTCTACTATATTGCATTGTGTTCACCACCCCAAATTAAGTCTCCTTCCATCACCATTTATTCCTTTTACCCTTTTCCACCTCCTCCTACCCTTCCCTCTAGTAAATCCCCACTGTTGCCTCTGTCTATGAGTTTGTTTTTCATTTGTTTAGTCCTTTCACCTATTCATCAAGTCCTGTAACCCCCTTCCCCTCTGACAACTGTCAGTCTGTATCTATTTTGTTAGTTTATTTTGCTCATTAGATTCCACATGTAAGTGAAATCACATGGTATGTGTCTTTCTGACGGGTTTATTCTACTTAGCATAATAATCTCCAGGTCCATCCATGCTGTCAGAAAAGGTAAAATTTCCTTCTTTTTATGGCTGAGTAGTATTCCACCATGTAAATTATGGTGTTTTTATCTACTCATCTACTGATGGACACTTGGACTGTTTCCAGATCTTGGCTATCGTAATTAATGCTTCAATGAACATAGGGGTGCATATATTCTTTGGAATTGGTGTTTGGGGTATCTTTGAGTATCCTCATTTTTAAAAAGATACACCTACTTCAAAGAGTACTTGTATAGATTAAATTAGGATAGGCTATGAAATATCTGATAGTATCTGGCACAAAGTAAAAATTCATTAAGTGTCTGCCTTGTAGGAAGAAAAAGGAATAATCCAAAACAGAAGTTCCTGTGTGAAAATTCTAGTCCCTTAAAAATAAATCATAATTTCATGTTCACAATCTTAAAACCAATGAAGTATTGAGAAGCAGCACATACAAGAAATAACATTAGGAGAAGAAAATTTTAAAAGAGTCAAAAATACTCAAGAGGCCAAAGGCCCAGTGGGGAGCCCAGACAAAACTATAGGGAGATGGAAGAATAGGGAGATGGAGACAGCAGTCACTACATGTTGGGAGTGTCTACATTAGACATGGCTGTAGGAGGAAAATTTTGGTAAGTGAATAAACGGCTCAGTTTTTAGTATTAAAAAGCTTGATGAGACTTAGGGAAGTTTTAGAAGAGATCTCTGTAATTAACCTATTTTCATCATTAGAATTTCATTTTAATAAAGTACAAAACTTTTAAGTCTCAAATTGATATTAAATGTTATATTTACTAATAATTTTTACTTTTCATATCATAGTGTATAAACAATATAAGAAACCTAAGACTTGTTGAATGCCTGCTATTTCACAAAAATGCTGTGAAATAACTGTTACACACATTTTCAGCTTAGGAGCTGAGAAAAAGAGGGCTTAGGCAACTAAACCCATCAGGCATTCAAATAGGTCTTTATAAAACTAGAATTTTAACCGAGACTCTCTTCTAAGATAGGGTCAAGAATCTTGTAAGAAGCAAGAGAGGTACCCTGAAATATTGATATATAGCTTCAAGTGTGTCTTCTCTCAGAGCCTCTAATAAAGCTTCCGCCTTCCCCACCACCAGTCGAGCTGATAAATGATAAACTGTCCTATTTGCACTATCATATATATTGCACATTTTAAAAAAAGCATTGGGAGCATTATTATTTTATATTATTACAAATGAGACAAATTACCTATTATTCACTTTACATTCAATGGTTTTCTTAATTACAGGTACTGATCGACTTACAACCTATGCAACTTACAACCATTGGACTTTACAACCACAATCGCTAGCCATGACTGCTACACGTCTCGAGCAGTTTTTGTATGCACCTGTATTTTGTAATTTTGTATGTTTTGCAAATATTAAACCAGTTGTACTGATAATGCAGTGTTTTACTTAAACCTGACGAATGTAAAAATAAGAAACATAATGGTGTAGAGATGATACAAATGGCATAAAATGAACGAAGAAAATTATGATATATAATAATAAAAGAAAATTATGATAAAATATGACTTAAAAGATATTTATAACATCTTTTCAAAGTACTGTACATATAGCCTACTCCACTTACGACCAAATCGTGTTATGACCGGTCTGTCAGAACCAATCATGGTCGTAAGTCGAGCACTAGCTGTATATTCAATATATTTGGTAACAATGAAGTTTGGCGGCAGGTTACAGAAGTGCCTTTTATACAAAATTCCATACAAGTAGTAAACCCAGGCAGCCTGCTGTGGGTGAGACTAGAGCGAGCAAACAATTGAACACATCTGAAAGACTAACAGAAATGAAGACCTAAACATTTCTCCAATTCATTAGGTATTTTTAAAGTACGCTTTCACAAGCATATTATTAATGAAATAATAGCCAACATGCTTCTCTTTGATTGTCTAAACTGTATATTTCAGTAATTATTAAGGTTTTTGCTATTGCTAATGAAACTTAATTTAGGTAGACAAACACACATATGCTTTGTTCACCCTAATAATAAACTCTCATATCAAAAAGGAAAAAGATTTTCATTCCATAAAACAGAGGGAAACTATAGTAAATTCTTGACCATAAATTCCTTACATTCTTATTGCTGACATGTTTTGAAGCAAAATGAAGTTTTTGACAAGCTTCCAGGAATAGTCCTTAAGCATTATGAACTCATATATTCATTGCAGGCAAAAGAGCATCTCTGGTTCTGGCAGGTTTGCTCAATGGTAGAGCATCAGCCCTGTGTGTGGATGTCCCCAGTTAGATTCCTGGTCAGGGCACACAGGAGAAGCGCCTGTTTCTCCCCCTCTCTCCCTCCTCTTCTCTCCCCCTCCTGCAGCCACAGCTTGATTAGAAAGAGTTGGCTCTGTGCATTGAAGACAGCTTCATGGCCTCCATCTCATGCACTAAAAATGGCTCCGGTAACAGAGCAAGGGCCCCAGATGGGCAGAGCAAAGCCAGCTAGTCAGCATGCTGGGTATATATATCCTGGGTCAGGGCGCATGCGGGAATATGTCTCTGACTCTCCTCCTCTCACTAAGTTAAAAAAAAAAAAAAAAAAGAAAAAAAGAACATCTCTGGAAAGAGATAAAAACTACACGTGTATACAGAGGCGGTAGGCATTCTAGGAACTTCTTGTAACTCTAGTGAGGTAAATGCTAACACTGACTGATCTTCATCTAAGCCAGTGGTTCTTAACCTTTTTTGAGGTACCGAACCCACCAGTTTCATATGTGCATTCACCGAACCCTTCTTTAGTGATAAATAAAATATGATTTTTTTTTCCAAATTCAAGACATAAGTATATGTTTTCTTACTGGTGCACAAAATGAGCCGTGCATGAACATCACCTTGCTCAAAGAACAAAACCAACAAAGTGCATGAACTCACAACAAATCACGGTATTACTTTATTCTGGTCTCGGCAGCAGAGGCTTCTCCAAACCCGAGACTGACTCATCGAATCCCTAGGGTTCGATAGAACCCAGGTTAAGAACCACTGATCTAAGCAGTATAGACAACTGGTTATATCTTTAAGGTCTCCAAACCATTCACCTATGCAACACGCTCCCAACGTTTAACACCCTTGATTTTAATTAACATTAATCACTATTATTACCATGCCCCTCCTCTCCATCTATTACTACAATACCACCCCAGGTAACTAACTACTGCTGATATAGAAGCTCCTATAAGCTTTTCTAACTAAAAGGATCCTTGGAGATCACCTATTACAAGTCCCTAATTTAGTTTTTGAGGAAACTGTAGTACATAGCACCTTAAGTAATTTAAATAATAGAGACTAAAATACTTAGATATACATAGTAGCTTCCGGGCAGGGGGAATATCACTCCTGTGTCAGTCACTGTGCTATAAATACTTTATATGTACAAACCCATTAAATTCCCACAACATTCACTGCAATGTACTATATATACATACAGTGCCCGTAAAGTCATGGTGCACTTTTGACTGGTCACAGAAAAGCAACAAAAGAAGGTAGAAATGTGAAATCTGCACCAAATAAAAAGAAAACTCTCCCAGTTTCATACCTATTCAGTGCAGTTCGATGTGGGCTCCATTTGTTGCTCTATACACATCCAAACGATAGTAAAGTTCTTGCCACACACGGGTAAGGACGTCTGGTGTAACAGAGTGAATAACGTCTGTGATTCTCTGTGTTAAGTGATTAATGTCACTGATACGTTCAATGTATACATGTTGTTTCACATAATCCCAAAAGTAAAAGTTTAAGGGCATCAGACCCGGGGCTCGTGGTGGTCATGGCTTGACAGAAGCCCTGCCTAACCACTGCTGGGGAATGTTCTATCCAGAAACTCACGAACAATGGTGGCATAGTGTGGAGGAGTGTCATCCTGCTGAAAGATGACATCTTCTGGAAATTGTGGCCTCTACAGACTCGTCACTGACTGATGGCCTACCAGAATGGAGTTTCTCCACAAAACTGCCGGATTCCTTCAACTGCTTACCCCACCGAGTAATGTTATTCCTATGTGGTGGCGCTTCGTTATAAACGCACCAATATTCACACTGCACTTTGGTCACGGATTGGAATTTAGCAAGCCACAGAACACACTGAACTTTCCTCTGTACCATCCACATCTCGACTGGCATGGCCGTGGGCTGCTCCGCTGTATACATGGTGTTACGTCATCATCTGCACATGCACACATGTTGCCACATCATCCTGCAGAAACTGGGAGGGTTTTCCTTTTATTTGGTGCAGATTTCACATTTCTATCGTCTTTTGTTGCTTTCCTATGACTGGTCAAAAGTGCATCATGACTTTACGGACGCACTGTATTTTTTTACCCATATTTTCATATATGATGAAAATTAAGACACAAACGTCAACCATACTCACAATGTAACGAAGTCACAGAGTTGGGAATTCAAACCCAGGTCTGCCTTGTGCTCTTGACTCAAATCAGAACTCTTTCCACAAGAAAAGTACCTCAGACTTGTTTCTTGTGCCAAATTCATTCTATTTATGTCCAATATATAGACAATTCTAATTTTTATTCCCTCCCAAATTTTAATACTATAGCTATATAGTTGCACTTATTAAAGTCCTTGCAATAACTGAGGCACCTATGTGGTATAAAGTCTATTTTTTTAAGTGAGGAAACAAACTCAAATAATTTGCCCTAATTCACAAATAGAAGTTGCCAAGCTAAAATTCAGAATTCAAGCCATGCTCCTTCCAAGAATGACATTACCACATTCAAACTCTCACTAAATTGGGGGACCACCCAAACTACTAGTACAAATCTAGACTGAACATGGAAAATATAAACTTACTTGGACAACAAAGAGACTGAGATTTGAAGTTAACTCTAGTCACAAACAAGCTGACCTCTGATGTATGATGTGATGTAAAAAAATAACTAGTCTTCTTCATGTTCATATCTTAATCACTGCAGTTACTAGAATATTTAAACCCCAAAGGGCATCCATTTGACTAATATTTACTGAAAATCTGTGCTTCCTCTGTATACCATTTTGATGATAGTACATGTGAGGACTTTTGGTGGCACATGGAAAATTCATATTACTTACATATTTTAGTATTTATAGATTTTAGAGTGACTCAGAAAGATATAATTAATGCAACAAAACAAGTTTCAGATCTTATTGCTCAGAAGATTAAGGGGGAAATTTATACCCATGGAAAGGTGCAAAACGGTACCTTTACTTCTGTAGTATTTTCTACTATAAAATATTTGAACAAAAAGGTAAGCTAACCTAAAGAAAAGTATTATGTGAATAATTCTACAATTATACATATGTCACAAGGATATGGCAAAAAATTACGAGGTATTATGTTAGACTAAACAATGTTCAAATGTTCAATAAATATTAAGTTAAACAAAACAAAATTCCCTCCCTTGAAAAACCTACAGGAGAAGAATCTGACAACCTCACCAGCTTAAGGAGACTTTATTTATAACACTGTTGGTCTAGCTGTTGATAACTCTTACAAAACCTAGTATTTATATTTTTACATGTCAAAATCTATGAACAAACAACTCTAAACTGTGGGAAGAAAAAAAGCAGGCTTAATATAAACATGAACACAATAACAAATACTATGAATAGCGAGGACCTAGAAACAGCCCAAGTGTCCGTCAGTGGACGAGTGGTTTAAAAAGCAGTGGTACATGTATGTAATGGAATACTATGGGGCCATGAAAAAGGAGGAAATCTTACCTTTTGCAACAACATGAATGGACCTGGAAACTATTATGCTAAGTGAAATGAGCCAGGCAGAGAAAGAAAAATATCATATGACCTCACTCACTTGAGGAATACAAGGAATAATATGAACTGAGGAACAGAATTAAACCCGAAGGGAACGGAGGAGGGAGCTGTTGGGAGGGGGAAAAAGGATATGTTAAGGGGAATACAGGGGAGGGGGGATGCAATCAGGGCAACACTAGGATCTATGTAAACACAATAAATTAAAAAAAGAAAAAAAAAACAATAACAAATACTATATATTTAATGAGCATTTACTATTTGCCAAGCACTTTTTAAGCTTTACATATATTGTTATTTTGGGGTGTTTTTTTTATATTTTTATTTTTTCCCAAGCACAGAGAGAGAGTCAGAGAGAGGAATGGATAGGGACAGACAGAAAGGAACAGAGAGTTGAGAAGCATCAATCATTAGTTTCTCGTTGCCTTTGCAACACCATAGTTGTTCATTGATTGCTTGCTCACATGTGCCTTGACCGCGGGTCTTCAGCAGACCAAGCAACCCCTTGCTGGAGCCAGCGACCTTGGGTCCAAGCTGGCGAGCTTTTGCTCAAGCCAGAGGGGCACTTACTCAAGCTGACGACCTCGGGGTCTCGAACCCAGGTCTTCCGCATCCCAGTCTGACGCTATCAACTGCACCACTGCCTGGTCAGGCTGCATATATTGTTTTACCTCCTCATACTATGAGGTATTTTTATAGATGAGGAAACTAAGAAAGATCTGACTTAAAGTTCTCTTTAAAAGTGCAATTCTTAGAAGACAGCAGCAGTACTATATAGCTTTACAACTCTCCAAAACCCTATATATGGAACATAACAAGACAACAAAAGCCAAAAACTAATAAAGAAAAAAAATCATTTACAACAAAACAAACTGACAAAGTAGTTTCACAAACACCAAAAAATAAATGGGTAAGGAACAACTGATGCAGTAGAGTGTGGGCCGGCATGTGAAAGTCCCGGGTATGATTTCCAGTCAGGGCACACAGGAGAAGTGCCCATCTGCTTCTCCACCATTTCCCCTCTCCTTCCTCTCTGTCTCTCTCTTCACCTTCTGTAGACATGGCTCCACTAGAGCAAAGCTGGCCTGGGCACTGAGGATGGTTCTATGGCCTCTGCCTCAGGTGCTAGAATGGCTCCAGCCACAACAGAACAACACCCCAGATAGGCAGAGCATCAACCCCTGGTGGGCATGCCGGGTGGATCCTGGTCGGGAGCATGCAGAAGTCTGTCTGACTGCTTTCCTGTTTCTAACTTCGGAAAAATACAAAAAAGAAAAACCAACAAGGTATTGACAGAAAAAAAGACAGACCAATGGAACAGAACAGAGAACCCAGAAACAAAACAACATATACAGTGTGTCTGTAAAGTCATGGTGCACCATGACTTTACAGACACACTGTATATGGGTAAATCATCTTTGACAAAGGAGCCAAAAACTCACAATGGAGAAGAGAAGTCCTCTTCAATAAATAGTGCTAGGAAAATTGGAAAGCAACATGCAAAAGAATGAAACTTGACTACAGTTTGTCTCACTGCACAAAAATTTATACAAAATGGATCAAAGACCTAAATATAACTTCTGAAACAATACATTACATAGAAGAAAAGATAGGTACTAAACTCATGGACCTTGGTTACAAAGAGCCCTTTAAGAATTTGACTCCACAGGCAAGGGAAGTGAAGGCAAAGATAAATGAATGGGACATCAGATTAAGAAGCTTTTGCACAGCAACAGAAACTGACAGCAAAACAAACAGAAAACTAAATGGAAGATAATATTTTCAAACAACTCAGATAAGGGGCTAATATCCAAAATATACAAAGAACTCACAAAACTCAACAACAAACAATCCAATAAAAATAATGAGAAGAGGACATGAAAAGACACTTCTCCCAGGAAGAAATACAAATGGCCAACAGATATATGAAAAGATGCTTGTCTTCATTAGCTATTAGAGAAATGCTAATCAAAACTACAATGAGATACCACCTCACACCTGTTAGATTAGCTATTATCAACAATACAGGAGATAGAAAAAGATGCCGATGGAGTAGGCAGACGTTCTAACTGCCAACTCCAAGGATCAAACTGGATTAAAACTTAATTTAAGAACAATCATCTTCAAAAACCAACTTTGGGGAAGATGGCGATGGAGTAGACGGACGTACCAACTTCCAACTCCCAGAACCAAAGTGGATTATAACTCAATTTTAAGAACCATCATCTGGATAAACCAACTTTGAACTAAACTAAGTGAACTCTTCAACCAAGGAATACTGCAGAAGCCACATTGAGACTGGTAGGAATAGTGAAAATGCGAAGAGGGCTGCCCAGCTTCCCGGAGCAAACGGCACCCCAGAGAGACCCGCGTGGCGGGAGGAGAGTTTGGCAGAGAGGGAGGGACCTGGGTCCCAGGAACCAAGCCCCAGCTTGCAGTCCCAGAGCCTAGAAGAGGCGTATAGACAGTATTGAGCTGTGAAGCAAGTGAGGATACTGTTTGTGAAAAAGAGATAAGTTTTCTCAGACCCAAGAATCTTTTCAAAGGGACAGCGCAGAAAACCTCTCTCACAACCATGCACCCAGGGCTCCGGGGAACGGAGAGAGAGGAGAGGAACAAAGCAGCGGGAACAGAGAGTGGACTGAAGTCACAGGGAAAAACACTCTGAGGGACAGCCATCCTGACCCCTGGGCTAAGTCATTTCCCTAAGCAAAAACAAATATTTCCCCTGGAACTACCAATACCAGCAAAGGGAGACAGGACACTAGCCAAACAAGCTCTCCCGCGGCAATTAGAGCAGAGCTGCTTAGAGGGAGGGAGCTCCCAAGCCTACAGTGTGGAGACTTAAGACACTGCCATCTCTCTGAGGGTTGCTGAAGGGATGTTGGCGGCAGGACGCTGAAACGCAGTCCTGTCGGCGTGGGTGGAGGCACAACCGATGTGACCTCGGTCTAGCCCAGGAGGGGCGGAGGGGACGAGCGAAAGCGGTCCGGCAGCTGCGGGCCCGCCTGTGACCACACTTGTGGGGAAAAATATGGGCAGAGATCGGCTCTGCGACCCTGCGCAAGTCGGTCCTGAACGCGGGGACGGGCGAGGGGCTCGCGGCTGAGCTCACGCTGCCAACCCCGACCGGATGGAGAAAGCGCGGTGGTTTAAAATGCTATGGGTGCACAGCTGGCTTTCGCAGCTGAGCTCACGCTACTAGCCCCGGCTGGCAAGAGAAATCCCGGCGGCTGGCCAAACTACATGCGCGAGTTGGCGCCGAACGTGGGGGCGTGGTAGAGTCCGGATCCATCGGAAGCTAGCAGCTGAGCTCATGCCAGCAAACACGCCCGGCCCAATAAACCACGGTTTGCGACCCTGCGGAGAAGGGCCCCCGCCTCGAGGGTGGGGCTAAATTCTGGACGGGCTCTCACAGCTGAGAGCACGTAAAAAGTCCCGCGCAACTCGCAAAATTGTGGGGGCTGGGCGTAAGACTTCAGGAAACGGGCTGCGTCCGCAGCTGAGGAAAGGTGCTCACCTCTGCCCTTGGTGCTAAGGCTTGTGGCTTGAGTGACAGGCCCTCACGCAAAGGAGAGGCGGAAATCACAGCAACAGCAGCAGTAGGCTGTCGCTGGCAACGCCCATACCCAACCACCCTAGGCAGTGGCAGAGGGGGTGGCAGGCCTGCAGACAGACCACACCTAGAGAACACAAAGGGAACACCTACTGGACTCCAGTGGCCACAACTTGCCTATACACAGATAAAATGGGCAGGCAGAGGAATGCAAACCAAATGAATCAAGAGAAATCCCCAGAGAAGGGCCAGATATAACCAAAATACCAGAAGCAGAATTTAGAATAATGATAGTTAGGATGTTCAAAGAAATTAGAGCAACAATGGATAGTCACTATGAACACCTAAATAAAGAGATAACAAGTATAAAAAACGAAATTGAAATAATAAAAAAGAATCAGACAGAAATGACAAATACAGTATCAGAACTGAAGACCACAATGGAAGGAATTAAAAGTAGGATGAATCACGCTGAGGTTCGAATCAACGAGATAGAGGACACAATAAACAAAGGCACAGAAGCAGAGAAGAAAAAGGAAAAGAGACTAAAAAAATGAGAGGAAACTCTAAGGGAGCTTTGTGACAACATGAAGAGAAACAACATTCGCATCATAGGGGTGCCTGAAGAAGAGGAAAGAGGACAGGAAATGGAAACTTTGTTCAATCAAATCATAGCACAAAACTTCCCTAAATTAAGGCTGGGAAACAATCTAGCAGCCAGAACTCCATTAAAGAGAAACACAAAAAAATCTACACCAAGACACATCATAGTTAAAATACCAAAGCTAATGCATAAAGAAAAAATCTTAAAAGCTGCTGGAGAAAAAAAGGCTATCACCTACAAAGGAGCCCCCATAAGGAAGACATCGGACTTCTCAACAGAAACACTTGAGGCCAGAAGGGAATGGCAAGATATAATCAAAGTAATGCAGAACAAGAAACTACAACCAAGACTACTCTATCCAGCAAGGCAAACATTTAAAATTGAAGGAGAAATAAAGAGCTTCACAGAAAAAGAAAGCCTGAAGGAATTCATAATAACCAAACCAATTCTGCAAGAGATACTAAGGGGCGTGTTTTGAACAGTTCAAAGGGAGGAAAGAATATAGCAAAAGAAGAATACAGCCTTAAAGAATAAAATGGCAATAAACAACTACATATCAATAATAACCTTAAATGTAAATGGATTAAATGATCCAGTCAAAAGACATAGGGTAGCTGGGTGGATAAAGAAACAGGACCCATACATATGCTGTCTACAGAAACACACCTTAAAACAAAACATGCACATAGACTGAAGGTAAAAGGATGGAAAAAAATATTTCATGCAAATGGAAATGAAAAAAAAGCAGGGGTAGCAATACTTATATCAGACAAAATGGACTTTAAAACAAAGGCTGTAGTAAGAGATAAAGAAGGACACTACAGAATGATAAAGGGAACAATTCAACAGGAAGATATAACTATTATAAATATCTATGCACCAAATATAGTAGCCCCGACATACATAAAGCAGACTTTGATGGACATAAAGGTCGACATTAACAGCAATACTATCATAGTAGGGGATTTCAATACCCCTCTAACAACACTGGATAGATTCTCAAGAAAGAAAATCAATAAATAAACAGCAGATTTAAAGGATACACTTAGATCAACTTGATTTAATAGATATCTTCAGAACTTTTCATCCTAAAGCAGTAGAATATACATTCTTCTCAAGCGCTCATGGTACGTTTTCTAGGATAGACCACATGTTAGGACACAAAAATGGTCTCAATAAATTTAAGAAGATTGAAATCATATCAAGCATTTTCTCTGATCACAATGCCATGAAACTAGAAATTAACCACAAAAGAAAAACTGAAAAATACTCAAACACTTGGAAACTAAATAGAATGATATCAAATAATGAATGGATTAAAATTGAGATCAAAGAAGAAATAAAATAGTTTCTAGAAACAAATGATAATGAGCATACATCAACTCAAAATTTATGGGACACAGCAAAAGCAATCCTGAGAGAGAAGTTATTGCACTACAGGCATACCATAAGAAGCTAGAAAAAGCTCAAATAAGCAACCTGACCCTGCATCTAAAAGAACTAGAAAAACAACAACAAATAAAACCCAAGACAAGTAGAAGGAAGGAAATAATAAAGATCAGAGCAGAAATGAATGACAAAGAGGCGAAGGAAACAATACAGAGGATCAATAAAACCAGAAGCTGGTTCTTTGAAAAGATAAATAAGATTGATAAACCTTTAACTAGACTCACCAAGAAAAAAAGAGAGAGGGCTCAAATAAATAAAATTAAAAAGGACAGTGGAGAAATAACAACTGATACAACAGAAATACAAAGCACTGTAAGAAAATACTATGAAGAACTCTATACCAAAAAATTAGACAATCTAGATGAAATGGACAAATTTCTTGAATCATATAAACTTCCAAAAATCAATCTGGAAGAATCAGAACACCTAAACAGACCAATTACAACAAACGACATAGAAACAGTTATCAAAAAACTCCCAAAAAAGAAAAGTCCTGGGCCTGATGGCTTCACAAGTGAATTCTATCAAAAATTCAAAGAAGAACTAACTCCTATTCTCCTCAAGCTATTTCAAAAAATTCAAGAGGAAGGAAGACTTCCAAACTCCTTTTATGAGGCGAGCATAATTCTGATCCCAAAACTGGCCAAAGACAACACAAAGAAAGAAAATTATAGGCCTATATCCCTGATGAATTTAGACGCTACAATTCTCACCAAAATATTAGCCAACCGGATCCAGCAATATATGAAAAAAATCATACACCATAATCAAGTGGGATTTATTCTGGGGAGGCAAGGCTGGTCCAATATTCGCAAATCAATTAATGTGATTCATCAACAAAAGGAAGGACAAAAATCACAAGATAATTTCAATACATGCAGAAAAGGCATTTGATAAAATCCAGCACCCATTCATGCTCAAAACTCTCAGTAAAGTGGGAATACAAGGAACATTCCTTAACATGATAAAGGCCATCTACGAGAAACCCACAGCAAACATCATACTAAGTGGACAAAAATTAAAAGCAATCCCCTTAAGATCAGGAACCAGGCAGGGTTGCCCCCTTTCACCACTCTTATTCTACATAGTTCTGGAAGTCCTAGTATAGCAATCAGACAAGAAGAAGAAATAAAAGGCATCAAATTAGAAAAGAAGAAGTAAAACTGTCACTATTTGCAGATGATATGATATTGTATATAGAAAACTCTAAAGTCTCAGTCAAAAAACTATTGGACCTTATAAATGAATTCAGCAAGGTGGCAGGATATAAAATTAATACTCAGAAATCAGAGGCATTTCTGTATACAAACAATGAACTGTCAGCAAAAGAAATTAAGGAAACAATCCCCTTTACTATTGCAGCCAAAAAAATAAAATACCTAGGAGTAAATTTAACCAACGAGGTTAAGGACTTGTACTCAGAAAATTATAAAACATTGATAAAAGAAATCAAGGAAGATACAAACAAGTGGAAGCATATACCGTGCTCATGGCTAGGAAGAATAAACATCATTAAAATGTCTATATTACCCAAAGCAATTTATAATTTCAATGCAATACCAATTAAAATACCAATGACATACTTCAAAGATATAGAACACATATTCCAAAAATTTATATGGAACCAAAAAAGAACACGAATAGCCTCAGCAATCTTAAAAAGAAAAAATAAAGCAGGAGGTATCACTCTTCCAGATATCAAGGTTTACTATAAGGCCATTATACTCAAGACAGCCTGGTACTGGCATAAGAACAGACACATTGATCAATGGAACAGAACAGAGAACCCAGAAATAAACCCACAGCTTTATGGACAACTGATATTTGACAAAGGAGGAAAGAACATACAATGGAGTAAAGACAGTCTCTTTAACAAATGATGCTGGGAAAATTGGACATCTACTTGCAAAAAAATGAAACTAGCCTGACCTGTGGTGGCGCAGTGGATAAAGCCGTCAACCTGGGAACACTGAGGTCGCCAGTTCAAAACTCTGTACTGGTTTGGTCGGGGCACATATGGGAGTTGATGCTTCCAGCTCCTCCCCCCTTTCTCTCTCTCTCTCTCTCTCTCTCTCTCTCTCACTCTGTGTCTCCTCTCTAAAATGAATAAAATAAAAATAAATTTAAAACAACATTTAAAAAAAAAAATGAAACTAGACCTTCACCTTACACCATTCACAAAAACAAATTCAAAATGGATAAAAGACTTAAACATAAGCCGTGAAACTATAAGCATCTTAGAAGAAAACATAGGCAGCAAGCTTTCTGACATCTGTAGCAGCAATATATTTGCCGATTTATCTCCACGGGCAAATGAAATAAAAGGCAAGATAAACAAATGGGACTATATCAAACTAAAACTAAAATGTTTTGGCACAGCTAAAGACAATAAGAACAGAAGAAAAAGACAAACCACACAATGGGAGAACATATTCCACAGCACGTCGAATAAGGGGTTAATAACCAAAATTTATAAAGAACTTATAAAACTCAACAGAAGGAAGATAAACAATCCAATCAAAAAATGGGCCAAAGAAATGAATAGAAATTTCTCCAAAGAAGACATACAGATGGCCAAAAGACATATGAAAAAATGCTCAACATCACTAATCATTAGAGAAATGTAAATTATAACCACAATGAGGTATCAGCTCACACCAGTCAGAATGGCACTCATCAGGAAAACAACACAGAATAAGTGCTAGCGAGGATGCGGAGAAAAGGGAACCCTTCTGCACTGCTGGTGGGAATGCAGACTGGTGCAGCCACTGTGGAAAAGTTTGGAGATTCCTCAAAAAATTAAAAATCGGCCTGACCTGTGGTGGCGCAGTGGATAAAGTGCCGACCTGGAATGCTGAGGTCACCGGTTCAAAACCCTGCACTTGTCTGGTCAAGGCACATATGGGAGTTGATGCTTCCTGCTCCTCCCCCCTTTCTCTCTTTCTCTCTCTCTCACTCTCACTCTCTCTCCTCCCTAAAATGAATAAATAAAAAATTTGAAAAAAAAAAAAATTAAAAATCGAACTGCCTTTTAGGAATACCCCACTTTTAGGAATATACCTTAAGAACACCATAACGCTGTTCGAAAAGAAGAAATGCACCCCCATGTTTGTGGCAGCATTGTTCACAATAGCGAAGATCTGGAAACAGCCCAAGTGTCCGTCAGAAGACGAGTGGATTAAAAAGCTTTCGTACATATATACTATGGAATACTACTCGGCCATAAGAAATGATGACATCGGATCATTTATAACAAAATGGATGTACCTTGATAACATTATACGGAGTGAAATAAGTAAATCAGAAAAAAATAAACTGAGAACAGCATGAATTCATACATAGGTGGGACATAAAACTGAGACTATGAGACATGGTCAAGAGTGTGGTGGTTACGGGGTGGGGGGAGGGAGGGATGGGTGGGAAAGTGAGAAGGGTAGGGGCACAAGGAAAACCAGATAGAAGGTGACAGAGGACAATTTGATTTTGGGTGATGGGTATGCAACACAACTGAATGATAAGATAATCTGGAGATGTTTTCATTGTACATATGTACCCTGATTTATTGGTGTCACCACATTAAAGTTAATAAAAATATATATATATAATGCAAAAAAAAAAAAATAAACAAAAAAACCCAACTTTGGACTAAACTAAGAGGAATCTATAACCAAGGATCGCAGAAGAAGCCACATGGAATCTGGTAGAAAGGGTGAAGACATGGAGAGGGCTGCCCACTCCCAAGAGTGAGCGGCGGGCGGCTGAAGGTCCAGAGGGACACCCACTGTGTGGAGGGTCACCCTGAGAGGTGTGGCTGCTCAGCCCTAGGCCTGGACCCTCAGCCAAGGGCCCCAGAGCCTTGAGGAGGTGCCCACTCAGCATTTAGCTGGGAAAAGAGCCAGATTTCTGTCTGCGAGAAAGAGACAGAACTCTCAGAGATGCAAGCTCCATCTTAAAGGGCCCGCACAGAAAATCTCATTCACAGCCACATACCTGGGGTTTCGGTGGGGGAGATCGGAGAGAACTAGAGTTGCATGAGGAGAGTGTAAAGTTGGAGGGGAGGCCCAGCAAAAGACACTGGGGGACAGCCACCAGCACCAGTGTGCTGAGTTAGTCTCCAATAGTGCAGCTGCCACCTTTCTTGGGCAAAGTGTCCCCTCTGAGTGGCACCAGCCTGGGGAGAAGCAACTGCTCTGCCCTCAGGAGTCTCTCCTGCCCCAGTCATGGCGATGGGTTGTTCTGAGAGGTCATAAAGCAAAGGGCACGTCAGTGACTCAGTTTTCTGGTGTTGAGACCCAAGCTCCCTCCTGCCCCCACTCTTCCGAGTCTATGACTGGTGCTTCTGCCTCACCAGAGACTCTGCAGAAAATGTTTGAAGAGCAAGACTACCTCACCTCTGGGTCTCAGAGGCCACACCCACCAGACTCCTGGGCAACACCTCCTGAAGTCTGTGGAAAACGTCTGGCCAGACTGACACCTGGGGCCAGGTCAGAGCCACGTCACGACCCTTACTAATCTCTGAATTGATGCAGACTCCAGACTCCAGCAGAGGTTTTTAAAGTAGCAGAGCTCAAAAAGCAGCCAGAAAGCAGACAGGCTGCAGGAACTAGGACTCAGTGACACTTCCCCCAGAACCAGTGTGGGTAAAGCCAGCCTAGGAGTGCACCTTGGTATTTCCATGTTCACCTGGGTATTTCCATGTTCACCTGCAGAAGCAGCAACAAACTCTGGATTGCTTGTAGCTCCAAGAAGGTTGCTGAGTGCCAGTTATAGGCAGTGTCTCCCACTGGTCTGTGCTGGATTCCTGCTAGGGAGGCCCAGGGCTGGCACATCCAGGGGCCAACTGTGGAGAGCATCGGGTCAGGACCTAACAATCCTTGCCAGAGTGGTATCCAAAGGAAGGGCTCTTCACACCCGGGTCAGTTGAGGCAAGTTTCGCTCTCATGTGCATTGGACAGGGTGGAGCTTCACAGTCAGTCAGTTCAAATGCTGGATATCCTGCCCTGCTGGGCTAGATTCCACTGAGGGAAGGGAGAGAGGCTTGGAGCATGGACATTTAAAGTGTGGGTCCCTGTGAGCCTAGTATTGGATCTGGTTGATGGGTTTAGCCACCTTCAGCAGGTGTACAGTCAGCCCCAGGAGAGGACTCTCTCAGTTTTCCTCCCTGGGACCAGGGTCTCTCCAGCTGTACAAACTACTGCAGAGGGGGCTGTCGGCCCTACTTTGGCCTGAACCTGCTGCTCACCTTGTTGGGGAGAAGTAAAATTTGAGTATCAGTGACAGAGGTATTACACTCTGGAGTAGGGGCCAGTTTCCCCAGACTTAGATACTAACCAAGAGACTCCTGAAACAGGGGGTCCCACTAACGTTGGATTACCAACCTCAGCCCCCCTTATCCAACAAGCTTGCAACCAGAAGAGAAGTTGATTGGGTAAGGCCAATTTAGGCCCACACTACAGTCTTTCTACAGAAGACTCTGTTGGAAGACCAGGCAGCTGCAAGAGGAGGTGGAGCAGCTGAAAAGTGGAGGAAAATCTTACGGAGCTTGGGGATTTTACAGAGCTGCTGTCATCTCTAAGCGGGAGGAAACTGATACTTATATACACAGGTTGGCCCCTCTCACACTACCCAGGCACAGAAAATGCAGACACAAACAATGAAAAAAGCTGTAGCTGCAGACAAGTAGCCCATAGCAGGTTACAAACAACAGCTTACGCAAACCCAAGAAAACCTAGTTGTGCCAACACAACTGGTTGTGGGTGGCAGACAGCACCAACCCTCAATTCAGCTAGCTACACAAACAGCATGCCCAAAGGCATGCAGGCACCGGACACTGTGGAGAACAAATAAATGCAACAAGACAGAGATGGCACAGTGTGTAATACACACGATCAAGGCTGACTCTTAAGAGGTAGCGTGCCTATAGGAATAACCGTACCCACAAAAGGTCCAACTGCATTCAATACTCACAGACAATAGGAGGGAAAATAGTACCCTCCAGAAACATTCCTAGAACAAGGAAAACAGGTGGCCAGGAGGTCAGTACCACCAAGCCCATCTTCCTCATAAAGAAACTACAAAAAGCTCAAAGTCATACAGCGCTACCTAATACACATACAAAATGGGCAGACTGAGAAATGTGACCCAAATAAATCAACAAGAGAAATCCCCAGAGAATGAACTATATGAAATGAAAGTAACCAAACTACCAGATGCAGAGTTTAAAATAATGATTTTTAGGATGCTCAAGGATCTTAGAGCAACACTGAATGGTCATATATGAACGCCTAAATAAAGAGATAGCAAGCATCAAAACAAAACTCCTAAAATAGAACCAGTCACAAATGACAAATACAGTATCAGAAATGAAGACAGCAGAAGGAATCAACAGCAGTCTGGATGAAGCAGAGGATCGAATTAGTAATTTAGAAGACAAGATAAACGAAAGCACAGAAGCAGAGCAGCAAAACAAAAAGAGGCCCAAAATGTCTGAGGAAACTCTAAGAGAGGTCTGTAACAACATGTAGAGAAACAACATCCACATCATAGGGGTTCCTGAAGAAGAAGAGAAAGAACAAGGGATAGAGAACTGTTTGAAGAAATCATAGCTGGAAATTTCCCTAAACTGATGAAGAAAAAAGTCTCACAAGTTCGAGAAGCACAGAGAGTCCCATTAAAGAGGAACCCAAGGAGGCCTATATCAGGACACATCATAACTAAAACATGAAAGTTAAGAGACAAAGAATGAATACTAAAAGCTACAAGAGAAAAACAGTGAATTACCTACAGAGGAGCCCCCAGAAGGATGACATCAAACTTCTCAACAGAAACACCTGAGGCCAGCAGGGATTAGCAAGAAATATTCAAAGTAATGCAAGACAAGAGCCTACAACCAAGACTACTTTATCCAGCAAGGCTATCATTTAAAATTTAAGGAGAAATAAAAAGTTTCCCAGAAAAATAACTTTTTCAAGTAATTCATTACAACTAAACCAATACTGCAAGAAATGTTAAGGAGTCTACTATAAAAAGAGCAAAGAAAAAAAAAGAAATTGAGAAAAAGAGGAATGTAGATTTAAAGAATAAAATGGCAACAAATAAGTACATATCAATAATAACTTTAAATGTAAATGGATTAAATGCTCCAATCAAAAGACATAGGGTAGCTGCATGGATAAGAAAACAGGCCTGACCAGGCGGTGGCGCAGTGGATAGAGCGTCGGACTGGGATGCGGAAGACCCAGGTTCGCAATCCTGAGCTCGCCAGCTTGAGCACGGGCCCATCTGGCTTAAGCAAAAAGCTCGTCAGCTTGGGCCCAAGGTCGCTGGCTCCAGCAAGGGGTTGCTCGGTCTGCTGAAGGCCTGCGGTCAAGGCATATGTGAGAAAGCAATCAATGAACAATTAAGGAGTTGCGACGGCAATGAAAAACTAATGATTGATGCTTCTCACCTCTCTCCATTCCTGTCTGTCTGTCCCTATCTGTCCCTCTCTCTGACTCTCTATCTGTCCCTATTAAAAAGAAAACAGGACCCATACATATGCTGTCTACAAGAGACCCACCTCAGAACAAAAGATATACATAGACAGAAAAAGAAGGGATAAGAAAAGGTACTTCACGCTAATGGAAAGCTGGGGTAGCACTACTTATACCTGACAAAATAGCCTTTAAAACAAAAGGTATAGTAAGAGATAAAGAAGGTCACTACATAATGATAAAGGGTGCAATACAACAGGAGAATATAACCACTGTAAATATTTCTGTGCCTCATATAGGAGCAGCTAAATATATAAAGCAGATTTTGATGGATACAAAGAGCGAAATTGGCAGCAATACTATACTAGTAGGGGATTTTAATACCCCACTGACATCAATGGATAGATCCTCCAGACAGAAAATTAACAAAGAAACAATGGCACTAAATGACACACTACATCAAGGGGATTTAATTGGTATCTTCAGAACCTTTCACCCCAAAGCAGCAGAATATACATATTTTCCAAGTGCTCATGGTACATTCTCAAGGATAGACCACATGTTAGGACACAAAATGAGTCCCAATAAATTTAATACTGAAATCATATGAAGCATCTTCTCTGATCACAATGACATGAAACTAGAAATCAACTACAATAGTAAAATTGAAAAGCATTCAAACACTTGGAGGTTAAACAGAATGTTATTAAATAACAAATGGGTTAACAATGAGATCAAAGAAGAAATCAAAAATTTCCCTGAAACAAATGAAAATTAACATACAACTCAAAATTTATGGGACACAGCAAAAGCAGTCCTGAGAGGAGAAGTTCATAGCATTACAGGCATTCATCAAGAAGCAAGAAAAAGCTGAAATAAATAACCTAACCCTGTACCTAAAGGAACTAGAAAAAGAAAACAAATAAAGCCCAGAGGAAGGAGAAGGAAGAAAGTAATAAAGATCAGAACGGAAATAAATGACAGAGAGGCTAAAAAAACAATACAGAAGATCAATGAAACCAAGAGCTGGCTCTCTGGGAAGGTAAACAAGACAGACGAACCTCTTTAACCAGATTCATCAAGGAAAAAAGAGAAAGGAGCCAAATAAATAAAATTAAAAATGGAAGTGGAGAAGAACTGATACCACAGCAATATAAAGAATGGTAAGAGAATACTATGAAGATTAATATGCCAAAAAACTGAACAACCTAGGCAAAATGGATAAATTCATAGAAACATGCAATCTTCCAAAAGTCAATCTGGAAGAATCAGAGAACCCAAACAGGCCGATAAGAACCAGTGAAATTAAAACAGTTATCAAAAAACTCCTAGCAAACATCCTGGATGAGATGGCTTCGCAGGCAATTTTATCATTCAAAGAAGAACTAACATCTATCCTTCTCAAACGATTCTAAAAAACTCAAGAGGAGGGAGAGGTAAGCATTATCCTCATTTGAAAACCGGGTAAAGCCTCTAGAGAGAAAGAAAACTTTAAGTCAGTATCCCTGATGACCACAGAGGCTAAAATTCTCAACAAAGTATCAGCAAACCGGATCCAGCAACACATCAAAAAGATCATACATCATGACCAAGTGGTATTTACTCTGGGGAGGAAAGGCTGGTGCAATATTCACAAATAAATGTGATTCAGCCTGACCAGGTGGTGGCACAGTGGATAGAGCATCAGACTGGGATGAGGAGGACCCAAGTTCAAAACCCCAAGGTTGCCAGCTTGTGCGAGGGGTCACTGGCTTGAGCATGGGATCATAAACACAACCCTACGGTCGCTGGTTTGAAGCCCAAGGTCACTGGCTTGAGCAAGGGGTCACTCGTTCTGCTAGAGTCCCCCTGGTCAAGGCACATATGAGAAAGCAATCAGTAAACAATTAAGGAGCCGCAATGAAGAACTGGTGCTTCTCATCTCTCTCTCTTCCTGTCTGTCTCTATCTGTCGCCCTCTCTCTCATTCTGTCACACACACACACACACACACACACACACACACACACACACACAAAAAAAAAAAGACTGGGTTACATATACACAATGGAATACTACAAGGCTGTAAAAAAGAAGGAAATCTTCCATTTTGTGATGGCATGGTTGGACCTGGAAATTATTATGCTAAGTGAAGTAAGCCAGGCAGAGAAAGAAAAGCATCACATGAGCTGACTTATATGTGGAATCTAATGAGCAAGGTGAACTGAGGAATGGAATAGAGGCAGTGTCTCAGGAAGCAGAGGGATAAATCACAGAGGGAAGCGGGGGGGAACAGGGAGAAGGGAACAAAGAGGGTGTAATGGGGGGCACATTGTTAGGGGTGAGGGTGTTATATTGAGTGGGACACTTGAATCCATGTTACCACAATAAATAAAAATTAATATTAAAAAAAACACTAATATAGAAACTAAGCAGTTCTGTCCTCAATTAGGAATAAAATGAAGGTGTCTCATTCCACATTAAAAAATAAATAAACTGCAAAGGCTAAATGTATAATAAAGCTAAATGTATAAAAATAAGCTGCTTGAACAATAAATCTTAAAATAACAACCCACCACCACCAATCATTTTAATATAAAATGTTCTTAGTAAATGTACAAACACCTAATAAGGGTGGCAGTGACGCTTTGTTTAAGTCTTCAATAAAGACAAAATAATTGTCCAGAAACATCAGTTAAATTTCCCTCCCTGCTAATCCAGTCAGAATATTAAGTTTTCTTTTCAACTCTTTCAACTATGTATTTATACATTTATAGCCAATGTATTTTATCAAAAAAGAAAGGCAGTTTGTACTGACTTGATAAGCAGAATAATGGAAGAAGTTCTTAAAGTTCTTAAGTATTTGTGTAGAAATAGTTTGATATAATCTTATGTATCAAAACTCTGAAAGTAAAATGCTTTTATTCCTGGTACTGTAGAAAAGGGTAAGTTTGGACCAACCAGTGATTTATTTTTGAAGGCTGGTATGTACTCATTTTTAAGTTTATCTACATTAAACCAGTTACCGTAGTTATTTTAAATCATTTTTTACAATCAAGTGTTCTAAAAGACTATAATTACTTTCCTTTTTCTAAATGGTTCCATTTCTTAAATGTTTAAATAAAAATATAAGATTGAACAACACATCACAGTCACATTCTTATGTTGACTGGTAATTTTAATAAAGCACTATGGAAAGAGTTTTCTTTCTTTCTAAAGGCAGGCTAGTTAAGGCTACACAACAACCATAAACAAATCTTTTGAGAAACGAGTATTTGCTATTAAAGCCAAAGAAAGTATACATTACTTGTTGAAACTCACATTCTTATAGTAGACCTCAAAAAGAAATTTTAAAACAAGAAGAGTTGGGAGCCCATAGAAATCCCACTTATTAACACTACATCTAAGCAATCTTTTTCTTCCTGCTCCACACTCCCTATCCAAATTGAGGGCTACAAGGAAGTCACCTAACCTGCACTGCTCTCTGGGGCTTAGCTTTGCCAGAGCATAAAAACAAGTCCTGCTACCCAAACTACTCACACACAACAGTACAATGAAATGTTCCTTTTGACAACAGTCCTAACTTCAGAGTATAAGTTTCAGATTTACAACATTTGGAAACAAGCCTAATAAAATGCTGAGCAGATATAAGTTAACTATCCTAGAAAGTTTACAAGACAGTTTAAACTGTAGCAACTAGAATTTGTCAGATAATCGCCCTGAGTTCTCATGAGAAAATACAGACATGACACCTTAAACACCTGCATATATAAATATGACAACGTAAGGTTGGACATAAGATAATATGAGAAAAAAGAATCTGAAATAGAATCCAAGTAACAAAATCTTGGAAATAAGCCTGTTATGGCCAAAAAAAGTTATAAATAGAAAAGGCATTGTTCCTTTCTCTAGCTCTTTCAGGCTAAGTTTTACTAAATGTACTAAAGCATAAATATATAATATACACATCCTTTTAAGAAGTTTAACAAATGTTTAAAATTCACTACAGACCATGCATGAAGTAAAATCCAACTGCTCACAAAAATTAGGGGACATTTTATAGCTTCATATTTGAAATATTCCCTAATATTTGTGAGTATATATGCACTCAATAACTGCTTTAAATGACCAGGGCTTTACAGACTGTTCAACTCTTCTAAAGTACATTTTTCCCCTTCCCAAGCAATATTGAATGATACATAGGTCTATAACAAGGAATACACGTTTTCAACTCACATCGTTTCACCAGTCTTGGCTACATGACAGAGAAATTGATCCAGGACTGGACAAACTTCCTTTTTTCCCCTCTTCTCAAAATCTACATAAGGGAAGAAAGAAAAGTTATCAGTATTACTCTTAAGTCCACCAACCATTTTCAGTGCCCTCTAAAAACAAACTTTCCTTCCTTTATTAAGAACAAGAAAATAAAAAATTTATGTCTCAACCAACTATCCACCTTAACTCTCCAAGGTCTACTTCCACGTGTACGCTCTTCTTTCACAGGTAACAAGAATCCTCCTAAATAGGGCACTCACTTCACAAACCATTAATTCATTCTTCTCAAAGTGTGGTCTGGGATAAAACCAGCATCAGCTCCATCTGATAATCTGATCAAAATTAATGTCCAAAGCCCCACTGGATTTGTTTATCTAAGTGAAATTCCTAAGTCTGCCTCTTAATAAACACCACCCATCTCACATTGCGGTCCAAAATGATTCTGGATTATCAAAGCTTAATTCTCAAAAGGTCGAAATCACGCTATTGTGTTTGAAAACCTGTTTTCAAGCCTGTTGCTTGGAAGGCGACCACTCTAGAATTTGGGTGGCAGGATGACTCCAGAAACCCTGAAATGTGGCCTCTCCCCTCCTCCAAACCTTTCCCTTTTTCCTCTAAACTGACGCGGAACCTGCGGGGACTGCCGGAGGGGCTGCGCGCGGCCGGAGCCCTAAGCACCGCGACAGGCAGGGCCGCGAAGGTTGCCGACTCCCCTCCCCCCGCCGGACGCCAGCGGCGCTGACACAAAGCCGAGCGCGGGCGGGGGCGCTGCCCGCAGGACTCCCGCCCACGGGGCAGCACGGGGGGATGAGGTCTGGGGAAGCACACCTGCCCCGCGTCCGCCCCGGGCCTCAGAGCCTCCGCCCGGAAGTCCGAGGACAGAGGCCGCCGCGGCCCGGAGCGAGGGGCCCGGGCGGTCACCCCCACCTTTCAGCGCCTCCTGCAGCCTCTCGACGTCCATGGCTCCCCGGAGTCCCTCCAGCCTCCGCGGGTCTCCGGGCCCCGAGCGCCGTCCCCGCGCCCGCCCTCGCACACACTCCCGCACGCAGGTGACCGGGCGGGGGAACCCCAGGGAGCCGGAGGAAGCGAGCGAGAGAGCGAGGCCGAGAGAAGGAGCGTCTCCCGAGCCGCTACCGCCAGCCCTCCAACATGGCGCCCGGCACGTCACCGCGCGCACGCTCCCGCCGCGTCCCAGCGCCGCCGAGCCGACCCGACCCGGAGCCGGAAAGAGCGTGCGAACGGAGGCGTGCCGCCCGGCCGAGCCGTGGGGCAGCGGCCGCGGGCCCGGGCCGGCCCCCACTGGGCGCTGGGAGCGCGGTGCTTGAGCGAGCTAAGGAAGACAAGGACAAGGCAGGGAGTGCACGCAGACCCCTTCGTTCTGCGTCCCCGCCTTTTGCTACCTGTGTGACCTCTAATCGATTTACTGAGCCTTGCTTTTCCTTCAGCAGGGAGTGCGCTAGTATCGACCACCCTATCGGTATAGGTGAGAATTAAGTGAGCTTGCGGACACAGTGGTCAGCGTACACTCAATACTGAGGGCGAGATTCTCTCCTTGCTTGAACCCAGCGTTCCTTATGAACCCACCTTTGAAGAGAAACAGCATACACAACAAAGTAATTAAAAGTTTAGCGGTTGGAATCAGCTTGAATCAAAGCCCAACTCAACTACTCCGTGTGACCCTGGACTAGTTACTTGAAACTCAGCACTGGTGTAGTATCCATCTGAAAACAGATTTGTAAAATGGCCATGAGGCTTGGATGAAATCACGATTATGAAGCATTTAGCACAATTCCTAGAACTCATAAGCTCTCAGTTAACTAGCTCCTGATTTAATCCTGATTTTCATTACATCACATAAGCGCTGGGTAAAGAGGACAGGGGCCTCAGAAGTCCTCTCCAGCCCTGACTTCACTAGCTCCATAGCTGAGATGCAGCCAACTCCTCTGGCAAAACAGCTCCAGAATCCAGAACATTAGGCTGCCAGCCAGTGTGGACATTCTTATTTTCTACTCTCGCCGTCTGAGAGCTTCTCAAAAGATACCGAATTATTCCACCATCTGTCAACCAATGGTCATTGTCACTAATTCAATGCCAACAGGAATTACCAATTTGATACGCAGTAAAGAAGGAAATTTCATGCAGTGGAAATAGCTCAATTTTGACACAGAGGGGCTGCAAGACCCCTCTCTCTCTAGACAGCTCTGAGCAGCTCTGGCCCAGTGGGAAACAGTCTTCAATCATTCTTGGGTGGTGTAAGGCAGCTGTGTTAGGCTTGCTTGTAGGTTTACTGGCTGCAAGCACTTTATTAGTGAGTGAGCACGTTGCAGAGGCATGTGCCTATAGCCTCTGTAAGGCTATGGGTGCTTGCCCTGGGCACTGATTCTCCCAGATCACTCTCCTACCACCGCCACCGTGAGGTGTAGTTTTCCTTGCTCCCTTGCCCTTACTGTGAATAGGTTTTCCTTTATTAGCTCTTTCCCTTTTCTTGTTTATTTGCAAGACTCCAATAAACAGGTATGGCCCGACGCATTCCGGCTCCAGTTTCTCTGCCTGAATCCAATGTGAACCTGCCTGGCCTCCACCAGCAGCAATACAGGTGGAAAGGAAAAGTAGTTCCCAAATTCACAGGGGAGCTAACTCACACAGAGTAGTCCCACCCCATGTGACATTGGCAACCCACTGGTCCCCTTCTGATGTGGAGCAGATGTTGGCTTTAGAAGATAATAGTTGCTTTTTTGCGAAAAGAGCAGCAGCAGCAGCAGCTAAGAGAACTTTCAAGGTGGCACAGATCTTGAGTGTGTTTGACTCCATCAGGCCCTGTAAGCTTGGACTGCTGAATTTAGATGGGGCTGTGGCAACAGCAGGGCACTTATGGAAAGGTGCTAAGGTCTGTTACCAAAGAGCTGTATGGCTAGTTGCCTGTAATGAAATTTTACCTTGGGTGATTTTTACAGACAGCTGCACTATCATGGACTGATCACTGAATCAGGGACTTCAACAAGATGGGGGCAGTTGGCTCCCCTGTTGGATGGACAGTAAGAGATGTTGATGGGGGTCTGTGGTAACTCTAGAGGTCCTCCTGCACCAGGAAGCTGCTCTCATTCAGTTGCAGAGATGCACCAAGGACACTTTAGGCTTCAATGGACATGGCCCTGGACTATCAAGGCCTCCCACCTACTATGGGGTAGGGAACTAGGTGGGCCTCCAGTTAACTCTCTGGGTAGAGTGCTCAGGGAGACATTGTGAAGGGCACCTTTGTAATTATTGTCATTTTTTGAAATAGCTTGTTCTTTTGTAATTCTGTGATATAATATACCTCATTTCCCACACAGAGACCATTGCGGAAAATACCTGTTTTATAGATTATGAGGCAAGCAACCTTAAAGTAGTGGATTGTTAGGAAAACAGTTGTGTTAGGCTTGCTTGCTTGCTTGCACTTTGCCTGATTAGGGCATGAATATATGGCAGCACCACATGTGTATAGTCTATGTAAGACTATGGTTGCTTGACCTCAAGGCGAATTGCAAATTGCCTGCCGGCCATTGTGAGGGGCCATTTTGCTGTTTGTTTGCCTGCTGCTGTGATTTGGGGTGGTTATTAATAACTAGTTCAATTTCCTTACTATTGGTTGGTCTTTTTAGATTTTCCAGATTTTTATGATTCAGTCTAGGAACGTAATATACATCTAAGAACTTGTCCATTTTTCCTAGGCTATCTAATTTGGTAGTTTATTGTTTTTCTTAGTATTCTTATAAAGTCCTCTTTAGTTCTGTGGTATCTGTTATAATTTCTCTGTTACCTTTTCATTTCTGATTTTATTTGAGTGTTTTCTCTTTTTATTGAGACTAGACAGAGGTGTGTAAATTTTATTAATTTTTTTTTTAAAACCAGCATTTTCTTGCATGATTTTTTTCCTATTGATTGTTTTTTTATTTTAATTCTTCTCTCTTTTTATTTTTTGGTGAGAGACACAGAGCCAGAAAAAGAGGAAGAGAAAGGGACAGATAGGAACGGACAGATAGGAAGGGAGAGAGATGAGAAGCATCAGTTTTTCATTGTGGCACCTTGGTTGTTCATTGACTGCTTTCTCATACGTGCCTTGACCAGGGAACTACAGCAGAGCAAGTGACCACTTACCCAAGCCAGCAACCTTGGGCTTCAAGCCAGGGACCTTTGGGCTCAAGCCAACGACCATGGTGTCATGTCTATGATCCCATGCTCAAGCCAGCGACCCCACGCTCAAGTTGGTAAGTCCCTGCTCAAGCCAGATGAGTCCACACTCAAGCTGGCAACCTCAGGGTTTTGAACTTGGGTCATCTGTGTCCCAGTCTGATGCTCTATCCACTGCGCCACTGCCTGGTCAGGCCAGTTAATGATAGTTAAAGCAGCTAAACTAGAGATAAAACAATATTTTAACTACTTGGAAAAACTTAAGTATTATTTTTTAATGTTATAAATTTTAACCCTTTAAGTCTTATATAAGAAACACACTTCCAAATTAATACCAAAAGACATCTTTTTTAAAACTTTTAAGTTAAAAAATATAAAAGTACCTGGTATTTAAAAAGACTAGACAGCAATTTTTAAAAGACAAAACAGTAATAAAATCATACTTTTAATTTGCTACAATAATTCTTTTTCTTTAAAATATCTCTTTGATGCTGTTTCTCCCAATGAAAAATTACTAAAAATAGCTTTCCAACATGAAAAATACATCAGGGGCTCCTTGGGAGCTATGAATAATGGGTATACTTCTCAGTGACAAACTAGTGAAAGCGATGAAGCAGTGGTTGCATCCGACTTTTATATGTTCATGCATGTGGTAATGCAAACACAAATGCTTGATCCTGAAGTCTCAAGAAAATATTTCCAGTTTGGCCTGTAAAGAACAAAAACCAGGAAAAATTTCTCTCTTTGCCAGAGTGATCTCATCAGCTTTAAATCCAGCACTGCAAAATTGTGAAATGATATAACATACAGTTTCACTATAATTCTTCAATTTACAGACCACAGCAAATGCTGACTTCTTCTTCAAAAGGAATGTAGGGTGTGTGTGTGTGTGTGCATGTGTGTGTGTATGTATTCTGTGCTTTTTTAATTTTTAGAAAGTTATAAAGATTTGATTTAACCATTAGAACTTAGTCCTGTCTGCAAAGAGATCCCCAAGTTCTGTCATTCTGCATTATAATGCCAAAAAAAGAGTAAATAAAAAAGAAGATGAAAAAGTAGAAAAACAAAGGAAAGATTTCCTACTATTCTTTTCATTGAGAATATAACGATTATAATGATTTGTACTCCCATGCAATTAAACATATTTCAAAAGTGAACATATTGCTGAATTCAGTCATGAAATCATGTTTCTTTTGGTTTATCTAAAATATCCAATTTATCTTATAAATATCAGGCAATATTTATATATTTATCGCAATCTTTATGAATGTTGTCTTGTTTCAAGGTGGGTTGAAATGATTGTTCCATTGTTGGATCAGTATATTGAAACTGTGCATAAGGTTTCTATGGTTTTATGAAATCATAGTTGCAACAAGATAAAGTTTCAAATTTCTAGGAGTTGATCTAAATACCTATTTAAATAATAAATTCAGTAAAAGACACAACAATTTGCAATGAAAGCATGTAAAATGTCATAGAAATCTCAAATAAATAGTAATGCTTGGAGCATTATATATCCTAAATAAAAAAATTGTCATTTTGGAAGTGAAGGAAAATTTAAGTAGATTTTCTAGCCAGTAAATTTTTTAAACATTAAAATTTTCAATGTAAGTCACAATTTCCAAGATTTATATTGGAAAAAATGCTCAGCAAGAAAAATATTGTCAGCATTTTTAGTTACTCAGCTAATGAAAATCTAATTTTAATGCATATAAAAATAGTCACATTTTGCTATTAGAAAGTGTTCTTCCTTTCTCCAATATAAATAAATAGTCATACACACTAAAACAGAACTTTAAAGGAAATGAGGAGAAGACAGGACAGGAGGAGAAAAGAGAAGCAATCTCATACCCTTTCCTTCAGAGATCCAATATGCATATTAGGCAACATATCCTTTGACAAACTTCAAACCACACAGACTGCATGTTTAAGGAACCCACTGAATAAAAATTTGTAGTTATCAATTTCCAAGGTACTAATGTAGTAGTTTTCTGGGAATTATCAAAGGCAGATAACATACTGCCTCATGGTAAAATATTAACTTTAGAAAAGAGTAAACACTTCAAGCAGCAGGAATTGGAAGAGTAAATTTTCTCTAAATTCTTCACCAAACTATATAACATTTCAGGATACAGCAAAAGAATTCCAAGACATAAAACCACACTAAATTCTAAGGTTTTACATTCTCATAATGTGTCATTCTAAAACAGGGGTCGGGAACCTTTTTGGCTGAGAGTCATGAATACATATTTTAAAATGTAATTCTGTGAGAGCCATACAGTATGTCTGACAATAAATACAAGTAAATGTGTGTATTTTATGAAAGACCAACACTTTTAAAGTACAACAAGTCTGAATTCTTTTTAATAACATTGTTATGCTGTTGCTAACCAGTGATGAATAAAGTACTTCTTACCATTAATGTGACTTCTGGTGCTGCATGGTTTTGCTGATAGCTTTGTAGTCTGGTTGATACATGGTGAGGTTATGCTTCATGCAGGCGTTGAGACTTCCATCCATTAAACGTAATCATAGGTTGGTCTTAATCTACTTTAGATATGAGAAAGACTGCTTACATGCATACGTAGGGCCAAACATTGTCAGTACAGCAACACTTAAACGCTGCAGTGTGTGGTATGTGATGGGAAGCACGTTCCAAGTTTTGACAATCAGCTGGTCCATGAGTTGAAGTTTTTTCATTTTTCCCCACTTGTGTTTGCTCACCAACTCTGCTTACTGTCGTGCAAGTCTTTCCAAATCTTCATTCAGTGACTTGAACTTATTCACCCACATGTCTGAGGCCTTCAGGTCAGCAGCTTGTAGCTCAAAATCTCTGACGGAGACACCGGGATGTAACTCAGGTCGGCGCTGTCCACTGCACACTCATGTGTATGGGTGATGAACTTAAAAAGACAAGTGTGCTCACAAAATTCTTCAAAGCACTCTTTGAATGACTGCAGGAGATTAGATGTGAAGCCTGCTAGCTGCTGGAGGTCAAGATGTTGAGCAGGTTCATTTGCTGTGCATGCATCATTAAACTCTCCCAGTTTTTCAAAGTGTAGTAAACAACCTGTTTCAATGTTGGCGATGAAGGGTTCCAGCATGTTTTCAAATGCAAACACTGCTTGTTTAAGGGATAAGACTGTATTTCCAACCCTTGCGTTTTTACATTGAGCTGGTTCAGATGTTCAGTCATGTCCACGAGATAGTAGAACTTCAGGAGACACTCAGTGTTAGCTAACTCAGGATGCTCGATGTATTTCGTTTCAAGAAAAGTCTGGATTTCACTCAGACAAGCCGCGAAATGGGTGAGCACCTTCCCTCTTGACAACCAACGCACATTGCTGTGCAGAAGCAGACTAGGATAATTATTCCCACTTCATCCAGCAGTGTTTTAGACTGGTGATCATTTAAAGCTCGGGCAAAAATAAAGTTGACCACCCGAATGACCAGCAACATCACCTCACCAAGCTGCTCACCACACATCTGAGCACAAAGCGCCTCCTGATGTAGGATGCAGTGAAAATGTAGGATGGGTCTCTTTTCAAGTTCATGAAGAAGCATACAAATCCTTTTTTCCTCAGAGCACCATCAGTACACACTGAAATAAGTTTATCCATAGGTAGATTTTTTTTCTTTAGCGAAGTCAGTAAAAGACTGGAATAAATCCTCCCCTCTTGTCTCTTTCATAGGCAAAACAGCAAGGCTTTCCTCATGAAGTGTGTCACCAACAGCACACCTTGCAATCACGCTGAACTGGGATAAATGGCTTACATCTGTTGACTCATCCAAAGCAAGAGAAAAGAATGGTGCTGCATTTATGTCCTTCACTTGTGTTGCCTCAATTTGATTTGCCATCATGATGGTACTATTGTGAACAGTTCTTGCCAACAGAGGCATGTCTTTTATTTGTTTGATTATCTTGTCTTTATTCGAAAAGTTGTCAAAAAGTTCATTGGCAACATCAAGCATGAATGTTTTGGCATACTCCCCATCTGTGAATGGCTTTCTGTTTCTCACAATTGCTAAAGCACCAGCAAAGCTAGCCAAATTCCCGTCACCTTGTTGGGTTCAAAAACGGAGTTGCTGCTGACTAGTTTGCACTCTGCACAGTAACTCTTGACATGCTTTCTTCCTGCTGTCTCTCGCTGGATATTTCGATGCAAATGTAGTATGGCATGTGTCGAAGTTCCGATTTATATTTGACCTTTTCATTGATGCAATTTTATCATTGCATATTAGACACACTACAGAACCTGCTCTCTCCACAAAGGCAAATTCCTCTGTTCATTCCTGCTGAAAAGTACGATACTCCTCATCTTTTTTTCTTTAGCCATCTTCTTTGTCAAAAGGGTTTCTGCAATTAGCTAGCTGACTACTTGATTAAAAGGAGGGAAGTTTACTTCCTGACCTCACAACAACCCATGTACGTTACATGTTATCCAATAAAAATTTGGTGTTGTCCCGGAGGACAGCTGTGATTGGCTCCTGTCACCCGCACCCATGAACATGAGCAGTAGAAAATGAATGTATTGTAATACATAAGAATGTTTTATATTTTTCACATTATTATTTTTTTTATTAAAGATTTGTCTGTGAGCCAGATGCAGCCATCAAAAGAGCCACATCTGGCTCACGAGCCATAGGTTCCTGACACCTGCCTCAGGCTATAAGGACCCCGCCAGCTTATAGCTTGTCTCCCACACCCAAACTATAAGCGAGCAAATATAAACATCATATTTGCAAACTTATTTGACCTACATTCCACCCAATTTGCTCACTTTACAATCTAAAGTACAGGTATTCCTGCACAAGGGAATTAGGCACATTACACAAATTACAACAACAGCACAAATCATACAGTTTCAGCAATTACAAAGGCACATTTTACCAGTCTTTGAGTGCTTTGCTAAAATCGCAAAATATTCTCGGACTTCTTTCTAGCCATATGAAAAGCTGCTGGGTCAGGGGGAGGGCCTCCAGCAAAGCCACGCCCTGCCCCCATCAGGTTATTTCACATTGTCCAAAATCTGTAAGTCCATGCAACAAAGGAGCTAGTGTCTACTCCAGGCATAGTACAGAGGGGCCTCAGCACATGGGGCCTCAGCTCCCCGCCAATCCCTGCCGTCCTGGCAGGTTTTACACCATCCCAAGGAGGAGCACATGGCAATGGCAGTCACCATTTCCATCTCTGCTCTGGAGAGCATGATGGCATCCACCCTTATGTCCCCAAATCACAGACCTACCAGGGGCATAGTAGGTACTCCTTGCTTCTGGGCTCTCAACTTCTGGAGACTGTGGACAGCATATTTAGCCTTCTCATTCTCAGTAGAGGAGCTGGAAATGCCAGCTCCCATTGCTGGGCTTGAGCCCTGTGCTACTGCCACCTGCCACCCTGCAGGCCTTGCAGCCCTGGCCCTGGCGTCAGCCCCAGCCTCCTGCCACTGCTGGCTTTCCACAATGTCGAAGATAATCTGCAACTCATAAACCTGCAATTCCTTTTCCAGTGGCGGCTCCATTTCCAAGAAAATCTCACGAACCTGGTTGGCCTCCTTCTCTGGTGCTTGCTCCAGCTCCAAGGTTGGAATTGCTTTCTTCCACATTTGCTCCAGCTCCTTCCACTGCTCAGTTTGCAGGTCCCAGGCAGCCTCTTCCACAGAGCTCTAGGTTTCCTCATGCATGACTGTAAAAGTCAGCCAGCCACAGCCCCCAAAAGAACACCCATGGGGAACTATTACAGCAGCCAGTCCTATACTCCGTTGCTCAAAGGTGGTGGTGGCTCCATACCAATATGATCCAAATCCTGCCACAGACTATGTCAAATATAAATCCAGTAGCCACCGCCACCATTACACCTGCCTGGCCCGTGCAGGTTCACATTTGATTTGGACAAATGGTAATGAAACAATGGAGCCAAGAGCTGGTGGGACCTACCCTACACCTGATCATCCTCCAGAGAATCACTAATCACCTTCAATAGGTTAGCAGCAGTGACTGTGCACTCTCCACAGGTGTGGGGAGTGATCCCTATGGAAGTGGTAGCTGCGTCACCCTCCACAAGTTGTGGGGAATGGGCCCCATGGGTTTGAGTGAGGAGTGGTGACTCATCACTCTCCACAGGTGTATGGGAGGTTGTGTGAAAGAGAATAAATGTGGATTGAACAAGATGGACACCAGGAGAGGGTTCTGACTCTCCCACAGGGCCGAAGCGAGTGTTGGGTCCACTCCAAATTTCCCCTATACTTCCCCAATTCCTTCGTGTGGCGTAATTGTTGTGTGTCATGGGAGACATAGAAGGTTCACAGAGGAAACCTGCTCCTTTAGGCACAATGGTCAAGAATTTTAAGAAAGGGCACTCAGGGGATTACAAGGTTACTATGTCCCTGGGGAAATTGAGGACCTTGTGTGAATTAGAATAGTCCACTGTTGGGAAAACGAATTTGTAAAATTTGTGTTTTTGAGTTTGTTCACTTTTTTTTAAAATAATTGAATGTGATTATATTTTTTGATACACAATTTAGATACAGTCAAAAGATTAAAATAACAAAAAAGAACCACAGTATTTTGTTTGTAATGCAGGAGAAAAGTTTTATCATCTTTTGTCATAAAAGAGGCCTTCTAGAAACAGTTAACGAAGACACTAAAAGAATCCAAGCAAATGGAAAACAAGAAAGTAAAATAATACATGTGACAATTCAGTAAGAATGATGTCTCTGCAATGTCACTGTCCAAGGATAAAAACTCTGATGTCTCATGGTGTGCAGTTGAAAGTCTGAGAAACATCAGGAGACAGACTGATGAGGTGTGTGTGTCCACAATTAAGGGGTCACAGACAGTTTTGATTCAAAATATAAAAATTTTTTGGGATTTTATTGTTTAAAATGGCACTGGACAGCCACATATGTGCTTGCAATCAGAGCAGGGCAGTTTGCAAATTGCGGAATGCATTCCTGCTTGAGAGGGTCCATTGTTTTGCTAATGTTTTCTGGAGAAGAGGCAGAGAAAGAAGCCATGTTGTCAGGGAAAGAGAAGATGTAGTAGGTAGTACTAGAGATCCAGGCCACCCAAATCAGTTTCCTTATATAGACACTTGATTTACACTAGTTTTGCAACTTCCCCTTTGGCTTAGAGGCCAAGTATTGATAACAAAGGCAGGGAAGCATTCCACCAATCTTGGAGAGACGCCACCACAGGCCAGTGCCAGAAATTTTAACCCCTAGTGAATCAGAAGAAGCATAAACTTTGCCTCCTCCACCATCTACACCTGGCTCCTTGTCCACCCCAGAGACTACTACTGACTCAGGCCCATCAAGCCCCAGTATAAGCTCACCAGGATGGCAGGCACCTCTCACTGCTTCGCTAAAACAAGTGCAGGCTTCCCCTCCTAAATGGGGAGCTGTGCTCAAAGATAGTGCATAAAGTGCAGATTATTTTGAGAGGAATGAGAAAGACAGTGAAGTAGCCAACAAGATTTATGCCAACAAAGACGTTGCAAACAGGCAGGAAGGTAAGTTCTGAATGAAGAAAAAAACAGCTCATAGCTGCCACCCTTCTGTACAAGGGCAAAGGAAAGCCTCGCCCATTTAAAAATGGGAAGAAGATAGGCAAGAAAAAAAAGAAAAGAATAGTCAGGCAGGGCCCCTTGCGGCATGATCAGTGTGCCACATGCCAGGAAACAGATCATTGGAAAAATAACTGTCCCAGGCGGGACAAGGGGAAGGCGTGCTTACCGTCTGCCTCCAAAGGGGAAGACACACTGTCAACATAGCTGGGGAGTACCTCTTGCATTGAGGGCGACCGGACTCAGGGGCACCCGATGAGTCTATGGTCCATATGATAGTAGGGGGCCAACAGATGACTTCCTGACAGATACAGGGGCTGAACACTTGGTGGTGACTCGGTCAGTAGTGCCATTCTCCACCCATAGGGTGGATATTGTAGGAGCCATAGGAAAACAGGCAGAACAGAGGTTGTGTCTGCCCCGTGAATGTACAATATGAGGTTATGCATCAGTTTTGTAAATGTCTGACTGACCTGGGGCATGATCTGCTATGCAAACTAAGGGCTATTATCTCTTTTGCTGATGATGATCAGCTGGACTTGCAGGTGCCTAAGCCTAAGCTTGTTTTAACTATAATCATTTCCAGGGAGGAGGAATAGAGAATTTTTGCTACTTAGCCTGGAAGCCACTCAGTCAGAGGCTAATCTAGAAATGGCCTGGGTGTACGTAGAAGATACTCCCTCTCCCCCAGGCTGGCAATAAATCAAGTGCCTAGACAGAGTTAAAGCCTGAAGTACTGCCTGTTAGCCAAAGACAACACTTGATTCCTAGGGAAGCCTTGGAAGGAATACGGGTGCATTTATTTACAAAGACTCCAGGAGCGTGGCACTGTTATTAAGTGCCATTCATCCTGGAATACTCCTTTGCTCCCCATCAGAAAACCGGAAACTAATGATTATTGGCCAGTACAGGACTTGAGAGTAATAAATGAGGCAGCAGTGACTCTGAACCTAACAGTACCAAACCCCTAACCTCTCTGTCCAAGTCTCCTGGTTCACTTGCTTGGACTTGAAAGGTGCCTTTTTAGTAAGACTGGCTCTGGAGGCCGGGAGCTGTTTGCCTTCCACTGGGAGGTCCCAGCTACAGGGGCAAAGGGACAGTACACTTGGACTAGACTCCTGCAAGGGTTCAAGAACTCTTCCACTGTTGGGCAGATAAAATATATTATGCTCACTTTGTTAAAGATGGAGCTGCCCACATGGAAGCCCGTCACCCAGGTGTATTATTTGCCCTTATGCTTGTGATGGCTGTGGGGGAAAAGTTGTAATGTGGGGAGGCCGGGTCGTCATAGCCTAGGGCTTAGTTTAAGAGTAAGCTTTTCCCCACACCCTTGACTGATTGGATAATGTAGGGTGGTGCACTCTCTTGAGGAATCCCATTATGCCTCAGATGGGTGGCTTTGTATCAGAGACTTTCTTGTATGTATAATTGGATTAAAGGTTTGGATTTTCTAGGCTATAAACTGGGGCAGTCTGGGAGCTTGATCTCTCTCTATCTTGGTTCCTGAGTTCCTGAGGTTAGTATTAGAGAGGAGAGCAGAGTAAGGCCACGTGGAGGAGAAGTAGCCAAGATGGCAGAGTGCTGAGGAAGAAGCCAGTTTGTTAAGAGTTTGTGCAGGAGGAGATGGGAAACAGAGGTGAATAAGTCTGGTGAGCTAGAAACCTTTGATTCTAGGAAACTCGGATAAGTCAGTAGCTTTGTGAGCACTGAATGTGTGGGTTTTGGAGCCCAGTGTGTGTTTTTGCTTGCCTGCCGGGTGCAAGCTGGAATTAAAGTTGATGGCTCACCAGTTCGTGGCTCCTGTGTTTCATTACCGACTGTTCGAATGCAATGGGAATCTGCATGGGTCAGGCTGCTGTGATAGTGGCCTCGGCCACAGGCTTTACATCCACCATCTTTGGGGAGGCCCTTGCTCTTGACTTTCAGCAGTTTCCTGCACAGGACATTTAATGTGTTCTCCTTCAGTACGTGGATGACCTGTTGCTGGGTCATGAGACTCTCCAAGGATGTGCTTGAGGAATGGACGAGCTTCTACGCCATCTAGAGAAGAATAGATACTAGGTCTCAAAGAAGAAGGCCCAGATCTGCCAAAGGCAGGTAAAATACTTGGGATTAATTCTCCAACAGGGGGAGAGAAGGTTAGGAGTTCCTGGTGCAGTAGGATTCTGTCGTTTGTGGATCCCCAACTTTGCAGTACTGGCCAAATCCTCTATGAAATCACAAAGAGGGGAGAAAAAAAGCCCATGGGCTGGGGGCCAGACAGGACTGTGCTCTTCAGAATCTTAAAAAGAAATCACAAGTTTCCCCAGCACTAGGTCTTCCTAACCTAGCGAAATCTTTTGTGCTGTACATCTCGAAGAAGAACAAGATAGCAGTGGGTGTCTTAGCCCAGGACTTAGGGTCATAGTCTCGACCAGTGGCTTGCCAGACAGTTGGACAGAGTTACTGGGAACTGGTAGCCATGCTTGGGGGCCTTGGCAGCTGCAGCAGTGTTGGCACAGGAGGCAGACAGGCTGACTTTGGTACAGGGCTTGGAGATGCAGGTGCCTTGTACAGTAGTAGCTCTGATGAGTAAAGGAGGGCATCGTTGGCTCACAAATGTCCATTTCACTAAATACCAGAGTTTACTCTGCAAAAACCCAACGTTGGCAATAGAGGTGTATACCACTTTAAACCCAGCGATGCTGCTCCCAGTAGAGAAGGGAGAGCAGCAGCACAACTGCCAGCCATCTAGGCATGTAAGACCAACCCATAAGAGACCCAGGTTGGGAGCTGTATGTGGATAGAAGTGGTTCTGTCAACTCACCAGGGGAAAGGCAAGCAGGGTATGCACTAGTGACTTTAACAGAGACTGTGTAGACATGGCTTTTGCCCCAAGGAACTTCTGCTCAGCAGGCAGAACTCACTGCTCTAATTCAGGCCCTAGAGCTCAGTAAAGAAATAAAGTGAACGTTTTTTACTGATTCTCGCTTTGGATTTCTTACTCTGCAAGTCCATGGAGCCATATATAAGGAAAGAGGACTCCTCACAGCTGGGGGCAAGGACCTTAAATATCCCGGAAAAATTCTTCAGCTGCTGGAAGCAGGCTGGAAGCAGTCTGGAAGCCAAAACAGCAGTAATCCACTGCCAAAGACACCAGAAGGCAAGATAGGTAGAGAAGCCTATCCCACCCAAACTGAAAAGGCACTACTCAGAGAAGTCGTTCCAAGATTTGGACTGCCACTTCAGGTAGGCTCTGACAACGGCCTGGCCTTTGTGGCTAAGGTAGTACAAGCACTGAACATCACCTGGAAGCTTCACGCAGCATACAGACCTCAGAGTTCAGGAAAGGTAGAACACATAAATAGAACTCTGAAGTTAGGGTGTAAAGCCAGTGGCCAAGGCCACCATCAGAGCCGCCTGGCCAGTGCAGGTTAACATTGGATTCAAATAGTCGGTAATGAAACAACGGAGCCAAGAACTGGTGAGCCATCAGCTTTAATTCTAGCTTTCACCTGGCGGGCAAGCAAAAACACACACTGGCGCCAAAACCCACTCACTCAGTGCTCACTGAACTACTGACTTATCCGAGTTTCCTAGCATCAAAGGTTTCTAGCTCACCAGACTTATTCACCTCTGTTCCCCATCCCCTTCTCCAGCACAAACTCTGCAAAAACTGGCTTCTTCTTCAGCACTCCGCCATCTTAGATGTTTCTCCTGGCGTTCATGTGGCCTTACTCTGCTTTCCTCTCTAATACTAACCTCAGGAACCCAGAGAGAGAAAGCTCCCAGCCTGCCCCACTTTATAGTGTAGAAATCCCAACCTTTAATCCAATCTACAAACAAGGAAGTCTCTGATACAAAATCACTTATCTGAGGCACAATGGGAGGATTCCTCAGGAGAGCGCACCATCCCACATTATCCAATCAGTCAAGGGTATGGGGAAAAGCTTACTCTTAAAACTTGCACGTGGGCAGCACCATCTTTAACAAAGTGAGCATAATATATTTTATCTGCCCAACATAGGGCTTAGCAAATTATGTCAGAAAACAGGTGTTAAATGGGTGTAAGCTTTACCTTTAATTCTGTTTAAAATTCAGTGCACTCCCTCCAAGAACACCAGATATTCACCTATGAGTTATTATTATGCAATAGGCCTTCCACAGTATTATGTAGTTTGCCAGGGACTCCCGAAATTAGGAGAAACAGAACTACATAGACAAGTAGAAGCTTCAGGCAAGGTGGCCAGTGCCATATCCAAGTGGGTGCTAGATAGGGCTATGATCAGTTTGTTTGCCCCTTTCCATTCTTTTTCTATAGGAAATCAAATGTGGGTCAAGGATTGGAATCCAGGTCTCCTCAGACCCAGGTGGAAAGGACCCTACACTGTGATCCTGACCACGACCACTGCTGCCAAGGTAGAAGGTATACCCACCTGGATTCACCACAGCCGGCTGAGGCCTGCAGTCCCAGTGGAGAAGCCCTCATAGACAACAGAAACTGACCCTGCCAATCCTTATAAGTTGATCCTGAGAAGTACAACATGGCCTGCTCCAGCCACAAATCAGACCTGATTGATCCACGCATGACTGAAGCCGGAGGAACCTCATCACGGGGCTCCTTATAATTGGACTCTGTAGAGGTCAAAGGAAAGCCAGAATAAGTCATTTTAAATTTTGTGTAAATTGCAGAAAGTTCATACAGGTTATAGAAGGTTTGTTAAAAAAATAATAATAATAAGGAGAGACTCCAGTATAATAAAAACTTCTGGAGGTCTCAAAGGGAAAATGAAGGAGAAACCAGAAGAATGCAGAAGAGAGGGGGGTGGCCTGCAATGTCTGGGGTCTAACACTCCAGCCTGAGACCTCGGTGTCCTTTTTTTTTTTTTTTACGCGGACAGAGAGTCAGAGAGAGGGATAAATAGGGACAGACAGACAGGAACCAAGAGAGATGAGAAGCATCAATTGTCAGTTTTTCGTTGCGACATCTGAGTTGTTCATTGATTGCTTTCTCATATGTGCCTTTACTGTGGGTCTTCAGCAGACCAAGCAACCCCTTGCTCAAGCCAGATGAGCCCACGCTCAAGCTGGCGACCTCAGGGCCTCGAACCTGGGTCCTCCGCATCTTGGCCCGACACTCTATCCACTGCGCCACCGCCTGGTCAGGCTGACCTCAGTGTTTTTGACTGAGGAAACAAGGCCAGACAGAAATGTTTGAAAAATAACAAACCCTGAGTGTGGACCTTGCTGGTTATCAGTTCCTTGAAATGAACTGCAGCTCTAGTAAGAAGAATGAGTGAGAGGATTGTGAAAGATAGGATTATCAAGGACAGACCCTGCAGCTACCTCTTCCCCTCTACGCCCTAAGACATGAAAGTCACCTAGGCTTGCAAACAAAAAAGTCACAGAAATCAGGTATTTGCCAAGTGAAAGCTAAAGCTGTAAAGGTATATAAGATGTAAGAATTCTAACTTCGGAGAGCACATGCTTTGGTTGCCTCTGTTGGGGACACACTGCCTCGCTGGCTGAATAAATACTACTTCCTTCATCAAGCTGTCTGGGCATTATTGTTCTCCTTTGATTCCTGCAAGATTAATTTTCTTTGTATATCTACAGAGTCTGAACAAATTTCTATGGATATTGTGTAGTGGGCTCAAGTGTGGTGCCTGTGGATTGAGCTCCAAGGGAATCTTGCCTCCCAAATCATCTCAAACCTTCTTACATGTGTTGGTTTCTCTCCCCAGCTGCCTAAAACAGCCATGAGGACTCAGAGCACTGGTAACCAGCCTTCATGTGCGCATCCCCAGACGAGTCAATTTTTTCATTACAGTTGAATTTGGAAGTCCCTGTGGGGCGATGTACACATCATGAGCGATACCCTCTCAACACCTCCACAGAGATTCTTTCTTTTTTTTTTACAGAGACACAGAGATTCAGAGAGAGGGACAGATAGGGACAGACAGACAGGAATGGAGAGAGATGAGAAACATTAATAATCAGCTTTTTGTTGTGGCACTTTAGTTTTTCATTGATTGCTTCCTCATATGTGTCTTGACCATGGGGCTAAAGCAGATCGAGTGACCCCTTGCTCAAGCCAGTGACCTTGGGTCTAAGCTGGTAAGCTTCTTTTTTTTTCTCAAACCAGATGAGCCTAGGCTCAAGCTGGCAACCTTGGGGGTCTCGAACCTGGGTCCTCCGCATCCCAGTCCGACACTCTATTCACTGTGCAACTGCCTGGTTAGGCTCCAGAGATTTTTAGTCAGCTAAATATATCCGAGATTTGGGCCAGGGAGGAAGTGCCCCTTATCTTCAGAGCTGAACCAGTTCAGGCTCTCCTTTATCTATCAAAGGTTTTTTTTTCATCTTGCAGTTAAGTAGTTCCAATTGAAAAAGGTCGAAATTAAAACCAGCCATCCAAGCCCTGGCTGGCTGGCTCAGTGGTAGAACTTCGGCCCGGTGTGAAAAGTTCCAGGTTTGATTCCTGGTCAGGGCACACAGGAGAAGCGCCCATTTGCTTCTCCACCCTTTCTCCTTTCCTTTCTCTCTATCTCTCTCTCCCCATCCTGCAGCCAAGGCTCCATTGGAGCAATGTCGACCCGGGCGCTGAGGATGGCCCCATGGCCTCTGCCTCAGGTGCTAGAATGGCTCCGGCTGCGATGGGGCAACACCCCAGATGGGCAGAGCATCGCCCCCTGGTGGACTTGCCAAGTGGATCCTGGTCAGGCGCATGCGGAGTCTGCCTGACTGCCTCCCCGCTGCTCACGTCAGTAAAATACAAACAAAACAAAACAACAACAATAAAAAAACCAGCCATCAATTGTTCATCAATGTTTTACAGACAGTTTTACACAAAAACAAGACAATTATGATACAGAGACACAAGTACAACACATAAATAAATTTGCTTAATTCTAATAATGGAGTTGCTACTTGCCCCCGCTCTGAGGACAAAGAACACAGCAAGGCAAGACATCATAGAATGAAAACCAAGGAACAAGTTTTGAATTCCATTCTATTTAAATTTAAATGATTGCTCCTTACATATTTCAATTTTAAAGCAATAATGCAGGAATTAAACTATTTATTTAGTTCAATGTCAGAGCCAGCATTCCAATTTTTGCATGCAAGAATTTCATTCAGGCCTCAAAAAAGTCACATGTTGGCTATTCTCAGTTGATATTATTTTATAGATTTATAAGCATAGTGTTGGGCAGATAAAATATGTTATGCTCACTTTGTTAAAGATGGAGCTGCCCACATGGAAGCCCATCACCCAGGTGATATTATTTGCCCTTATGCTTGGGATGGGTGTGGGGGAAAGGCTGTAATGTAACCAGGCCAGGTCATTATAGCCTAAGGCTTAGTTTAAGAGTAAGCTCTTCCCCACACCCTTGACTGATTGGATGATGTAGGGTGGTGCACTCACCTGAGGAATCCCATTATGCCTCAGATGGGTGGCTTTGTATCAGAGACTTTCTTGTTTGTATAATTGGATTAAAGGTTTTGAATCTATGGTATAAAGTGGGGCAGACCAGTAGCTTGCTCTCTCTCGGTTTCTGAGATTGGTATAGAGAGGAGAGCAGATTAAGGGCACATGGAGGCCAGGAGAAGCAGTCAAGATGGCAGAGTGCTGAGGGAGAAGCACGTTTGTGGAGAGTTTGCGCTGGAGGAGATGGGGAACAGAGGTGAATAGGTCTGGTGAGCTAGAAACCTTTGATTCTAGGAAACTCGAATAAGTCAGTAGCTTTGTGAGCACTGAATGAGTGGGTTTTGGAGCCCAGTGTGTGTTTTTGCTTGCCTACCGGGTGCAAGCTAGAATTAAAGCTGATGGCTCACCAGTTCTTGGCTCCATTGTTTCATTACTGACTGTTCGAATCTAATGCGAACCTGCATGGGCCAGGCGGCTGTGATGGTGGCCCCGGCTACTGGCTTTACACATAGGTTGACCAATTAGTCAGAATTCATCCTAGGGAGACTATCCTTAAGAACGGACAGCGTTTACCCATTCTGTTACAATATCAGACAAAAACTAAACATAAACAAGAATCAGGCAAATCAGAGAGGAACCTGTTGTGGTGTTTATCACGTGTGTAGGCTTAATGTTGTAATGTTGTGGTGTTTATCACTTGTGTAGGCTTGTAATAAAATTAAGAAACTGAAAGCAACGGGGTTCCTGCAAGCAGTAGAAAAAGTTGAACAAACATCCTGTTATCTAACCGCGGACATTTGTCCACGTAGGTTGTAGGAGGGGTTTTTTTAAAGTAGCCAATGATTGTGTTTTTGCCCTAATCTGTACCTTTATCACGCCCCGTGTGACTGTCAGCCCATAGCTAACTGCCACATCTGCTTCTGTACGTTGCTTGCTTGCTTGGCTCTATATAACCAGTAGTCTGTAAGCAGCAGGCGCGACTCTCATTTGCAGCCCCTCTAGTTGATAAGGTGTTTCCGAATACCTAGAGAGTTCACCCCTGCGCAGGTTAAACTTGGCCAATAAAGTAACATCTTAAGTCCTGAAAGTCTCCGACGTCTGTTCTTGGCCCAGGGAATGCAACACTTGGGGCTCGTCCGGGATATCCCTTTGTGGAGTTTTGGTTCGGAGAACAGAAGGATGGCTCGAGCTGAGTAAATATTCACCTAGGATCCTCTTTTGGTTTGATTTCTGGGCTCCGGAGCAAACAATCCTGAGGTAGTAGGTGGGATGCTGCCAATAATCTACTCAGGACTTTCAGAAGCGGGACGCCGCTTTCTGAAATTTGGATATGCTAACCTTAGGCGTGACCGGTCACATTAGGTATCCTCTGCCCCGCGCTGTGCTGCATTCTCTGAGTGTGAATGACTGAGTTAGGTGTGAAAGGATTGAGTGTGTTCATTGTTTTGTTGCTGTGCATTGCCTGTCTCCTACCCTTCCTTGTCATCCCGAGATCACCTAAGATGGGGCAGCGGGAATCCGTACCTGAGTCACCTCTCGGATGCCTGTTGAAGAATTTTTCCGACTTCCAGAGAAGGGCCCAAGGGTACGGGGGGCCATACTCCGACCCCGAATTTCTCCGAAACCTGAGTCAGTTAGAATGGCCGTCGTTTAATGTAGGCTGGCCGTCAGAGGGAACTTTCGACCTCCCAACCTTGTTTACTGTTAGGGCCACCATTTACCCGACTCCCCACCCTGACCAATATCCATATATAGATGTATGGGTAGATATCGCCACTGAACGCCCAGGGTATATAAGAAAGTGTCTAAAAATTACCAAGGGAGGGAAAAGAGCAATATGCCTTACCGCAAATAGTGGCGTAGTTAGAGAAAAGGAAAAGAAAGAGGAGAACCACCGGTCCTCACAGCCAGGCAAACCATCTAAACTTTACCCTGTTTTGCCTGGGCCGCTGGAGGACCACCTAGACCCAGTGAATAGCCCTCCACCCTATCAGCGGCAGGAGGAACCAGATTCCTCAGGGCAGGACGCAGCGGAGCCCGCCTCATACCCGAAGGGGAGCAGTTTATGGAGCGGAGGCGCCGCCATTGTGCCTCCTCCTCCTTTGGCGGGAGGTGCCGCCATTTTGCCACCTCCTCCTTTGGGGGGAGGCGCCGCCATTTTGCCTCTTAGGGAGGCGCCACCGGCACCAGATGCTGGCCCACGAGCACCTCCTCGCCTCATCTATGTGCCTTTTTCCACCAGCGATTTGTATAATTGGAAGCATCAGAATCCTCCATTTTCTGAGAAACCGCAGGGATTAATATCCCTGCTTGAAACCATCTTTAGGACCCACCAGCCAACGTGGGATGATTGCCAGCAAGTCTTGCAAACTCTTTTCACTTCTGAAGAGAGGGATAGAATAATGAGAGAAGCAGCTAAGGCTGTTTTAGGTGATGGGGGGCGGGGGGGGGGGGAGTGGGGAAGTTGAGAACATACTCCCTTCAAAGCCCCCTACTTGGGATCCAAATACCTCTGGCGGAAGGGAAGCGCTCCTCCAGTACCGCCGGGCTCTACTACGGGGTTTAAAGGCAGCAGCCAGGAAACCAACTAACTTTAGTAAGGTAAGTGAGGTTATTCAGGGAAGGGAAGAATCCCCCGCCGCATTTTTAGAGCAGCTAATGGAGGCCTACCGGGTTTACACTCCTATAGATCCAGAGGCTGAAGAGAACCGCAGATTAGTGAATATAGCTTTCGTGACCCAGGCAGCTTCAGACATTAGGAAAAAACTCCAAAAGATTGAGGGATTTGAAGGAGAGAATAGAAGCAAGCTACTTGAGATAGCTCAGAAAGTATATGTGAACTGAGACGACCCGGAGGTAGGAAGAGCAAGAGAAGTTGCCAAGATCCTCCTGGCCGCCCAGAGGCCCCAAGGGAAGGGAGGGCAACAACGAGGCAAAGGAAGAGGTCCACGAGAGAAACGAGCAGACAAAGACCAGTGTGCATATTGCAAGGAAAGGGGACACTGGGAAAGGGAATGCCCGAAATTGAAGGCTGACAACCGAAAGAGAAGCCAGACCGCTGAAGTCTTACTCCAGACCTTAGACTGAGGGGCCAGGGCTCTATCTCAATTGGCTCCCCGGAGCCCATGGTCACATTGACAGTCGAAGGCAAGCCAATAGACTTCCTAATCCATACGGGAGCCACCTACTCAGTTTTAACAAAGCCGCAAGGGCAAATGCAAAAGGCAACTACAAAGATTGTAGGGGCAACGGGAAAGGCTGAAACCTACCCATGGGCAACTGCCAGGATTACTAATTTAGGACAAGGCACTATAACCCACTCATTCCTAGTAATTCCAGACTACATTCTAGTAAGTCCCTATCCCTTGTTGGGCTGAGATCTCTTGCAGAAGCTCCAGGCGACCATGATCTTCAAGCCGGGAGGCAGCAGTTCCCCCGAGCGGGGCAAAGAAGTCAGCCTAGAGGTAACTGTACCCCTGTCGGAAGAGTATCTGCTGGCGACCTTCCAGGAAGGTGAGAATGAAGCAGTTGGGGTTCCAAGAGAGCTACAGGAAAAGGTACCCAGGGTATGGGCTGAAACCAACCCACCTGGGCTGGCTGCCCACCTACTACCTGTCATAGTGCAATTACTTAGCACCGCCGCCCCGATACAGGTGAGGCAATACCCCATACCTGCACGGGCCAAACAAGGGATAGCACGGCACTTGAAGTGCCTATTAGAAACGGGCATCCTCCGCGAATGCCAATCCTCCTGGAATACCACCTTACTCCCGGTCCTAAAGCCTGGGACCCAGGACTCTCGCTCGGTGCAAGACTTGCAAGAAGTAAATGCTCGGGTAGAGACTATTCACCCCACGGTGCCGAACCCCTATACCTTGCTGAGTTCGTTGCCTCCTTCCTATACCTACTACACCATACTGGACTTAAAGGATGCCTTCTTTTGCATCCCATTGGCCCCTAGGAGCCAAGAGATATTTGCTTTGGAATGGAATGACCCAGAAAATGGACCAGTAGGGCAGTGTACATGGACAAGGCTTCCCCAAGGGTTTAAGAACTCCCCCACAATTTTCAATGCGGCCTTGAGCAAAGACTTGCAGAGCTTTTGCTCTACTCACCCGTCCATCATGTTGCTCCAATATGTAGATGACATCCTCATCGCTGTGGCCAACGAAGAGGAGTGCAAAGAGGCCATCCTCGACCTGCTCCAGGACCTCCAACAAATGGGATATCGGGTCTCAGCCAAGAAGGCCCAAATTGTCACCCAAACTGTAAGTTATCTGGGGTACAACTTACAAGGGGGACAAAGGACATTGTCTAGCCAGAGGATCCAAACTGTATTGCAGATCCTGGAGCCTGCCAACAAGAGACAAGCAAGGGAGTTCCTAGGAGCAGTAGGATATTGTAGACTCTGGATACTAGGGTTTGCAGAGCTGGCTCGGCCCTTGCATGAACTGACGCGAGGCAAAGAGGAACAATTTGTCTGGACAGAAAAGGAAAGAAAAGCTTTCCAAGCACTAAAAGAAGCCCTAGTGGCCGCCCCAGTGCTCGCCCTACCAAACATGGAAAAACCCTTTCAGTTGTACATTGCTGAGTAAGGAGGAATAGCCCTAGGGATCCTTAGCCAGGAGTGTGGGCCATGGAAGAGGCCTGTAGCTTACTTGTCTAAGAAGCTAGACCCTGTAGCGGCCAGATGGCCTACGTGTCTAAGGGCACTTGCAGCCACTTCCATCCTGGTTAAGGAAGCCAACAAGCTAACATTGGGGCAGGACTTACAAGTCATAGGGGAACACTATATAGAACAAGTGCTACGAGCCCCACCAGATAGATGGCTCTCAAATGCGCGGCTGACACAATATCAGGCGCAGCTACTGAACCCTCCAGCGGTACAGTTCCTCAAGACGGCAGCACTAAACCCTGCCACCCTGCTGCCCTTGCCAGACCCAACAGTGGTCCACAACTGTGGGCAAGTACTAGACATTGTCACCGGAGCCCGGCCGGATCTCAGAGATCAGGCTTATGAGAAAGCAGATCTCACCCTGTTCACAGACGGGAGCAGTTTTGTTAAAGATGGACAGCGGTATGCAGGAGCAGCAGTGACCACAGGAACTGAGGTTCTATGGCAAAAGGCACTGCCCGCGGGGACGTCTGCACAAAGGGCGGAACTAATAGGACTCGCTAAGGCCCTATGGATAGCGGAAGGTAAAACTGCTAACATCTATACAGATAGCCAATATGCCTTCGCTACTGCCCACGTTCATGGGGCTATATATAAAGAAAGAGGTCTACTGACAGCAGGAGGGAAGAATATTAAGAACTGTAGTGAAATCCTTGACCTCCTTGACGCCATCTGGCTACCGTCCAAAGTAGCCATAATCCACTGCAAGGGGTACTAAAAAGGGAACTCTCCTGTAATACAAGGCAACAACCTTGCAGATTCAGCGGCAAGAGAGGCAGCAACAGGACTGCCATTGATGCCTGCACCAGCACTACCTCCGGATCCTAAATACTCCCCAGAAGAACAAGAAGGGATGCAATTAAGAGGAAAGAAAAATCAGCAGGGATGGATAGAGCTCCCTGACTCCTGACTCTTTATCTACCCCAGGAAATAATAAGGGAAATAGTACGAGATATTCATACTAGTACTCACCTAGGGAAAAACAAGTTAGAATAACTTGTCAGGAAGCATTATTTAGGGCCCAACATCAGGGATATCGTCCACTCCATTGTCTCAAGATGCAACATTTGTGCCAGAGTAAATGCGCAAAATAGAAAGCTACCTCCCCTTGTGAGGTATCGGGGAAAAGCTCCGGGAGAACTATGGGAAATAGACTTTACTGAAATGACTTCCAGTAAATCAGGATACAGATATTTGCTAGTACTAGTAGACACCTATTCGGGCTGGGTAGAAGCATTCCCGACGAGAGGGGAAACTGCCTCCACCGTTTGTAAGATGTTGCTAAGAGAAATTATACCTCGGTATGGAATTCCCTTAGCTCTAGGGTCAGATAATGGGCCAGCATTTATATCCAAAATATCCCAAGAATTGGCCACCAAATTGGGTATTAATTGGAAACTACATTGTATTTATAGGCCTCAGAGTTCTGGACAGGTAGAAAGAATGAATAGGACTCTTAAAGAAACTATAATTAAGCTAAAGGAGGAGACCGGAGAAAACTGGGTTGAGCTACTCCCATTTGCCCTTTTTAGAATCAGGTGTACTCCTTACATTAATAACTGGACTCCTTATGAAATCCTGTTCGGTCAACCTGTGCCCATTGTACCTCGGTTAACCCGAGAGGAAATAGAAATGTCTAACCATAACTTCCTCAAGCCCCTACAGGTACTACAACAGATCCGGGGAGAAATAAGGAAACTAAGAGAACAGAAGGCAGCCGCCCCGGAGAACAACGCCCAAAAGCCCCCGCCACCAGATCCTGGACAGTGGGTGTGGATCCTTAATCACCGCCGAGGAAACCTAGAACCACGGTGGCAAGGACCGTTCCAGGTGCTGCTCAGCACTCCTTCTGCAGTCAGAATTGCCGAAAAACCTTATTGGATTCACCTCTCCCACATAAAACCAGCGGACGACCCAGGTGAGACTGAGAAATGGAGCATCCAAAAGGACCCGAATCAGCCCTTAAAGCTTACCTTCTTGCGGCGGTAGGATTGACATTTCCCTTATGGACAGCCGAGAGTGAGCAAGGACAGCAGGAATGGGTCCTAATTAGAACTTTAGACGGAACTATAATAGCCACCAACCACACTTGGGGTCAACCACCAACCATTATCTTGAGAACAGACCTATCACAGTTCTTTGATGAGAAGCTTTGCTATAATGGAGGGTTACATGACAAAAGTCCATGAGGGCCACATCCTTTAGAGGGGGTAGGTAGTATTGGGGGAAACATCTGTGAGAATAATGGGAACCATGATTTAAACCGGGATTTATGGTATACTAGTTTATATGTATGCCCAGAGCCCAGCCCGGGGAAAAGAAACTGTGGGACTGGCATAGATTATTATTGCAACAATTGGGGATGTGAAACAATAGTTCAACCAGAAGAGTGGGTACCAGGAGGGAGAAAAGATGAACATATTTCACTCAACAGGGACAAAAAGGAAAAGCCTCTGAATAGAGACGACCCTAAATGTGCCCAAGATAAGTGTAACCCGGTCTCCATTATAGTGTTAAACCCCAAAGACTCAGAATGGACAAAAGGACGGACCTGGGGTTTGCGATTATATATGACTGGGACAGATATAGGAACCCTCTTCACGGTTCGAAGACTTCCTTCCATGGGGAGACCCTTGTATCGCAAGAAGGGTGATTAATTAGGTGTCCTCCCGCCAAGGGCACCCAAGCCCACCCCAGCCATACTTAGGTCAAAGGTTCCAGAGGGACTAGACACTGTAGAAAACCAAACCCAATCTAGCACTCTCACACCGAATCCCCAAACACCCCCTTACTCCCATAACCAAAGGCTAGAGAAACCCCACCATCAGGGGATTTATGCTCTTGAGTTATTAGAAAAGGTCTTTCCCTTCTTCAATAAGACTCAGCCTAATCTAACTGAAGCTTGCTGGGTATGTTTAAGTCCTAGACCCCCATTTTATGTTGGGGTCGCAGTGAATTCTTCAGATACAGGAGAGCTAGCACTGTCACAGGTACACCTCACCCACGCAAGCTACCAGGAAAATCAACGGCAAGACCAAATAAATAAATGTTTCTTCGAAGGGACAATTACTCTTGCAGAAGTACATGGGAAAGGAACTTGTTACCTCCTAGCCAACTTCACCTTACAGGGATCAAACTTCAGTGACTATTGCCTAACAGAGGAAACGGTTTCCAGCCCCTCAGAGTCACTCACTGTCACCATAGCCCCTGACGGAGTATGGTTCATTTGTACCAAGGGTATATACAAGTGCCTAGTTCCCACCAGCGAGCCAGAATTATGTGTTAGTGCCTTTATTATTCCCCAAGTGTACCTTTATGGGGGAAATCCTGATTTCCTGCTGAAAAACCCTATGCAAGGGTCTGGACGAGCAAAGAGGGCGGCACCCTTGCTCATTCTATATTAGCGACCATAGGAATAGTAGGGTCAGCGGCCATTGGGTCAGGAGCATTAATACGGGGGGAACGAAGCCTAAGGCAACTGTCCCAGACCTTCTCTAGGGATATCTCGCTTTTACAAGACGTCATTTATCTAGAAAAGCAGGTAGATTCCTTAGCAGAAGTTGCTTTACAGAATAGAAGAGGGCTCGATTTGCTTCTCCTCCAACAGGGAGGACTTTGTGCTGCTCTAAGTGAAGAATGCTGCTTCTATGCCAACCATTCGGGTATAATTAGGGAAAGTATCAAGACCCTAGCTAAGAGGTTGAGGGACAGGGAAGAAGAGAACACATCCAATTGGTATGAGTCCTTTTTCAAGACATCGCCCTGGTTGACCACACTAGTGTCCACTATCGCAGGGCCCTTATTAATGCTCTTATTGGCCCTTACTTTAGGACCTATAATCCTGAATAAACTCCTCGCCTTCGTCAAAGATTGCATTGAAGGGATAAAGTTAATGGTCCTATCCCAACCCTACACTGTTCTCCCTACTATTGAGGAATAAAAGATTTAATTCATGACCCAACAGGAGTAGGGAATGTTGTGGTGTTTATCACTTGTGTAGGCTTGTAATAAAATTAAGAAACTGAAAGCAACGGGGTTCCTGCAAGCAGTAGAAAAAGTTGAACAAACATCCTGTTATCTAACCGCGGACATTTGTCCACGTAGGTTGTAGGAGGATTTTTTTAAAGCAGCCAATGATTGTGTTTTTGCCCTAATCTGTACCTTTGTTATCACGCCCCGTGTGACTGTCAGCCCATAGCTAACTGCCACATCTGCTTCTGTACGTTGCTTGCTTGCTTGGCTCTATATAACCAGTAGTCTGTAAGCAGCAGGCGCGACTCTCATTTGCAGCCCCTCTGGTGGGTAAGGTGTTCCCGAACACCTAGAGAGTTCGCCCCTGTGCAGGTTAAACTTGGCCAATAAAGTAACATCTTAAGTCCTGAAAGTCTCCGACATCTGTTCTTGGCCTGGCGAATGCAACAGAACCCATGGTTTTAGTGCACAACCAGACCAGAAGATGCCTGCCTGATCTCAGTCAGGGCATTTTGTGACAGGGGAGCTTGAGGATGGAACTAACAAAATCTTCTAGAGAAAATATACTCAGCAGCTGCATGGGAAATACTGTAGTCAGATCTTCCAGAGTCCCTTAATCTGTGACTAATTTCAAGGCAAAGAATAGGGACAAAACAAAATGATAGTTCAGAGGATTATAGTTAAAAGAATAAAGAAAATCAGAAAAATTCAGGATTGTACAATAACAGGGAGAACTGTACCTTTAATAGTATCTGGGTCTCCTAACATTAATTCTTCTCACAGGCAACTTCCTATTAAGGAAGGAGTATGACTCTTTCCAGGTCCTGGGGTAAGACGGGGAGCCAATGGCTCCTTGGAAGGCAAGGGAGGGGGAAGAGGTGTTTTGTCCTCCTTATGAGCCTCCAAGTCTTATTGTTGCTGTAACTGGTGTTTCAGGTTGACTAGGCTGAGATTCCTCTTTTACTTTCTGCTATCTTGTAAGAGGAAATAAAAAACTTTAATCTTCGTTCAAACTGCCTTTTCAAAACTTTACCTGCTTTTTCCCATTCGTAATCTAAGTTTCCCTCATGGGAGAACCATGGGCAGTGCTCTTGTACAGCAGCATGGAGCAAGTGCTGTAAATTTCTAACAGAAATGCACTGTAGCTAGGTGAGCTCCTGACCCTCCAAGAAACTTCTCTGTAACCTACATGCGTTGGTCCCATCCTCAAGGTGAGCAGGGATCATTCCTTACCAGAATTCCCTGTAAGATGTGGCAGCTAAACTATACTTCACGCATGGATTCCACATGATCACATTGGGGGTCACCACTTGTAGTGCTCCAGCCCGCTGGGAACTACCAGTGACTCATGGAAAAAACCTACTCAAGACACAAACTCGCCCAACTAGGCGGTGGCGCAATGGATACAGCGTCAGACTGGGATGTGGAAGACCCAGGTTCAAGACCTCGAGCTCACCAGCTTGAGCACGGACCCATCTGGCTTGAACAAAGGCTCGTCAGATTGGACCCAAGGTCGCTGGCTCCAGCAAGGGGTTGCTCGGTCTGCTGAAGGCCCGCAGTCAAGGCACATGTGAGAAAGCAATCAATGAACAACTATGGTGTTGCAACGGTAATGAAAAACTAATGATTGATGCTTCTCACCTCTCTCCGTTCCTGTCTGTCTGTCCCTATCTATCCCTCTCTCTGACTCTCTCTGTCCCTGTAAAAAAAAAATAAAGAAAATTAAAAAAAAAAAGACACTTATGTCAAGAGGAAGAGGAGGAGGCCTGCCAAGAGAGGCAAAGAGGACCTTCTGAATCTCTTTCTCCCTTAGCTTTTATTATCAGAAGCAGAACAGAGGTAATAGTATTATAAGGGAGGGAGGTCAGGTGAAAAGGGAAGAATGATTAATGGCCCTTTTGCTGACATGGAGAAAGAACTATATTGGTCAGTCTTTTAATTCTTTTCTTTTGCTAATTAACAAGCACAAAGGAAGGAGCAATCCATAACCTCTAAGCTAATTTTCTAAAGCCTGTTCATATGCATTCCTTGATGTCTGCACGAAGATCACCCACTCACACTTTTTTGGTGTTTGCATCCAAAAGAAATTCACTCAGGGCTTTTAACTAAAGTTCTATAATCCAAGGCATAGAGGGTTCAAAGTTAAGTGGGTGATTCCCTACAATAAAGTATTATGCAAAATTCCCTTATGCTGATACCAGCTACAGGAATAACTATGGATTAAGTCAGATCTCTTTGGGGAATAGAATATAGAATTTTCCATACTATACTTAGATAACAGGATCTGCCTGGTTCCTTGGCTAAAAGCTGGATGACCTTAGAAAAGAAAAAATATTTTAAGAGACCTTTCTAAGACTGGTAGAAACTTGAATATTCTTGCCAGTGAACCAGCTAAAGTACAGTGTGTCCGTAAAGTCATGGTGCACTTTTGACAGGTCACAGGAAACCAACAAAAGACTATAGAAATGTGAAATCTGCACCAAATAAAAGGAAAACCCTCCCAGTTTCTGCAGGATGATGTGGCAGCATGTGCACATGCGCAGATGATGACGTAACACCATGTATACAGCAGAGCAGTCCACGGCCATGACAGTCGAGATGTGGACGGTACAGAGGAAAGTTCAGTGTGTTCTGTGGCTCACTAAATTCGAATCCGTGGCCAAAGTGCAACGTGAATATCATTGGCGCATTTATAATGAAGCGTCACCAAATAGGAATAACATTACTCGGTGGGATAAGCAGTTGAAGGAAACTGGCAGTTTGGTGGAGAAAACCCATTCTGGTAGGCCATTAGTCAGTGACGAGTCTGTAGAAGCTGTACGGGATAGCTACCTAAGGAGTCCTAAAAAATCTGTGCAGGCGTGTGCTCGACAATTACACGTAAGCAAGACATAAGCTGTTTGTTGGGCAGATAAAATACAATATGCTCACTTTGTTAAAGATGGCGCTGCCCACATGGAAGCCCATCACCCAGGTGATATTATTTGCCCTTATGCTTGGGAAAAGTGTGGGGGAAAGTCTGTAATGTAAGCAGGCCAGGTCGTTATAGCCTAAGGCTTAGTTTTAAGAGTAAGCTTTTCCCCACACACTTGACTGATTGAATGATGTGGGGTGGTGCGCTCTCCTGAGGAATCCCATTATGCCTCAGATGGGTGGCTTTGTATCAGAGACTTTCTTGTTTGTAGATTGGATTAAGGGATTGGATTTCTACAGTATAAAGTGGGGCAGGCCGGGAGCTTGCTCTCACTCGTTCCTGAGGTTAGTATTAGAGAGGAGAGCAGATTAAGGCCACATGGAGGAGAGGAGGCAGCCAAGATGGCGGAATGCTGAGGAAGAAGCCAGTTTGTGCAGAATTTGTGTAGAGAGGAGATGGGAAACAGATGAATAAGTCTGGTGAGCTAGAAACCTTTTGATTCTAGTAAACTCAGATAACTCAGTAGCTTTGTGAGCACTGAATGTGTGGGTTTAGGAGCCCAGGTGTGTTTGTGCTTGCCCGCTAGAATTAAAGCTGATGGCTGACCAGTTTTTGGCTTATTTCATTACCAACTGTCCAAATCTAATGCAAACCTGCATGGGCCAGGCAGCTTTGATAGTGGCCTTGGCTACTGGCTTTACAGTGTTAAAGAAATGTCTGTTTTACAGGGTACAAATTGCAGCTGTTGCACACTATGAAACTGGTGGATAGACCCACACGATGTGTGTTTGCTACACATATGCTTCATGAGATCAACAATGATGCAAGATTTTTGCAGAAGATTGTGTTTAGCGATGAGGCGACCTTCCATATCTGTGGACATGTTCATCACCATAACGTCCGAATATGGGCTGCTGAACATCCTCATGCCTACGTTGAGTATGAACATAACACCCCTAAAGTGAATGTGTGGTGTAGCCTGATGCATGATAGGCCATTTCTTTTTCGCGGAGCAGTCTGTGAAGGCAAATACCTATCTTGACATGTTGGAATTGTATGCAGTGCCACAATTTCCAGAAGGTGTCATCTTTCAACAGGACGACGCTCCTCCACACTATGCCACCATTGTTCATGAGTTACTAGATAGAACATTCCCCTAGCGGTGGATAGGCAGGGGTTCTGTCAAGCCATGGCCACCACGAGCCCCGGATCTGACGCTCTTAGACTTTTACTTTTGGGGTTATGTGAAGCAACATGTGTACAATGAACATATCAACAACATTAATCACTTAAAACAGAGAATCACAGACGTTATTCACTGTTACACCAGACATCCTTACCCATGTGTGGCAAGAACTTCACTATCGTTTGGATGTGTATAGGGCAACAAATGGAGCCCACATCTAACTGCACTGAATAGGTATGAAACTGGGAGAGTTTTCCTTTTATTTGGTGCAGATTTCACATTTCTATCGTCTTTTGTTGCTTTCCTGTGACTGGTCAAAAGTGCACCATGACTTTACGGACACACTGTATTTATGTTATACAGATTAAATTCAAAATTGTCCAAGAGTTTAAAGAGAGGAGGCCATACCTATTGATGATATAAAAAATAAAATGTTTTTCTCTTTCTGTCTCTCCAACTCATTCTCTCTCTCCTCTCTAAAATCAATATAAAATCTTAAAAAAATAAAATTAAATGTTTATGCCTTTGGGCAAACACAAAATTCTACCTCTTTGCTAAACAAACTGTTTAGGTTTAACACAATCAATTTTATTTCAAAAGCTATGGTTATATAGATATTTCTTATGATTTAGACATCCACACATCTAAATAAGTTTTCTTAGAAAAACACCCCCATGTATGCTTTATTCTTTAATACTGCACAGTTAGCTGAAATCTGAATGCTCCTAAATGTGCTTTAAATATAACACTGTAAACACCAAATCACTGATTCAAAAGAAGATTTGCATTCCCATGTTTATTGCAGCATTGTTTACAATAGCCAAGATTGAACACAGCTCAAGTGTCTGTCAGTGGACAAGTGGATTAAAAAGCCATGGTACATATACACAATGGAATTCTATACGGCTGTGAAAAAGAAGGAAATCTTACCTTTTGCAATGGAATGGATGGACCTGGAGATTATTATGCTAAGTGAAATAATCTAGGTAGGGAAAGACAAATACCATATGATCACACTTATATGTGGAATCTAATGAACAAAGCTAACTGAAGAATGGAAAAGAGGCAGAGGTGGGGTCACAGGGAGCAGAGGGACAGCTGTCAGAGAGAAGGGGGATAAAGGGATGGGATCAGAGAAGGTGAAGGGATTAGTGAAATTATATATACATAACACATAGATACAGATAACAGGACAGCAAGTCCCATAGGGAAGTAGGGGGAGGGGGGTGATGAGGAACAAGGGAGTGGGGATGGGGGAGTTATATTGTGTGGGACACTTGAATTCATGTTAACACACTAAATTAAAATTAATATTAAAAACCCCACACTGTAACCATAATCATTTTGTCTAACCTCTTAGTCTCCTACATAAAAATCTCAGCAAAGGGACCAGCTTTTACTCAGACTACATACTTATTATTTATTAAGTTATTTATTTATATTTCCCATTGATTTGAGAGGGGGAAAGGGAAGGGTGACAGAGAGAGAAAGAAATAAAGAAGCATCAATTTGTTTCACTTTTAGTTGTGCACTCATTGGTTGCTTCTTGCATATGCCCTGACCGGTCAAATCTGCATCTTCAATGTGCTGGGAGGATTTTTCCACTGACATACTAGCCAGGGCTCATATGTTACAATGTAAAAGACAACCAGCAAGTAAATATGGAAATGGGGGGAGGGGAAATCTGCAAGGAACTAAATTAAAATAGAAATCCTTTCACTGATTGGTAGGATTATGGCTAATCTAATCTTGATTCTGGTTCACTTAACTATACTGCTCACAAAAATTAGGGGATACATATTTCAAAATGAATATGAAGATATAAGATATCCCCTAATTTTTGTGCGCAGTATATATTTACTAAACTGTTTTTAAATTTTGTTTTACAACAGTCATGCATTAGTTTGATTACCAAGATGTGGAGGAGCCAGTTGCATAGAAAGAAGTACAGGAATATAAGATGACACCACTAATATTGTCCCAGATGCTCTAACAGCAAGGTTGACAAAGTTCCTTTTCACAGCTAACTCAACCTGTTTGAACAATGTTAAATGAATAATAATGTTTTTTTAAAAAAACAGATAAATAGCATTTTAGAAAAAAATTAAAGCATATTTCCTTATATGAGAAACTAATTTAACAACATCTAATAAGTCTTTTAAAATTCAATTGTCATGGAGCACCATTAAATAGTCACATAAAAAAGATACAGGCAGCTTAGAGATGACTATTTCTAAGTCATTCATGAGATGCCCATTGACTTGCAACAAGATGAAATATTCAGCGCATATGGTTGGGGCCAACATGAATAATGACGTGTTTCTCATAAGCCCTTTTCATTGTTTTTTCAACTTGCTTCAGAAACACTTGTGGGATTCGTCCACATAAAGTGTGTACAGTTTCCAAAAACTTCAGCTGAAGAGGGTAATACATGGATTGAAAGAGATTGTCTTGAAAGGGAAACTGAAAGATAATTTTTTTAAAAAGAAAAAAAGTTTAGTTACTAAAATGACATTTAAAATGCAAATAACTCATTAAGAAATATACTGTAAGCATTCAGGCACAGGTTTGTGTATATATATATATATATATATATATATATATATATATATATAGTAGGAAGAAACTCTGAGGACACAGGTATTTTTCTTAATTTTTTAAAATAAAATTAAATATAATAGGATGACATTGATCAGTAAGAGTACATAGGTTTTAGGTAAACATTTCTATAGCATTTGAACTATTGATTATGTTGTATACCCATCACCCAAAGTCAAATCATTTTCCATCACCGTATATTTGTATCTCTTTACTCCCTTCTCCCCTACCCCCTACCTCTGGTAACCACTTCACTTTTATCTATGTCCATGAGCCTCAGTTTTATATCCCACCTATGTGTGAAATCATATAGTTCATAGTTAGCTTTTTCTTATTTACTTATTTCACTCAGTATAATGTTCTTAAGATCCATCCATGTTGTCATAAATGGCACAATGTCATAATTTCTTATGCTGAGTAATATTCTTTATCCAATCCTCTATCAAAGGACACTTTGGTTGTTTCCATATCTTGGCCACCGTGAATAATAATGCAATGAACATGGGGGTGCATATATCTTTACATACCAATGTTTTCAAGTATTTTGGGTATATATGAAGTAGAGGAATTGCTGGGACATATGGTAGTCCTATTCTTAATTTTTTGAGGAATCAGTATACTTTCTTCCATAGTAGTTGTTCTAATTTACACTGCCACTCACAGTGAATGAGGGTTCTTTTCTCCACAGCCTCTCCAACACTTGTCATTAACTGTCTTGCCAATAATAGCCAATCTAACAGGTATAAGGTTGGTATCTCATTGTAGTATTGATTTGCATTTTTTCTAATAGCTAGTGAAGATGAGCATCTTTTCATATATATGTTGGCCATTTGTATGTCATCTTGGGAGAAGTATCTGTTCCAATTCTCTCCCCATTTTTTGACTGGATTGTTTACTTGTCTGCACAGCAAAAAGAACTGACAAAAAAACAAATAGACAGCCAACTAAATGAGAGATGATATTTGCAAAACACTCAGCAGGTGTGTCCACGGTTCTTGAGAGGAAGAGGTAAGGCAGAAAGTGTCCATGGGCAAGGGATCAGCAGAAGAATGGCATAGTTGGGAATTGTTTTTTTAAGTGTATCATGTGGTATAGTATAGTTTGAGTGAGGGTGTGGGATCATAGACATGACCTCATAGTCACTGGCTTGAGTCCAAGGTCACTAGTTTGAGTAAGGGGTCACTCATTCTGCTGGAGGCCCCTAGTAAAGGTACATATGAGAAACAATCAATGAACAAATAAAGTGACAAGACTACAAGCTGATGCTTCACATCTCCTTCCCTCCTGTCTGTCTGTCTGTCTCTCTCTTTCTCTATCTCCCTAAAGAAATAAAAAACTGAGAAGGTGGAAATCATATCAAGCATCATCTTCACCTACAATGGCATGAAACTGGAAAGAAGAAACTAAAATATTCACAAACACACAAAGACTAAATAACATGTTGCTAAACAAGGAATGGGTTAATAATAAAACCAAGGAAGAAATCAAAATATAACATGAGATGAATGAAAATTAAATCACAGTGATGCAAAACAATCTATGGAAAACAGCCAAAGCAATTCTAAGAGAGAAATTCATAGCAACACAGATCTACTTCAAAAAACAAGAGAAATCCTATAAACAAGTTAACATTTCACCTAAATGGAGAAAAAGAAAAAACAAACAAAGCCTTAAATGAGTACAAAGAAAAACAGGTTAAAATCAGAGAGAAATAAACAAAATAGTTTAAAAACACAGTCCAAAAGAGCAATGAAACCAAGAGCTATTTCTTTGAAAAGATAAATAAGATTGACGAACCTTTAAACAGATTCATTAAGATGAAAACAGAGAGGACTCAAATAAATAAAATCAGAAATGAAAGAAGTGGCAGCTGACAGCAGAGGCATACAAAGGATTATAAAAAAAATACCACAAACAATTATTTCCCAACAAGTTGGACAATCTGGAAGAAATGGATGAATTCCTAGAAACATACAATCTTTCAATATTGAATCAAGAAGAAACAAAAAAATTGAATAGACCAGTAATTACTAAATTTCAACAAATAAAAGTCCTGGACCAAATGGCATCACAGCTGATTTTTACCAAAAAATTAACACCTAATCTTCTCAAACTATTTTTAAAAATTCAAGAGATGGTAATGATACCAAGCTCATTTTATGGGCCAGCACTGTCCTGAATCCAAAACCAGACAAAGACCTCACAAGAAAAAAATTTATAGGCCAATATCCCCAATAAATATAGATGAAAAAAGTCTCAAAAAAATTAGCAAACTAAATTCATCAATACACCAAAAAGATTAAACATCATGATCAAGGGGGATTTATTGCTAGGATGGAAGTTTGGTTCAATATCTGCAAATCAAATAATGTAATACACCACTTAAACAAAATAAAAGGTAAAAAAATCATGTGATAAATAGATTTTGAAGAAACATTTGACAAATCCAGCATTCATTTAGACCAAAATTTCTCAGGAAAGTGAAAATAGAGGAGAAGCATCTCAATACTATAAAGTCCATGAATGACAAACCCACATCTAACATCATATTCAATGGGAAAAAGCTAAAAGCATTTTCTTTGAGATGAGGAACAAAGATGTCCACTTAAACCACTTTTATTCAACATAGTATTAAAAGTCCTAGTCACAGCAATCAGACAAAAATAAAATTCATCCAAATTAAAAAGCAAGAAATAAAACTGTTATTTGCAGATGACATGACACTTATAAAGAGAGCACTAAAAATGTCCCCCCAAAATTATTAGAACTGATAAATGAATTCAGTAAAGTAGCAGGATACAAAATTAATATTCAGAATGTGCTTGCATCTTTATGCACCAATAATGAACTATCAGAAAGTGAAATTAAGACAATACAATTTTTTACTGCATCAATAAAAATAACCAAAAACCTAGAAATAAATTTAACCAAGGACGTAAAAGACATTTGCTTTGAAAATTATAGGTCATTAAAGAAAGGAATGAAGAAGATACAAGTAAATGAAAGCATATTCCATGCTCATGGATAGGAAGAATCAATATCAATAAAATGTTCATACCACCCAAAGCAATCTATTGATCGAATGCAATCTTTATCAAAATACCAACAGCATTTTTCACAGACCAAAAACAAAATAATACTGAAATTTATAAAAACAAATAGCCAGAGCAATCTTCAGAAAAAAATAACGAAGTTGGAGGTATCATGCTACCTGATATCAACTTATACCATAAGTCTATAGTAATTAAAACAGCAGGGTACTGGCATAAAAAGAGAACATAGACAATGGAACAGAGTAGAGAGCCCAGAAGTAAACTCATCCTTATATGGTCAATTAATATGATAAAGAAGGCAAGAATATATACAGTGTGTCCGTAAAGTCATGGTGCACTTTTGACCGGTGCAAAATATAAAGTGCACCATGACTTTGAAAAAGACCCCATTCTTGAACCATATACAAAAATAAACTCAAAACGGATTAAGTATTTATAAATAAACCTCAAATCATAGAAAACCTAGAAGAAAAAATAGATAGGCAGGCAAGTCTTCAATATTTCTCTTAGAAACCCCCCACCCTTTTTTTTTTCATCTCTTCAAGCTAAGGAACCAAAAGAAAAAATAAACAATGGGACAGCATCCACCAAAATGTTTCTGCAAAGCAAAGGAAACCATCACAAAATGAAAAGACTACCTACTAAATGAAAGAAGATATTTGCCAATGATGTAGCCAAAAGAGTTAATATCCAAAATATATAAAGAACTCATACATGTTAACACCAAAAAAAAAAAAAAACCCAAACAAACTAATTCAAAAATGGGTAAAAGAACTGAATAGACTTTTCTCCAAAGATGTCATATACATGACCAGTACGCACATGCAAGAAAAAGCTCAGATAAACAACTTAACCCTGCATCTAAAAGAACTAGAAAAAGAACAACAAATAAAGCCCAGAGGAAGTAGAAGGAAGGAAATAATAAAGATAAGAGCAGAAATAAATCACACAGAGGCTAAAAAAATTACTAAAGATCAATGAAACCAAGAGCTCGTTCTCTGAAAAGGTAAACAAGATTGACGAACCTTTAACCAGACTCACCAAAAAAAAAATAAGAGAGAGAGAGAGAAAGGACTCAAATAAAATTAGAAATGAAAGTGGAAAAGTAACAACTGACACCACAGAAATACAAAGGATTGTAAGAGAATACTACAAAGATCTGTATGCCAAAAAATTGGATAAACTAGGCGAAATGTATAAATTCCTAGAAACATACAACCTTCCAAAACGTAATCTGGAAGAATCAGAAAACTTAAACAGACCAATTAGAAAAAAATAAAATTGAAACAGTTATCAAAAAACTTCCAGCAAACAAAAGTCCTGGATCAGATGGCTTCACAGGCGAATTTTACCAAGTACTCATAAAAGAACTAACACCTATACTTCTCAAACTATTTCAAAAAATTCAAGAGGAGGGAAGACTTCCAAGCTCCTTTTATGAGGAAAGCATGATCCTCATTCCAAAACCAGGTAAAAATACTACCAAGAAAGAAAACTATAAGCCAATATCCCTGATGAACATAGATGCTAAAATTCTCAACAAAATATTAGCAAACCGGATCCAGCAATATATAAAAAAAGTCATACATTATGATCAAGTGGGACTTATTCTGGGGAAGCAAGGCTGGTACAATATTTACAAATCAATAAATGTGATTCATCACATAAACAAAAGGAAGGATAAAAATCACATGATTATATCAATAGATGCAGAAATAGCACTTGATAAAATCCAGCACCCATTTATTATCATAACTCTAAGCAAAGTGGGAATACAAGGAACGTACCTCAACATGATAAAGGCCATCTATGACAAATCCACAGCCAACATCATACTCAATGGGAAAAAATTAAAAGCAATCACCTTAAGATCAGGAACCAGGCAGGGATGCCCCCTTTTCACCACTCTTCTTCAATATAGTTCTGCAAGACCTAACCACAGCAATCAGACAAGGACAAATAAAAGACATGCAAATTGGAAAAGATGAAATAAAACTATTGTTATTTGCTGATGACATGATACTGTACATAGAAAGCCCTAAGGTCTCAGTCAAAAGCTACTAGACCTGATAAATGAATTCGGCAAGGTGACAGAATATAAAATTAATATTCAGAGATCAGTGGCATTTTTATACACCAACAATAAACTGTCTGAAAGAGAAATTAAGGAAACAATCCCCTTCATTATTCCAACAACAAAAATAAAGTACCTAGAAGAAAATTTAACCAAGGAGGTAAAAGACTTGTACTTGGAAAATTATAAGACATTGATAAAAGAAATCAAGGAAGATACAAGTGTAAACATATACCATGTTCCTGGATAGGAAGAATAAACATCATTAAAATGTCTATATTACCCAAAACAATCTATAAATTCAATGCAATTCCAATTAAAATACCAATGGCATACTTCAAAGATATAGAACAAATATTCCAAAAATTTATATGGAACCAAAAAAGAACATGAATATCCTCAGCAATCTTCACAATGAAGAATCAAGTGGGAGGTATCACACTTCTTGAAATCAAGTTCTACTACAAGGCCATTGTAATCAAAACAGATTGGTACTGGCATAAGAACAGGCATCCAGGTTAATGGAACAGAACCCAGAACCCAGAAATAAACCCACGCCTTTATGGTCAATTGGTATTTGACAAAGGAGGTAATAGCATACAACAGAGTAAAGACAGTCTCTTTAATAAATGGTGTTGGGAAAACTGGACAAAAAAAACGAAACTAGAACCCCAACTTACACCATTCATTAAAAAAAAACCTCAAAGTGGATAAAAGATTTAAAAGCAAGTTGTGAATTGTGAAACCATAAACATCTTGGAAGAAAACATCGGCAGTAAACTCTCTGATATCTCTCGTAGCAATATTTTTGCTGATTTATCTCCACGGGTTAGTGAAATAAAGGATAGGATGAACAAATGGGACTATAACATACTAAAAAACTTTTGTACAGCAAAAGACACCATTAACAAAATAAAAATACAACCCACACAATGGGAGAACATATTCAATAATATGTCTGATAAGGGGTTAATAACCAAAATTTATAAAATACTTCTAAAACTCAACACCAGGAAGGTAAACAATCCAATCAAAAAATGGGCAAAAGAACTGCATTGACACTTCTCCAAAGAGTACATATAGATGGCCTATAGTCATATAAAAAACTTCAATGTCACTTATTATCAGAGAAATGCAAATTAAAACCACAATGAGATACCACCTCACACCTGTCAGAATGGCACTCATTAACAAAACAACACACAATAAGTGCTGACAAGGGTATGGAAAGAAGGAACCCTCCTGTACTGCTGGAGGAAATGCAGACTTGTGCAGCCACTGTGGAGAACAGTATGGAATTTCCTCAAAAAATTAAAAATCGGGCTGACCAGGAGGTGGTGCAGTGGATAGAGCGTCAGAGGACCCAGGTTCGAGACCCCAACGTCGCCAGCTAGAGTGCGGGCTTATCTGGCTTGAGCAAAATGCTCAACAGCTTTGACCCAAGGTCGCTGGCTCAAGCAACGGGTTACTAGGTCTGCTGAAGGCCCACGGTAAAGGCACTTATAAGAAAGCAATCAATGAACAACTAAGGTGTCACAATGAAAAACTGATGATTAATGCTTCTCATCTCTCTCTGTTCCTGTGTGTCTGTTCCTATCTATCCCTCTCTCTGACTCTCTCTATGTCCCTGTAAAAACAAGAAATAAATAAATAAAATTTTTAAAAAACTAAAAAATAGAACTGCCTTTTGACCCAGCTATCCCACTTTTAGGAATATATCCTAGGAATACCAAATCACTGATTCAAAGAAGATATGCACCCTCATGTTTATTGCAGCAGTGTTTACAATAGCCAAGATCTGGAAACAGTCCAAGTGTCCATCAGTGGATGAGTGGATTAAAAAGCCATGGTACAGATACAAAATGGAATACTATGTGGCCATGAAAAAGAAGGGCATCTTACCTTTTGTGACAGCATAAATGGACCTGGAGATTATTATGATAAGTGAAATAAGCCATACAGAGAAAGACAAATATCATATGATCTCACTTATATGTGGAATCTAATGAACAAAGTGAACTGAAGAATGAAACAGAGGCAGAGGTGGGGTCACGGGAAGCAGAGGGACAGCTGTCAGAGGCAAGAAGATGAGGGAATCAGATCAGAGAAGGTGAAGGAATTAGTGAAATTATATATATATAACACAGAAATACACATAGGACAGCAAATGCCAGAGGGAAGGGGGTAGAGAGTTAGGGGAGGGGGACAAAGAGGGATTTAAATAAGAACACAGGGGTGGGAGCATGAGGATGTTATATTCAGTGGGACATTTGAATCCATGTAAACACAATAAATTAAAATTAACAAAAATCTTTAAAAAAGAATAAAAAGTAAAGATACCCATCATCAGTAATTATAACAGAAATGCAAATTAAAACCACAATAAAATATCACTTCATATTAGTCAGAATGGCTAGCATCAATAAATAATCAAGTTTTGCCAAAGATGTGGAGAAAAGGGAACCCTCCTGCAGTGCTGGTGGGAATGCAGACTGATGCAGCCACTGTGGAAAACAGTATGGAGGTTCCTCAAACAATTTAAAAATAGAACTACCTTATGACCCAGCAATTATACTTCTGGGTATTTATCCAAAGAAATTCAAAACATTATTAAGATATATGCACTCTATGTTCATTGGTGTGTCTTTACAATAGCTAGGATGTGGGAGCAACCTAAATATCTGTCATTAGATGACTGGAGAAAGAAGATGTAGTACACATATACTATGGAATATTACTTGGCCACGAAAAAGAGTGAAAACTTACCCTTTGTGACAACATATATGGACTTAGAGGATATTATGCTATATGGAATATATAAGATTGAGAAAGAGAAATACCATATGATTTCACTTATATGTGTGGGATCTAAATAACAAAATAAATGAACAAAACAGAAACAGACTCATTAGCGAACAAACTGATGGTTGCCAGTTAGAAGAAGGACTGAAAAGGTGGGTGAAAAATGTGAAAGGATTAAAAAGTATAAATTAGTTATTACAATATAGTCACAGGAATGTAAAGTATAGCCAATATAGTCAATAATATTGTAATAAGTATTCATCATGTCAGGTGGGTTCTAGACTTTTCAGTGGTCTCACTTTATAAATAATATAAATTTCTAACAAGTATGCTGTATACCTGAAACTGAAATAATATTGACTGTTAACAGTAATTGAAAAGTAAAAATAAATAATTAAAAAACTTTAGTTTATAAATTAAACAGTAAGAAATTAATAATAACTAATAATAAAATAGAATTATAACAATATACTCTAATAACTGGGATGGCTACTCAGGAAGGCATGCAATTAAATACATAAATTATTTACTTCTGGAATTTTTCATTTAATCTTTTTGGACTGTGATTGACTGCCAGTAATTACAACCACAGAAAGTGAAACCGCAAATAAGGGGCGCCTATTGTACAGGAACAAACAGAGTGTATATAGGATTCAGTATTATCTGCAGTTTAAGGCATCTACTTGGTTCTTGTAAAGTATTCCCTATGAATATGGGTAACTACTGTACTAGCAAGTAGTACTGTATATGATTGTAGGTGGTAAACCTCAAACTAAGGGTGTTTCAATCTTTCCGTTTACTTCAAAAAGATAGTTCACATACTGTATTTCCCCATGTATAAGATGCACCCATGTATAAGACGCACCTTAATTTTGGGGCCCGAAATTTGAAAAAAAAAAATGTATTACATAAAGTTATTAAATTCAAGTTTTTTTTAAATGTTTTATTTATTTATTTTACAGGGACAGAGAGAGAGTCAAAGAGAGGGATAGACAGGGACAGAAAGACAGGAACAGAAAGAGGTGAGAAGCATCAATCACTAGTTTTTCGTTGCCGTTGCGACACAATAGTTGTTCATTGATTGCTTTCTCACATGTGCCTTGACCGCGGGCCTTCAGCAGACCAAGCAACCCCTTGCTGGAGCCAGCGACCTTGGGTCCAAGCTGACAAGCTTTTGCTCAAGCCAGATGGGCCCGCGCTCAAGCTGGCGAGCTCAGGGTCTCGAACCTGGGTCTTCCGCATCTCAGACTGACGCTCTATCCACCGCGCCATCACCTGGTCAGGCTGAATTCAAGTTTTATTCATCATAAAATGTATACAACTCCTCGTCACTGTCAAAACTCCCATCCATTATCTTGTCCTCATCTGTGTCTGATGACGAATCACTGTCTTCAACATTGAGCACAAAAACAAGCGTAAAAAGGCAGAAAATGCAAGTAAAAAAAATCTACAATCACTGTATAAGAAGCACCCAGTATTTAGACCCCAAATTTTTCAAAAAATGGTGCATCTTATACATGGGGAGATACGGTATATTTTAAAGTGGTCCTCAACATTTGCTAATGAATCTTTTCAAGGGTAGTAAGAGGTGGCCTCAGGCCTTGAGGAGCGCAGTTCCATGCCAAAATCCTATGTGTGATCTCTCTGATGCAACAGTACGCAATGAGGCTTCCCGATAGGTCTCTGGAAAAGGCTACCCTCCTCGCACCAAACTGGGCACATAAGCAGTGCACTATATTTTCCTTGAGGGCATTGCAATCATACTCAGTTCCTACTCCCATATTCTTCTGCGTATTTGCATTCCTGTCCCATGCACCTCCATTTGGAGGCCTTCTTGTGGGAGTCAGTGAGAAGAGGTTACCTTTGTATTCTTCCTTCCTTTCCTTCTCATCCATACTCTCCTGCAGGAGCCTTGGTATGATTCCTGTTTTTGTGCTGCATCCAATTGACAATTCCCACCCAGTACTCTTTGAGGGGTAAAAATGGAACACTGAACACTGAGAAGCTGGTGCTTCTCTTTCCCTTTTGCTTATACTGTTGTAGTACATAAAGACTTGATTGTTATTTTCAGTATGGCTCCTGTCCTAATCGACCACCTCCACACCTGATTGCTCAACAGGGTGGAGCTGGCAACCAGGCAGCACACTAAGCTTGAAATAATATAATTTTATTTTTATTGTATTATCTTTACGCTAACCCATTACCTTCTGTTATATGGCATTTGGAACAGGCTTTCTCTTTCTGATATAAAATTTCTTCATATGGTGAATTAAAAGGAACAAAAATGACTTACTTGGAAATATTTATGTAAAGAGTGAATAAAGTATAGTATTTGAGGGCAAGTGTGTATACTGAAACAGAGTGACTAAGTTTAGAGAAAACTGGTATAACTCACTGGTTGTGGGAAATTATTTGACCTTCAAAGAAAATAATGATCAAAGCACCCATACTGTTTCATGCTAGTAAGCATGTGTCTGCTGAGTGGTGGCAAGAACACACTTACATCCCGTATTGCTTCATAGAGTGCTTTGAAAGTTGGCTGCTTATCATGATGGTAGACACCTCGATTCCCATGCAGAACAGACACACCTTCAAGCTCAGCCCCTTTGCAGTTGCTTCCATACATGCAGTGATCAGGACGGTAGTTCCACTGGCAGGGGAACACATAGAGACACTCTGGTGGTGACAAGAGAAAGACATGTGCCCACAGTCAGTCCTAGCTCTCCTCTGCACACCTGGCATTTAAACCAAAGTTTCCACAAACTGCACATGGCACATGATTTAAATGCACATTTGTGTGATTGTTGGGAAAACCGTTGTGCTAAGCTTGCTTACTTGCACTTTGCATGATTGGTGCATGAGCATGTGGTAGAGCCACATGTGTATAACCTATGTAAGGCTACGCATGCTTGACCTTAAGGCAGAATGTGGGTTGCTTGACCACCACTGTGAGTAGCTGTTTTGCTGTTTGTTCACCTGCTGCCATGAGAAGCAGTTTTCCCCTGCCTGTTTGCTCGTCCGCTGTTGGAAGAATCTAATAAACAGAAATGGCTTGCTGCTTTCCAGCTCCCCAGTTTCTCTACCATCTGCCCAAATCCAATGTGAACCTGCCTGGCTTCAACCACCAGCATTACATCTGGCATAGTGGGAAAGATTCAGATCAGATTGGTATGGAGCAACCAATATTGTTGAAGGGTAGAATAGAGGAATAGCTGTTCTTAAACATGCGATTTCCTGTGGCTACCTGGTTGAGGGCCATGAACTGGATGTTTTTGATGGCCTGGCAAGCAGAAACTGAAAGCTCTGTGCCAGAGACCACCCAAGTTTGATGAGCACTGACAGTGCCTATCGGCAGTAGTTTCTGGAAAAGGAGACTGATTGATTTCAAGAGCTTCAGTGTGAAATGCAGGCTGAACACCAGTGATGCCTGGAACTGGAACAATCATTTGAGAAGGAATTATTTGAGAGCTTCACTTTGCCCTAGAATGGAACCCTGGCAATGGCAGTTGCAAGGGAAACCACTGCGGGTTCAAGAGCTTGAGTTTCAGCTCCAGGCTTAGAGCCGGCAGCCACGAGAACTGAAGTGGTCGCTAAAGAAGGAGCTGCACTCATGCCAGTAGAGTGACTCTGAGTCAGTGGTAGCAGGCATTTCCAACTCTTTCTCCTCCTCAGAGGAGCTGAGACCCCTGTCTGCAGATTCAGAGCTCAGCTGGTTGTCACCCAGAAGGTAAAAAGCCAGTAGCCAAAAGTAGTTTAACACCCTGTAGTCTGGCCCTACACACCAACAGAGTTGATGGAGTTAGGGGTGAAATTTAGGCAGGAACCCACCAAGTCCCTGGTGGCTTGGTTGCTGCAGTTGTGGGACATAAGGGTGGATGGCATCAGGCCCCAATTAAAGACAATGGGCTTGTTCTAATTGCAAAGCTGCTTATGACTTCCTCTGAGTATTAGTAGTTATCACATCCTCAAATAATCTGCAATAGGCTGAGAGGATTTCTAGGGAGGCAACTGTGGGAATCTTTTGAATATCTCAGTCTGGGAATATGGACAGATTGTTTATGGAAGACAGTTTTAACCACTCAACAGAAGGAAAATGCAATAGTAGCAAAAATAGTAGCAGAGAGATACATTGTGGGATAATATCTGCTCAGCTCTCTAGGATTTCCCTCTCCAAAACCTCCTCTCCCCCAAATACACAGGGCTAGCATTGGAGTGGCCTGGCTTTGTGCCCCTATTCCAGCACTCATTAGCTCTTATACAAGTAGAGATTATATTCTCAGGGTTATTATGAAGATTAAATAATATAATGCTGAGAACAGTATCTGGTACTTAGTACATGATAAATGTCAGCCATTATCCTAAGCTCTATGCTCCTGGCCTAACTGATCAACAGATTTATCCCCTGGGACTTGGGATTTGGAATAAAGTTAGTCTTTCTGTGGGGCTGGACCTGGAGTCTGAAAAGTTGGTAGTTTGCCATGAGGTCTGAGGAGCAGAGAATGAGTCTTCACAGAGAGGAGTAACTAGTCTCAGAGGGAAAAAGTCTAGCCTGGGTTTCTCATCATTTCCTCTCCTGCCTATGTTCCTGGGCTGAGCCTGCTGGGATACCAGTATGTATATATATAAAAAATATCCTTTGTCCTTAGACTAACTCTATGGGTCTTTTATTTGTAGTCAGGAATCCTATGCAGTACACGTACACTGAGAAAAAAAAGATGAAATGCGCTGAACAAGACAAAGAAGCTGCAAACTTAGAAATCTCTGTTATTATCAGAGTGTAATGGGCTGCAACATGCCACAAGTGAATGGCAGCATAAGCCAGCGAGCGCTGGGTATCTTTCCCAGAAACTCTGCATCAACCTGCTTCTCCCCACCCGGGTCCCAAGGACTGATCAAAAGATTTATCAGATTAGGCTTTAATTATTTTTTGTTGATTGATTTTAGAGAGACAGAGAGAGATACGGTGAGAGAGAGATAAACAGAGAGAGGGAAGCATTTATTTGTTGTTCCATTCAGTTGTGCACTCATTGGTTGCTTCCTGTATGTGCCCTGACTAGGGATCAAACCCACAATCTTGGTGTTTTCGGGACAACGCTCACCAACTAAGCTAACCAGCCAGGACCAGATTAGGTTTTATTTCAGCGTTTTGTTAAGGAAAATAAAGGTATATAATAGGTGCTTCCAGGGTGAATTGCAAGCACAGGCCATAAGTCTTTATAAACAGGAGTCTCTACTTCAGAACTTTTTAAAGACAAAAAACCTGAGTAGGTTGGCGTGTCATTTTTCTCCTCAAAAGTCTTTCTCAAGGAGCAAACATGATTTTGATTTTAACATTAAATGTGATTTTAGCAGGAAGAAAGGAAAAAAGGAAATTTTGTTAGCTTTAGGTGTCAAAATAAAAACATAGACCAGAAATGTTTGTCTCCCTTCCTCCCTTCCCTCCCTCCACCATATCACTGACTTAACAATAGAAGAAGAATGCCTTTTGCCCCAGATTTAAAAAGAGGGTTTTGGTAATCCAAGTTCTTATTTAAGCTTTTTTTAAATTTTCTTTTGTGACAGAGTCAGACAGAGGGACAGATAGGAACAGACATACAGGAAGGGTGAGAGATGAGAAGCATCAATTCTTCATTGCGGCACCTTAGTTGTTCATTGTTTTCTCATATGTGCCTTGACCAGGGGGCTACAGCAGAGTGAGTAACTGCTTGCTCGAGCTGGCAACCTTGGGCTCAAGCTGGTGAGCCTTGCTCAAACCAGATGAGCCTGCGCTTAAGCTGGCAACCTCGGGGTCTCGAACCTGCGTCTTCCACATCCCAGTCCAATGCTCTATACCCCGCACCACCACCTGGTCAGGCTTAAGCTTTTTTTTTTTTTAAATCACTGAACAAGTCACTTCACTTTGGGGTCTCAAGATCAATTCCCTTTAATCTGGCAATTGTTCAGGCTAGGAGGGCCTCACGCCCAAATTATAAGGTTTTCATTTAATTCTGTCTCTTCCATTAATTTTCACTGTACTTCTTAGAAGAATTTGCTGGCAAATTCTAAAAGAAATTCTCAAAAATGGAGTTGGTGTTGCAGATTTCATCCTTTGGTCTTTTGTGTTAGCAGCACAAGGACCTGCCTCACCTCCGTGTGATCCCAGGGGTGCATGAAAAGTTGTGTCTCACAGCAGGGGCTGTGGTGGTTGAGGGGACATAGGCACAAGTCAAGTGTTCTCGATAGCAGACATGGCTGAAATGTTCATTCTCTCTGGGCTGAGGTGGGCATATATTCCTATTCAAATGACATTCTGGAGAAACAAATTACCTGGATTGAAGTAAAAAATAATATTTAATAAGTCCTGGTCTCCCCATGTGATGTCATTCTTGTACTTCTGGTACAGAGGGTACAACATGTCCTCCCAAGCTAACCCTGTTGGAATCATGCTGTTCTGGAAAAGAGAAAACTGTCAGAGCAGCTGAAGGAAAGCGAATCTGTCTTGTCCACTGATAAACAACTTGGAGGAGCTGGTCCCTTCTTTTCCAAAAGAGCAAATAGAGGAGGGATCCTGCTGACCTCAAGGTACAGGACAAAGTAAAACTAAGGCTGTAGATTATAGAGTTTTAAAAGTACACATGAATACCAGATGGATGAACCAGGAACTGGTAGTTGGGCCATAATTTCTACTCAGAAAACTATGCTCCAAATTGAACCTCTTTCTTATGCTTAATTCTTGCCTCTGAAGTGAAGAAACAAAACATGAATAACAGAATCATGGCATCTGAAGGAAAAACACCCTTTTCTTGTCTTAAAATAGTTTAATTTAAAAATAAAAGCAATACATTCACAAATGAAATATTCAAACAGCATACGAAGGTCTAAAATAAAGTAATAATATTCTTCTTTCATCCTCCTATAATTCCCATTCCTACTTTCCTAGAAATATCCACAATTAACAATTAATGGTCTCTTAGGTATTGTCCTGGAAATTTCTAAGGCATAAAAGGTATCACACTCTACAATATTATGCTTTGTTGTGTTTTAATTTTTCACTTAATATTTTTTTGAGATCTTATTTATCTCACTCATTGAATTACCTTATTATTTTTAATAAGAGTATACTTTTTTAACTAGTTCTCTACTGATGTTCATTTAGCTTCTTCTGATTATTTACTAGGATAAAAGATGAGGCTATTTACAGCCTTGTACAAATATCTCTTTGTGCTTACATAAATATATCCCTAGGTAATTCCAAGAATTTTTTCCATGTTTTTTGAAGCATTGGATTCACAAACAGTTCAAATATTATGGACTTTAGAAACACAACATAATAGTCCTGAATAGCAACTCTGCTGAAGCTTTAAATTCAATAATTCCCTGGGCTCTACCTGAACAAACAAATATTCCAAAACTTTCCAAACATCTTTCTCTTCCCTGGCTCCTTCCATCTCAATTGTAAGGCACCTACTTCCTAAATCATCACACTGACATTCTAGAAAACACAAAATTTTGATTTTTAAAACAAGGAAATACAAAATACTTCCTTACCTTGAATTTAGCGCTTCTTATACGAGTTAAATTCATTAGCATGACTCCTGAATTAACTCCTGTGGAACCATAGAAAGGGTGCTGAGCAAAGCGGCTGTACCAACCAATTCTGGGGATTTCATGCTCCGGGGCCATGGCTGCAAGCTGGGTGGAATTAAACTGCCTGAGAAGCTTCCAGATGTCATCGACAGGCCTCAGAAAGAGAACGTCAGTGTCCACATAGAGGAGGGAGTCCACATCCTTTAAAATCACCTTTGTGTATATTGGGGATGGGGAGGAGGAAAAAACAAAACAAGTCAGAAACAAAGAAGTGACCTGCTATCAACAATGCCACTAATTTCATTGATTAATGATGAATTTTAGAAAGGGTATCACTTTTAGTTCCCATTCCTCCATCTCCTTCAACCTAAGGGAAGTGTCAATCAAGAGGTAGAAACACAAAGGAAGATAAATCTTGATCAAAATTGATTCAATTCCAGGAACCTGGGCTATTATTGGTAATGGCTGAACTCTCAAAGGAATGAAAACGTCAGCAAATTATTGTGGCTCTGTGTTCTTCCATCCTACAATAAGGTCATCTGTTTTTTCTCTCTTAGTTTTTTTCTTTGAACAGCTAGAAGTGGACAATCTCGAAACCAGCTCACACCAGGTTTTGGAGTAAATATTCTCTCTGGGTCCATTTTTTCTAGTGTTGATGAGTATATGGCTTTGCATCTTTTGAAATGATATTTTGAGCTAAGGTTTAGAGTTGGAAATAGGCAAAGCAAGTTATGGCCAGCTTTGCTTGACAACCAGAGATTGGAAAACTTTTTTTCTAAAGGGCCAGAGAGTAAATATTTTAGGCTCTCTTGAAACCAGTCAAGTCTGCCATTATAGCATGAAAGCAGCCATCGACAATGTGTAAACAAACAAGTGTGGTTGTGTTCTAATAAAACTTTATTCAGAGACACTAAAACTTGAATTTCATGTGATTTTCAAATGTAACAAAATCTTTTGGAATTTTTTAACCATTTGAAATGTAAAAGCTATTCTTGGTTCATAGGTTGTGATTTGTCAACCTCTGTTGTAGGTCATTCAAGCAAACCACTTAAGTAAATGAATTCTCCTGTGCTAACTAATTAGTTTACCAGAGTTTTGCACTGGAGTTCAAGACTTAGTTAGTAATAATATTATTTGCCTTATTTTGCCATTGTTCCCCAAACTTAGTGGTAGATTAATACCAACTAAGTATTTGAATATTTCTGGATCCCTGGCCTAATATGTATAATTCTAACACTATAATAACATATGTTAAGGACAGAATGTGTTTTTCCAAAATTCATATGTTAAAGCCCTAGGCCCCCCATGTGATGGTTTTGGAGATGGGACCTTGGGAGGTAATTAGGATTAGGTGAGGTCATAAGGGTAGAGCCCTCATGATGGGATCATGCATTTATAAGAGATACCAGAGACCTAGCTGTTCCAAAAAAAACACTAAGAGATAAAGATACATGGCTTTCCTGGAGGATTGGAAGAACACAGAGCCACAGTAATTTGCTGCTGTTTTCATTCCTTTGAAAGTTTACTCCTTATCAGAGCTTGCTCTCCTTCTTTCTACCATGTGAGGACACAAGAAGGCAGCTCTGTAAGCAAAGAGGGCTCTCACCAGAGCCCAACCATGCTGGAACCCAGAGTTCAGACTTCCAGTCTCCAGAACAATGAAAAAATTAATTTTTTCTGGCTCTGGCCGGTTGGCATAGTGAATAAAGAATTGGCCCTGTGTATGATGTTCTCGGTTCAATTACCACTCAGGGCATACATGAAAAGTGACCATCTGCTTCTCTCCCCTCCCTCTCCACCTTCTTTCCCTTTTCTACTCCCACAGTCAGTGGCTTCATTGGCTCCAGCGTTAGCCCCAGGTACTGAGGATAGCTTGTTGGTCTGAGCACATCAGCCTCAGGCACTAAAAATAGCTGATTGATTTGAGCATCTGCCCTAGACAGGGGTAACTGGGTGGATCTCAGTGGGAGTGCAACAGCACTCTGTCTTACTATCTCCCCTCCTCTCACGTAAAAAAAATTTTTTCTTCTGTTTAAGCCACTCAGTTCATGGTATTTTGTTATGACTAAGTGACAAGACAACATTCCATTGGGATCCCTAACTTGCATTTAATTTAATTTTTTTATTATTTAGTGATTGATTTTAGAGAGTCAGAGAGAGGAAGGGAGGGAGAGGGTAAGGGGAAGAGAGAAAAAATAAACATTCATTTGTTGTTCCAATTAGTTGTGCACTTCCCATATGTGCCCTGACCAGGGATCAAACCCACAATCTTGAAATTTCTGAATAATACTCTGACTTACTGAGATGACCATCTAGGTCTATCCTCAATTTTTAAAATTTATGAACATGGCACTATAAGACACAGATATCTCAGAAGTTTTATTCTTGAATTCAAAATGTACAGGATTAGCCAAAGAACTTATCTTCTCACCTATTAGAGGAATGGATTCTACAAAACAATAAAGTAAAATGAGAAATAATCATCATCTACCATTTCATAAAAAATTATTATTTTTTATTTAGACAATTAAATTTTACAGGGTGACAGCGGTCAACTAGAGTACATAGATTTGGAGAAAACATCTCCACATTATTCGGACAGTTGATTATGCTGTATACTATTACCCAAAGTCAAATCATACTCCGTCACCCTATATTTGTTTCTCTTTATGCCCCTCCCCCTACACCTTCTCTCTTTTCTCTTCCCCTACCCACCTATGTATGGAATCATACAGATCTTACCTTTTTCTGATTTACTTATTTCACTCAATATAATGTTATCAAGGTCCATCTATGTTGTCGTAAATGGCACAATGTCATAATTTCTTATGGCTGAGTAGTATTCTATAGTATATATGTACCACTTCTTCTTTATCCAATCCTCTATTGAAGGGCATTATGGTTGTTTCCATGTCTTAGCCACCGTGAAAAATGCTGTGATGAACGTGGGGGGTGCATGTGTCTTTATATATCAATGTTTTCAAGTTTGGGAGGTATATACCCAGTAGAGGGATTGCTGGGTCATATGGTAGTTCTATCCTTAATTATTGAGGAACCACCATACTTTCTTTCATAATGGTTGTATTGATTTACATTCCTACCAACAATGAATGAGGGTTACTTTTTCTTTGCAGCCTCTCCAGGACCTACCTGTCTTCTGAAGAATAGCTAATCTAACAGGTATGAGGTGGTATCTCATTGTAGTTTTGATTTGCATTTCTCTATTAGGTAGTGAAGATGAGCATCTTTTCATATTTGTACAGTGTGTCCGTAAAGTCATGGTGCACTTTTGACCAGTCACACGGCTAAAAGTGCACCATGACTTTACGGGCACACTGTATTTCTTCTAGGGAGAAGTGTCTTTTCATGTCCTCTTTCCATTTTTTTTATTAGATTGTATGCTTGTTTGTTGCTGAGTTTAGTGAGTTCTTTATATATTTTGGATATTAGTCCCTTATCTGAGCTGTTGTTTGAAAATATCATCTCCCATTTAGTTGGCTGTTTTGTTGTCAGTTTCTCTTGCTGTGCAAAAGCTTCTTAGTCTGATGTAGTCCCATTTATTTATCTTTGCCTTCACTTCCCTTGCGTTTGAGGTCAAATTCATGAAGTGTTGTTACAGCCAAGGTCCATGAGTTTAGTACCTATGTTTTCTTCTATGTAATTTATTGTTTCAGATCTTATATTCAGGTCTTTGATGCATTTTGAATTAACTTTTGTGCAAGGAGACAAACTGTAGTCATTTCATTCTTTTGCATGTGGCTTTCCAGTTTTCCCAGCACCAATTACTGAAGAGGTTTTTTCTCCATTGTGTGTTTTTGGCTCCTTTATGAAAGATTATTTGACCATGTATATGTGGTTTCATTTCAGGGCTCTCAATTCTGTTCCATTGGTCTGTATGTCTGTCTGTTCTTCTGCCAATACAATGCTGTTTTGACCATCGTGGATCCATAGTATAATTTAAAGTCAGGTATTGTAATGCCTCCAGCTTTGTTTTCTTTCCTTAAGATTACTTTGGTTATTCAGGGTTTTTTTATGGTTCCATACAAATCTGATGATTTTTTGTTCCATATCTTTAAAAAAATATGACATTAGAATTTTGATGGGAATTGCATTAAATTTGTATATTGCTTTGGGTAATATGGCCATTTTAACTATATTTATTCTTCATATCCAAGAATAAGAAATAATTTTCCATTTCACCGTGTCTTTTTCAGTTTCCTTTAATAATGCTTTGTGGTTTTCAGTATATGGGTCCCTTACATTCTTTGTTATGTTTATTCCTAGGTATTTTATTTTCTTTTTGTTGCAACTGTAAAAGGAATTTTTTTTAGTTCATTTTCTGAACTTTCATTGTTGGCATGTAAGAAAGCAATAGACTTCTGTATATGAATTCTGTATCTGCTACTAACTGTATTGGTTTATTGTTTCTAATAACCTTTCTGTGGAGTCTTTGAGGTTTTCCATATATGCAAAAATTGAAAACTTTACCTCTTCTTTCCCAACATGAATGCCTTTTATTTCTATCTCTTGTCTGATTGCTCTGGCTAGAACTTCCAGCATTATGTTGAATAGGAGGGGAGAGAGTGGGTAACCTCATTTTGTTCCTGATTTCAGAGGAAAAGTTTTCAGTTTTTTACCATTTAGTATGATATTAGCTGATGGTTTGTCATAAATGGCCTTTATTAGGTTGAGATATTTACCTTCTATACCCATTTTGTTGAGTGTTTTAAACATAAAAGGATGTTGTATTTTATCAAATGCCTTTTCTGCATCTATTGATAGGATCATATAGTTTTTGTTCTTTGTTTTGTTGATATGGTGTAGTAGGTTAATCATTTTTTTTTTTTTACTTTTTTTTTTTTTAATTTTCTTTCTTTCTTTCTTTATTTTTACAGGGACAGAGAGAGTCAGAGAGAGGGACAGACAGACAGGAATGGAGAGAGGTGAGAAGCATCAATCATTAGTTTCTCATTGCCGTCGCAACACCTTAGTTGTTCATTGATTGCTTTCTCACATGTGCCTTGACCACGGGCCTTCAGCGGACTGAGCAACACCTTGCTGGAGCCAGCGACCTTGGGTCCAAGCTGGAGAGCTTATGCTCAAGCCAGATGGGCCCCACGCTCAAGCTGGCGAGCTCGGGGTCTCGAACCTGGGTCTTCCGCATCCCAGTCAGACGCTTTATCTCCTGCGCCACCGCCTGGTCAGGCAGGTTAATCATTTTACGTATGTTGAACCAACCTTGTGTTTCCGGGATGAATCTCACTTGATTGTGATGAATTATTTTTTTAATGTGTTGTTGTATTTGATTTGCTAGTATTTTGTTTAGGATATCTGCATCTGTATTCATTAGAGATATGGGTCTGTATTTTTATTTCTTTTTTTTAGACTTTTTTTTTGAGGGGGGGAGCAGGAAGCATCAACTCCCATATGTGCCTTGACTAGGCAAGCCCAAGGTTTCAAACCAGTGGCCTCACCGTTCCAAGCCAATGCTTTATCCCCTGCACCACCACCCATCAGGCCTGTAGTGTTCTTCCTTTTTATTATTATTATTATTATTTGTGTGTGTGTGTGTATTGTCCTTGCCAGGTTTTGGTATGAAGGTTATGTTGGCCTCATAAAATGTGCTTAGAAGTATTGCTTCTTCTTCAATATTTTTGAAGACTCTGAGAAGGCTAGGAACAAAATCTTTCTTGAATGTTTGGTAGAATTCATTAAGCCGCCTGGCCCAGACTTTTATTTTTGGGGAAGTTTTTGATAGTTATTTCTATTTCCTCCCTGCTTATGGGTCTGTTTAGGCTTTCTACTTCAGCATGACTCAGTCTAGGGAGATTGTATTGTTCTAGGAACTTATCCATTTCTTCTGGATTGTTGTATTTGGTGGCACTTAGTTTTTCATAGTATTCTACAATGACCCTTTGTATATCTATAATATATGTGGTAATTTTTCCACTTTCATTCTGGATTTTGTTTATATGAGTCCTTTCTCTTTTTTCCTTAGTAAGTCTTGTCAGGGTTTTGTAAATTTTGTTGATCTTTCCAAAAAACCAGCTCTTTGTTGTATTGATTTCTTCTACAGTTTTCTGTTCTCTATTTCATTTATTTCTGCTCTAATTTTTAATATTTCCTTTCTTCTGCTGGTTTTGGATTGCCTTTGTTCTTCTTTTTCTAATTCCTTGAGATGTGATGTTAGGTAGTTTACTTGGGCTCTTTCTTGTCTTTTCATATAAGCCTGTAATGATATGAACTTCCCTGTTATTACTGCTTTCACTGCATCCTAGAAATTCTGATATGTCGTGTTGACATTTTGGTGTGTGTGTGTGTGTGTGTGTGTGTGTGTGTGTGTGTGTGTGTGTATCTGCTTTTATCTCTTCTTTGACCTAGTAATTTTTTAGAAGTATGTTTAATTTCCCCATTTTTTGTGGGTTTGTTTACATCTCTTTTGTAGTTCAATTCTAGTTTCAAAGCCTTATGATCAGAGAATATGCTTGGTATATTTTCAATCTTTCAGAATTTGTTCACGTTAGTTTTGTGGCCCACCATATGGTCTACCCTTGAGAATGTTCCATGTACAGTGGAGAAAAATGTATACTCTGATGTTTTGGGATAAAATGTCCTGTAGATGTCTATTATGTCCATTTGTTCTACTGTTTCATTTAAAGACAATATTTCTTTATTGATTTTCTGTTTGGAAGAATGATCTAAAGCCATCAATGGTGTATTGAGGTTTCCAAGTATGATTGATTTTTGTCGATTTATATTTTTAGTTTACTTAGTAGATATCATATATTTTGGTGCATATATATTAAGAAGTGTTATGTCTTCTTGATACAATGTCCCCCTTTATCATTATGAAATGTCCATCTTTGTCTCTGGTTACCTTTGTTTTCTTGTAGTCAGCATTGTCAGATATGAGAATGGCTACACCTCCTTTGCTTTGGATATTATTTGCTTGGAGGATCATTTTCAAACCTTTCACTTTGAATCTGTTTTTATTCTTGTAGCTTAGAAATGTACTTGAAGGCAGCATGCAGTTGGGTTTTGCTTCTTGATCCAATATGCAACTATGTGCCTCTTTATTGGTGAGCTCAATCCATTTACATTTAGTGTAATTATTGACATTTGAGGATTTCCTATTGCCATTTTATATATTGCTTTCTGGCATCTCTGTGTCTAACCTGGTTCTTGATTTTTGTTTTTCTGTCATTTGTTTCTGTTTGGCGTAGTTCCATACTTCTATCCTCTGTTTCTCCTTTTTTTAAGCTATGTGTTTCAGTAGTGGCATTTTCAGGAGTGGTTACCATTAGGCTATTAAAAGAAAATTTATATTTATTAGAGTCTGTTATCTCATGAGTGCTTCTGCACTCCATCTTCCTTTGCTAATACTGATTTTTATCTTCTCTTCTTTTGTTAATGTTGTCAAAGATTGTCCTTGTTTTTATTGTGGTCTTGTTAAAACTTTTACTTTTAGTTTTATTATTGTTTTGTTTTATTAATTCATTTTATTTTTAATTTTAATGGGGTGACATTGATAAATCAGGGTACATATGTTCAGATATAATATCTGTAGGTTATTTTGATATTTGATTATAATGCATACCCATCACCCAAAGTCAAATTGTCTTCTGTCACCTTCTATCTGGTTTTATCTGTGTCCCTCCTCCCCCTTACCCTCCTTCGGATAGCAAGTACACTCTTCTCCATGTCTCTGAGTCTCATTTTTATGTCCCATCTATCTATGGAATCATTTACTCTTAGTTTTTTCTGTTTTACTTATTTCACTCTGTATAATGTTATCAAGGTCCATCCATTTTATTGTAAATAATCCGATGTCATCATTTCTTATGGCTGAGTAGTATTCCATAGTATATATGTACCAAAGTTTTTTTTTTTTTTTTTTTTTTTTTTTAAAGAACCATGGTTTTTTTTTTTAATGTTTTATTTATTTTTTATAGGGACAGAGAGAGAGTCAGAGAGAGGTAGGAACAGACAGACAGAAACGGAGAGAGATGAGAGAAGCATCAATCATTAGTTTTTTGTTGCTGTTGCGACACCATAGTTGTTCATTGATTGCTTTCTCACATGTGCCTTGACCGCAGGCCTTCAGCAGACCGAGCCACCACCTGCTGGAGCCAGCGACCTTAAGCCCGATGGGCCCGTGCTCAAGCTGGCGAGCTTGGGGTCTCGAACCTGGGTCTTCCGCATCCCAGTTCAGCACTCTATCCACTGTGCCACTGCTTGGTCAGGCTGTACCAAAGTTTTTGAATCCACTCGTCCACTGAAGGACACTTGGGTTGTTTCCAGATCCTCGCTATTGTGAACAATGCTGCCACAAACATGGGGGCGCATTTCTTCTTTTCAAACAGTGCTATAGTGTTCTTAGGGTATATTCTTAAAAGTGGGATAGCTGGGTCAAAAGGCAGTTCAATTTTTAATTTTTTGAGAAATCTCTATACTGTTTTCCACAGTGGCTGCACCAGTCTGCATTCCCACCAGCAATGCAGGAGGGTTCCATTACTTCCACATCCTCGCCACCACTTGTTCTGTGTTGTTTTGCTGATGAGCGCCATTCTGACTGGTGTGAGGTAGTATCTCATTGTGGTTGTAATTTGCATTTCTCTAATGATTAGTGATGTTGAGCATTTTTTCATATGCCTATTGGCCATCTGTATATCCTCTTTGGAGAAGTGTCTATTCATTTCTTTTGCCCATTTTTTGATTGGATTGTTTGTCTTCCTGGTGTTGAGTTTTATAAGTTCTTTATAAATTTTAGTTATCAACCCCTTATCAGATGTATTTTCGAATATGTTCTCCCATTGTGTGGTTTGTCTTTTTATTCTGTTCTTATTGTCTTTAGCTGTGCTAAAGTCTTTTAGCTTGATATAGTCCCATTATTTTATCCTGTCTTTTATTTCACTTGCCCGTGGAGATAAATCAGCAAATATATTGCTGCAAGAGATGTCGTGGAGCTTACTGCCTATGTTTTCTTCTAAGATGCTTATGGTTTCACGGCTTACATTTAAGTCTTTTATCCATTTTGAGTTTGTTTTTGTGACTGGTGTATGTTGATGGTCTAGTTTCATTTTTTGCAAGTAGATGTCCAATTTTCCCAACATCATTTGTTAAAGAGGCTATCTTTACTCCATTTTATGCTCTTACCTCCTTTGTCAAATATCAGTTGTCAGTAAAGGTATGGGTTTATTTCTGGGTTCTCTGTTCTGTTCCATTGATCTATATGCCTATTCTTATGTCAGTACCAGACTGTGTTGAGTACAGTGGCCTTGTCATATAACTTGATATCAGGAAGAGTGATACCTCCCACTTTATTCTTCTTTTTCAATAATTCTGAGGCTATTTGTGTTTTCTTTTCATTCCATATAAATTTTTGGAATATGTGTTCTATATCTTTGAAGTATGTCATTGGTATTTTAATTGGTATTGCTTTGAATTTATAAATTGCTTTGGGTAATACAGACATTTTAATGATGTTTATTCTTCCTAACCATGAGCATGGTATATGCTTCCACTTGTTTGAATCTTCCTTGATTTCTTTTATCAATGTTTTATAATTTTCCGAGTACAAGTCTTTAATCTACTTGGTTAAATTTACTCCTAGATAATTTATTTTTTGGTTGCAATAGTGAAGGGGATTGTTTCCTTAATTTCTCTTTCTGACAGTTCATTGTTGGTGTATAAAAATGCCTCTGATTTTTGAGTATTCATTTTATATCCTGCCACCTTGCTGAATTCATTTATCAGGTTCAGTAGTTTTTTGACTGAGACTTTAGGGTTTTCTTATAGTTTTGTTTTGTTTGTTCTTTGTATCTGTTTAGATAACACATTAGTATTTCCTATAGTGGGGGTTTTCTGGTGATAAATTCCCTCAACTTCTGTATGTCTATAAATGTTGTCATTTCCCCCTTCATATTTGAAAGATAGCTTTAATGAATATAAAATTTTTGTTTGGTAGTTCCTTTCTTTCAGTACTTTAAATGTTGGGGTCCACTCTCTTCTGGTTTGTAGAGTTTCTGCTGAAAAATCTGATGATAGTTTAATGGGCCTTCCTTTATGTTATATTTTTCTTCTCCCTAGTTGCCTTGAGGATTTTTTGTTTGTCATTAATTTGTGATAATTTCTTTATGATGTGTTTTGGAGTAGGTCTGTTTGTTTCTTGGATTCAAGGTTCTAATTCTTTCCACAGGCTTGGAAGTTTTCATCAATTATTTGTTTCAATATGTTCTTCATTTTCTTTTTCCTCTCCTTTTCTTCTAATATACCCATTATTCTTATATTGCTGTTTCTGATGGAGTCAGACAATTCTTGTAGGGCTTTCTCATTTTTATAAATTCATGAGTCTCTCTCTTCTTCTCTTTGTAGTACCTCTAGTTGCTTGTCTTCAGTTTCACCAATTCTCTCCTCTATCTGGTCTGTTCTATTGGCTAAGCTTGTTATCTCGTATTTCAGTTCAAGTGTTGAGTTTTTTCATCTGTTTGGGTTTTTTAGTTTCAATTTCCTTGGCAAAGTACTCTTTTCATTCATTAAGTTGTTTTCTGAGCTCATTTAAATTGCCTTTCATTGTTTTCTGTATCTTTTGAGAATTTTTAGAACTTCAATTTTGAATTCTGACATTAAGCTCTAAGGTTTCCATGCAATTGGGAGATATTTCTTCATCTATATGAGATACATCTCTGTCTTGTATATCCATATGTAATTTTTTTCCTTGATGGCATTTTGAGGGTGGTATTGTTAGTAACACTAACAAGAAAGAACAAATAATGAAATAAAAATAAAATTGTAAAAAACACTGCAAAAAAATAATTCTATAAATAACAATAAGTAGAAAAAAACTACTGAGAACTAAAACTAGAAACAGGGGAGGGGGGAACAGAGAAAATGAAGTAAAAAAACAAGCAAAATGCCAAAGAAGTATGAGATCAAAATATAATAATTTGATAAAAAATAATGTTCAAGTGAGAGAGAGAGATAAGAGAGAGAGAGAGAGAGAGAGAAATAAAGGAGAAGGGGAAGAAAAGGGAAGAACGGGAAGAGAGAAAAAAAAAAGAGAAAGTTTCAGAAATGAAATCCTTACAAAAATGGGAAGAAAAGAAAGAGAAAGGAAAGAAAATTTGGGAAAAAGCAGACAAAGGAAAACTGGTTTTTTTTTTTAGTTTTGACAGGTAAATTATTCTTTTTTCTGGTAAGAGGTGCTGTACTACAAGATTTGCCTCTGTGAGATTCTTTGGTAAATTTCTGCTGAGGAATCTCTGTGATGATGCGGGCAGGGCTATAGTCCCCTTGCTAGGAGGGTTTGTTGTTAGGGCTCTGCAATGTTGTGGCTCTAGCAATGGCCAACTAGGGATCCTCTGATACCCCTAACCCCACATCCCAATAAAACACGGACCCCCACCTCTCACAGGAGAGAGCAGCCTGGAAACTCAGCTAAGTGGTTCTACCACCGCCACTATTTGCACAGCAAAGGGAGCAATGAGGGACCAGGACGCTGGGATGACACATCTTGGCCCCTCCTCCAATACCACTTTAAGAACTGGAAAGAACAGTCCCAGGCAGGACAGGGGTTGCACGCCCCAAGGCGATGTCCGAATTTTAGGAGCAGGTGGGGCACAGATTGCAGATCAAGCACATTTCTCCATGCCACACAAGTTAAACTCCTCTGGGCTGGGCACACAGGCAAATCAAGTATATCTCAGTGCCCATGGGCTGATCATGAGCTAATTTCATGCAGTATTTGGGAGCACACCATAGGCTTTGTGGGCATCCGGCATCTGCAATCACAAAGGGGTTTGGCAGACACCTGAAAATGGCCCTGCTCCCAGTCTTGGTTGCCAGCCTTATCTCAGCTCCTTCACCTCAGTCTCTCCTCTTCTCTGGCTCCAAGACAATCCCTGCACTACGCTAACAGTGCCTCCCTCCCTTAGGTCCCTGAGGAAAGAGAAAACTTAGTTCTCTGGCTTTTTTCTTCTGCGAGCTGATTCTATCTTTGGTCTGCCTTCTCCTGCAATCATACATTTGTCTATCTGATGTGTGTATATTTCAGGTTCATCTGGAGTTTCTTCTCTGCATATAGTTGTAAAATTTGTTGAAATTTCAAGGGGAGAGATTGGGAGTATCTCTCTTGCCATCATATCTCTTATTATTATTTTTAGAATTTGTATATTCATTTTTATAGAGAGAAGAGAGAGAAAAAGAGAGAGAAGAGGGAGAAGCTGGTAGCATCAACTTTCATATGTGCCTTGACCAGGCAAGCTTGGGGTTTCGAACTGGCAACCTCAGTGTTCCAGGTCGATGTTTTATCCATTGTGCCACTGCAAATCATTCCATAAAAGATTATTTTAATATCCATTTTAACAGGTTAAAAATCCTAATTTCACAATTAGGATAATTATTTTAAATTGAATACACAAACTTTAAAAAAAAGTTCCCATATTATACTTACTCTTTTTTCTTATTTTGTCATGGAAAGGTAAAAAATTTGCCATAGTTTAGCATTAGACTGCTTTTTTTTTTTCTAAATCACAACTCCAGAGTATTGTGAAAGGCAAATTCTACAAAAGAACTAGTAAATGCATGTTATAACACTTATTATGTTATAACACTTATTATGCATGTAAATACAGTTATGATGTCTTGCCTGCCCAAGATCATTCCAAGGACTAATATCCTGCCAGTCTTATTTTACTGGGAAGGAAAATTAAGCACAGAAAAGTCCTCTATTCAAATTCATGCATCACGGACAAAGATAAAAGTGGTACCCAGGAAAAGCAGATGTGGGAAAGGGGGACTGGGAAAAGGGTGGAGGGAAGGGTGTAAAGAGAAACATTATAAGGTGACAGAAAATGATTTGACTTTGGGTGATTGATATAAAACATAATTAACAGTTCAAATGCTATAGAAATGTTTACCTGAAACCTATGTACTATTATTGATCAATGTCATTCATTTAATTTTCTAAATAAAATTTAAAAATGAAAATAAAAACAAAAAATCCATACAAATTCACGTGTCAAATGTTAATAATTGCTAGATTTGGCTAATAAAATTATAGCAAGATAAAGTCACTTTCTAGAATGTATTTACGGGCACAAGAGACTGCATGATGTTCCAATAAAAAAATTTATTTAGAAACATTGAATCGGAGGGGAAAAAAAAACTATTTTAATGGATGTGAAATAATACAAAATTTTGCTTCAAGGTTGATTATTTAATAAGGCCTGAATAAAAGCATATAATACCAAAGTTTTAAATAATTGTTATAAAGACATCTACCCCCAACATTCAAGTTTATTGAGTTGCTTTAATTTTTTTTCTTAGGCTTAAATCATTACTCCTGTTATAGTTATCATTACTTTTTTCAATAAAATAAATGTGCTACTACCTGTCATTAAAACAAAAATGAAACAAAAAATCTTGAAAGTTTTGAAAAGAAAAAATAAAAGATCTGAGGAATAGAGATATTCCTTTATGAAGTTATAGGCAATATTGTTAATCAACAGAGAAAAAGGCAAAAAAGTTGTACCAGAAATTTATAAAATCAGAACAATATTAAATAGTCTAAAATTTTTATTTGACCAAAATCCTATTATGTGACATGAAAATTGCTCCTCTTTTTTTGCTATTATAAGTGTAAGGTATTTTTCCCCACCGAGGAAGAAGGCGCGTAGCCACAAAGTGTAGATAAGTAAAAGCTTTATTGAGTACAGCGTTTCCCGGACAATATTCCCTGTCCGGGGGACATGGGCCAGGGAAATCGCATGGAATAAACCATGTGGGGGATATTTAAAGGGTCATCTAGGGTGGTCGAGCTAATATAATGTGGCAAAAATCTCACTGGCTGACAGACGGTCGCTCTTTTCCAAGGATTCCTGGGAAGTTTCTTTTGGCGCACCTGAGTGTGGGTGGTTCTAGTCAAAGCTCCTGGGTCTGGTTTCTCACGTGACCTTCCCCATTGCCCACCACATTCTGACCTTTTGGGTTAAATAGGTGTGCCATTATTCGTCTGGCTACTTCTTGCTGGTTAGGAACATTGTGGGGAGGGGAGATTGGAAGGTGGTGGTTTTGAGGGGAGTTGGGAGGAATATCAGTTTGACCGTGACTGGAGAAACTTCGTGGATGTGGTCCTGCAAGGATAAAAAGAGGAGCAATAGGAGGATTTGCAGGGCCCAGCCTTTTGGTGAACCGGAGATGGGTAGGGTCCAATGGTTCCAACTGCCAGCGGTCTTGCATGGGGGCAAGCTTAAGGCAAAAATGCATGCCAGGAGTGGCATAGGAAGGGGAAAGGAAAGGGTCCCATCCACTCCTATACTGAGACCTGTGAGGGAACTAGAGATCCAGAGTGTGATGGCAAAACAGAGAAGGTAGCTCCCTTGTCCACAAAAATGAGATGGTCTTACCCACTATTTGCAGTATTACCCTGGGTTTGGCATGAGTGACGGGAGTCTTCGATTCCGGGTCGTGTCAGTCATCCATGAGGCCTAGGAGTTCAAGCAGTGGCTGGCTTGGCCTCCCATTTGGGTGGCTTGTCCTCCATGTAGAGGCACTGAGGATGAGTCTGTTGCCCAAAGGGGCAATCGTTCTCCCAGTGACCAGGCTCCTTGCAGTTGGGGCAGGGCTTAGTGGGCACTGCGGGCAGGGGTCCTGCCAGGACCAGTGACCCTGCTTGCCACATTTAAGGCAAGGTCCTGGTGGGTCCTCCTTGCAGTCCGGACTTGGGTTGGGCACTTCCTGTGCCTTGCCCCTGTTGCTCTGCCGGCCTCAGGGCTGCCACAAGAGCCTGGGATTGGAAAGTTACCTTCTCCTGCATGCGGGCCTGGCGAACAGCCTCAGCCTTTTCCTACTAGTTGCGATTATTAAAAACTTTAAATACTGAGTTCACAGGTCCTGGATAGGGGTTTGAGGGTGAGAATAAGAGGGGGGGGGGGGTCCTGGGAAGCCCAGCACCCAGATCCGGCCTGAAACACCAGAGCCAGAGGTGAAACCAGTGTAAAGGCCAATGGCTGGTGGACTGTGGCCTGACAGAGGAGGGACTTAAGAACACAGTGGAGAAGGGAGGGGCCCCTGGCCAGCATGAAAGAATGGTATTTACAGGTGAATGAGAAACAGGATCCTGTGAAGGAAGGGCAGGGGGCTCCTGAAGGGAAGAGACCAAAGTGAAAGAGGTCCACAGAGGGACCAGAGAAGGGTCCCAAGAGAGGGGCACCCCTCAGAGTCAAGTAGGAGGGGAGAGAGCTGGGGGTCAGGTGAAGGAGGAAAGATCAGGAGTGGAGGGTTTAGGTGAGGTTTTTCTGGCCAAACAGGGCCTGCATGGTGGAACAGGTGGCACAGAGATTAGGACGGGAGTGCAAATACTAGAAGCCCTGAATGTAAGGGATCTCCAACCAGTTTCCAGTTCTTTTGGCAATAGTTAAATTGGTGAGGGTGTTAAAAAGTCCCTTCAGGAGGCTACCTGGTCCGATTAACCAGTGGTTTCTGTGGCCTGGCCACAGCAGAGAAGAAGAACAGTTTCCTCTTCTTTAGGGAGGGAGAGATGTCAAATAAGGCAACTCTAGGAGTGTTTTTAGATTCCTGTTCCCCCACGGCCACCCTCAGTCCTCAGAGTGATCAGAGATGAGAATTGCCGTCCTGCAACTCAAGCTCTGGCCACTGGACGGATAGGTAAAGTGGATGTGCCCAGCACATATCCACGGACACACACACACTTGGAACGGAAAAGAAGTCCCTGACGCAGCTGCAATTATGGACAGGGATTCTCGGTGAAAAGAACTGAAGGGAGGCTGGAGGTAGGACAGAAGTGGGTGGAAAGTCAGAGATCCTGGTTCTTTCTCAGAAGGGAAGGGGAGAGGAGCAGCCCCAATGGAATTCTAACTCCTCCCAGGTTTAGGCACCAAATGTAAGGTATATTTCCCCAGAGAGAAAGAAGGAAGGGGTGTAGCCACGAAGTATGGATAAGTAAAAGCTTTACTGAGTATAGTGCTTCCCGGAAGATATTCCCTTGTACGGGGACACGGGCCAGGAAAACCACATAGGGGATATTTAAAGGGTCATCTAGGGTGGTTGAGCTAATATGACATGATGAAATCTCACAGGCTGACAGATGGTCACCTTTTCCAAGGATTTCTGGGAAGTTTCTTTTGGCGCACCTCAGTGTGGTCCAGGGGTCCCCAAACTATGGCCTGCGGGCCGCATGCGGACCCCTGAGGTCATTTATCCGACCCCCACCACACTTCCAGAAGGGGCACCTCTTTCATTGGTGGTCAGTGAGAGGAGCACAGGATGCATCCGCACCCATAGTTCCCATTGAAATACTGGTCAGGTTGTTGATTTAAATTTACTTGTTCTTTATTTTAAATATTGTATTTGTTCCCATTTTGTTTCTTTACTTTAAAAGAAGATATGTGCAGTGTGCATAGGGATTTGTTCATAGCTTTTTTTATAGTCCGACCCTCCAACGGTCTGAGGGACAGTGAACTGGCCCCCTGTGTGAAAAGTTTGGGGACCCCTGGTATAGGCTGTTCTAGCCAAAGTCCCGGGTCTGGTTTCTCACGTGACCTTCCCCATTGTCCACCACCTTACAATAAGCAACACTGCAATAGGTGTCTTTTTAGAAAAATCTCTAAGCATATAATGCAGCAATTATTTTTGGTTTCTTTGTTTTTAAGTGAGAAGAGGGGAGATAGAGAGACAGACTCCCGCATGTGCCCAACAGGAGTCCACCTGGAATCTCTGCCTGGTGCTGATGCTCAAACCAACTGAGCTATCCCCAGGGCTGGGGGGGGGAGGGGCCGATGCTCAAATCAATTGAGCCACCGACTGCAGGAAAAGAAGAGAGAAGTAGGTGAGGGGAAGGAAGAGAGCAGATAGTCACTTCCCTGGTGTGCCCTGACTGCGGATTGAACCTGGGATGTCTGCAAACAGAGGGCCGACGCTCTATTCACTGAGCCAACAAGCCAAGGCCTCTTTTTCTTTTGAACTTAGTATTTACGTGGTTAAAAATCAAAGTATATTGAAGTAAGTTTTTTGACAAGTTATTCTTCTTTGTCCCTTTGCTAACAAGTCCCCTCCATAGAGATAGGCAATGTTATTGAATTGCTCTAAGTTTTGCCAGATATATTCTGCATACAAAAATAAAGTTATGCATATACAATTCCATGTTTTATGCCTCAAATGATAGCATAGTATACATCATGTCATTAGCACACTTGCTTTATTTTTCACTGATTTTGAGTTTACATAGATTCAAGTGTCCCACCGAATAGATCCCCCAACCCCTGTGTTCCTCATAACAACCCCCTTTTACCCCTCCCCATCCTATGCCCTCCCCATTCCCACCAGAATTTGCTTTCTTGCTCTCTATAATGCTGTTATGTATATATAATTTCACTAATCTATTTCCCTTCTCTGATCCCATCTTCTCATCCCCTTTCCCTCTGTCCACTTTCCCACTGGTCCCTTTGATCCCTCCTCTGCCTGTATTCTGTTCCTCACTTCACATTGTTCATTGGATTCCTCAAATGAGTGAGGTCATGATATTTTTCTTTCTCTACCTGGCTTATTTCACTTAGCATATTAGTTTCCAGGTCCATCCATGTTGTCACAAAAGGTAAGCTTTTCTTCTTTTACACCGCCGCATAGTATTCCATTGTATATATGTACCACTGCTTTTTAATCCATTCGTCCAATGATAGACACTTGGACTGTTTCGATATCTAGGCTATTGTAAACAATGCTGCCATAAACATGGGGGTGCATTTATTCTTTTCAATCAGTGATTTCATATTCTTATTCCTAAAAGTAGGATAGCTGGGTCAAAAGGCAGTTCCATTTTTAATATTCGAGGAATCTCCATACTGTTCTCCACAGTGGCTGCAACAAGTCTGCATTTCCACCAGCAGTGCAGAAGGGTTCCCTTTTCTCCACATCCTTGACAGCATTTATTATGTGTTGTTTTGTTAATGAGAGCCATTCTGACTGGAGTGAGGTGGTATCTCATTGTGGTTTTAATTTGCATTTATCTAATGATTAGTGACATTGAACATTTTTTCATCTGCCTATTAGCCATCTGTATGTCTTCTTTGGAAAAGTGTCTATTCATTTCTAGTACTCATTTTTTGATTGGATTTGTTTATCTTCCTGGTGTTGATTTTTACAAGTTCTTTATATATAGTGGTTATTTACCCCTTATCAGATGTATTGGCAAATATGTTTTCCCATTGTGTGGTTTGTCTTTTTATTTTGTTCATATTGTCTATAGCTGTGCAAAAGCTCTTTAGTATGATATAGTCCCATTTGTTTATCCTGTTCTTTATTTCACTTGCCCATGGAAATAAATCAGCAAATATATTGCTCTGAGAGATGTCGGAGAGCTTTGTGCAGGGGTCTGGAACCGTTTTGGCTGAGAGAGCCATGAACATCACATATTTTAAAATGTAATTCCGTGAGAGCCACACAATATGTGTAACACTAAATACAAGTAAATGTGTGCATTTGATGGAAGACCAACACTTTTAAAGTACAATAAGTCACTGAATTCTTTTTAATAATGTTATACAGTTGCTAACCAATGATGAATAAAGTACTTCTTACCATTAATGCAACTTCTGGTGCTGCATGGTTTTGCTGAAGGCTTTGTAGTCTGGTTGATACGTGGTGAGGTTAAGCTTCATGCAGGCGTTGAGACTCCAGCAAAGCATCTCCAGTTGCTAAAGCACTAGACAAACTCCAGTCACCTTGTTGGGTCCAAACACGGAGTTGCTGCTGACTAGCTTGCACTCTGCACAGTAGCTCTTGACATGATTTCTACCTGCTGTCCTCCACTGGATATTTTGATGCAAATGTAGTATTGGGTGTGTCGAAGTGCCGCTTTATATTTGACCGTTTCATCAATGCAATTTTATCATTGCATATTAGACACACTGCAGAACTGCTCTCTCCACAAAGGCAAATTTCTCTGTCCATTCCTGCTGAAAAGTACGATACTCCTCATCTTATTTTTTTAGCCATCTTCTTCAACAAAAGGAATTCTGTAATAAGTTAGGTGACTGCTTGATTAAAAAAGGAAGTTTACTTCCTGACCTCACAATGACCCACCTACATTTTGCATTATCCAATAAAAATTTGGTGTTGTCTCGAAGGACAGCTGTAATTGGCTCCAGCCACTCGAAACCATGAATATGAGCAGTAGGAAAAGAATGGATTGTAATACACGAGAACATTTTATATTCTTAACATTATTTTAATAAACATTTGTCTGTCCTGATCAGGTGGTGGGGCAGTGAATTGAGCGTCGGACTGGGATGTGGAAGACCCAGGTTCGAGACCCCGAGCTCGCCAGCTTGAGTGTGGACCCATCTGACTTGAGCATAAACTCATCAGCTTGGACCCAAGGTCACTGGTTCCAGGAAGGTGTTGCTCAGTCTGCTGAAGGCCCGCGGTCAAGGCACACGTGAGAAAGCAATCAATGAACAACTAAGGTGTTGCGATGGCAACAAAAAACTAATGATTGATGCTTCTCACCTCTCTCTGTTCCTGTCTGTCTGTCCCTATCTATCCCTCTCTCTGAATCTCTCTCTGTCCCTGTAAAAAAAAAAATTTGTCTGCGAGCCCGATGCAGCCATCAAAAGAGCCACATCTGGCTTTCCAGCCATAGGTTCCCGATCCCTGGCTTACTGCCTATGTTTTCTTCTAAGATGATTATGGCTTCATGACTTACATTTAAGGCTTTTATCCATTTTGACATTATTTTTGTGAATGCTGTAACTTGGTGGATTAGTTTATTTTTTTGCATGTAGCTGTCCAATTTTCCCAACCCCATTTGTTAAAGAGACTGTCTTTACTCCACTGTATGCTTACCTCCTTTGTCAAATATCAACTTTCCATAAACATGTGGGTTTATTTCTGGGTTCTCTATTCTGTTCCATTGATCTATATGCCTGTTCTTATGCTAGTACCAAGCTGTTTGAGAACAATAGCCTTGGAGTATATAAAACTTGATATTAGGAAGTATGATACCACCCACTTTCTTTTTCTTTTTATGATTGCTGAGGCTATTCATGTTCCTTTTTGATTTCATATAAACTTTTCGAGTATTTGTTCTATATATTTGAAGTACGTCATTGATATTTTATAACAATTGCATTGAATTTATAAATTGCTTTTCATAATATAGACATTTTAATGATGTTTATTCTTCCTATCCATGAACATGGTATATGCTTCTACTTGTTTATATCTTCCTTGATTTCTTTTATCAATGTATTATACTGTTATGAATACAAGTCTTTAACCTCCTTGGTTGAATTTACTCCTAGGTACTTTATTTTCATTGTTACAATAGTGAAGGAGATTGTTTTCTTAATTTCCCTTTCAGACAGTTCATTGTTGGTGTATAAAAATACCTCTAATTTCTGAATATTAATTTTATATCCTGCCACCTTACTGAATTCATTTATCAGGTACAGTAGTTTTTTGACTGACACATTAAAGTTTTCTATGTACCGTATCATATCATGAACAAATAATTATAATTTTACTTCTCTTTTACCAATTTGGATGCCCTTTATTTCTTCTTCTTGTCTGATTGCTGTGGCTAGGAGTTCCAGAACTATGTCGAATAAGAGTGGTGACAGGGGGCACCCCTGCCTTGTTTCTAATCTTAAGGGGATAGCTTTTTATTTTGCCCATTGAGTATGATGCTGTCTGTCAGTTTCTCATACATGGCTTTTATCATGTTGAGGTATGTTCCCTGAATTCCCACTTTGCTGAGTCTTGATCATAACTGGATGCTAGATTTTATCAAATATTTTTTCTCCATCTTTTTATTTTATCATGTGATTTTTCTTCTTTTCGTTTATAAGATGAATCACAATGATTGATTTCCGAATACTGTAGCAGCCTTGCCTCCCAAGAATGAATCCCACTTGATCATGATGTATGATATTTTTCATGTATTGCTGGATCCGCTTTGCTTATATTTTGTTGAGAATTTTAGCATCTAAATTCATCAGGGATATTGGTCTATAGTTATCTTTTTCTTGTATTGTCTTTGCTTGTTTTGGAATCAAAATTATGCTCGCCTCATATACAAAGCTTCCAAGTGTTCCCTCCTCTTGAATTTTTTGAAATAGCTTGAGAAGGATAGAAGTTAGTTCTTCTTTGAATACTTGCTAGAATTCGACTGTGAAGCCACCTGGCCCAGGGATTTTGTTTTGGGGAGTTTTTTTGATAACTATTTTAATCTCATTTGTTGTAATTGGTGTGTTTAGGTTTTTTGATTCTTCCAGATTGGTTTTTAAAAGATTATGATTCAAGAAATTTGTCCATTTCACTTAGGTTGTCTTATATTTTGGCATACAGTTCTTCATAGCATTTTCCTACAATCCTTTGTATTTCTGCTGTGTCAGTTGTTACTTCTCCACTCTCATTTTTAATTTTATTTGAGTCCTCTCTTTTTTTCTTGGCGAGTCTGGTTAAAGATTCATCAATCTTTTTCCCTGTTCAAAGAACCGGCTCTTGGTTTCATAAATCTTCTGTATTTTTTTTTAAACCTCTATGCCATTTATTTCCACTCTGATCTTTATTATTTCCTTTCTTCTACTTCCTCTGGGATTTACTGGCTGTTCTTTTTCTCACTCTTTTAAATGCAGGGCTGATTATTTGAGTTTTTTCTTGCTTATTAAGGTATGCATGTAATGCTATGAACTTCTCTCTAAGGACTACTTTTGCTATGTCCTATCTATTTTGAGTTGCTGTACGTTCATTTTCATTTGGTTCAAGAAAATTTTTGATTTCTTCCTTGATCTCATTGTTAAGCCATTCATTATTTAATAAATGCTATTTAGTTTCCAAGTGTTTGGGTTTTTCAGTTTTTCTATTATAGTTGATTTTCAGTTTTATTGGGGAAGGTAATTTATTTCTTTTTGATTTTTTAAATTTTTATCATTTTTTCCGTGATTTTTCTTTTTTTTACTTCTCACAATTTAAAAATGTTTTATATTTCTAGTATTTTGTTAATTTTAAGTTTTCATTATTTTAGGTTCTATTTTTATGGTTACATTTCTTTTTTATTTTTATGTTTTTTATTTTTTTTAATATTTATTTTATTTTATTCATTTTAGAGAGGAGACATAGAGTGAGAGAGAGTGAGAGAGAGAGAAAGAGAGAAAGGGGGGAGGAGCTGGAAGCATCAACTCCCATATGTGCCTTGACCAGACCAGTGCAGGGTTTTGAACTGGCGACCTTAGTGTTCCCAGGTCAATGCTTTATCCACTGCGCCACCACAGGTCAGGCTATTTTTGTGTTTTTATAAATTTTAATTTATTGTATTTACAGATTCTAGTGTTGACCCGAATGCATCCCCCCTCCCCTGTATTCCCCTGATTATCTGCCTTAATCACTACCCTTTAGGGCCCTCCCTCCTTCCCTTCAGGTTTATCCCATCCTATCATCCCCTTTCCCTCTGTCTTCTTTTCCTCTAGACCCTTTGTTCCCTCCTCTGTCTCAATTCTGTTCCTCAGTTCCCATTGTTCATTGGATTCTGCAAATGAGTGAGTTCATATATTTTTCTTTTTCTGCCTGGTTTATTTCACTTAATAGTTTACAGGTCCATCCATGTTGTCACAAAAGGCAAGATTTCCTTCTTTTTCATGGCCCCATAGTATTGCATTATATATATGTACCACCACTTTTTAATCCACTCATCCACTGATAAACACTTGCGTTGTTTCTAAGTGTTAGCTATTCTGAACAATGCTGCCATAAACATGGGGGTGCATTTCTCCTTTTCAATCAGTGATATGGTGTTCTTAGGATACATTTCTAAAAGTGAGATGGAGGGGTCAAAAGGCAGTTCCAATTTTAAATTTTTGAGGAATCTCCATATTGTTTCAAACAGTCGCTGCAACAAGTCTGCATTCCCTTTTGTACACATCCTTGCCAGCACTCATGTCCACCCACAGGGACAGAAAGAGAGTCAGAGAGAGGGATAGATAGGGACAGACAGACAGGAACAAAGAGAGGTGAGAAGCATCAATAATTAGTTTTTCATTGCCGTTGCGACACCATAGTTGTTCATTGACTGCTTTCTCACATGTGCCTTGACCGCGGGCCTTCAGCAGACCAAGCAACCCCTTGCTGGAGCCAGAGACCTTGTGTCCAAGCTGACAAGCTTTTGCTCAAGCCAGATGGGCCCGCGCTCAAGCTAAGCGAGCTCGGGGTATCAAACCTGGGTCTTCCGCATCCCAGTCTGACGCTCTATCCACTGCGCCACCGCCTGGTCAGGCTCATGTGTTGTTTTTTAATAAGCATCATTCTGACTAGTGTGAGGTGCTATCTCATTGTGCTTTTAATTTGCATTTCTCTAATGATAATGTGACGTAAAACATTTTTTCATCTGCCTATTGGCCATCTGTCTATCCTCTTTGGAAAAGTGTTTATTCATTTCTATTGCTCATTTTTTATTGGGTTGTTTATCATCCTGGTGTTGAGTTTTACAAGTTCTTTATAAATAGTGGTTATTAACCCCGTATCAGATGTATTGGCAAATATGTTTTCCCATTGTGTGGTTTCTCTTTTTATTCTGTTCATATTGTCTTTAGCTGTGCAAAAGTTTTTTTAGTTTGACATAGTCACATTTGTTCATCCTGTCCTTTATTTCACTTGCCCATTGAGATAAATCAGCAAATATATTGCTGTGAGAGATGTTGGAGAACTGACTGCCTATGTTTTCTTCTAAGATGATTATGGCTTCATGACTTACATTTAAGTCTTCTATGCATTTTGACTTTATTTTTGTGAATGCTGTACCTCAGTAGTCTAGTTTAATATTTTTGCAAGCAGCTGTCCCATTTTCCCAACATCATTTGTTAAAGAGACTGTCTTTACTCCACTGTATGCTTACCTCCTTTGTCAAATATCAGTTTTCCATAAATGTGTGGGTTTATTTCTGGGTTCTCTGTCCTGTTCCATTGATCTATATGCCTGTTCTTACATCAGTACCAAGCAGTTTTGAAGTACAATGGCTTTGTAGTATAACTTGATATCAGAAAGTGTGATACCTCCCACTTTATTCTTTTTTTTCAAGATTGCTGAGGCTGTTCGTGTTCTTTTTTGGTTCCATATAAATTTTTGGAATATCTGTTCTTTATCTTTGAAGTATGTCATTGGTATTTTCATAGAAATTGTATTAAATTTATAAATTGCTTTTGGTAATATGGACATTTTAATGATGTTTATCTTCCTAACCATGAACATAGTATATGCTTCCATTTGTTTCTATCTTCCTTGATTTCTTTTATCAATATTTTCTAATTTTCCGAGTATAATTCTTTAACCTTCTCGGTTAAATTTACTCCTAGGTACTTTATTTCTATTGTTGCAATAGTGAAGGGGATCATTTCCTTAATTTCTCTTCCTGATAGTTCATTGTTGGTGTATAAAAATGCCTCTGATTTCTGAGTATTAATTTGATATGATGCCACCTTGCTGAATTCATTTATTATTCATTTTCTATACACAATATCATACCATCTTCATATAATGACAGTTTTACTTCTTTCCCAACTTGGATGCCTTTTATTTCTTCTTCTTGTCAGATTGCTGTGGCTAGGGCTTCCATAACTATGTTGAATAAGAGTAATGAGATTGGGGACCCCTGCCTTGTTCCTTATATTAAGTGGATTGCTTTTAAATTTGCCCATTGAGTATGATGTTGGCTGTGGTTTTGGCATAGATGGCCTTTATCATGTTGAGGTATGTTCCCTGTATTCCCACTTTGCTGAGAGTTTTGATCATGAATGGGTGCTAAATTTTATCAAATGCCTTTTCTTCTGCATCTATTGAAATTATCATGTGGTTTTTCTACTTCCTTATGTTTACAGGATGAATCACATTGATCTATTTGTGAATACTGTACCAGCCTTGCCTCCCCAGAATAAACCCCACTTGACCATGGTGTACGCTTTTTTTCATATATTATTGGATCCGGTTTGCTAATATTTTGTTGAGGATTTTAGCATCTAAATTCATCAGGGATATTGACCTATAATTTTCTTTCTTTGTATTGTCTTTGCCTAGATTTGGAATTAGAAATATACTCTCCTCATAAGAGGAGTATTCCTTCCTCTTCAGTTTTTTGAAATAGTTTGAAAAGGATAGGAGTTAGTTCTTTGAATACTTGATAGAATTTACTGTCTGAAGCCATCTGCCCAGGGGTCTTATTTGTTGGGAGTTTTTTTATAACTGTTTTGATCTTATTTGTTGTACTCAGTCTATTTAGGTTTCCTGATACTTCCAAATTGATTTTTAAGAGATTATGTTTAAAGAAATTTGTCCATTTCATCTATGTTGTCTAATTTGTTGGCATACAGTTCTTCATAATATTTTGTTCCAATCCTTTGTATTTCTGTTATATCAGTTGTTATTTCTCCACTCTCATTGCTAATTTTCTTTGAGTCCTCTCTCCTTTTTCTTGGTAAATCATGTTAAAGGTTCAGTGATCTTTACCTTTTCAAAGAACCAGCTCTTTGTTTCATTGACCCTCTGTATTGTTTATTTAGCCTCTATGCCACTTATTTCCTCTCTGATCTTTATTATTTCCTTCCTTCTACTACCTCTGGGCTTTACTTGCTGTTTATTTAATTCTTTTTAGATGCAAAGTAACTTGTTTGTTTGAGCTTTTTCTAGCTTCTGAAGTTATGCATATAATGCTATGAACTTCCCTCTCAGTACTGCTTTTGCTGCGTCCCATAAATTTTGAGTGGTTGTATGCTCATTTTAATTTGTTTCTAGAAATTTCTTTTCTTTGATCTCATTGTTAACCCATTCGTTATTTAATAACATGCTATTTAGTTTACAAGTGTTTCAGAAGTTTTCAGTTTTTCTTTTGTTATTGATTTCTAGTTTCATGCCGTTGTGATCAGAAAAAATGCTTAATATAATTTCAATCTTCTTAAATTTCTTGAGTCTGCTTTTCTGCCCTAAAATGTGGTCTATCCTAGAGAATGTACCATGAGCACTTGAAATGAATGTATATTCTGCTGCTTTAGGGTAAAAGGTTCTGAAGATATCTATTAAATCAAGTTGATCGAGTGTGTCCTTTAAGTCTGCTGTTTGTTAATTTTCTTTCTCGAGGATCTATCTAGTGATGTTAGTGGGGTATTGAAATCCCCTACTATTATAATATTGCTGTCAATCTTGCCCTTTATATCCATCAAAGTCTGCTTTATATATTTAGGTGCTCCTATATTAGGTGTGTACATATGTTTACTGATTATATCTTCCTTTTGGATTGCTCCCTTTATCATTATGTAGTGACTTTTTTATATCTTAGTATAGCCTTTGTTTTAAAGTCTATTTTGTCTGATAAGTATTGCTAAACCAGCTTTTTTTTATTTCCATTTACATGAAATATTTTTTTCCATCCTTTTACCTGCAGACTCTGTGCATCTTTTGTTTTAAGGTTGCCTTTGTAAACAACATATGTATGGGTCCTGTTTTCTTAAACACACAGCAACCATATGTCTATTGATTGAATCATTTAATCCACTTAAATTTAAGGTTATTTATATGTAGTTTACTGTCATTTTATTCATTAAAACTATATTCCTCTTTTAGTATATTCTTTTCCCCCTTTGATTTGTTTACAACAGGCCCCTTTATATTTCTTGCAGCATTGGTTTGGTTGTAATGAATTCCTTGTGTTATTTCTTGTCTTGGAAGCTTTTTATTTCTCCTTTGATTTTAAATGATAGCCTTGCTAGATAAAGTAGTCTTCATTGTAGGCTCTTGTTCTGCATTACCTTGAATATATCTTGCCATTCCCTTCTGGCCTCAAGTGTTTCTGTTGAGAAGTTGGATGTCATCCTTATGGGGGCTCCTTTGTAGGTGATAGCCTTTTTTCTCTAGCAGCTTTTAATAATTTCTCTTCATCTCTCAGCTTTGTTATTTTAATTGTGATGTTTCATGGTGTAGATTTCTTTGGGTTTCTCTTTATTAGAATTCTCTGTGCTTCTTGAACTTGTGTGACTTTTTCCTGCATCAATTTAGGGAGTTTTCCTCTATGATTTGATTGAACAAGGTCTCTAACCCTTGTTGTTTTTCTTCTTCAGGAACCCCTATGATGAGGATGTTATTTTGCTTCATGTTGTCACAGAGCTCTTATAAAATCATCAGACTTTTCAAGTCTCCTTTCTTTTTGCTGATCTGCTTCCATGGCTTCATTTATCTTGTCCTCTACTTGCTGATTCGATCCTCAGCTTCATCCATCCTGCTTTTAATTCCTTCCATTGTGGTCTTTATTTCTGATATTGTATTTGTCATCTCCAACTGATTCTTTTTTAATATTTCAATGTCCTTTTTTATGTTTGCTATCTATTTAGGAACTTGTTATGTCCATCTATTGTTCTATGATATTTGAGCATCCTAACAATCATTATTTTAAACCCTGCATCCAGTAACTTGATTATATCTGACTCATTCAAATCTTTTTCTGGTGATTTCTCTTTATTCATTTGGGTTGCATTTCTCTGCCTTCCCATTTTGTCTCTGTATAATAAGGGTGTAGCCACTGAAATCCAATGGGTGTGGCCTGTGTTCCTTAGGTGTGGTCTGTCTGCAGGCCCACCCCACCCCTCTGCCACTGCCTCCCGTGTTCAGGTATGGGCGTTATGGCGACGGCCCAATGCTGCAGTCACTGCAGTTTCTGCCTCTCCTCCAAGGGCATGGCTGTGTTCACATGCCTGGTCTATAAGTACTGGCTGGCCTCAGCCTTCGCTCCATCCTCAGGTTGCAAGCCTCAGCAACGTGAACCGGCCTGTACTCCCTCTCTCAGCCACAGGTCTCTGCCTATCCCCCACTTTCACCGCTCCCCCACATGCAGGGCTGCACTCATGCCCCAAGCCTCATCCTGGCTCTGGGGGCCAGGCTGCACACCCTTTCTCCACCGCGGGTCTCTGCAGTTTCCCTGCTTTTGCATTTCTCCTAAGGGCAAGATTGTCAAACAAGACCGCTCTTGCTCACCTGGCCCGAAGCCGGGTTGGACCGCTTTTGGGCACCCGTTCCGCCCTCGAGTGTTGGGACTGAGCTCACACTGCACCTCAGTTGTGGCCATCTTCTGCCCCCACCGATAAGACCAGTTTTCCACAACCCACTACTGCCCGTCCACCGGTGAGTCCTCAGCAGTGTGGGTGGGGGCAAGCAGCTCAGACCTTATACAACACTATATTACTTAAGGTGCCCTCCGAAGCGACTCTGCTCTCATTGCAGCAGGAGAGTTTCTGTGCTTCCCTTTGCTGGTACTTCTGGTTCCAGGGGGAAATATTCACTTTAGATTTGGGGGGGTGACTAAGCCCAGGGGTTAGAATGGCTGTCCCTCAAATTGTTTCTCCCTGTGCCTCCTACATTACACTCTCTTCCTGCTACTCTGGTCCTCTCAACTCTCCCCGTCTCCCAGAGTCCCAGGTGAGTGATTGTGAAAAAGGTTTTCTGCACAGTCCCTTTAAGAATTCTGGGTCTAAGTAATCTCTCTCTCACAAACAGTATTCTGGCTTGTTTCACAGCTAAATAGTCTGTACGCCTCTTCCAGTCTCTGGGGCTGCAGGCTGGGGCTTTGGTCCAGGATCCTCCCTTCTCCGCTCATCTCACTTTCTGACACGCAAGTCCTTCTAGGCTGCCGTTCGCTCCCGGCAGCCCTTTTTGCATTTCTGCTTTTCCTACCAGTCTCAATGTGGCTTCTTTAGTGTTCCTTGGTTAAACAGTCCTCTTAGTTTAGTCCAAAGTTGGTTTTTCCAGATGATGCTTCTTAAAATTAAGTTGTAATCCACTTTGGTTCTGGGAGGTGTAAGTTGGTACATCCACCTACTCCATCACCACCTTCCCATCCCTGGTTATGGTTCTTAACCATAGCACTCTCAAATGCCATCAAGGAAGAAGAAATTGTATACCATGTGTACATAAGACAGAGATATGGTTTAGAAAAATAATCTCAATCACATGGAAACTTTGGAGGTAAACAACATACTTCTAAAAAATGTCTGGGTCAAATAAGAAATAAAAGCAAAGATTAAAAAATATATACAGACAAACAAAAATGACAACATGAGATTTATAATTTCTGAGATGCAGCAATTTGCAGTAATAAGAGAGAAGTTCATATTATTACAGGCTTATATAAAGCAACAAGAGAGATCCCAAGTAAACAACCTAACATCACATCTCAAGAAACAAGAAAAAGAGGAACAAAGGCAACCCAAAGTCAACAGAATAAAGAAAATAGTAAAAATCAGAACAAAACTAAATGAAATAGAGAACAAAAACCTATAGAAAAAATTAATACAACAAAGAGCTGGTTATTTAATAAAATCAATAAAATCAGTAAACCACTGGCTAGACTCACTAAGGAAAAAAGAAGGACTCATATAAACAAAATCCAAAATGAAAGAGGAGAAATTATCACAGACATCACAGATATACAAAGGATCATAGTAGAATACTATGAAAGATTATATGCCACTAAATTCAACAAGCTAGAGAAAAATGGATAAATTCCTAAAACTATACAATCTTCATAGACTGAATCATGAAGAAGTAGAAAACCTAAAAAGACCCATAAGCAGGGAGGATATAGAAACAACTTTAAAAAACATCCCGCAAAATACAAATTTCCAGCACGAGATGGCTACACTAGAAAATTTTACCAAACATTCAAGAAGATTTGGTACCTATCCTTCTCAAAGTCTTCCAAAAAATTGAAGACATAGCAATACTCCCTAAAACATTTTATGAAGCCAACATAACCCTCATACCAAAACCTGGAAAGGACAACACACACACACACACACACACACACACACACACACACACACACACACAACTACAGACCAATATCTAATAAATACTGATGCAAAAACCCTAAACAAAATACTAGCAAACCAAATACATTAACACATTTAAAAAATAATACATCACAATCAAGTGGGATTTATTCTAGGAGCACAAGGATGGTTCAACATATGGAAATCAATCAAAGTAATAAACATCAACAAAACAAAGAACAAAAATCATATGATCTTATCAATAGATGCAGAGAAGGCATTTGATAAGATACAATGTCCTTTTATGTTTAAAACACTCAATAAAAATCAAAATGGAAGGAAAGTACTTCCACATAATAAAGGCCATATATGACAAATCATCAGCTAATATCTATGAAAAAAAAGGTATGAAAACTTGAAGATATAGGGTAAACAATCAGAGATAGCAAGGTGCCCTAATGCAAAGGCCCTGAGCAGATGAGAGTCTAGGGGCCTTTCTGACCCAATACTGGAAACAGTGTGTGCTAGAAACAGCAAAACAGCAGGATAAACCTGACCAGGTGGTGGCACAGTGGACAGAGCATCAGACTGAGATGTGGAGGGCCCAGGTTCGAAACCCTGAGGTCACCAGCTTGAGTGCGGGCTTACCAGCTTGAGCGTGGGAGTCGCTGGTTTGAGCATCGGATCATAGACATGACCCCATGTTCACTGGCTTGAGCCCAAAGGTTTCTGGCTTGAACTCTAGGTCACTGGCTTGAGCAAGGGATAACTTGCTCTGCTGTAGCCTCTACCCTGGTCAAGGCACATGTGAGAAAGCAGTCAATGAACAACTAACGTGCTGCAACTAAGAACTGATGCTTCTCATGTCCCCGCTTTAGTCCGTTGGTCTGCTGACTGGTGCTGTTGCCTCCTCTTGGCCCCTGGAGCACTTTATCTGATCACAGAGTAGCTCATTGTTGCCTTGACAAATATCATACTAAATGGTGAGGACATGAAGGCTTTTCCTCTAAAATCAGGAACAAGACAAGGCTGCCTACCCTCTTCCCTCTTATTTAACATAGTTCTAGAAGTTCTAGCCAGAGTTATCAGGCAAGAGATAGAAACAAAAGGCATCCATATTGAGAAAGAAGAAGTAAAGGTTTCACTTTCTGCAGATTACATGATACTGCACATCGAAAACCCCAAAGACTCCACAGAAGAACTATTAGAAACAATAAACCAATACAGTAAATTTGTAGGACACAAAATCAATATAAAAAAGCCTATTGCTATCCCACATGCCAAAAACAAAACTTTGGAAAATGAACTAAAAAAATATCCTTTTACAACTGTAACAACAACAGAATACCTAGGAATAAACTTAACAAAGGATGTAAAGGACCTATATACTGAAAACTACAAAACATTATTGAAAGAAATTGAAAAAGATACAATGAAATAAAAAAATATTCCATGTTCATAGATTGGAAGAATCAACATAGTTAAAATGGCTATATTAACCAAAGCAAAATACAAATTTAATGCAATTTCCATTAAAATTCCAATGTCATTTTGTAAACAAATAAAACAAAAAATCACAAGGTTTATATGGAACCACAAAAAATCCTGAATAGCGCCTGACCTGTGGTGGCGCAGTGGATAAAGCGTTGACCTGGGAACACTGAGGTCGCCAGTTCAAAACCCTGCACTGGTCTGGTCAAGGCACATATGGGAGTTGATGCTTCCAGCTCCTCCCCCCTTTCTCTCTCTCTCTCTCTCTCTCTCTCTCTGTGTCTCCTCTCTAAAATGAATAAAATAAAATAAACCAAAACACTATTTAACTTAAAAAAAAAAAAAAGATGAGTTAAAAAAAAAAAAAAAATCCTGAATAGCAAAAGCAATCCTCAGGATAAAAAATGAAATCAAAGGTATTACACTACCTGACTTCATATTATACTACAGAGCCATAATAATCAAAACATCATGGTACTGGCAGAAAAACAGACATATAGACCAATGGAACAGAATTGAGAGCCCAGAAATAAAACCACATATATATGGACAAATAATCTTTAACACAGGATCCAAAATCACACAACGGAAAAAAAAGAAAGTCTGTTCAATAAATGGTACTGGGAAAATTAAAAAGTCACATGAGAAAGAATGAAAAACTTGACTACATTTTGTCCCCTTGCACAAAAATTAACGCAAAATAGATCAAAAACCTAAACATATCAAAATAGATCAAAAACCTAAACATAAGATCTGAAACAATAAATTACATAGAAGAAAACATAGGTACTAAACTTATGGATCTTAGCCATAAAGAACAATTTATAAATTTGACTCCAAAGGCAAGGGAAGGAAAGGCTCAATAAATGAATGAACTACAGCAAACTAAAAAGCTTCTGCACAGCAAAAGAAACTGACAACAAAAAAAAATAGGCAGCCAACCAAATAGGAGATATTTGCAAAGAACAGCTCCAATAAGGGGTTAATATCCAAACTCTATAAAATAACTCACAAAGCTCAGCAACAAACAAGCAAACAATTCAACTAAAAAATGGGGAGAGGACCTGAACAGACACTTCTTCCAAGAGGACTTACTAATGACCAACAGATATATAAAAAGATGCTCATCTTCACTAGCTATTAAAGAAATGCAAATCAGAACTACAATGAGATACCACCTCAAACCTGTCAGATGAACTATTATCAACAAGGCAGGTAATAACAAGTGTTGGAGAGGCAGTGGAGAAAAAGGAACACTCATTCACTGCTGGTGGGAATGCAAATTAGTACAACCATTATGGAAAAAAGTATGGTGGTTCCTCAAAAAACTAAGAATAGAGCTACCATATGACCCAGCAATCCCTCTAGTGGATATCTACCCCCAAAACTTGAAAACATTGACACGTAAAGACACATGCACCCCCATACTCATTGTAGCATTATTCACAGTGGCCAAGACATGTAAACAACCAAAGTGCCCTTTGATAGAGGGTTGGATGAAAAAGATGTGGTACATATATACTATGGAATACTACTCAGCCATAAGAAATGATGACGTTGGATCATTTACAACAATATGGATGGACCTTGATAACATTATACTGAATGAAATAAGTAAATCAGAAAAAGCTAAGAACTGTAGATTTTCACACATAGGTGGTATATAAAATTGAGACTCATGGATGTAGATAAAATCAAATTGGTTACCAGAGGGTTGGGGATGTGGGGGAGAGGGACATTGGGAAGAGGGACAAATATAAAGTGATGGAAAATTATTTGACTTTGGGTGTTGGGTATACAACATAATCAACAGTTCAAATACTATAGAAATGTTTACCTGAAACCTATGTCACTGATCAATATCACCCTATTAAGTTTAATTTTCTAAATTAAAAATAAAAGTTTTGAGTTTATTATCTAACTACGTGTGTTCAAATTTTGTTTCTACTAGTAACAAGTATGGTCTTGGGCAAGCTGCTTAAACCTTCTAAGCCTCATTTTCCTCATCTTGCAAGATGGACTGGTAACCCATTTCATACTGAGGCTTGGATGATTAAATGAGATAATGCATGAAAAGCCCTAGCATCTACATAGGAAGGACTCAATAAATGCTATGCAATATTATCACTCCAATCTCATGGGGATTAAATTCTATGACTCATAGCCCAAGTAATGAGTAACTCAATGTAGTAGTACCAAGTGAAAGGAAATGAGGCATATTCTTTCTTCCCAAGGTGCTTATTTGGGGGAGACAGGTAAGATGCAAAGCCAACTGAGCAGTCAGTGATGATAGAGTAGCACAGAAGTACATAGCAGGGTCCCTACTCCAGTCTAGAATGAAAGCAGGGAAGCCTTCCCAGAAGAAGTAACATCCAAATTGAGAGTTAAGTAGTGAAGAGCAGGGCATGGAACAGCATGTGAAAAGGCCTAGTGATCAAGAGAGAAAATGCACAAGGGAAAGGGGAAGATGGCAAGTTGGTTGGTGGGGCTAGCAGTGGTAGTCAACCTGGTCCCTACCCTCCACTAGTGGGCGCTCCAGCTTTCATGGTGGGCGGTAGCGGAGCAACCAAAGTATAAATATTATTTCTTTTTATTTATTTATTTTAGAGAGGAGACACAGAGTGAGAGAGAGAGAGAGAGAGAGAGAGAGAGAGAGAGAGAGAGAAAGAGAGAGAGAGAGAAAGGGGGGAGGAGCTGGAAGCATCAACTCCCATATGTGCCTTGACCAGACCAGTGCAGGGTTTTGAACTGGCGACCTCAGTGTTCCCAGGTCGACGCCTTATCCACTGCGCCACCACAGGTCAGGCCCAAAGTATAAATAAAAAGATAGATTTAACTATAGTAAGTTGTTTCATAAAGATTTATTCTGCCAAACTTAGTGAATATACAACATAAAGTACTTGGTAAGTAATTATTATTATATGCTTTCACTTGCTGTAACTCTGCTTTATAAATTTTATAAAGTAAAGTTACTTCCCTACTTTATAAATCACCATTACTGTGGAACCGGTGGGCGGTTAGAAAATTTTACTACTAACAGAGATATAAAAAGGTTTACTACCCCTGGGCTAGAGCTTACAAAGCAAAAACCAGGGGTGGTTTTTGAGAGATTAGGCTGCCAGAGTAGACAGGGGCCTGGTAAGGAGCTATGTTAACAAATTTGGATTTATCCCAAGAGCAATGTGGAAATGTTAATCAAGCCATCTGAAGTTTAGTGTGTATCAGGAATGGTCCTGCTCTTAGGCCCATTATTCATAAAAGTTGAAAAAGTAAATGGCCACTGATTTTTAGGACTTCATAAATCTTGAGTTGGTGGGATATAAATTTCAGTGATTGTACTTGCAAATCTAATAGGCCTGAATTGCTCTGATCACTCTTACAGTAAAATCTTACCTGAGAAAGGGTTTCTTCTACAGGTTTGAGGTAAATGAGATCCCTTCAGAAAATGTGTAAGACTGTGTGCTTCTCAAGTCAATTGACTGACCACCTTCTTTGTGCTGTCATTACAGGGAACCTGATTTGGTTTTACAGAGATGAATTTCAAAGAAAAACATCACTTAAACTTTATTTCAAATCTTACTAATGCCCAAAAATACCAAGTTCATTATCTACTGTTATAATATGACTCAGAGAAGATAAATGTCCTGCCAACTCCAATCTCTATTATTTTTCATGACCTCTAGTTTCTATTGTCAAAGGCAGAGATAAGGAATGCCAGCACCCATTTGTTATTCAAAGAGGAACACTTAGCTGGGATGAGTAAAAACCATCATGTAGTAGGGTTGTATTTTTAATAGTAGCAACAAAGTCATAATTCAAGGGTAGAAAAATTCAAATATGTTGCTAATAGTTTTTTGCTAGTTGGGGAGACAATTTTTCAACAGTAACTGCATTCACACCCCCCCTAACATGAAGATATTGAGCAGAAATGTGACAATTTTTTTCTCATCTTCTTAAATAATAATTCATTTTTAAATCACCAATCTAGAGATTTTAGTGCCAATTTGAGGCTGGTTTTTTTACACCTACTTTTATGCAATTAACCCTACATGACAACATACACAAAGGCATGTGGCAGGTGAAAAACTCATCATTCAATGAGTGAGCACCAACAGTACATCTAGGCTTTGTTCTTCTCACAGGTTTTACATAATAAACGCTCCAAATGCCATCTACCATTTAGAGTTTCAGACCAACAGATGTCAAGACTTTCCTGTGTGGATGTCTCCCAGATAACTCAAAATCAAAATATGACTCACATTAAAGTCACCTTCCCTCTTACCAAAACATATCTTTCTCTAGCCTCTTCTATCTCTAAACAGCACCACTGTCTATTTCAGTGGTTCTCAAACTTTTTGAAGTCGGGGCACATTTAAAATCCTACAAATAATTGTAGGCACACTACATACAAATTTCTGAGAAATATGTTATAATAATTAAGTCAAATATTTAAAAATATATATAAAGTCCAAGCGTGCTTTTATGGTAATGAAATAAATATGACAAAATTAAGGACTTCATAAATCTTGAGTTGGTGGGATATAAATTTCAGTGATTGTACTTGCAAATCTTAATGTATTCTGACATTAAAAAACATTTTTATGTTACATTTTTTTGAGTTATGCTTTATAGAATTCATAAAAAAGAGGGGTTAAAATATTTTTTAAAATGACCAAAAAGTTATCTTTTTTATACAGATAGATACATTCTCAGTAAGATTTAGTAAATTTGGCAGGTCTAGTGCAAATGGGTTAAGTTTTTTCATTCTTGTGTTTATGAGAAACATGAGCCTGATGTGTCCTAGCGATTTCTTCAATGTTTGGGCATATATTTGAAAGGCAAGCTCTCATTTCCTCATCGATACATTGGAAGAATTCCTCTCTTTTTACTCTTAATTGTGTTGAGTGCAGAAAACTCCCATCATACATATCATCTTAACTTGACACCAAACAAAGGATAGAAGAAACTTGCCTCCAGTCTTTCCAGTGAACATGGGGGGTGTAAACAATCCAGAACCACAGCTTAACAGCCTTTTGCAACCTAATCAGGCAAGTGAGGTGGGGGGTTGGGCAGACTGTCAGCTTACAGCCAATTCCCCACACCTTTGTGCCCCAAAAATCTAAACTCCAAAAACCCTGTTGGTTTCTTGGTCCCCAACAGGCACATATTTCTCTGGAATACCATAGGGCACACCTGGAAATCTTCTAAGGCGCACCAGTGCGCCCTGCTGCACACTTTGAGAACCACTGGTCTATTTATTTATTAGGTTGAACCATAAGAAACTGCCTTTTCTTTTTGTAGGTCATAAATAGCTAAACATTGGAAATTTCAAACAGATCAAACCTTAATAGTCATTCATGGCAGAAACCTTGGTGAAATCCTCACTTCCTTTCAACTCTTACAACAAGCCAATCATGAGGACTGGTAAATTCTGTTTCTCAGGCAGGTTCTGAATCCATCTCTAAGAAGGCAACCAACATAACCCAAGTCATCACTGACTGGCTTTAGCAATTCTTCTGTCCACACTGCAATGAACCAGTGTGTCCTCTTTGAAACACAAGTTAGACCACCCCACTTCCATGCTAGAAATCAGTCAACAGCTTCTCACTGTCCTTAAAACAAAGAGCAGAATCTCATCATGGCTTACAGAGCCCAAAAGTTCCAGCCCCTGCTGAACTCTTCAATCTCATATCAGTCTATTTTCTGATTACTATACTTTTCTCATTTTCTCAAATACACTCCTTCCCAACTCAGAGCCTTTGGGCATACTCTTCCATCTGCCTGGAACTCTTTTCTTTTTCCCCTGGCCTTGTCACTCAATTATCCTTACTTCTCCTTCATTTGTCTTATCATAAAGGGGACACCTCAAGAGAACCTTCAATGACCTCCCCAGACCAAAGTTCCATCCATGAGACTCTATTCTCCACCTCAGCACAGATCACACTTCCAATTACCGGTTCAATGCCATGTTGGACTTAAGCTCCAAGAGGGTAAGACTACAGCTGTCTTGTTCACCACTATATCACCACCACTAATCTAGAAATTTGCACTTATTGGGCACCCAGTAAATGTTTGTTAAAGGCATGAATCCCTCACAAACATTAAGATTACAATTTAAAGTTTCCATCTTGGCTCAATGATACCCTCAGTTTTGATATATATGTTCAGTAATTTTTCTACTTAGGATTTTTAAAAATGAAATTAAAATATTCAATAAAATATTCAAAATCAAAAGGCTGAACCAGAACTCTGAACCTTTTCTCAATTATTCCCTAGCATGGCTACATCTAGTAGTAGTTATTGTTATATGAGAGATAATAATAATCAAAAGTAATATTTAGCCTGACCTGTGGTGGTGCAGTGGATAAAGCGTCGACCTGGGAACACTGAGGTTGCCAGTTCAAAACCCTGTACTGGTCTGGTCAAGGCACATATGGAAGTTGATGCTTCCAGCTCCTCCCCCCTTTCTCTCTTTCTCTCTCTATCTCTCTCTCTCACTCTGTGTCTCCTCTCTAAAATGAATAAAATTTAAAAAAAGAAATTAAAATTTAAAAAAAAGTAATATTTATTTAGGGTCACTATGTGCCAAGCTGATGGAGAAAATTGAGGTATAGAGAAATTGGGGAATTTTCTAAGGTTTACATAGCTAGGAAATGGTGCCATAGTCAGATAGGCCCATAATTCAAAACAAGCTTTGGATTCTCTCAGTTCCTCAATCTTTGAGAAAGACAACTTTTCAAACACAGGGACCCTCTTTTTCACCTTGAAGGGTCAAAGCATCAACTACAGAATCCAAGAGAAACACATTTTTAGCTGTATACAAATGTCTCTAAATATACTCCAGTTAATTTCATCACATTTTCAGGAGCAATTCTCTCCCAAGTAGCATTCTATTAAAAGAAGGCATTCCTACCGGAAGAAATAGTCTCTGGGCAGCACAGGGTTTGAATAATTTCTTCCATTCTTGAGGGTTCTCAACCAAAAATGTGATAGGGTAGATTCTATGCTCAAACTTCTTAGTATATGAGTCAGGCCACTGTCGCAACTGAAAAACATGGAAGGCAAAGGGAGGGTGATTAGACTCCCAGGAATTAGAACACCTAGAACTTTGACTGGTCAAGTGAAATTTATTCAGTCAAACTTACATAAAAAGTCTAACTTTATTACCACTTTTAATGCTCACTAAATGGAAGACCATTGCTAGAATTAAAGAAACACTCAGCCTGACCAGGCAGTGGCACAGTGGATAGAGTGCACTGGGATGCGGAGAAGGTAGGTTCAAAACTCCAAGGTTGTCGCTTCGAGTGTGGGCTCATCCAGCTTGAATGCGGGCTCATCCGCTTAAGCGCAGGCTCACCAGCTTGAATAGGGCGTTGCTGGCTTGAGCATGGGATCATAGACATGGCCCCATGGTCATGTCTTGAGCCCAAAGGTAACTGTCTTGAAGCCCAAGTTCGCTGGCTTGAGTCTACTAGGTGCCGCAACAAAGAATTGATGCTTCTCATCACTCTCTCTCCCTTCCTGTCTGTCCGTATCTGTCCCTCTCTCTTACTCTCTTTCTGTCTCTGTCAAAATAAATAAGTAAATAAATATATAAATAATAACACCCAGAGGTGGGAAAGTAGATGGAAAACACATGTAAACACTATGAGGAGAGTATAACCTTGAACAAACAACCACGAGGGCAATTTGGAAACTGTTAACAACAAATTTAAAAAGACAAAGATACAGAACTTTCACCAAAACCCATTTTGAAAACAAAATAAAACGTACACTTGGAAACAAACTAAATGTCCAAAATTCATTAGGATAGAAATATACAATTGACCACTGTACATACAGTCAGAGTAAAATAGATTTGTATGTGCTGACATGGAAGTGATGATTACAATACATCGTTAGGTTTAAAAAAAAGCAAAGTGCAAAAAGAAATATAACATGTTTGTCTTATAGGGAAAATATATGCCACTGCAGCTCAACACAATAAATTAAAGAATAAAAATAAAAGAATTTATACTAAGTAAAAATCCCAAAATGCACACATTTTTTACAATTTTACTTATTCTCTTGTTTTTAACAGAAAAAAAAAGGAAACAACCCAAACATGAGATTGATTACATAAGCTCTGTAGTATGTCTACACAAAAGAATACTATGCAGGTACTAGGGATGAGGTTGTTGAACAAGGGTAAGCAAACAATGATAGTGCAAGGGTCCAACTCAGCCAGCTACACATAGCACATAAGCCTAGAATGCACATAAGCCAACATTTTTAAAAGTTGAAAAAGTAAAAACAAAAGCAATATATTTTACATGAAAACTCACATGGAATTTTAATTTCAGTGTGTATAAATAAGAGTTTTATTGGGCCACAGCTACACCCATTGGTTTATGTATTTCTTCCTCTTTTTTCTTTGTGAGAGAGACAGACAGGCACAGACAAAAAGGGAGAGATTTGAGAAGTATTATTAACTCATAGTTGTGGCACCTTAGTTGTTGTTCATGGTTGCTTTCTCATACGTGCCTTGACCAGGGGGCTCCAGCTGAGCCAGTGACCCATTGCGCAAGCCAGCAACCTTTCTTGGGCTCGAGTTAGCGACCTAGGGCTCAAGTCTGCAACCTTAGGCTTCAAGTCAGTGTCCTTTGGGCACAAGCCAGGGAATACCGGGTCATATATATGATCCTATGCTCAACATAGTGACGCTGCACTCAAGCTGGTAAGCCCACATTTAAACCAGCGACCTCAGGGTTTTGAACCTGGGTCCTCAGTATCCCAGGCTGATGCTCAATCTACTGCACACACCTGGTCAGGCAGTTTATAAATTTCTATGGCTGCCTTTAGGGTAAACAGCAGGGATGAATAACTGTGAGATCATACAGCCTGCAAAGCCTAAAACAGTTACTTACCATTAGGTCTTTCACAGAAAAAGTTGGCCAACTGGATGAGCAGAGGCTCGCAGCTGAGCGCGCACCAGATAAACCGAGGTTTGCGAACCTGAGCAGGATGGCCCTGGCCTCGGGAGCAGAGTCACAGAGCTGAATGCATGCCAGCAGCCCCGTCCAACCCAAGAAACTGTGTCGAGCAGACTCTGACCGCGGGAGCTGGGCAGAAGCCCGGGAACAGGCTGGGTCCACAGCTGAGCAAAGGTGCTCACCTCTACCCTTGGTACTGAGGCTTGTGGCTTGAGTGCATTGCGCAACCCAACCTGTGAGGATGAGGCAAAGGCCCAGGCAGACTGAGGTTTGTAGAGGCAGGCACCAGAACACAGCGCCACCCACGGAGGAGAGGCAGAAATCACAGCAACAGCCGCAGAGAACCGGCACTGGCAACGCCCATACACAACCGCCCTAAGCAGTGGCAGAGGGGGTGGTGGGCCTGCAGACAGACCACACCTGGAGAACACAAAGGCAGCACCCATTGGACTCCAGTGGCCACAACCTTTTTATACACAGACAAAATGGGGAGGCAGAGAAATGCAACCCAAATGAATCAAGAGAAATCCCCAGAGAAGGACCTGAATGAACCAGATATAACCAAATTACCAAATGCAGAATTTAAAATAATGATAGTTAGGATGTTGAAAAAAAATAGATCAATAATGGATAGTCATTAAGAACACCTAAATAAAGAGATAACAAGTATAAAAAACGAAATTGAAATAATAAAGAATCAGACAGAAATGACAAATACAGTATCAGAACTGAAGACCACAATAGAAGGAATCAAAAGCAGGATGGATGAAACTGAGGGTTGAATCAGCGACTCAGAAGACACAATAAAAAAAGGCACAGAAGCAGAGCAGAAAAAAGAAAAGAGACTCAAAAAATGAAAGGAAATTCTAAGGGAGCTCTGGGACAACATGAAGAGAAATAACATCCGCATCACAGGGGTTCCTGAAGAAGAGAAGAGAGAACAAGATATAAAAACTTTGTTCAATCAAATCATAGCAGAAAACTTCCCTAAATTAAGGCTAGAAAACATTTCACATGTTCAAGAAGCACACAGAACTCCATTAAAGAGAAACGAAAAAAAATCTACACCAAGACAAATCATAGTTAAAATACCAAAGCTAAGAAATAAAGAGAAAATTTTAAAAGCTGCTAGAAAAAAAAAGGCTATCACCTACAAAGGAGCCCCCATAAGGATGACGACTGACTTCTCAACAGAAATACTTGAGGCCATAAGGGAATGGCAAGATATATTCAAAGTAATGCAGAGCAAGAACCTACAACCAAGACTACTCTATCCAGCAAGGCTAACGTTTAAAATTGAGAAGAAATAAAGAGCTTCCCAGAAAAAAAGCCTCAAGGAATTCATTAAAACTAAACCAATTCTGCAAGAGATACTAAGGGGCCTGTAGTGAACAGTTCAAAAGGAGGAAAAAATATAGCAAAAGAAGAATACAGCCTCAAAGAATAAAATAACAAGAAACAACTACATATCAATAATAACCGTAAATGTAAATGGATTAAATGATCCAGTCAAAAGACATAGGGTAGCAGCGTAGATAAAGAAACAGGACCCATACATATGCTGTCTACAAGAGACACACCGTAAAACAAAAGATGCACAGAGACTGAAGGTAAAAGGATGGAAAAAAATATTGCATGCAAATGGAAATGAAAAAAAGCCGGGATAGCAATATTATATCTGACAAAATGGACTTTAAAACAAAGGCTGTAGTAAGAGATAAAGAAGGACACTACATAATGATAAAGAGAATAATTCAACAGAAAGATATAACTATTATAAATATCTACACACCAAATATAGGAGCCGCGACATACATAAAGCAGACTTTCATGGGTATAAAGGGCGAGATTAACAGCAATACTATAATAGTAGGGGATTTCAATACCCCACTAACATCATTGGATAGATCCTCAAGAAAGAAAATTAATAAAGAAACAGCAGACTTAAAGGAGACACTAGATCAACTTGATTTAATAGATATCTTCAGAACTTTTCACCCTAAAGCAGTAGAATATACATTCTTCTCAAGCGCTCATGGTACGTTTTCTAGGATAGACCACATGTTAGGACACATATATGGTCTCAATAAATTTAAGAATATTGAAATCATATCAAGCATTTTCTCTGATCACAATGCCATGAAAATGGAAATTAACGACAAAAGAAAAACTGAAAAATACTCAAACACTTGGAAACTAAATAGCATGATATTTAAACAATGAATGGATTAACAATGAGATCAAAGAAGAAATAAAAAGGTTTCTAGAAACAAATGATAATGAGCATACATCAACTCAAAATTTATGGAACACAGCAAAAGCAGTACTGAGAGGGAAGTTCATTGCACTACAGACATACCATGAGAAGCTAGAAAAAGCTCAAATAAGCAACCTGACCCTGCATCTAAAAGAACTAGAAAAACAACAGCAAATAAAGCCCAGGACCAGTAGAAGAAAAGAAATAATAAAGATCAGAGCAGAAATAAAAGACATAGAGGCTAAGGAAACAATACAGAAGATCAATGAAACCCGAAGCTGGTTCTTTGAAAAGGTAAACAAGATTGATGAACCTTTAGACTCATCAAGAAAAAAAGAGAGAGGACCCAAATAAATAAAATTAGAAATGAGAGTGGAGAAATAACAACTGACAGAACAGAAATACAAAGCATTGTAAGAAAATACTATGAAGAACTATATGCCAAAAAATTAGATAACCTAGGTGAAATGGACAAATTTCTTGATTCATATAATGTTCCAAATATCAATCTGGAAGAATCAGAACACCTAAACAGACCAATTACAGCAAATGAGATCGAAACAGTTATCAAAAAACTCCCAAAAAGGAAAAGTCCTAGGCCTGATGGCTTCACAAGTGAATTCTACCAAAAATTCAAGAAGAACTAACTCCTATCCTCCTCAAGCTATTTCAAAATATTCAAGAGAAAGGAAGACTTCCAAACTCCTTTTATGAGGCAAACATAATTCTGATCCCAAAACCGGGCAAAGACAACACAAAGAAAAAAAATTATAGGGCAATATTCCTGATGAATTTAGACGCTAAAATTCTCAATAAAATATTAGCCAACCGGATCCAGCAATATATGAAAAAAAATCATATACCATGATAAAGTGGGATTTATTCTGGAGAGGCATGGCTGATTCAATATTCGCAAATCAATCAATGTGATTCATCACATAAACAAAAGGAAGGACAAAAATCACATGATCATTTCAATAGATGCAGAAAAGGCATTTGATAAAATCCAGCACCCATTCATGCTCAAAACTCTCAGTAAAGTGCGAATACAGGGAACATTCCTTAACATGATAAAGGCCATCTACGACAAACCCAAAGCAAACATCATACTAAAAGGGCAAAAATTAAAAGCAATCCCCTTAAGATCAGGAACCAGGCAGGGGTGTCCCCTTTCACCACTCTTATTCAACATAGTTCTGGAAGTCCTAGCTACAGCAATCAAACAAGAAGAAATAAAAGGCATCCAAATTGGAAAAGAAGAAGTAAAACTGTCATTATTTGCAGATGATATGATATTGTATATAGAAAACTCTAAAGTCTTGGCCTGACCTGTGGTGGCGCAGTGGATAAAGCGTCGACTAGGGAACACTGAGGTCGCCAGTTCAAAACCCTGTACTGGTCTGGTCAAGGCACATATGGGAGTTGATGCTTCTAGCTCCTCCCCCCTTTCTCTCTCTCTCTCTCTCCATCTCTCTCTCTCTCTCTGTCTCTCTCACTCTGTGTCTCCTCTCTAAAATAAATAAATAAAAATAAATTAAAAACAAAGATTTACTTTCAACACTATATTAAAAAAAAAAAAAGAAAACTCTAAAGTCTCAGTCAAAAAACTACTGGACCTGATAAATGAATTCAGCAAGGTGGCCGGATATAAAATTAATACTCTAAAATCAGAGGCATTTTTATATACCAACAATGAACGGTCAGCAAAAGAAAGTAAGGAAACAATCCCCTTCACTATTGCAACCAAAAAAATAAAGTACCTACAAGTAAATTTAACCAAGGAGGTTAAGGACTTGTACTCGGAAAATTATAGAACATTGATAAAAGAAATCAAGGAAGATACAAACAAGTGGAAGCATATACCGTGCTCATGGTTAGGAAGAATAAACATCATTAAAATGTCTTTATGACCCAAAGCAATTTATAAATTCAATGCAATACCAATAAAAATTCCAATGACATACTTCAAAGATATAGAACACATATTCCAAAAATTTATATGGAACCAAAAAAGAACACGAATAGCCTCAGCAATCATAAAAAGAAAAAATAAAGCAGGAGGTATCACTCTTCTAGATATCAAGGTTTACTACAAGGCCATTGTACTCAAGATAGTCTGGTACTGGCATAAGAACAGGCACATAGATCAATGGAACAGAACAGAGGACCCAGAAATAAACCCACAGCTTTATGGACAACTGATATTTGACAAAGGAGGTAAGAACATACAATGGAGTAAAGATAGCCTCTTTTAACAAATGTTGTTGGGAAAATTGGACATCTACCTGCAAAAACATGAAAGTAGACCATCAACTTACACCATTCACAAAAACAAACTCAAAATGGATAAAAGACTGAAACGTAATCTGTGAAACCATAAGCATCTTAGAAGAAAACATAGGCAGCAAGATCTCTGACATCTGTAGTAGCAATAGATTTGCCTATTTATCTCCACGGGCAAATGAAATAAAAGGCAAGATAAACAAATGGGACTATATCAAACTAAAAAGTTTTTGCAGTGCTAAAGACCATAAGAACAGAATAAAAAGACAAACCACACAATGGGAGAACATATTCGACAACACGTCTGATAAGGGGTTAATAACCAAAATTTATAAAGAACTTATAAAACTCAACAACAGGAAGACAAACAATCCAATCAAAAAATGGGCCAACCAAATGAATAGCAATTTCTCCAGAGAGGACATACAGATGGTCAAAAGGCATATGAAAAAATGCTCAACATCACTAATCATTAGAGAAATGCAAATTAAAACCACAATGAGATATCACCTCACATCAGTCAGAATGGCGCTCATCTGCAAAACAACACAGAACAAGTGCTGGTGAGGATGTGGAGAAAAGGGAACCCTCATGCACTGCTGGTGGGAATGCAGACTGGTGCAGCCACTGTGGAAAACAGTATGGAGATTCCTCAAAAAATCAAAAATCAAACTGCCTTTTGACCCAACTATCCCACTTTTAGGAATATACCCTAAGAACACCATAGCACTGTTCGAAAAGAAGAAATTCGCCCCCATGTTCCTGGCAGCATTGTTCACAATAGAGAAGATCTGGAAATAGCCCTAGTGTCTGTGAGAGGACGAGTGGATTAAAAAGTTTTGGAACGTATATACTATGGAATACTACTCAGCCATAAGAAATGATGACATCGGATCATTTACAACAAAATGGACGGACCTTGATAACATTATACTGAGTGAAATAAGTAAAATAGAAAAAATACTGAGAACAGCATGATTTCATACATAGGTGGGACATAAAAGTGAGACTATGAGACATGGACAAGAGTGTGGTTTTATGGGGTGGGGAGAGGGAGATGTGGGTGGGAGAGGGGGAGAGGAAGGTCACAAAGAAGACCAGATAGGAGGTGACAGAGGACAATTTGACTTTGGGTGATGAGTATGCAACATAATTGAATATGATAACCTGGAGGTGTTTTCTTTGAACATATGTACCCTGATTTATTAATGTCCCCCATTAAAATTAATAAAAGAAAGAAAAAGTTGGTCAACCACTGTTTTAAAAGAAATTTAATAATATATCAGTAATAAAAGAGAAAATATAGGATATGATTCCATTTCTGATGTTGACGTGAATATAAGGTAATGTAAGTTAACTCTTCATAAGTATTAGTATGATGATTAATTTTTTTCACTTAAAATTAATTAGTGACTTTTTCAATGTACATATATTGGTTATATAATCACATAAAATTTTATGAAAAAACATACCAATTTTAAGATGAACATTTGGGAGGAAAATCTCACAATGAGAAAAAGTTGGAGTGATAGTCAAAGTATTTGACAATTTACTTACGAAGGGCACTGACCAGTCAGAAGTTACATCAGGCACAAGTATTCAGAACAATTGCACAAACACATCAGAATTGATACTAGGCATAAAACGTCAGTACAAGAGTACCAACCAGCCCTGGCTGGGTAGTCAGCTGGTTAGAGCGTCATTCCAAAGCACTGAGGTTGCTGGTTTGATTCCTGCTCAGGGCACATATAGGGATGAGATTGATGTTCCTGTCTTTCTTTGTCTCCTTCCTCTCTCAGTGAATCAACAAATTTAAAAAAAAAAAAGAAAAGTACAGCCTGACCAGGCGGTGGCGCAGTGGATAGAGCATCAGACTGGGATGTGGAAGACCTAGGTTGAGACCCGGAGCTCGCCAGCTTGAGTGCGGGCCCATCTGGCTTGAGTAAAAAGCTCGCCAGCTTGGACCCAAGGTCGCTGGCTCCAGCAAGGGGTTGCTCTGTCTGCTGATGGCCTGCGGTCAAGGCACATGTGAGAAAGCAATCAATGAACAACTAATATGTCGCAAAGGCAAGGAAAAACTAATGATTGATGCTTCTCACATCTCTCTGTTTCTGTCTGTCTGTCCCTATGTATCCCTCTCTCTGACTCTCCCTGTCCTTGTAAAATAAATAAATAAATAAATAAAAATAAATAGTATGTTTTAAAAAATGTTTAAAAAAATAAAAAAAGAAAAGTACCAACTAGTCAGACCAGACACTAAGCACAAATCCCCAGTACAATTGTGCTACTGCACAATAAATAGCCCAAAATCAGCCCTGGAGGGAGAATAGGAAAGTCCTGGCTCTACTGGTTTCCTTAACAATTTGATCTTTACCATCATATCTTTTAGAAAGGTTTATCTACCTTTGTCAATCTATGTCTTTTAACTGGAATGTTCAGTCCATTTACATTTTTTACCAGGCATATATACAAATAGTGCACTGAGTGCAGACACTATTTGGAAGTGTCACAGTTCCTGCTGACACTTCCTCCATGGCAAAGCTACACCCTCCTCCACACACAGACATACACCACAGGCTATTGCTCCCCACTGTCCCTGCCAGAATGGAATGGTGGCCATCCCCATTTCTGTGTCCCACTATTTTCTAATACTGAGTCTAGAACAGGAGCATAGATTAGCAAAATCTAAATTACATGTCCGATCCCAAGCTTACTAGAGAGCCTAGGAAATCAACCAGCTGTCATCTTCAGCTTCTATGCTGGGAAATGACAAGAATAAATAAAACTTTAAAAAATTAAAGATGTACAGTATAGATAATAAGTAACTATTACCATATATATTGTACTTGAGCAGTTGTAAAATAAAGTCTATTTCAATAAAAGTTCCTCACAATACAACTTTCAAAGGATAATGATGACCATTAGCATTTTGTTTTGGTTTTTACCTTGAGGTATGTGACCCTGCACTGCCCAGGAAGTTATCATGAGAAACTTTGGATACTGCCATACGCCTCTCAGTGTTGAAACTGACAGCTTTGAGAGGAGTGACATAATCTGCCCCTCTAGCATTTCCTGTGGCTGAGCAGAAACCAACTGCTGCTGATCTATTAATACTACTTTAGGGTTAACATACTGCCCAATATATAGGAGATGTTCCAAAGAATATTTGTGGAAAAAATATATAGATTATGTGATTCAGTCTTCCAGTTATACTGTCATAAGAAGAGCAAGAATCATTTGTCCTGCCCTGGCCTAATAGCTCTGTTGGTTAGAGCATCACCCCAAAGCACAAAGGTTGCTGGTTCCATCCCTGGTCAGAGCACATACAGGAGCAGATCAATGTTCCTGTCTCTCTGTCTCCCAGCCTCTCTCTCTAAAATCAATTTAAAAAAATTTAAAAACAAAGAATCATTTGTCCCCTTTGTGTATCTATCTACATAGGTTTTTTGTTTACCCTTTGATACAGATAAAGAAATTGGGACTGAGAGTTCTATGACTTATGTAAGAGCAAATATTTTAAATCAAAAGTGGCACCATAATCCCAGTATGAAAAAGAAAGGGGCAACACCACAAGTCCTGCCTAGGTTGTAATATCCTGTTATAATTTCTTTTGTTAGCTAAGCTTCACTAGTCTATCAAAGACCTGAAAAAATGAGCCATCAAAGGGGTAAAGGCACTAGGGAATTCAAACCATGGTACAACTTCACAAGTTATCTACAATGATTTCCTCTATGTAATTTAGCTCCTAATTTATAATATTCCAATTACTATGGCTCAAAACAAATTACCCCAAAATTTAGTAATTTTTTTTTTACTTATTATGCTCATAGATTCCATGGTTCACGAATTTGGACAAGGCACAGAAGAGATGGCTTGACACTGCTCCACAATGTTCAGGGCCTTCAGTGGAGGCCTCGAAGACTGGAGGCTGGAATCATCTGAAGGGGTAACTGGGCACCTCAGTTCCTCTTTGCATGGACCTGTGTGTGTGACCTCTCCATACAGGCTAGTTTGGGCTTCATCTCAGTGTGACAGCCAGGTTCTAGAAGCAGGCACCCCAAGAAAGAACCAAGCAAAAGCTGTAGCCTATTGGTGACATAGGCTCAAGTGTCAAATAGCATTACATTTGTAATACCCTATTTTAAATGTACATACATATTGTATATGTAGATGTATATGTATTAGCTATTGCCTTATAACAAATTATCCCCCAACTTAGTAGCTTAAAACCAAAAACATACATATGTCTCATATAGTTTCTTAGGGTCAGGAGTCTGCGAACTATGTTGTTCTGGCTCAGGGCTCCTTGTGAGGTTGCAGCCCAACTATTGGCTGGGTTACAGTCATCTGAAGCTAGACAGGCTGGAGGTTTCATCTTCAAGTTTACTCACATGAGTGTCGGCAACAGGCCTTCACTCCTTAATATGTGGGCTTCTCCAAGGATTGCTGTGATAGGGCAGCTGGCTTTCCCCAGAGCAAGTGATCCAGGAGAAAAAAAGATTGAAAAAAAAATCTACTAGAATCTATGTAAACACAATTAATTAAATTAAAAAAAGAGAAAAAAGGAAAATAGAAAAAAAAATCGAAGGTGTCAGGGTGCCTTTTTAAACCTAATTCTGAAGTAAGATAGCATCATTTTTTCCCTATGTTATTGATCACAAAGACCAACCCCGGACAGTGTAAGGAGCAGTGGTAAGGGTGTGAATAACAGAAGAAGGAACCACTGGAGCCTCTTTGAAAAATACAATGTGCCACACATCTATGGTCATACATACACATTTTCCTTCCCTTTTCTTTTCTTTAAGCCCAAGTCTATATTTTGTCTCCATCCTCACGCCCCAGCTTCTTGAATAAAGTTGGTACTCAAGAAGTACTTTTCAAATGGATATTGTACAAGATATTCCTAGTGTTTTCTCATAGCCAGATTCCTTCTTTCCTGCACACAGAGTACTTCTCAGCTCCCTTGGACTTGAGTGGGCCTTGTAACCACTTCTGAACAATTAAACATGAGCAGAAAAGACTTGTGTTGCTGTCAAGCTGAGGGAAAAAAAACATAGTAATAATCATTAGTCCAGTGGTTCTTTTTAGAGGTACCGAACCCACCAGTTTCATATGCGCATTCACCGAACCCTTCTTTAGTGATAAATAAAATAGGGCTTTTTTTTCCAAATTCAAGACATAGGTATATGTTTTTTTACTGGTGCACAAAATGAGCCGTGCATGAACAACACCTTGCTCAAAGAACAAAACCAACAAAGTGCATGAACTCACAACAAATGACGGTATTACTTTATTCTGGCCTCCGCGGCAGAGGCTTCTCCGAACCCGAGACCAACTCATTGAACCCCTAGGGTTCGATAGAACCCAGGTTAAGAACCACTGCATTAGTCTCTCTCTACTGTAGTGGCAATCTAAGAACTGTAGAGGCTACACGTTCCAACAGGTACACTCGTATGTATGGATAGTCTGTCACTGCAAGACACACAGCAGGCAGGAGGACATTTTCTCGGAGTTGTTAGCGTAGCCCTACCTGGTCTACCCTGATTCTAAATATATCATTTCTTTCATCAGTCTAGCTGGCTCCAAGTTGTAGATGGGAAAACTGAAGCTCAGGAAGGCCACAAGACTTGTGGAACTGTTTGTAAAATATGAACATAATTTTTACCTTTTCCAAAGGGTTCTTATGAGCATTAAATAATAGTAAACCATAAACCCTTGACAGAAGCTTATTCTTACCACCATTTCCCTATACCGTAGGTTCAGAGCAGCTAACTCCACATGTTTCAATCTACAGCAGTGGCACCTTGACACACAAGCACTTTAAATCATGAGCAATTTGAGAAATGAGCAGTCACTCGCAGGATTTTCTGCGTTAAGTCATGAGCTGTTATTTGAATCACGAGCTTCCACCACCCTCCACTAGATAGCCTGCTGAACATTCTGAAAGGGAGGAAGAAACAAGCTTCCATGGAAAGGTTTTTGTTGAAACGGCCTCTAAGTGAAAGCGAGGAAAGTGTGGCAAAAAAGCCAAAAGGCAGTGAAGAAAATGATGATTGTAGGGCAAATGAGTTTGTAAAATTTGTATTTTCTGAATTTGCTCACTTTTATTGTTAAAAATGGCACTGGGCAACTGTCTGTGAAATTGCTAATTACCTTCCTGCTTGAGGAGGGCCACTGTTATGCTAATGTTGCTGAAGGAGGGGTTTTCATGCCAAAAAGATTTGAAAAAAGCAGAGAAGGAGAAGGGGAAGGAGAAGGAAGCCATACAATGATGATTAAGCAAAGTAAAAAAAATAGCAATTAAATTTAGTGAGAAAGTTACATATCATACTTAGTGTGTAAGTTAAATTCTGCAATTAAATGTAGCATTAAGTGTTTAGAGTAAGTTATGTTAAGCAATAGCGCATGAAATAAAAACTCCCTCCACCAGTCCCTTCCCCCTCCACCAGCATCTTCCCGGACCTTGAGGATAAATACACTTCATAGACCAGTTTATTTCTTTACATTCTTATTATGTATATATACACAGTAGTACCTTGAGATAAAAATTTAATCCGTTCTGTAAGTGAGCTCGTAAGTCAGTCAACTCATATATCAAACTGCTGATACTGGACCTGTATGCCAACACGCCAACTAGGGGCAGCTTCCCAAATCACGACTCGTATCTCAGAAATTCGCTTGGATCTCAAACAAAAATACTAACCGAATTGCAGTTCGTATCTTAACAAAAAAAAATTCGTATGTTGGTCTGTTTGTATCTCAAAGTACCACTGTATATGTATTTGTTATTTATAAAGTACATTTTCTTATTTAAAAGCATATAAAACAAAAAATTCATGTGGTTTTTGGGGGCCAGAACAGAGTAATTGCATTCCCATTAATTTAAATGGGAAAATTTGATTTGACACATGAGGAAATTGAGTCACAAGCTCAGCCATGAAACTAATTAAACTTGTGTGTCAAGGTACCACTGCATTTTTCTTTTTCCTTCCTCTAACTCAGATCATTTTTAAGGCATTTTGCAAACAATTTCAAAGTCCTAAGAATATTTGTTCTCCTGGCTGGCTTCTCTTGGTGAAGGTACCAAGGTAATTTTTTTCTATAGAAAACATAACACATTTTCAAGCTTTCTGTTATTAGTCTTTCTCTGCCCAACATGCATCTTGGGCATTTCTCATCAGCACAGCTCCTGGGGGCAGGACGCAGCACTGCTGACTCCAGGAAGTAGACACAACACAAGACAAGTGCTTGCTCTGTCAGCATTCAAGAACATACTGCAAGAGAAGTTTTTCAAGCAAAACAAAGTTTGGTCTGCAAAGTCACACATGTAGCTAGACTTGGAAGAGGCATTTCCAAAAAGCTCCTCAAGAATTGGTTTAAAAAATCATTGTTTTTTCTAAGCATAGGAACAGTCAAATAAATGATGACCCAACCACATGATAAAATACTATGAGGACTGTGGAGGAAGATGGCGACGGAGTTGGCGGACGTACCAACTTCCAACTCCCAGAACCAAAGTGGATTACAACTCAATTTTAAGAACCATCACCTGGATAAACCAACTTTGAACAAAACTAAGTGGACTCTTCAACCAAGGAACACAGAAGAAGCCACATTGAGACTGGTAGGAATAGCGAAAACGTGAAGAGGGCTGCCCAGCTCCCCGGAGCAAACGGCAGCCCGGAGAGACCCGCGGGGCGGGAGGAAAGTTTGGCGGAGAGGGAGGGACCTGGGTCGCAGGAACCAAGCCCCAGACTGAAGTCCCAGACCCTAGAAGAGGCGTTTGGACAGTTTTGAGCTGTGAAACAAGTGAGGGAGCTCCCAGGCCTACAGTGTGGAGTATTAGGTCCCTTCCTACTCTGCTGAGGGCTGCTTAAGGTTTTGGGGCGGCAGGACGCTGAAAGGCGGTTCTGTCGGCGTGGGCAGAGGCCAAGCCGATGGGAGATCGGTCTAGCCCAGAGGGTCAGAGGGGACCGCGAAAGCGGTCCGGAAGCTGCAGGCCCGCCTTTAATCCCACTTACGGGAACAAAGCGGGAGGCCAGGAACGGGCAGGCCCTGCGCAAGCCGGCCCTGACCGCGGGGACCGGGCTAGGACCAGGGACGGGCAGGGGCTCGCGGCAGAGCTGACGCTACCAGTCCCCCACCCCCACCCCCAGGCCGGAGAAACCGTGGCTGGCCAGTATACGTGCGCGAGCGGGCTCCGAGCGCGGGAACGGGGTGGACCCCGAGACAAGTGGAGGCTCGCAGCTGAGCCCACGCTACTATCCCCATCCGGCCGGAGAAACCCCGGATAGCATTCATACGTGCACGAGCAGGCTCCGAACGCGGGGGCGGGGTAGAGTCCAGGACGAGCGGAAGTACGCAGCTGAGCGAAAGCCAGAAAACACGCCCGCCCCAATAAACCTTGGTTTCCGACCCTGCGCAGAAGGGCCCTGGCCTCCAGGGCGGGGCTAAAGCTCCGGACGGGCAAAAGCTTACAGCTGAGAGCACGACAAAAGCCCCGCCTAACCTGCGGAACTGTAGCGAGCAGGCTCCGACTGCTGGTTCTGGGCGGAAGTCCGGAAATAGGCTGGGTCCACAGCTGAGCAAAGGTGCTCACCTCTACCCTTGGTGCTAATCTTGTGGCTTCAGTCACAACCCCTCCCACGGAGGAGAGGCAGAAATCATAGCAAAAGCCACAGTGGGCCGGCGTTGGCAACGCTCATACCCAACCACCCTAGACACCGTCAGAGGGGGTGGGGGGCCTGCAGATAGACCACACCTAGAGAACACAAAGGCAACACCTACTGGACTCCAGTGGCCACAACTTGCTTATACAGAGAAAAAATGGGCAGGCAGAGGAATGCAAACCAAATGAATCAAGAGAAATCCCCAGAGAAGGACCTGAATGAACCAGATATAACCAAATTACCAGAATCAGAATTTAGAATAATGATAGTTAGGATGTTCAAAGAAATTAGAGCAACAATGGATAGTCATTATGAACACCTAAATAAAGAGATAACAAGTATAAAAAATGAAATTGAAATAATAAAAAAGAATCAGACAGAAATAACAAATACAGTATCAGAACTGAAGACCACAATGGAAGGAATTAAAAGCAGGATGGATGACGCTGAGGATCGAATAAGCGAGTTAGAGGACACAATAAACAAAGGCACAGAAGCAGAGAAGAAAAAGGAAAAGAGACTTAAAAAATGTGAGGAAACTCTAAGGGAGCTTTGTGACAACATGAAGAGAAACAACATTCGCATCATAGGGGTGCCTGAAGAAGAGGAAAGAGGACAGGAAATGGAAACTTTGTTCAATCAAATCATAGCAGAAAACTTTCCTAAATTAAGGCTGGGAAACACTCCACACGTTCAAGAAGCACACGGAACTCCATTAAGGAGAAACCCAAAAAAAATCTACACCAAGACACATCATAGTTAAAATACCAAAGCTAATGGATAAAGAAAAAATTTTAAAAGCTGCTAGAGAAAAAAAGACTATCACCTAAAAAGGAGCCCCCATAAGGATGACATCGGACTTCTCAACAGAAACACTTGAGGCCAGAAGGGAATGGCAAGAAATAATCAAAGTAATGCAGAACAAGAACCTACAACCAAGACTACTTTATCCAGCAAGGCTAACGTTTAAAATTGAAGGAGAAATAAAGAGCTTCCCAGAAAAAGAAAGCCTGAAGGAATTCATAAAAACCAAACCAATTCTGCAAGAGATACTAAGGGGCCTCTTGTGAACAGTTCAAAGGGAGGAATGAATAGAGCAAAAGAAGAATACAGCTTTAAAGAATAAAATGGCAATAAACAACTACATATCAATAATAACCTTAAATGTAAATGGATTAAATGATCCAATCAAAAGACATAGGGTAGCTGCATGGATAAAGAAACAGGACCCATACATATGCTGTCTACAAGAGACACACCTTAAAACAAAAGATGCTCATAGACTGAAGGTAAAAGGATGGAAAAAAATATTTCATGCAAATGCAAATGAAAAAAAAGCAGGGGTAGCAATACTTATATCAGACAAAATGGACTTTAAAACAAAGGCTGTAGTAAGAGATAAAGGAGGACACTACATAATGATAAAGGGAACAATTCAACAGGAAGATATAACTATTGTAAATATCTATGCACCAAATATAGGAGCCCCGAAATACATAAAGCAGACATTGATGGATATAAAGGGCGAGATTAACAGCAATACTATCATAGTAGGGGATTTCAATACCCCTCTAACAACACTGGATAGATCCTCAAAAAGAAAATTAATAAAGAAACAGCAGACTTAAAGGAGACACTAGATCAACTTGATTTAATAGATATCTTCAGAACTTTTCACCCTAAAGCAGTAGAATATACATTCTTCTCAAGCGCTCATGGTACGTTTTCTAGGATAGACCACATGTTAGGACACAAAAATGGTCTCAATAAATTTAAAAGATTGAAATCATATCAAGCATTTTCTCTGATCACAATGCCATGAAACTAGAAATTAACCACAAAAGAAAAAATGAAAAATACTCAAACACTTGGAAACTAAATAGCATGTTATTAAATAATGAATGGATTAACAATGAGATCAAAGAAGAAATAAAAAAGTTTCTAGAAACAAATGATAATGAGCATACATCAACTCAAAATTTATGGGACACAGCAAAAGCAGTTCTGAGAGGGAAGTTTATTGCACTACAGGCATATCGTAAGAAGCTAGAAAAATAAGCAACCTGACCCGGCATCTAAAAGAACTAGAAAAACAACAACAAATAAAACCCAGGACAAGTAGAAGGAAGGAAATAATAAAGGTCAGAGCAAAAATAAATGACATAGAGGCTAAGGAAACAATACAGAGGATCAATGAAACAAGAAGCTGGTTCTTTGAAAAGGTAAACAAGATTGATGAACCTTTAACTAGACTCACCAAGAAAAAAAGAGAGAGGACTCAAATAAATAAAATTAGAAATGAGAGTGGAGAAATAACAACTGACAGAACAGAAATACAAAGCATTGTAAGAAAATACTATGAAGAACTATATGCCAAAAAATTAGACAATCTTGGTGAAATGGACAAATTTCTTGAATCATATAACCTTCCAAAAATCAATCTGGAAGAATTAGAACACCTAAACAGACCAATTATAGCAAATGAGATCAAAACAATTATCAAAAAACTCCCAAAAAAGAAAAGTCCTGGGCCTGATGGCTTCACAACTGAATTCTATCAAAAATTCAAAGAAGAACTAACTCCTATTCTCCTGAAGCTATTTCAAAAAATTCAAGAGGAAGGAAGACTTCCAAACTCCTTTTATGTGGCAAGCATAATTCTGATCCCAAAACCGGGCAAAGACAACACAAAGAAAGAAAATTATAGGCCAATATCCCTGATGAATTTAGACGCTAAAATTCTCAACAAAATATTAGCCAACCGGATCCAGCAATATATGAAAAATATCATACACCACGATCAAGTGGGATTTATTCTGGAGAGGCAAGGCTGGTTCAATATTCGCAAATCAATCAATGTGATTCACCACATAAACAAAAGGAAGGACAAATATCACATGATAATTTCAATACATGCAGAAAAGGCATTTGATAAAATCCAGCACCCATTCATGCTCAAAACTCTCAGTAAAGTGGGAATACAGGGAACATTCCTTAACATGATAAAGGCCATCTACGATAAACCGACAGCAAACATCATACTAAATGGTCAAAGATTAAAAGCAATCCCCTTAAGATCAGGAACCAGGCAGGGTTGCCCACTTTCACCACTCTTATTCAACATAGTTCTGGAAGTCCTAGCTACAGCAATCAGACAAGAAGAAGAAATAAAAGGCATACAAATTGGAAAAGAAGAAGTAAAACTGTCATTATTTGCAAATGATATGATATTGTATATTGAAAACCCTAAAGTCTCAGTCAAAAAACTATTGGACCTTATAAATGATTTCAGCAAGGTGGCAGGATATAAAATTAATACTCAGAAATCAGAGGCATTTCTATACACCAACAATGAAATATCAGCAAAAGAAATTAAGGAAACAATCCCCTTCACTATTGCAGCCAAAAAAATAAAGTACCTAGGAGTAAATTTAACCAAGGAGGTTAAGGACTTGTACTCGGAAAATTATAGAACATTGATAAAAGAAATCAAGGAAGATACAAACAAGTGGAAGCACATACCGTGCTCATGGCTAGGAAGAATAAACATCATTAAAATGTCTATATTACCCAAAGCAATTTATAAATTCAATGCAATACCAATTAAAATTCCAATGACATACTTCAAAGATATAGAACACATATTCCAAAAATTTATATGGAACCAAAAAAGAACACGAATAGCCTCAGCAATCTTAAAAAGAAAAAATAAAGCAGGAGGTATCAGTCTTCCTGATATCAAGGTTTACTACAAGGCCATTATACTCAAGACAGCCTGGTACTGGCATAAGAACAGGCACATTGATCAATGGAACAGAACAGAGAACCCAGAAATAAACCCACAGCTTTATGGACAACTGATATTTGACAAAGGAGGAAAGAACATACAATGGAGTAAAGACAGCCTCTTTAACAAATGGTGTTGGGAAAATTGGACATCTACCTGCAAAAAAATGAAACTAGACCATCAACTTACACCATTCACAAAAACAAACTCAAAATGGATAAAAGACTTAAATGTAAGCCGTGAAACCATAAGCATCTTAGAAGAAAACATAGGCAGCAAGCTCTCCGACATCTGTAGCAGCGGTATATTTGCCGATTTATCTTCATGGGCAACTGAAATAAAAGGCAAGATAAACAAATGGGACTATATCAAACTAAAAAGTTTTTGCACAGCTAAAGACAATAGGAACAGAATAAAAAGACAAACCACACAATGGGAGAACATATTCGACAGCACATCTGATAAGGGGTTAATAACTAAAATTTATAAAGAACTTATAAAACGCAACACCAGGAAGACAAACAACCCAATCAAAAAATGGGCAAAAGAAATGAACAGAAATTTCTCCAAAGAGGACATACAGATGGCCAATAGACATATGAAAAAATGCTCAACATCACTAATCATTAGAGAAATGCAAATTAAAACCACAATGAGATATCACCTCACACCAGTCAGAATGGCACTTATCAGCAAAACAACACAGAATAAGTGCTGGCGAGGATGTGGAGAAAAGGGAACCCTTCTGCACTGCTGGTGGGAATGCAGACTGGTGCAGCCACTGTGGAAAACAGTATGGAGATTCCTCAGAAAATTAAAAATTGAACTGCCTTTTGACCCAGCTATCCCACGTTTAGGAATATACCCTAAGAACACCATAGCACTGTTCGAAAAGAAGAAATGCGCCCCCATGTTCGTGGCAGCATTGTTTACAATAGCGAAGATCTGGAAACAGCCCAAGTGTCCGTCAGAAGACGAGTGGATTAAAAAGCTATGGTACATATATACTATGGAATACTACTCAGCCATAAGAAACGATGACATCGGATTATTTATAACAAAATGGATGTACCTTGATAACATTATACGGAGTGAAATAAGTAAATCAGAAAAAAAGAAAAACTGAGAACAGCACGATTACATACATAGGTGGGACATGAAAGTGAGGGTATGAGACATGGACAAGAGAGTGGTGGTTATGGGATGGGGGGAGGGAGGGAAGAGTGGGATAGGGAGGAGGGGAGGGACGCAGGGAAAACCAGATTGAAGGTGACAGAGGACAATTTGACTTTTGGTGATGGGTATGCAACACAATTGAATGATAAGATAACCTGGAGATGTTTTCATTGTACATATGTACCCTGATTTATTGATGTCACCCCATTAGAATTAATAATAATAAAATATATATTAAAAAAAAAATACTATGAGGCCACCAAAAAGGATGATGTATGAATGTATGAATCCTGACCTGGAATAATGCTGACAATATGGTTTTAAGGGAGGAAAAGCAAGTTCCAGAAGAACACAGAATAATACTGATTTTGTAAAATAAATTACAATTTAATTTGGGTACATATATATTCATGTGTTATGCATGTACCTATATACAGAAATATATGTGTATATACACACACATGCAGATAAAGACACATATACACACCCATATATGAAAACAAACAAATAGAAGAATCATTCAAAATCATTAATTCTGATAGTTTCTTGGTTCGAACCGAAGGGTTAGCAAGGACTGTACCTCTTAGTTTATAACATCTATATTGTTTGAATTTATTTTAATGAACATCTATTACTCTTCATTCATAAAACATATATAAATAAAAATAAGCTGTCTGTTCCCCCATGAGAACAATGTTGATAACACCAAGAGGAATAACCCCCTGAGTCAAATGCTTCAGGAGCATCATCTCATTTAATCTCCACAATCTCTCTCTCTTTCTACAGGTCTAACTATCTCTGTTTATAGATAACAACAGTAAGGCTCAGAGTCAAGGGTTCATAGTCACACAGTTGAGTATGCAGCAAGAGGGATTAGTGAATAGGTATACACTTCCCCAAATGCAGTCTCCTGTACTAGTACATTTTGTGCTGTGATTTCTGTAAATTCACCTGCTTATCAAACTCGGGCTTAAGAAATTCTTCTGTGAAAATATGAAATTGCATCTTCCTGTGGCTAAAGAGCACTGCTGATTTTAGCATGACGATTGTCTCTTCCAATCGATTGCCACAGGCCACCACGGCCAGGTGGATCCAGTGTGTGGGTGGCAGCACAGGATGGAAACCCCTAGGCTCTCCAGGCATCCTAGAAAGACGAAAAGGTAAAAGCTATTATTAAAATCATTAAAAAAAAACTGAACGAAACAGCTAGTAAATGGTTGGAACATTTCAAAACACGAACAGGCACAATCTGTTATATTTTATAAAGTGGTTAAGCATCTTGACAATTCTTGCTTAGAGAAAAATATCATTCATTCCAATACTTATCCTGGCAGTAGCAGGATGAGTCACTGTTCAGACTGCTATAGGTCTCTGGGACTTATCTACCTGCACTTAGCTGTCTAGTGCCTGCTGACTGCCTGTTTGGAAATAAACAGCATTGCTAAACTTGACAGCTGAAACAAGGGCTATGCAGCGCACACTCACATGGGCCGTGAAAATTAGATTTGAATGCAACTTGAGTAAGACAGGGGTGGGTCATGGCTTTCCCATGTGAAATGAGCAACATGATATACCCATCATCTGGTGGTTTTATGTTGTAATGGAAAACATGACCACTGAACCAAAGAAAAATCACACTAGTCCAGGAGGTAAGCACAGAAACCAACACATGTGCTTCCATTACATCTTGGCAGACTCTTGAAGAAACAGGTGTTACTCTTAACCATATCACTCAAGATTGCTGAGGTGGTATGTGTGAAATTCAGCTTCCAGTATGAAACTTGATATTAATGAGAAACAGGCAGGAGAAGGGGCAGATTAAACTGAAAATTACCAAAGTATCAAATACCAAGTTAACAACGGAGAGGGGACTAGGATCTGAGAGTCCAGAATCATCATCCTGCTATTTCTTCATAATAAAAGATTTGTTCCAGACAAGGAGATGCAGCCAAGCCTCAAACACACCACTGAGATACATTTAAAGGCTCATTGGAAGAAGGTGACCTGGAAACAGTGCCCTGAGACAATTGAAACTGATTTATTTGTACAAAAGCTTCAGAGACCAGGGAAACTTGGACTTTGAACGCTACCTTCCTTCCAAAAACTTTGAGTACAATCAGTGTGCTGCTCCACTCTTCACTGCTCTATTGAATAATGGCAGCTTCGTTCAGATTTCTTTCACCAGGAAAAAAGTTAAAGATGTGGGTAGAGCACTTTGGACAGCTTTCCAATTCAATTACTTAGTAGCATGCTTAATAGAAATAAGCACTGCCTCCTAGCTCAGCTAAGCTCAGATGCAGAAAGTTACTAAGAGTTTAGTTATTTCAGTGATCACAGGAAAAGACAATACAGATGTATAAGTATCTCTCAATTATCCAATTCTTTTCATCCTTCTGTTGAAGGCCACCATCTTCCTTCACCTTGATAACTGTGAAAGCTTCCCTGTAAATGAAAATGTGACTGCAGTACAATAATATATTTTGAGAAAAGTGATTACATTCACATAACTTTTATTTATTTATTTTTAAAGTGAGAGGAAGGAAGCTAGACTCCTGGATACACCCCGATCAGGATCCACCCAGAAACCACCGTCTGAGGTTTCTCCAATTGGCCTGAGGCGAAAACACAGAGCAACAGAGCCACTGTCTCTGAGATGCGAAGGGGTGGGGGGGGAGAAGCAGATGGTAGATTCTCACGTGTACCCTGGCCAGGAATCGAACCCAGCACGTCAGTAAGCCAGGCTGACACTCTTACAATATAGTTTTGTAATTGTTTTACTTTATTATTTATTGCTGTTAACCTCTTACTATGCTGAATTTGTAAATTAAACTTATCATAGTTATATATGTATACAAAAACCAGTATATACAGTAGTCCCTCCTTATCCATGGTGGATATGTTCTAAGACCTCTGCCCACCCCCAGTGGATCTGTGAAACCACAAATAATACTGAACCCTATAAATATGTTTTTCCTATATATACATTCCTTTTCACTTGAAGCAGGGGTCGGGAACCTTTTTGGCTGAGAGAGCCATGAACACCACATATTTTAAAATGTAATTCCGTGAGAGCCATACAATAAGTTTAACACTAAATACAAGTAAATGTGTGCATTTTATGTAAGACCAACATTATTAAAGTACAATAAGTCTCTGAATTCTTTTTAATGCTGTTGCTAACCAATAATGAATAAAGTACTTCTTACCATTAATGCGACTTCTAGAGCTGTATGGTTTTTCTGATGGCTTTGCAGTCTGGTTGATACATGGTGAGGTTGAGCTTCCTGCAGGCGTTGAGACTTCCATCCATTAAACGTGATCGGAGGTTGGTCTTAAGGTGCTTTAGATATGAGAAAGACTGCTCACATGCATACTTAGAGCCAAACATTGTCAGTACAGCAATACTCACACGCTGCTGTGTGTGGTATGTGACGGGAAGCACAGTCCAAGTTTTGACAATCAGCTGGTCTGTGGGTTAAAGTTTTTTCATTTCTCCCCACTTGTGTTTGCTCACCAACTCTGCTTGCTGTCGTGCAAGTCTTTCCAAATCTTCATTCCATAACTTGAACTTATTCACCCACATGTCTTGAGGCCTTCAGGTCAGCAGCTTGTAGCTCAAAATCTCTGACGGAGACACTGGGGATATAACTCAGGTCGGCTCTGTCCACTGCACACTCGTGTGGATGGCTGATGAACTTAAAAAGACAAGTACGCTCATGAAATTCTCCAAAGCATGCTTTAAATGACTGCAAGAGATTAGCTGGGAAGCCTGCTAGCTGCTGGAGATCAAGATGTTGAGCAGGGTCTCTTCTTTTTTTTTTTTTTTTTTTTTCCCAGAGACAGAGAGAGAGTCAGAGAGAGGGACAGATAGGGACAGACAGGAACAGAGAGAGATGAGAAGCATCAATCATCAGTTTTTCTGTTGCCGTCTTAGTTTTTCATTGATTGCTTTCTCATATGTGCCCTGACCGCGGGCCTTCAGCAGACTAACTCTTTGCTTGAGCCAGCGACCTTGGGTCCAAGCTGGTGAGCTTTTTTTATTTTTCAACCCAGATGACCCTGCGCTCAAGCTTGCGACCTCGGGGTCTCGAACCTGGGTCTTTCTGAATCCCAGTCTGACGTTCTATCCACTGCGCCACCGCCTGGTCAGGCGAGCAGGGTCTCTTGCTGTGCATGCATCTTTAAACTCTCCCAATTTTTCAAACTGTAGTAAACAACCTGTTTCAATGTTGGCGATAAAGAGTTCCAGCTTGTTTTCAAATACAAACACTGCTTATTGAAGGGATAAAACTGTATTTCCAATGCCTTGCATTTTCACATTGAGCTGGTTCAGATATTCAGTCATGTCCACGAGATAGTAGAACTTCAGGAGACACTCAGTGTTAGCTAACTCAGGATGCTCGATGTTTTTCATTTCAAGAAAAGTCCGAATTTCACTCAGACAAGCTGCGAAATGGCTGAACACCTTCCGTCTTGACAACCAATGCACATTGCTATGCAGAAGCAGACCAGAATAATTATTACCAACTTCATCCAGCAGTGTTTTAAACTGGCAATCATTTAAAGCTTGGGCAACAATTAAGTTGACCACTCGAATGACTAGCGACATCACCTCACCAAGCTGCTCGCCACACATCTGAGCACAGAGCACCTACTGATTTAGGATGCAGTAAAAACTTAGAATGGGTCTCTTTTCATGTTCATAAAGAAGCACTACAAATCCTCTTTTTTTTTCCACCATGCACGGAGCACCATCAGTACACACCAAAATAAGTTGATACATTGGTAGATGTTTTTCTTTAGCGAACTCAGTGAAAGACTGGAATAAATCTTCCCCTCATGTTGTCTCTTTCATAGGCAAAACAGCAAGACTTTCCTCATGTAGTATGTCACTGACAGCATACCTTGCAATCACGCTGAACTGGGATAAATGGCTTACGTCTGTTGACTCATCCAAAGCAAGAGAAAGGAACGGTGTTGCATTTATGTCCTTCACTTGTGTTGCCTCAATTTGATTTGCCATCATGACGGTACGATCATGAACAGTTCCTGCTGACAGAGGCATGTATTTTATTCGTTTGATTATCTTGTCTTTATCTGAAAAGATGTCAAAAAGTTCACTGGCAACATCAAGCATGAATGTTTTGGCATACTCCCCATCTGTGAATGGCTTTTCGTTTCTCACAATTGCTAAAGCACCAGCATAGCTAGCCAAATTCCAGTCACCTTGTTGGGTCCAAACACGGAGTTGCTGCTGACTAGCTTGCACTCTGCACAGGATAACTCAGGATGCTCTGGTTAGCTTGCACTCTTGACATGCTTTCTTCCTGCTGTTCCCCGCCGGAAACTTTGATGCAAATGTAGTATGGCGTGTGTTAAATGCCGCTTTATATTTGACCATTTCATCGATGCAATTTTATCATTGCATATTAGACACACGGCAGAACCTGCTCTCTCCACAAAGGCGAATTCCTCTGTCCATTCCTGCTGAAAAGTATGATACTCCTCATCTTTTTTTCTTTTAGCCATCTTCTTTGTCAAAAGGGTTTCTGCAATTAGCTAGCTACTTGATTAAAAGGAGGGAAGTTTACTTCCTGATCTCACAAAGACCCATGTACATTACGCATTATCCAATAAAAATTTGGTGTTGTCCCAAAGGACAGCTGTGATTGGCTCCAGCCACCCGTAACCATGAACATGAGTGTTAGGAAATGAATGGATTGTAATACATGAGAATGTTTTATATTTTTAACGTTATTTTTTTTATTAAAGACTTGTCTGCGAGCCAGATGCAGCCATCAAAACAGCCAAATCTGGCTTGCGAGCCATAGGTTCCTGACCCCTGACTTAAAGGAAGCACTTTATGGCTTCTCTTTGGCATATCTTAATTGTCAGCATCGCTATTCTTGCAGTTTGGGACCATTATTAAATAAAATAAAGGCTACTTGAACTTGCAGAAGCATTTTGATATCCCTACAGTCAATGGGATGACTGACACAGGTAAGTAACTAATGAGAGTGCAACATACACAGCATGGATACACTGGACAAAATAATGACACATGTTCTGGGTGGGACAGTACTAGACAGTAGGAGAGTTCATCATGCTACTCAGAATGGTGCACAATTTAAAACTTTTAGATTGTTTATTTCTGGAATTTTCCATTCAATATTATCAGACCATAGTTGACCATGGGTAACTGAAACTAGATAAGGAGGAACTACTGTAGTGAATAAAACAGACCAAGATGCCTGCCCTTGCAGAAGTTACATTATACAGATAGTAGTGGAAAATAACACTCAAAGCAAACAGTAATTAAGTCACTTCCATAGATAGTTACTCAGTGGCAAGCACTATGAAGGAAACACACAGTTGAGCAGGAAAAGATAGAGGAGTGGCTGCTGGAATGGCACACACTGTATAGTGCAAAGTTGGGATAGGCCCACCGAGAAGGTGAGCTCTGGAGAAAATAGGAAAGTAAGAGAGTGAGCCATGTGCACTTCTGAGTGAGGAGAATGTCAGGCAGAAGGAACAGTCAGAGAAAAGGTGCTAAATCAGGAACAAGCTTGACAAATTCGAGGATGCCTTTCTTTGGGACTCAGATATCTGTTTTCTCCCTCAGCTTCATGACTGAATTTTCATAACTGCTATTAAAGCAATTAATTAACTTATGTAATGGGATAGAAAGGATGTGGTAGACATAAAGCTAAAATCACAGTCAAACAATAGCCAAAATATGCTATAAAATAGATTAATACAGCCTGACCTGTGGTGGCACAGTGGATAAAGCGTCGACCTGGGAATACTGAGGTCGCCAGTTCAAAACCCTGCACTGGTCTGGTCAAGGCACATATGGGAGTTGATGCTTCCAGCTCCTCCCCCTTTCTCTCTTTCTCTCTCTCTCTCTCTCACTGTGTCTCCCCTCTAAAATGAATAAATAAATAAATAAATTAATTAATTAAAAAAAATAGATTAATACAAAGTCTTAGTAATCTGGGAAGTACAATTAAACAATAAAGAGATTCCATTTTATTTTCAGATTAGCAAAAATTAAAAATAAAATAAAAATTGGACTATATGAGTTTTGAAGTAGATGGAGGTGGGGGACAGTTCAGACACTGCTAGAGGCAGTATAAATTGGCCTCTAGCCTCTTAGCCATTTGGCAACATCTAGCAGCAGTGAAGATATATATACACACCTTCCAGCCCTCCAATTCCACATCTACATATATAACATTGAGAAACTCTTGCATACTTGCACAAGACCCCTGCAAGAATGTTCATAGAAACCCTGTTTATCATAATGAAAAGTTTAAAATGACTTTGCTGTCCACACATAGGATAATCATGAATATATATTTTTTGAGATTTTATTTATTGATTTTAGAAAGGAGGGAGAGAAAAGTGGGGGGACGAGGAGGAAGCATCAATTCATAGTTGCTTCTTGTATGTGCTTTCACCAGGCAAGCCTGGGGTTTTGAACCTGTGACCTCAGCATTCCAAGTCAATGCTTTATCCACTGTGCCACCACAGGTAAGGCTCATGAATATATATATATATATATATATATATATATATATATATATATATATATATATATATATATATCTAGGTGAGAGAGAAGGGGAGACAGTGAGGCAGATTCCTGCATATACCCCAACTAGGATCCACCTGGCAATCCCTGTCTAAGAATGATGCTCAAGTACCGAGCTATTTTTAGTGCCTGAGGCTGATGCACTCCAATGGAGCTATACTCAGTGCCCTGGGCCATGCTTACCATGCTCGAACCAATCGAGCCACTGGCTGTGGAAGGGGAAGAGCTAGAGAAGGGGAAGGGGAGGGGTGGAGAAGCAGATAGTCGCTTCTCCTGTGTGCCCTGACTGGGAATTGAACCCAGGATGTCCACATGCCGAACCGATGCCCTATCTACTGAGCCACTGAGCAGGTTTACAACAGTTTTATTGATTTCCAGGTTTTTATTCTTTTTTAAGATTTTATTTATTGACTTTAGAAAGAGAAGAGAGAGAGAGAAGTAGTAGCTGCTTCTTGTGTGTGACTTAACTGGGAAAGCCAACAGTTTAAACTGGTGACCTCAGCATTCCAGATCAATGCTCCACCCACTGCCCTACCACAGGTCAGGCTCATGAATATTTTTGATATGTTTAAGTGGAATATACTATATAGCAGCAAAAATGAATAAACTGGAATGTCACATACCAATATAAGACCAAAAAGGAAAAAATCAATTTATAGAAGGATATCCATGAAATACCATTTAAATGAACTTAAAAACAAGCAAAATAGCACAGACATGTGGAAGAAAGTAGACACACATAAGGATAATGAACAAATGCAGGATAGTGCTTATCTCTGGAGACTTAAGTTTTTATTTCCTAAGGTGAGTACAGAGTACACAGAAATTCACTGTTATCTTTATTTTTTTAAGAGGTTTTTTATTTTATTTATTTATTTATTCATTTTAGAGAGGAGACACAGAGTGAGAGTGAGAGAGAGAAAAGGGGGGAGGAGCTGGAAGCATCAACTCCCATATGTGCCTTGACCAGAGCAGTGCAGGGTTTTGAACTGGCGACCTCAGTGTTCCCAGGTCGACGCTTTATCCACTGCGCCACCACAGGTCAGGCCGTCTTTATTTTTTGTGCCCAAGTATTTGACATATACTATTTTTTCAAATTAAAAAAAGTGTGCATTCCTCTGCTGCACAGCAGGCCACGTCTCTTCTTTGCAGCTTCAGTCATTTGGATATGCATGGCACAAAAAGCAGGGGCTAGGGGAAACAGTCTTCCTTGGTATTTGGTGACAGCTACTAAAATATAAAAGTAAAAACTTCTCCTGGTGGCAGGTCAAGTATGGGATTTAATGAGACTGCTGCTGCCCAGACTGTTTCCACTCGCATTACATTAAAAATCTCAAGCTTCGAGTAATAAGCATCTGTGTTGTGCAGTCACAATGAATAATTAAGGTTTAGGTCATTGAAATGCGTGACTTTCACCAACTCCCACTGATGGCACACTCAACACCTCTCAAATGTCACTTGAGACAGCAAGGATCAAGGGAAGTCCAGTCTATAAACCTAGGACTTAACCCCTTGAATCATGGGCTTTGATGGGAAATGGGTGATGGGAATTCTAACAGTGCTCTGACTGACGGCTATATTCTTGTTTATACTTTATATATATATATGTGTGTATATATATATATATATATATATGTATGTATGTATGTATGTATGTATACACACACACACACACAGTAATACCTCGGTTATTGTTGATTTGGTTTTGGTTGATTTTCTGCGAAAAATTTGTCTCGATTTTCGTCAGTTGCCTTGGATTTTGTCGGCATACCCATGTGACCTCGCTGCTAATTTTGCGAAAACAAAGGGCGACCCACACATTCTCCTGCTTAGTGTGGCATTATTTCTCGTTGTGTGAGCATTACCCTGTGCATCTAGTCAAACAATTCCATTGCTTTCCAGTGTTTTTGTGCTTTTTTTTATTAACTGCGAGTGCTAATACTACAATTACATGTCAGTGATTACTGCACATATAGTATTCAATGTAATGTGTTTACTTTGCGTTAATCACATGTGCTCAAATCTCATTGTCCATGTTAAGTGTTTCCCTTGCTAAGAAGTTAACCCTTTCCTTTGAGCTCCATAATGGGACCAAAGAAAGTTTCCAGAGCCAGCAACCCTTTGAAGAAGAAGGCCAGGAACATGATTGAGTTGAAGAAGAAAATCAATGAAAAAATATGAGAGTGGCTTCAAGATTGCTCAAATCGGCTGCAATTAAAGGAAGTCGCCACCGACGGTTAAGTTCCGTTGTGGCAAAAAAGGAAGCAATAAAGGAGGCTAATGTAGCGAAAGGCATAAATGTGCTAACAAAACAGAGATCGCAAACAATTAAAGAGTTGAACAGTTATTATTACTTTGGATCAATCAAAAACAGTTAGATGACGATTCTGTTTCAGAGGCCATCATATGTGAAAAAGCCAGACTGTAGTATGCCGATCTCATTAAGAAAATGCCTGGCACGAGTGCTAGTGTACTAAGTGATTTTAAGGCCAGCAGGGGCTGGTTTGAAAAATTCAAGAGGTGCATTGGCATACACAGTGTTACTAGGCACGGCAAAGGTGCGAGTTCAGACAAGCTTGGGGCCGAAAAGTTTGTGTCCAAATTCAAAGATTACATAGAGGCTGAAGGATTCACCCCCCAACATGTCTTCAACTGTGATAAAATTGGCCTCTTTTGGAAGAAAATGCCAGAGGACGTTCATTACACAGGAGGAAAAGGCACTGCCAGGACATAAGCCTATGAAAGACAGGTTAACTCTTTTGTTGTGTGGTAATGCTAGTGGTGATTGTAAAGTGAAACCCTACTGGTGTACCATTCAGAAACTCCTAGCCTGACCAGGCGGTGGCGCAGTGGATAGAGTCAGACTGGAACGTGGAGGACCCAGGTTTGAGACCTCGAGGTCGCCAGCTTGAGCACAGGCTCATCGGGTTTGAGCAAGGCTCACCAGCTTCAGCCCAAGGTTGCTGGCTTGAGCAAGGGGTTACTCAGTCTGCTGTAGCCCCCCAAGTCAAGGCACACATGAGAAATTAATCAATGAACAACTAAGGAACCGCAACAAAGAATTGATATTTCTCACCTTTCTCCCTTTCTGTCTTGTCTGGCCCTCTCTGTGTATCTGCCACAAAAATAAAAAAAGGAAACTCCTAGAGTGTTTAGCAGTAACAATGTGATTAAAAGTAAATTGTGTGTGATGTGGAAGGCAAACAAGAACGTATGGGTCATGAAGCCAATTTTCATTGAGTGGATGAATGAAGTGTTTGGCCCAACTGTGAAAAAATACCTCCAGGATAATCAGTTGCCCCTTAAGTGCCTCCTGGTAATGGACAGTGCTCCTGCACATCCTCCAGGCTTGGAAGACACATTGTTGGAGGTGTTCAGTTTTATCACAGTGAAGTTCTCGCCTCCTAAGACCACACCACTCATCCAGCAGTGGTCGGCAAACTCATTAGTCAACAGAGCCAAATATCAACAGTACAACGATTGAAATTTCTTTTGAGAGCCAAATATTTTAAACTTAAACTATATAATATAGGTAGGTACATTCCTTAACAAGGTAGCGCCCGAACAGATTATTTTGAGGAAGAGCCACACTCAAGGGGCCAAAGAACCGTATGTAACTTGTGAGCAGCAGTTTGCCGACCAGGGATCCAGCCCATGGACCAGAATTGTCATTTCAAATTTCAAGAAAGTGTACACAAAAGCAATGTTTCAAAGGTGCTTTGAGGTGACATCAGATACAGTATTGTCCTTAAGAGAGTTCTGGAAAAACATTTCAACATTCTCAACTGCATTATCCTCATAGATAAGGCTTGGCAGGGAGTGACATCCAGGACGATGAACTCTGCCTGGAAGAAATTATGGCCAGGGTGTGTGCATGAGAGATTTTGAAGGGTTTGAGCCTTCCCCGATGACCCTGCACATGTGGTGCAGTCAGTTATTGATTTGGGGAAGTGCATGGGTTTGGAGGTGAGGGGTGCGGATGTGGAAGAGCTGGTGGATGACCACAGTGAAGAACTCACCACTGAAGAGCTGCAAGACCTGCACCTAGAACTGCAACAGACGGCAGATGAAGAAGTTGCTTCGGATGAGGAGGAAGAGACAGGGGAGAATGTGTCTCCTTCAGAGATTAAGGACATCTTGTCCATGTGGAGTAAGGGTCAGGGGTTTGTGGAGAAAAGCCACCAGACAAAGCTGTTGCAGGCCGTGTCTGCAATTTGTTTAATGATAATGTCTTGCCCCATTTTAGGCAAATCTTAAAGAGGTGGCAGAAACAGACCTCTTTGGACAGCTTTCTTGTGCGACATGGGTCCACTGACTCTGAAGCTGGTCCTAGTGCCAAAAGACCAAGAAGGGAAGTGACCCCAGATAGTGCCTTGATACTTAAGGTCCTTATGGAGGGGGATTCCCCTTCCAAACAATAATATCTGTACCTCTCTCTTCCCTCCTTGCTGTCTTCCATACGCCAAGTCTTCAGAAAGGTAATTGCCATGTTAAGTCTACATTTATTCTTTATATTAATCTTTTACTACATTAATTTTTATTGTTTTTAGTATTAAACACTACATTTATTCTCCATAAAATGTGTTTTTGGTACGTATTTTGGAGTGTCTAGACCGACTTAATTGGATTTACATTGATTCATATGGAAAAAATTGCCTTGGTTTCGCCGATTGTTTTCGAACAGATTATCGACAAAAAACAAGGCATTATTGTATATATACATATATAAGTATATATATACTTGTGTGTACGTGTGTGTTTTTTTGTGTGTGTTTGTATGAATGAAGTCAACATTTGCTATCCAGGAGTTTTAAAGACTTGTTGCTTAAGAATAGAGCTAATGGTAACCATCTCAGCCACCATACTAGTAAAGCCTAAATGAGAGCCAACTTAACAGAAAGCAGAGCCAAAAGGTGATGGATGGCATTACTTGAGCACCGGGAGCCATGTGCACCTGACCCTAAACTTGGGCAGTTCATTTATTAAGCCAATAAACTCTCCTTTGCTCAAGTGATTTTGAAAGAAACAACTTAGCAATCAAAAGAAAGTCCTATGATAGCTCTTTAAAATGTTTCCAATCACTTTTATTTCATTCTGCCTCTCTAATATCTTCACCTTGAGCCATCCTTCAAAATACTGATTGAATCTGTTCCTTCCCTGTCGCTAGCTGCTAGGACCCTGATCCAAATCACTATTCCTCCAGTTGTGTAGCTGGAAGAGATACCAGACACCATCTAGTGCAGGGGATCCCCTACCTGGCTGCACATCATAATCATCCGAGGCGTCTGTTAATATGCAAACTCCCACCCCACAGAGATTCTGATTCAGTGGGTCTTGGGTGAGCCCCTGGAGTTTGCATATTGACATACTTATACTACAACCACCCATAGCTCAACTATAGCCAGGAGCTACTTATCTGAGCTGACATCTCACCTTTCTTCTCTCTTTCAAACTCCTCCCCATACCTTCAGGAATACTAACTCTGTTGTCAGCCTTTTCATCGAGTCTTCTCCTTGCTTCTTGCTTTAATAAAAACATGGCTACCTTATAGGAATGCCACCTCCCTAGCAGACCCCTTCATCAAGTGGAGGCTGTTCTTCTTCTACTGCCCCAGGAGCCTCAGGACAGTACATGGGGCTGGTGTCCTCCTTGCTCTTCACTGTCACACCAGACATAGAATGGCTTCAGAAGTAGTTCTGTGGGTGAAATTATCTACCTTCTCCCCTTTCTTGCTGGTGTCATCTCTGTTTCTTGGTTAGTAATCTTCACTCACTGAAGAGTTTAGCTCCTCAGTCACAGCATTTCTCCCTCTCCAGTTCCTGTCATAATTCTGGGGTGCTTCAAATACTATTTAGAAGGCACTTCCAGCATTCTGACACTTCACTTTTGTGACCTCCACATTCACCACCTTTTCCTTCTTTCTACCTGATATACCCAGTTTTATGCTCATATCCTGAACCTTCACACAAACTATGTCCTCTACCTAAAATGTTCTTCCCTGGATTTTTGTATGGCCACATCTTCTCATTTGGAGAGCAGAATGGTCTTCCTTGACCACCTCATTGAAGGAAAACACTCTCTTTTATTCTGTCGTGGTACTTGCTTATTTCATTGCAAACATTTCCATCTGCTGGTGATTACATATTTATTTTTATTTTTATTTTTTTGTTGGCGCCCAACTTGGGGCCCGAATGATTACATATTTTTAATTGTTATTTACATCAAGTTTACACCATTATATATAAGCAACATAATATAAACAATCTCTAGCTTTAGAAAAAAGACCAAAATAAATCACATAATGTACATTTTCAATTAAAAATATGTCTCATACTAAACATGTAAAAACAAATATATTTTTTCTGTTTTTGCATTATTTTCTTCAACTACATCTCTAGAAATGGAATTACTGGGAATTTAATAGCTATTATCTTCTCAAGAATGTATTAATTTTAGCCTGACCAGGCGGTGGCGCAGTGGATACAGCGTCGGGCTGGGATGTGGAAGACCCAGGTTCGAGACCCCGAGGTCGCCAGCTTGAGCGCGGGCCCACCTGGCTTGAGCAAAAGCTCGCCAGCTTGGACACAAAGTCGCTGGCTCCAGCAAGGGGTTGCTCAGTCTGCTGAAGGCCCACGGTCAAGGCATATGTGAGAAAGCAATCAATGAACAACTAAAGTATCACAATGGCAACGAAAAACTAATGATTGATGCTTCTCACCTCTCTCTGTTCCTGTCTGTCTGTCCCTATCTATCCCTCTCTGACTCTCTCTCTGTCCCTGTAAAAAAAAAAAAAAAAGAATGTATTAATTTTAAGTTTCTCAAATTTACCTAAAAGTTCTCAGAAAACACTAGACCAAGAGAAGAAAAACAAAAAAACATAACAAACACTGCCCTGGCTGCCTCTTACTTGTATGATATAACCATGCAGCTGATATCTCAAACCAGATGAAACATATATTCATAAGGCAGACTGCCTCCACATCCGTGTGTTCCAAAGGGGGTGATACATAGGTTGTTATCATTTAGACACTGCATCTAATAACATTGAGACTCATGGTAAGAAAGTTCCATGATCAGGTCTTTTCTAACATTGTCAACAAAAATGTTTCAGATTGGTGCTAATATTTCTTGAATACTTTTCTAATGTTGCCTAATACTCACTCTAAACTAAAAAGACAAACACTTAAGACACAGAACTTTCAGTAGGCAAGAGCACCAAGTTAGAAACGAACAACACTGTTTAGTTTTCTCAGTGTTTGAGTTGACAACTATCTATTTACACCATTGCTGACAATCTATGGCAGTGATGTAAAATTTCTCCACTTAGAATGTAGAGAAATTGGAACCCTCAAGCATTGCTAGTGGGATTGTAAAATGACACAGCTTCTTCAGAAGTTATTTCAGCAGCTCCTCAAAAGGTTAAACATAGAACTGACTCAGCAATCCCACTCTCAGCTATGTCCCCAAGAAAAATGAGAACGTATCCAAAGTCCAGCCTGAATGTCCATCGGTTGATGAATGAATGTGTTATATCCATACAGTGCAGCATTGGCAATACAAAGGAACAAAGTATGGATACATGCTATAACATGGACAAACCTTTAAAACAGTGAACTTTAAAAATACAAAAGACCACATATTTATGATTCCATGTATAAAAGTTCAGAATAGGAAAATCCATAGAGACATAAAGCAGGTTAGTAGTTACCAGGGGCAAAAGGAAGGGGCAAATGGGGAGTGACTGGTTAATGGATACAAAATTTCTTTTTCAGAGTGATGAAAAGGATTTGAAATTAGTTAGTAGTGATGGCTGCCCAACTATGTGACTGAACTAAAAGCCCCTGCATTGCAGACCTTTACAATGTATTTGAACCATAGAGAATAAAGCTGCTACTAGATAAATAAGTGATAAATAAATGTACTTAAGTTTATGACAAGGATTTCTAAAAATTTTTTAAAGTTAGCAGTAGTGTAGTCATATTTTAAGTATGCTGGTGTTAATGTGAAAATGACTGAAGCTTTGTAAATGCAGCCCCAATTGTCCTGGCTCAAGCTCACCCCACACTCAAATGAAAAATGATATTCAGAATAACAGGCAGCTCAGAGAAAAGCAGTCTCACCAAATCCAAGCGGCCAGAGACAAGTTGTCTTCTTAATCATTTAAAAGTCTCAAGTGCTTGACTTAACTAAACTTCAGTTTCTGGAGTATATAAATCATTTAAAATGCCATTTATTTATAGTGCTATTTCCTTTGGTGCCTGCAAAACACACTGAATTATCAAAGCCCGTTCTACTCAGACCCTCTTTTCTGCCATCTCCGGTTGCCTACCTCTCTGTTCAGTGCTCCTCCTTAACTAACAAGCTAGAGGAACTCAGGTAAACTGGGTGCTGTGATACAGGCAAGCAGTGTAAGCTTGATGAAAATCGCAGTTCTTTAAAATACAGTCCAAAAGAGTGCCACTGGTACCTAGTTGTACTAGAAAAGGAAACAGAAACATTTGAGAAAAGATGGTAGACGATTAATTCTAAAAAGCTATATATGCTCGCCTTAGGGAAAGAACAGACTAGCAGAATCCACCTCCCAAGTGGAATCTTTCACAAGATGAAATCTTAGCTACATATTTGAACATAGAGAAGATCTGCAAATGAGGCCAGAGTAGAAGTTTAGGAAATTGAAAGACCTTGAAGTAGCCAAAGGTGAATCTGGTGGTAATTATATCCATGTAAAAGTGTGGGCAATGAGAAGCATAAATAAAGTTCCCTGCAAACTACAGGCTTGGGAACACATTAGTGCCCTGAAAAAAATATTTCCCCATTGAAGCTGTGAGTAGAGCCTTCACTTAGAAACCCAAACATTATGCTAAGGACTGTGCTAACAGTTAAATCACTTTTAATGACCCACAGTTTGGAGTTTAATCAAGTATCTTCTCAGATAGACAGAAAAACTAACATTTTCCTTGAAGTCATGATATACCGTGTCAACATAGTACCAAAAAACTGCCAATACAATTATTTGATAAGTGCGTTCAATTATGAACAGTATATATTTAGTTTGGATCAGAGCATTTGAAACATGGCTGTGTTCCTAAACAAAGTCGAGATCTAATATACACTAAGGTGTTCAATGCCCCAATGCACATAATTTTGTCTATGTATCTATATGTATGTGTGTCTGCTTTAGATACTACACACAGACTCATTCTTTATGAATAGTAAGTGGCAGAGCAAGAATTCAAATCCATGCCTGACCAGGCGGTGGCGCAGTGGAGCATCGGACTGAGATGCAGAAGACCCAGGTTCGAGACCCTGAGGTCACCAGCTTGAGCACGGGCCCATCTGGCTTGAGCAAAAAGCTCACCAGCTTGGACCCAAGGTTGCTGGCTCCAGCAAGGGGTTGCTCGGTCTGCTGAAGGCCCGCGGTCAAGGCACATGTGAGAGAGCAATCAATGAACGACTAAGATGTCGCAACGGCAACAAAAAACTAATGATTGATGCTTCTCACCTCTCTCTGCTCCTGTCTGTCCCTATCTATCCCTCTCTCTGACTCTCTCTCTGTCCCTGTAAAAAAACAAAGAAACAAAAAAAGAATTCAAACCCAGAAGGCTAGACTTAAAAGCCTAGGCTTTTAATCATTATGGTATATTTGGGCCCATACACAGTGAGTTAGAAAAGGAACCCTTCTGGGCAGATGAACCCTTTATCTGTACCCAGGGCGTCTGGCTCAGTGATCCAAGCATGGACTGGATTTCAGCCCCAACTTAAATCCTTCCTTGGTGTGACTCTCAAATCTATCTTCACCATCTCTATCTTAGTAATCCATCCATTCACCATTAGCTGAAATCATGTACAATAGTGTTGATAATTCTTTTCCCTTGAAAACGCTATGATTCTGCCTGGACTAATTCTCATTTGATTTTTTCCCATTATAATTGTTCCTGACCCAGGAGATTCTATTTCTCCATCTTCCTCTTCTTTTCAAATTAAGATATTATTGAGGTTTTAAGATACAAATTATCTTAAAACCAATGACAATTTGAAATAAATGGCTGGTGACATATGAGAGAGAAGAATGAGTATCACATATTCTGCAAATGGGCACTTCTCATTTCCCTAAAAAGAGCATAAGGAATGTACCAACTTAAAGGAACAAAAAAATAATCTCCCCACTAATTTCCATGCTCCTATGTCTCAGGCCAATAAGAAAATTTTAATTTACACAATAATGCATGTATATAAGTAATGCATACATTTATCTTAGAAAAAAATTAAAATACAGACAAGCAAAAAGTGGATATCCATAATTCCAGTTACATAACCACTATTAACATTTTGGTGTACTGGTATAATCTTCCAGAGTTATATCCAATATATGTGGGTGTGGGTATATAAATATGTAATACATAAAAAAACTTTCTGAGTTTCTGATTAGATCAGTTGATCAGAGTGTTGTCTCCATACATAAAAGTTCAATCCCTGGTCAGGGCACATACAGGAACAGGCTGATGTTCCTATGTCTGTCTCTCTCTCTTTCTCCCTTCCTCTTTTTCTAAAATCAATAAATTTTTAAAAAATTAGACTTTTTAAAAAGGAATAATTGTCATAGCTATTTTCCCTTACATATGTGAACAATATACAAGTTTGAATAAGACAGATTTTATCAGAAGAATCTTCTTCACAGAAAGTCTAGTTATTTGAAAACAAATTTCAAGATTTGTTTTCAAGTACAGTATGGTGGTTAGAACTTTGGTTCTAGAAGCACATGGACCTGACTTCAAACTCAAGGTCTGCCACTGGCTGCCCTATCTGGGCAGATGCTTTAATCACCTCTACCCTCTCTCCCCACATGTGAAATGGGCATATTGATTATAGTGGACATCTGCTTTTGGTTTTGGTGTTTCTTACTATAATGCATTTCCAGTTTAAGGTAACAGCACCTTATTTTTCTCTTTGGGAAACTATTCCTCTTCTGTTCTCAGTCCATGAACTGTGGAGGGGCTCAATCCTCTCTCCTTGGGGTAGCCATGAGTGACTGAATATGCATGTGATCCAAGTCAGGTCAATAGATGCAGCCTGGGACTCATGCTTAATTAAGATTTTCCCTTAGCAGTTATCGAAGGAGGAGGATGCAAACCCAGATCTGTTGAAATTATTAGATGGAGAAAATCCACCCAAGAGTGTGGTCTACAAAGAAGAAAGCAGAGCTAAAATACTGAGGCAAGATGGTTGAAATCCTGGATACACCTGTCATAATTTTATCTTCTTTGCACTTTACAGTTTTATAACACACTAAATCCTCTATGATTATGTGATATAAGCTTATGAGCTGAGATTATATCACTGGCAACTGAGAGTTCTGACCTATCCAATAATAGTAGCTACCTCATAGGTTGTCATGAAGAATAAATGAAATAATTCAGTGAAGTGCTTCATACAGTATCTGGCATATTTTAAGTCACCATTAAATATTAGTTGGTATCATTATCATTATTATTAAATACTAACTTAAAATGCATCAGAAGCCTTCATTTTTCTCTAAATATTTTATATCCATGCCAAAAACAGACCAGACAGAACATTAAAAAGCACATGTTAATTTAAGTATCAATATCTTATTGTAAATAAGATTTGAAGTTTTGTAGACGTTTTAAACTGTTCTAAAACTTTTCTTCTGAAACACCAATTTCTGTTGCATTTTCATCCAACTTCTTTTATATTTCTTCTTAGACACCTATTTCCAATAACCCATTCTTCCTGAAGGATAAAGTCCAATACCTGAACATTAGGCATGTTACTATGGTGCCAGTGATTAGGCAACTAGGGTCCATGTAATTCTCACAAAACTGGGAGGAGAAAAATGCAGAGCATTTTCAAGTCCAACAAGAGAAGCAGGTCCCTGAACAACAGTGTCTTTGGAAAAAATTCTGCATTTTGGTTCCCTGAGGATACTTCCTAATTCCCACAGACTCTTCACTCGCTCTTTGCTTTTCTAAACTGAAAACAGCAGCTCACTGTCCTTGAGCAGTCAACAGAGCTACAGATAGCCAGAATTTCAAAAACTTTTCATGGTTGAAAAGAAAGTCTGAAACTTTTGAGAAGAGCCCAACTCCCTATGAGACAGGTGAAAGAGTCCTGCCTCATCCACTTCTCAGCTCCTGCTGAGGACCAGGAGATTGGGGTTGGTATATCACGTGTTACACACGGAAACTGGGTCTTTATGCCCTCAAGTTCATAGCACAAGAACCTGCCTAAATCTGCATCTCAGCCATAGCTAACATTTGCTGCAAGTTTCCTGTGTGATACATAATTTACTATCATTTTACTTGCCTTATTTCATTTCCTTGTTGGACCTAGGAGAAAGCCAAAATTTTCTGAGGAAGACTAATTCAAAGCTACACAGCTAGTTAGCTGGGTCTAGTGATAATTCACTTCCTAACTTATAAAGCAAAAGTGGACAATAACAAAAAATCATGAATCATTTGTTGAATGGCTACCATCAGATAGTTCTATGCTAAGTTCTTTATGTCAAAGACAGAGAGAGAAAGAGAGAGGGACAGATAGGGACAGACAGGCTGCTCCTTAGTCTTAGTTGTTCACTGCTTTCTCATATATGCCTTGACCAGGGGGCTACAGCAGAGAGAGTGACCCCTTGCTCAAGCCAGTGACCTTGGGCTCAAGCCGGCGACCATGGGGTTATGTCCATGATCCCATGCTCAAGCCAGCGATCCTGCGCTCAAGCTGGTGAATCTTCACTCAAGCCGGATGAGCCCACACTCAAGCCAGTGACCTCGGGGTTTCAAACCTGGGTCCTCTGTGTCCCAGTCAAACGCTCTGTCCACTGTGCCACTGCCTGGTCTGGTTCTTTATGAACATTTTTATTATTTTATCTCTTTGGACCTCAGTTTCCTTTGTCATGAAAGGGAGTCATATTTTGGATTATGTGTTCTCTCTTGTCTCCTACTTATATGAAGTTTGGCTTCCAAGTTGTACCTTGATGAATTTCTACTAGAAAATGACATTCTTTTGTATTGCTAAAAGAGGTTGAGAAGGGGTAGCATGGGTGGAAATCAGAACATTGCCTTCAAATGTACCCAGGTCACTCTTTGCTAGAACAAAATCACGAGTTCTCAAACAATGCAGCAAGTCAAGAAACTCCTTTTTCAGGAGCAGTTCTCAGAATTTCATAATCTAAAAATCAAGTACTGAGGAAGATTTAGAGAGGAATGTAAAATGAATTTCATCTTCAACAAAAGTATCTTATGTTTTACTAAAAAACGTATTTTAGGCCCCGGCCACTTAGCTAAGTGGTAGAGCGTTGGCCTAGCATGCGGATGTCCCAGGTTCGATTCCTGGTCAGAGCACACAGGGGAAGTGACCATCAGTTTCTCCACGCTTCCTCCTTCTCACTCACCCTCCTGCAGCCATGGCTTGATTGGTTTGAGTACATTGGCCCCAGATACTGAGGATAGCTCCATAGAGCCTCCACCTCAGGGGCTAAAAATAACTCAGTTGTGAGTATAGCCCAAGATAGGCAGATCATCAGCCCCAGACAGGGGTTGCCAGGTGGATCCTCGTCAGGGCACATGAAGGAGTCTGTCTATCTCTGCTCCTCTCACTTGGAAAAAAAGAAAGAAAAAAAAGTAGGCTACTGCAGATTTCTAGGTGTGCAAATATGGTGTTCATGAGATTGATGGTACCATGGAAGTAATAGAAATAGAGTGGGAATATATTTTGAGATAGAACCAATAGGGTTTACTGACTGAGCAGATGCAGAGGTTGAAGGGGGGAACTTACGTACTAAATCAACAAAAATAAATGAGAATAGAATCAACACTCAGAACATAATATCATAGATGGCATCTAAGATCTAGAGATCTTTAATGTGCTCTGGGCCTACTTGCTAATTACAGGATGGTCACAAACTTAGCATTTTGCTATATAAAATCATTTCCCTTTAGTAAGACCTTTTTTTCAGGCTAGAACCATGTGGGTAGACTTATCTCTGAGAATGAAGGGAAGTGTAGGAAATGGTGTCTGTTGATGAGCAAGTATATATGCTTCCTTTCACTGGGGCAGCTGGGGACATGGTCAAATGTAGCATGTTTCTTTCTCCTCTGCCTCCCCCACCAAAAAAAAATTCTGGAAGGGCAGCAACTTCATTTAACCTTGTAGAGTGAGTGCCTGGCCCAGAATGTATGAGCAATAAACATTTGCTGAATGACTGTGGAGTAAAATGGCACAGGAGCATGGCAGAGCATAGAAGTAGCCTGTTTCCCTTGGAAACCATATTTTAAGAGAAAAGAGAACTATCCAGACCAACACAGAAGGAAACTAATAAAGTACTGGAGAGGGTTGAGGTTGAAATCAATAAGAGTTCTAAGCTGCAGCCCACAAATGAGAAACTGATTTTTCAAGAGAGGCACAAAGGGCTGAACAACAGTCTTTGTTGGGATTTTGCAGCTCAACTTGATGATCTCATCACAGAATCTCCAAATGTCAGAGCTGGAAGAGATATTAGAAAACTTTGGTTCAATTTACTCATTTTACAGATGAGGAAATTAAGATGCAATGTCTTGGGACTAGAACTCAATTCTCTGCACTCCAGAGGCCAAATTCATTTCTACATGGCAGGGATTGGCAATCCTGCAAACGTCCTTTCCCACATGTAGGTTTACCAAGGAGTTTTCAGAAGCAAGCTGGAGATAAACTTCTAGTCCAAAGTTTACTCCCAAGTTAAATTCTCTTTTTAAAATTCAGTTTCATGAAAAACAAATCATCTCTCTTGACTAACTTCTCCTCTCATCTTTCAGTGAAAAATGAGACGGCCCACATCTTACCTTTTTGACATGGCTGCCAGGAGCCTTAGAACTAAATTGAACATTTAATCCTCATAGCTACAGTGGCCTCAGTTTTTTATAATCAGTACTTTAATAAACCAAAACAGAAAGAAGATTTCATTTCTCTTGTACACTGGAACTGCTGCTACATGTGCAGATTTCATTTTCAGATTCCCACCCTTGACCTGAAAGCTCAGACAGTATCTCCTGGCTTCATAGTTATAGAGAGGAAAGGCAACCACAGGCAGATTACATACAAATGACTAATTATAAAATTGTAGGGTTTGCCTGCTAACTAGACGAGTCCCTGGAAACTTCTCCGAAATGAAAACAAGATGTGGAAGAAGAGTGCTATGTTTCTTGTGCTGACAGGGCAGAACCTCACTGACAGCTGCACCCTGGAGAAAGCAAAGCAGCCCAGTCCATGGCTGGTCAGCAGGTGGTGAACTGTGTCATGTCCAGCTCCAAATTTCTGCGACTACTCCCCCAGGCCTGAGAAATGAGATCCAGTAGCCTCCATCTCTTCTGAATTCTAGCCACATAAAGAGATTAAAGCATTCGTTCTCTGAAAATATGAGGCTTTCTTTTCCCTCTCTAAAATAAAATTCCTCCTAAACCACAAAAATTTAACAAGGCAAGGTTAGAAATGCAATAAAAGCGTTCATATAGAGATCTTTCCTCCTGTTTCTTTAGTGCTTCAGAATTGCCTATCTCCATTTCTGTCTATATAGTTAAAGAAACATTAATAAATCCCAGAAAATGTCAACTTCTCCAAAGGGCACTAGATTTTCATGTTTATGCATTTGAGCTTGAGACTTCCTATAGTGTTTATTTTTCCACTCTTGCCTGAGTTTTTAAATTTTGTTCTTTATTCCTATGGTGTTGGCCATGATTTTCATAATAATCTAAGAGATAGGTTCAAAAGAAAAATGGCTTCCAGAGGTACTGTTGCTTATGGAAATAGTCCTTCCCTAAAACATCCATTTAGATTCCGTTCATGGTCTCTTCCTAGCCAGAGCCAATTTGTTTCGATAGAGACAAGAAAATGCTGACCTAACATTCCCCATACCTTGAAGGAGACAGTTGCAAAAACCTATGATGTTTATTTAGAAAAATCTCAGAAAATTAGAAAATGCAAGGAAGACTATAGTGTGACATCAGCATAGCATGTAAGGGTTCAACTTGGGCCCAGGCTGCTGCTGGGTCATTATCCTTATGTATGGCCGGTAGCCACAGCCACCATCACAGCCACCTGGCCCATGCAAGTTTGTATTTGATTCAGGCAGATGTAATGAAACAACAGAGCTAAGAACTGGTGGGCCATTTTCCTTTACTCTATACTCATACCGGCCAACAAGTAAAAACAAACACACGGGGCACTAAAATCCACTCACATGTTCTCCTGTTCCACAATCAGGAGAATCCGTTTTTTTCTAGAATCAAAGACTCAGTCCCCTCCACGTGGAGAGGAAGCATGCCTCCATTTTGGCTGCCTCATCTCCTCCACATGGCCTCCCTGCCCTGCTACAACATGGTCACCTCCTCCCTACAACAACGTGGTCTCTCCCCCAGCACACATGAGCATAACCAAGCCCCTTCCTGAGAAAGCTGGTAATTAATATTATCACCTAGGTGATGGCCATCCACGTGGGCAGTGCCATCTTTAATAAAGTGAGCATAAAATTACAGTTTACAATCTTATCTGCCAAACAACTTATCTACCACATTATTTATTAACTTTGGACAAAGCACCAAAGTTTACTTTCCTCATCTATAAAATGGCAATAATATTAGTGCTGACTTCACAGAGCAGGTGCTAAGACTTCGGTGTACATTAGAAACAATGAGACAGTTTATTAAAACAGATTACCAACCTCACCACATGGTTTCTGATATAGTGGTCTAGGATGGTACATGAGAATCTGCATTTCTAAGAAGGTCCCAGGTGATACTGGTGCAGCTGGTTAAAGGCCACACTTTGAGAATCACTATCAGAGGGTTATGGTGGAGAAGGTGTAGTTAATATACATAAACTAAATGTTAACAATGACTATTTTTATGTACTGCTGTTAGCACTGTGCCTGGTCAGCTATGTTAAATAATGTCAGTTATACCTTGTAAGTTGTCCCGTCAACTTACAAATCATAATAAACTTGTCTTTGAACCGTAATATAATCCATTATAAGAAACCTCAGTATACAGAAAGGAAAATCCTATTAAGTTCCTAATAGAAATATCCTTATTAAAGAGCATACAGCCTGAACTGTGGTGGTACAATGGATAAAGCATTGACCTGGGACACTGAGGTCGCAGGTTCAAAACCCTGCACTTGTCTGGTCAAGGCACATACAGTAGTTGATGCTTCCTGCTCCTCCTTCCTTTCTCTCTCCCACTCTCACTCTCTCTAAAATGAATAAATTTAGAGGAAAAAAGAGAGCATACAATTCAAAGGGTTGTATTTCAAAATACTTAAAAGCAATTCTATAGATCACTTTTCTTTTTTTAACCAAAACTTTGTCAGATCCCACCTGTATATTGATTGAGGCAGAAGAGAAGCTGACACAGCTCCTTTTTTGATATTTCCTTTCTTTTCTTTTACTTACAGTAAAGTGCCAAAACACATTTAGTTATGGCCAAAAGGATTCTTCAATTCATTTCAAGTAATTAAAGAGCCCAGCAAATGTGGACCTTACAAAGCCAAGTAGAAATATCTACAGAGGGAACACAATGGTTATAAAACAAAGCTCTCCATAACAAAGGGAATAACGCAACCTCTACCCTGTGGGCGTGCCAGCAATTCTGAGCACAAAGATAAAACGGTCTGACGAAAACCTGTGGCATGTTAAGCTTTGAGTAGAGAAAAAGAGTATCAGACGTAATGTATAAGGTTCAGAGGTTTTCCATAGGACTTTTACTTCAGTCTGAACTAAACGAGGAACAGGGAAACCCTCCCTGTGTCCTTTCCATGCCATGCATCACTTCTTTCAAGAACACTTTTAAATAAACTTAGGTCTCCTACCGCTTCCATCTAAGCACAGAGTAATTTGAGGTTCAGTGACAGGCAGCCAATCTTTGGTAAATATCTAACTTTTCCAACTCAGATCTACGCGTTTGGTAAAAATTCCAATGAAACAGGATAATTAAATAAAGCATTCTTGCATCGTGTTGGCTCTTGAAAAATTAAACAAAGAGCACAAGGATGCAAAAAATAAGTATTGCCTTGACAGTTTTAAAAATGTAATACAAATCACTTTTCCTGGCACTTCTTTGAAAAAAACGTACGTAATTATAAGCACTGGGCCGTCTGGTGGAGTGCACGAAGGTGGTTCTTCATTTCTAGCAAGTTAAGAAATAGAAATCATTCTGTCCCGCCAGACCCAAGTCTCCCTTGGACTTGGCGTGGGTGGAGGGTGTGAAACACAGGCTCCCAGACGAGACTCTGGAGCTGCCACGACTCACCTCGCCAACTTTTCAAGGCTCGCCTCTCCCCAGCGGCCGACTCGGGGGCGCGGACGAGGTGGCCGGCGCCTCTGAGCGCCCTGGTCCGCCCGGACAAGGGCGCCCGGGCCCGAGAGCTGCGTGGGGCCCGGCGCGGGAGGGCGCTGAGCCATCCGCGTGGAGCGAGCAGGCGGCGCTGGGGACTGGACGCGGCAGGTACGCAGGGTCAGCAGCGCGAGCAACAGCGCTGACAACAGGAGCAGGAGGAGCAGCACGGCCGCCTTGCTGCGGAGCTTCATGGTGCGGCGCGGCGCGGCAGCGGCAGCTCTGGGGCGGCGTAACCAGTCTGTGCAAGGCGGCGCTCCAGCAGCCGGCGGCAGTGGGACCAGGGCAGCATCGCGCCGGGGCCGCCTCCTCCGCCCGCCCACTGGGAACTAGGAGCGGGAGGCCCGCGCGGGCTACTGGCGAAGGAGGTGGCGGGAGAGGGGGAGGTGCGTACGGGCCGAAGGAGGAGCGGCCGGCGCGTACCGTACTATGTGGAATAGCTGCCCATATGCCCACCCGCCAACCTCCGGACCTTCCAGACCCTCGGTTGAAAGTAGCGCAGCCTCAAAACCACTCACTTCCTTATTTGCTCGCTAGCTCAAGCACCATTCATTCATTCATTCATTCACACCCTCGCATCCCCTTCTATTCTTTTTTCTTTTTTCTTTTTTTTTTTTTTTACAGGCATAGAGAGAGAGTCAGAGAAAGGGACAGACAGACAGGAACGGAGAGAGGTGAGAAGCATCAATCATTAGTTTTTCATTGCTCTTGCGACACCATAGTTGTTCATTGATTGCTTTCTCACATGTGCCTTGACCGGGGGCCTTCAGCAGAGGGAGCAACCCCTTGCTGGAGCCAGCGACCTTGGGTCCAAGCTGGCGAGCTCAAGCTGGCAAGCTCGGGGACTCAAACCTGGGTCTTCCGCATCCCAGTCGGAAGCTGTATCCACTGCGCCACCGCCTTGTCAGGCCCCTTCTATTCTATTACCTCGTTTACTTACCACTGGTTCATTTACCCTCCCATTACCACACACACTCTTCCACTAGATTCTCTAATTATTCCAGGCATTTCCCTGGTTATTTAGTTCATCTATCCAAGCACTTATGTATCTATCTATACGTCCAATCAGACTGGAAGATCTCTATCCTGTTTGCCCAGTGTAAGGCCTGACACCTGATAGATATCTGTGGGATAAAATCAAGTTAGATCCATGTAATCTAAATAATTTATAGAATGCATTTCAAAGTCTAGGTTTGAAATCTGAATTTGCTGTTTACTGGTTTGGTGATGCTAAGCAAGTTACACAATGGCTGCTATTATGTTGGTATGTGGCCTAGTGAAGTAAAACTTCCTAGATCTGTTTTGCCACCTTCTCTCTTCCTCAAAGTGACATTTGCAACAAGGATTAAAATAAGGAAAAGTGATACTTGATTAGTAGCTGGAATTTTGGTCTCAAACACAAAAGTAGAACTTGGAAGTAGGCTTGACCAAACAGAAGACTTTCCTTTTTTAACCCTGCTAAACTTCCCCAAGACTAAACCAAAGTTTTGGATTTTACTGCTCTGATTGGTGGAAAAGTACAACAACTAATGTCATGGAAAAAAGGGTTCTAGATACTATGTTGATGGTTCACCTAATTTCTCCTTTGGATGTTTAATAAACCAAATGCTTGTTTATTTACACCCTTACTCCATTAATCTATTTGTCCCCCTCCCTGGAATTCTGACGTGCCTAGATAATCAGTTGCTTAAACCAGATATTTAGTAAAAACTGTCTTTGGTTTGTTTTGTTGGTTTTCTTCATCTTCTTTATTGGTTATCTATTATTGTATAACACTGCACCAAAATTTGGTGACTTAAGGTAGCACATACACAATCTTATCATTTCTATGGGTCAGGAATCCAGCACAGCTTTGCTGAGTCCTCCATTTCACAGGTTCTCACAACATTGCAACCCAACTGTTGGCTCAGGTGTGTGGTGTCATCTGAAGGCTGCACCAGGGGAGGAGCCATCTCTGAGCTCACTCACATGATTCTTGACAGGATTTGGTTTCTTTCTGGTCATTGGACAGAGTCTCTTGCTTGCTGGCTGTTAGCCAGAGGCTGCCCTCAGTGCTTTTGTCAGGTGCCATCACTATCAGAGTAATCACACAAGAAAAGCCAGAGAAAGAAAGCCAGTAAGATGGAAGTAACAGTCTTTTATAACCTATTTTCAGAAGTGACAGCCATCACTTCTCTGTATTCTGCTTGTTAGAAGTCATTAAATCCAATCCACACTTAAGAGGGAAGAGAATTACACAGGAGCTTGAATCCCAGGAGGCCAGATTATTAGGAGCCATTTTAAAAGGGTGCTTCTCCTGCTTTGCATATCCAGAGAATCAGTAAATTCTGTCAACTCCACCTTCAAAGCATAATTGGCATCTATCCATTTCTCTCCTCAATTATCAATAGTGATTGCTTGACAAAGCCAAACCTTGCTCAATTCCTAAGGGGCTCATTCCCATTGTATTTCATTTAAGTTTTTCCCACTCCCACCTCCACTTCCCTACCACTCTGAGCTGTATAATGTGACTGTTCAATGACCTAGAAATGACAGCAATTGCCTTCTAATTGAGCTCCTTGCTTCTTCCCAGGTCTTCTTTTGATCATTAAACTAGGGTGATTTTAAAAACATAAGCTGAATCTTATTTCTCCCCTTGAAGAGTTTACAACTCTTCAATGGTTCTACGTGGTTTTTCAAAGAAGTCTTACCATGGCTTCCAAATCCAGCATTATCTGGCCTCTGACTGCAACTCAAGCTGCATTTGTCTTGGGGCTTACTCCAGCCCCACTGGCCTCGCATCAGGGCGTCCACCATTTCTGGTTCTTGCTTGCCTCAAGGCCTTTGCACTTGTAAGTTCCTTTTGTCTGGTTCCAGGCTCTGGAAAGTACATTATGCTTTAGATCTCACCTTAAAGTCACCTCCTTAGAAAGTTCTTTTCTAGCCACCCACTTTAAGGAGATATTGCTCCTCCCATTTTCTCTATTATTTGCCAATTTTGTTTCCTGTCAAACACTTACTACAAATTGTGTATGTACACATAAATACGTACGCATATATAGGTATATGTAGGCATATATGTGTTTATATGTTTTCATTTAAAAAGTTTGTTTAGAAAGTTACAAAGGTAGAAGCTGTGGGCTGTAGAAGAAATGGGCCCAGGAAACAAGTTACAGATCAAAATTTTGAAGAACCCTTGGAATTTAGGAGAAAGAGGCAAGGAAAATGTGTCTGGGGGAAGAGGTGGAAAACGGGTACGTGTGCTCCATAGAGAGAGTCACCGTCATCACACATCACACATACACACACACACTCACACACGTATATATACATACTCCCTGACCAGGATCCATCCAGCAACCCTCCTGTGGGGTTGATGCTCAGACCCACCGGGAGCTATCCTCAGTGCCTAAGGCTGAAGCATGCACCAGCTGAGCCACTGGCTATGAGAAGAGAAGAGAGAGAGAAGGGGGAGAGGGAGGGAAAGAGAAGTAGATGGTCACTTCTCTTGTGTGCCCTGATTGGGGATTAAACCCAGAAAGTGTTGTGATGATGGAAATATTTTATATCTGTACCATAAATACTGTAGTCACTAATCTCATGTGGCTATTGAGGAATTGAATGACAGGAATTGAATAGTTACTTTTGTGCAATTTAATTTTTTAAAATTTCATTTCGAAATTTAAATTTAATGGGGTGACACTGGTCAATAAGAGTACAGAGATCTCAGACATTTCTATACCATTGCAACTGTTGATTGCATTGTGTGCCCATCACTCAAAGTCAAATCATTATAGACCACCGTATATTTGTCCCTTTTTACTCTCCTCCCCTCAAAGCCTCTCCCCCAACACCTGCCCCATTACCACTTGACTTTGATCTATGTCCATGAGTTTTAGATTTATATCCCACCCATGTGTGAAATCATATACTTCTTAACTATTTCTGATTTACTTATGTCATTCAGTATAATGTTCTCAAGGTCCATCATGTTGTTATAAATGTCAATATGTCATCATTTCTTATGGCTGAGTAGTATTCCATTGTATATATGAACCACATCTTCTTTATCCAATCCTCAATTGAGGAACACTTCAGTTGTTTCCATGTCTTGGCCACCATGAATAATGCTGCAATGAACATGGGAGTGCATGTGTCTTTGCAACCAATGTTTTTGAGTTTTTTTGGTAGATACCCAATAGAAGGATTTCTGGGTCATATGGTAATTCTATTCTTAGTTTTTTGAGGAACCACAATACTGTCTTCCATAATGGCTATGACAATTTACATTCCCACCAGCAATGAATGAGGGTTGCTTTTTCTCCACATTGTCTCCAACACTTGTTCATAACACCTGTCTTGTTGATAATAGCCAATCTAACAGGTGTGAAGTGGTATATTTGTTGACCATTTGTATGTCTTCTTGAGAGAAGTGTCTGTACAGGTCCTCTCCCCATTTTTTAATTGGATTGTTTGCTTATTTGTTGCTGAGCTTTGTGAGTTCTTTATATATTTTGGATATTAACCCCTTATCAGAGCTGTTATTTGTAAATATTACCTCCCATTTGGTTGGCTGACTTTTTGTTTTGTTGTCGGTTTCTTTTGTTGTGCAGAAGCTATTTAGTTTGATATAGACCCATTCATTTATTTTTGCCTTTACTTCCCTTGCCTTTGGGGTAAAATTCATAAAATGTTCTCTAAGGCCAAGGTCCATGAGTTTAGTACCTATGTTTTCTTCTATATGATTTATTGTTTCAGATTTTATATTTAGGTCTTTGATCAATTCTGAATTAATTTATGTGCAAGGGGTCAAACTATAGTCAAGTTTCCTTCTTTTGCATGTGGTTTTCCAGTTTTCCCAGCACCAATTACAGTGGTACCTTGAGATACAAATTTAATTCGTTCTGTAACAGAGCTCGTAAGTCAGTCAACTTGGATAGCAAACTGCCAATACTGAACCTGTGTGCCAACACGCCAACTAGCGGCAGCTTCCCAAATCACAACTCGTATCTTGGAATTTCGCTAGGATCTCAGAACAAAAATACGGACCAAGTCTGTAGCTAATATCTTAAAAAAAAATTGGGTGTTGGTCTGTTCGTATCTCAATGTACCACTGTACTGAAGAGGTTTTCTTTTCTCTGTTGTGTGTTTTTAGCTCCTTTATAAAGGATAATTTGACCATGCATATGTGGTTTCATTTCAGGGCTCTCAATTCTGTTCCTTTGGTCCGTATGTCTGTTTTTCTGCCAGTACCAAACTGTTTTGATTATTTTGGCTCTGTAGTATAATATGAAGTCAGGTAGTGTGATACCTTTGGCTTTCTTCTTTTTCCTCAGGATTACTTTGGCTATCAGGTCTTTTTCTTGGTTTCAGGCAAACCTGGTAATTTTTTGTTGTATTTGTTTACAAAATGACATTGGGATTTTAATGGAGATTGCATTAATTTGTATACTATTGCTTTGGGTAATAGGGCCATTTAACTATATTTTCTTTGTATCCAAGAACAGGGAATATTTTTCCATTTCATTGTGTCTTTTTCAATTTCTTTCTATAGTGATTTGTAGTGTTCAGGATATGTCCTTCATATCTTTTGTTAAGTTTATTTCTAGGTTTTTTGTTGTGGTTGTTCCAATTGTAAAAGGAATTGCTTTTTTTTTTTTAGTTTGTTTTTTGGAGCTTTATTGATGGCATATACGAAAACTGTACACTTCAGTATATTTTGTATCCCACAACTTTAGTGTATTGGTTTATTGTTTCTAATAGTTTTTTTGGTGGTCTTTGGGGTTTTCTAAAAATAGGAGCATGTCATCTGCAAAGAGTGATACCTTTACTTTTTCTTTCCTGATATGGATGCCTTTTATTTCTTTCTCTTGCCTGATTTCTCTGGCTAGAACTTCCTGACTATGTTGAATTATAAAGGAGAGAATGGATGGTCTTGTCTGGTTCTTGATTTTAGGGGAAAAGCCTTCATTTTTTTCACCATTTAGTATGATATTGGCTGATGGTTTGTCATATATGGCCTTTATTATGTTAAGGTACCCACTATTTTTAGTGTTTTAAACATAAGTGGATGTTGTTTGTTATCAAATTCTTTTTCTGCACCTATTGATAGAATTGTATGATTTTGGTTCTTTGTTTTGTTGATGTGGTGTATTACACTGATCAATTTCCATATATTGAACCATACTTGTGCTCCTAGAATGGAATCCCACTTGATCGTGATGTATTATTTTCTTAATGTATTGTTGTATTCAATTTGCTAATATTTTGTTTAGGATTTTTGCATCTGTATTCATTAGAGATATTGGTCTGTAGTTTTCTTTTTTGTGTGTGTTGTCCTTGCCAGCTTTTGGTATCAAGGTTATGTTTGTCTCTTAAAATGTGTTAGGGAGTATTGCTTCTTCTTTATTTTTTGGAGGACTTTGAGAAAATAGGTACCAAATCTTTGAATTTGGGGAAGAATTTACTAGTGTAGCCATCTGGTCCTGTAATTTTATTTTAGGGGAGTTTTATGATAGTTGATTCTTTTTTGTTCCTGCTTATGGGTCTATTTAGGTTTTCCACTTCTTTGTGACTCAGGCTTAGAAGATTGTATAGTTCTAGGAACTTATCCATTTCTTCTAGATTGTTAAATTTGGTGACGTATCTTCTTTCTTTCTTTCTTTTTAAATTATGTGAGAGCAGGTTAGGAAGAGAGACAGATTCCTGCATGTGCCCCTTCTGGGATTCACCCAGCAAGCCCCCTATGGGGAGGTACTCTGCCCATCTGGGGCATTGCTCTATTGCTTGGCAACAAAGCTCTTTTTAGCACCTGAGGCAGAGGCCACGGAGCCATCCTCAGTGTCCATCCAACTCATTCAAGGCAATCAAACCATTGCTGCGAGAGAAGGTAAAGAAAGAGAGAAAAAGAGTAGGGAGGACGAAGGGTGGAGAAACCAATGGTCCCTTCTCCTGTGTGCCCTGAATCATACCTGGGACATCCACATGCCAGGCCAACTCTCTACCACTGAGCCTATTGGCCAGGGCTGGCATATAATCTTTCAAAGTATTCCAATATGATCCTTTTTATATCTATGATGTCTGTGGTAATTTCATCAATTTCATTTCAAACTTTGTTTATATGAGTCTTTTCTTTTTTTTCCTTGGTAAATCTAGCCAGAAGCTTGTCAATTTTATCAGTCTTAAAAAAATAACTCTTGTTATATTATTTATTTCTACATCACTTAGTTCTGCTTTAATTTATACTAGTTCCTTTCTTCTGCTGACTTTGGATTGCTTTTGTTCTTTTCTTTCTAGTTCTTTCAGATGTAATGTTAAGTTGTATACCTGGTATCTCTCTTATAAACTTCCCTCTTATTACTGCTTTAGCTGCATCACTGAAGTTTTGATATGTCGTGCTGTCATTCTCATTTGGTTGTATATATCTTTTGATCTCTGTTTTTACTTCTTCTTTGGCCCAATCATTTTTTTAGAGGTTTGTTGTTTAATTTCCATATTTTTGTGGGGCTTTTTTACTTCCTCTTTGAAGTTGATTTCTAATGTCAAAGTTTTATAGTTAAAGAATACACTTGGTATAATTTTAATCTTCCTGAATTTGTTTATGTTAGTTTTGTACCCCAACATATGGTCCATCCTTGAGAATGTTCCATGCACAATGGAGAAAAATGTATAATCTGATGTTCTGGGATAAAATGTTCTGTAAATGTTTACTACATCCATTTAGTCTAGTGTGTCATTTAAGGCTAATATTTCTTTATTGACTTTCTGTTTATAATGATGTGTATAATCTCGTAGTATAATTCTGTTTTTGTCTCTTTCTATTTTTAGATCAGTTAGTAGATGTCTTATAAATTTTTGTGCCTTATGATTCAGTGCATATATATTAAGAAGTGTTATATCTTTTTGATATAGTGTCCTCTTTGTCATTAGGAAATGTCCATCTTTGTCTTTTGTTACTTTTAACTTTTTTTATTCAATGAGAGAAGGGGAGGCAGAAAGACAGACTCCCACATCCACATGCCCCCCCTACCAGGATCCACCTGGCAAACCCCCATCTGGGGCTGATGCTCTGCTCATCAGGAGCCATCCTCAACACCTGGGACCCACGTGCTCAAACCAGTGGAGCCATGGCTGTGGAGGGGAAGAGAGAGAGGGGGGGGAGAGAGAGAGAAACAAGGGGAAAGGGTGGAGAAGCAAACGGTCACTTCTCTTGTGTACCCTGACCAGGAATTGCACCTAGGACATCCACATACTAGGCCAGTTGTAGGCAAACTCATTAGTCAACAGAGCCAAGTATCAACAATACAATTGAAATTTCTTTTAAGAGCCAAATTTTTTAAACTTAAACTATATAGGTAGGTACATTCCTTATTGAGGTAGAGCCTGTACGTGGTATTTTGTAGAAGAGACACACTCAAGGGGCCAAAGAGCTGCATGTGGCTTGTGAGCCGCAGTTTGCCAACCAGGGCACTAGGCCAATGCTCTACCACTGAGCAAACCAGCCAGGGCCATCAATAACCTTAAAGTTAGCTTCAATATTAAATATTTTTCAAGACTGAAAGGTATTCGTGTTAATTTTTGTTGTATTTCTTAATGTATATAAGTACTTCATTTATTTAATCCAATTAAACTGAGCACCTTATGAACCAGTTCTAATAATTTCCTCTGATAGTACACACACAAAAACACAGACACATACACACAGACACACACACACACACACACAATACCAGAGACCTGATAGTTTTGCTTTTTAAAAATTTCAGTCATGCCTGACCAGACAGTGGTGCAATGGATAGAGCATTGGACTGGGACATGGAGGACTCAGGTTCAAAACCCCAAGGTCACCAGTTGAGTGCAGGCCCATCTGTTTTGAGCAGCGTGAGCCCAAGGTCACTGGCTTGAGCAAGGAATCACTCTGTCTGCTGTAGCCCCCCGGGTCGAGGCACATATGAGCAAGCAATCAATGAACAACTAAGGTGTCGCAACAAAAAACTGATGATTGATGCTTCTCATCTCTCTCTATTCCTGTCTGTCTGTCCTTATATATCCCTCTCTCTGACTCTTTCTCTGTCCCTATAAAAAAATAAAATAAAAAATAAAATAAAGAAATGTTAAAGTATGGAGTGGGGAGTGTAAAGCCAGTAGCCATAGCCACCATCACAGCCACCTGGCCCATGCAGGTTCAAATTTGATTCAGACAGATGGTAATAAAACAATGAAGCCAAGAACTGGTGGGCCATTAGCTTTAATCCTAGTTTGCACCTGGTGGGCAAGAAATACACACAGTGGCAAAACACTACTCTTTCCATTCAGGCTCCCAAAGCCACTGACTTATCCGAGTTTTCCTAGGATCAAAGGTTTGTAACTCATCAGTCTTTTTTTTTATTCATTTTAGAGAGGAGACAGAGAGAGAGAGAGAAAGAGAAAGGGGGGAGGAGCTAGAAGCATCAACTCCCATATGTGCCTTGAACAGACCAGTGCAGGGTTTTGAACTGGCGACTTCAGTGTTCCCAGGTCGACGCTTTTTCCACTGCGCCACCACAGGTCAGGCTCATCAGTCTTATTCACCTCTGTTCCCCATCTCCTTTTCTCTGTACAAACTGGCCTCTCCTTCAGCACTCTGCCATCTTGGCTGCTTTTCTGCTTCTCCTCTTCTCCTCGTGGCCTTTCTCTACTCCCCTCTCTAATGCTAATCTCAGGAACCTAGAGGGAGAGCAAATTCCTGGTCTGCCCCATTTTATAGTGTAGAAATCAAAACCATTAATCCAACTTACAAACAAGGAAGTCTCTGATACAAAGTCACTTATCTGAGGCATAATGGGATTTCTCATAAGAGTGCACCATCCCCTAAAATGCAATAGTCAAGGGTGTGGGGAAAAGCTTAATCTTAAAACTAAGCCTTAGGCTATAATAACCGCGCCTGCCCACAGCCTGTCCCCCACACCCAATGCAAACTATAAGCGAGCAAACATATATATCATATTTACAAACTTATTTGACCAACAGAGGGTGAAGAAGGTTATAGGGAGTATAAATGGTGATAGATGGAGACTTGACGTGGGGGGTGAGCACACAATATGGTGTATAGAGATGTATTATAGAATAGGGCACCTAAAACTTTTATAATTCTGTTAACCAGTGTCACTTCAATGAATTCAATTTGAAAAAATAAAAAAAGAAATGTTTAAGTACCTACTCAGATGGCCAATGTTTCTTTTTGGATTTTTTAAGATAAGTTTTTTGATCTTGTAGAAATTTCTACTTATCAATCAACGAATGTTCCAAAGAGGGTTGTGTTCCTTCCCTTATAAAATCTTTTTCTTATAACAAACAACATAACAGGTGGTGGCAAGAAAAAGAAACGAGTTCTCAACCCAATGAGTATTCATGCATCAGGAAAAACTCTATAAAGTGTTTACACCCAGGGCACTTCTTACAAGAATGAGAGCCGTGAAATGTCCCTCCTGAAAAAAAAGAGGTCATTTTTCCATGAGGTAGAGAGCTCCTACAGTATCCTGTAGCTTGGTGCTGGCACCAGGACAATCACTCCTAGGCAATTGGGAAAACCCCTATTGATCTAAGATAAATGCATTTGAATTTAACCAAAATAGGAGGGACTTCCAAAAGTAAAATGGCTTTAGTCAAGGAGTTAGTGGTTCATAGAAGCGTGAGAGACGAGCATAGGAGCTCCTGTAGGTACCATACCTGATTTCAGGGGATGCTGGTCCAGGAAGGTGAAAGTGAAACCATTTTGGATCCCACTCCTGACATCAGATATATTAACCTAAAAATAAAAGTCCAAACTGAAAGGCAGTAACCATTTATTTTAGATAAAATAAATCTATAAATCTATAAATAAATAAATAATAAATAAATAGCTGTTTGGGAAGCACGAGTTTAGGCAGAAATTCAAATAGTATCCCAATTAGGAGACAAAAAGAAGGGGTATTTATAAGAAAGAAAAGGGGAAAATTACATCATTAGAAGGAAAAAATGTCTATTAGTATGTCTGATAACATAACATAGTGATGCTAATTCTAAAGAATGTTTTTACTTTTTAGTCTGGTAGTCATCAGTCTATGGCCATAATATCTGCTTTCTCGTTATCCTTGTAAACAGTTCTTTGGGACACCATCTTGATTTAGGCTTCACCCAAAAGTTATTTTGCCCTGCTTTAATATTGCAAAGGTTTAAGGCTTAAGATATGCAAGGCAGTTTCCCTGGAATGGTATCTCTGATCCTATTTTAAAGTGCTCTGTTTATATTATTATTTTTTTACAGATCATAAAACTTGTATTATTTACCACTAATTAGAAATACAAAACTAAAGTGAGCTATAGCTTGCAGTACAACACCACCAATAAAACTCTGTTGTTTAGTTGCAGCTACCAGTATTTTGTGATACAGCAAATATTGATTTTTTTAATAAATAACAGCAGCAATAAACTATAAATAGTCTGTTTATCTGTGTTGCAATACTGTGTGTGTGTGTGTGTGTGTGTGTGTGTGTGTGTTGCCAAGCACAGAATAAAATATCTAGAAAGTTCATAGCTCTACTTTGTAAAGTGCTTTCAATTTAGATTTTCCTCATGGATGGCATAGCTTCAGTCTCAATTAATATTATTGCATTAATAATTTAAAAATATTATTGTTTGTGACCTACAGAAATGAGGTCCCTTGGTAATTGTAAAGATTCATTATAAAGAAGTTAATTTGGAATGGTCCAGCCAAAGGCCTATCTCAAGGGACCTTTTGAGAGCCTTACTAATTCCAAGTTTGTATCAATTGATTTACAATATTGAGTGCCTATTATTTTTAGCTTTTTGTTTTGCTTTTTTGTGACAGAGACAGAGAGAGGGACAGATAAGGACAAACAGACTGAAAGAAAGATGAGTAGCATCAATTCTTCACTGCAGCACCTTAGTTGTTCATTGATTGCTTTCTCATATGTGCCTTGATAGGGGTGGGAGGGTGGGGCTACAGAAAACTGAGTGATCCTTTTGCTCAAGCCAGTGGGGCTCAAGCTGGTGAGCCTTGCTCAAACCAGATGAGCTCACGCTCAAGATGGTGACCTCGGGGTTTTGAACCTGGATCCTCCATGGGCCAGTCCAATGCTCTATCCACTGTGCAACCACCTTGTCAGGCGAGTGCCTATTATTTTTAAAGCTCAGTATGTCCTGGAGCAGGGAGGTGTGCACTCATAGTGTGAAACAAGTTGGGTGGGTGATGATGTTAGAGGTAGTCAGTTATGTAATATTTTAGAGCCTGAGTCAAAAATCAGATTCACTTGATTTTCAATTCGTATTTCACCACTCACTGGCTATGTAATTCTGTGCAAACCAGGGGATATAGAATGCCTACTTCATAAAGCTGTGGGGGAGGGGAATGAGACCAGTATAAAGGATTTTATACAGTGTTGTGGCACATACTAAGTATTCAATGTATCCAATTAATTTCTCCACTATCGAAGGAATAGGTGAATATTTATTTTGTCTTTGTTAAAACTCCCAGATTTAAGCAGATTAGTTTGGTTTTTTTTACAGGGACAGAGAGAGTCAGAGAGGAGAGGGATAGACAGGGACAGACAGACAGGAACGGAGAGAGGTGAGAAGCATCAATCATTAGTTTTTTGTTGCCCTTGCAACACCTTAGTTGTTCATTGATTACTTTCTCACATGTGCCTTGACCGCGGGCCTTCAGAAGACTGAGCAACCCCTTGCTGGAGCCAGCGACCTTGGGTCCAAGGTGGTGAGCTTTTGCTCAAGCCAGATGGGCCCACGCTCAAGCTGACGAGCTCGGGGTCTTGAACCTGGGTCTTCCGCATCCCAATCCGACGCTCTATCCACTGCGCCATCGCCTGGTCAGGCCAGAGTAGTTTTTATTTAAACTTTTTTATTTGCTCCTGTTAATATATTTTCTGAGTCCTAGTTAATTTCTAAGACTCATGAAAAATTGGAGGTTGAAAGACTTTTGAGGTTATATGGTCCACTATCTGAGGAGATTTCTTTCATTCTTTCTTTTCTCCCTTCCTCCCTCCCTTTCTCCCTTTCCTCCCTCCCTCTATCCATCCCTGCCATCTTTCTTTCCTTTCTTTGTTACCAGAACTCTTCATCTGTCCTTTTTTTTAAAACTGATTTTAGAGAGAGAGGGGAAGAGAGAAAAAGACAGTAACATCAAATTGTTGTTCCAGTCATTCACACATTCATTGTTGATTCCTGTATGTGCCCTGATCTGAGATGGAACCTGCAACCTTGGTGTATTTTGGATCATGCTCTAACCAACTGAGCTTCCTGGCCAGAAACTTTTTCACTCACATTTAAAACCAGGAAATAAATACTACCTTTTAGACAATTCTAGCTATCAGTGGAATAATAGGAAATAAAACAAGAGGAAATATTTGTAGGTGAAGAGAGATTAGTTGGAGACACACTGGGGGAGTATGAGGAGTATAGACTAAAGGGGAGAAATACAAGGAAGAGGAGGGAAAAAAGACAGGAAAGAGGACATGAAACATGTTTATAGAGAAAAGTCAAGAAAAGGGAAAGGGGAAGTTCAGAGGGATTGCAATTAGTCAATACAGGCACTAACCTGATTTTAGAGTGCGACATTCTGGGTTCTGATAATTGTACAAAGCATGATTATTATAAGATGTATTCCTTCAATATACTTTTAAAAAATGAGTGGGTCAAAGAAGAAATAAGCGCAGAGATTAAAAGATACATACAGACAAATGAAAATAACAATACAACATATCAGAATTTATGGAACGCAGCAAAAGCGGTAATAAGAGAAAGGTTCATATAATTACAGGCCTATATGAACAAACAAGAGAGAGACCAAGTAAACCACTTAACTTCACATCTTACAGAACTAGAAAAGAAGAAAAAAGGCAACCTAAAACCAGCAGAAGAAAGAAAATAATAAAAATCAGAGCAGAAATAAATGAAATAGACAACAGAAAAACTATAGAAAAAATTAATGAAACAAGGAGTTGGTTCTCTGAAAAGATCATCAAAATTGACAAGCCCTTGGAAAGACTCACCAAGGAAAAAAGAGAAAGGACTCATATAAACAAAATTCAAAATGAAAGAGAAGAAGAAATCACCACAGATATCATAGATATACAAAGAAACATTGTAGAATACTATGAAAAACCATATGCCACCAAATTTAACAATCTAGAAGAAATGGATAAATTCCTAGAACAATACAATCTTTCTAGACTGAGTCATGCAGAAGCAGAAAGCCAAAAAATACCCATAAGCAGGGAGAAAATAGAAACATTTATCAAAAACCTCCCCCTCCCCCCAAAAAAGTCTAGAACCAGAAGGTTATACTAGTGAATTTGTTTCATGGCTAATTCAAGCAGTCTAAAGAATAGTGGAGGACAAAAATGTAGGAAAGATTTTGATAAAGCAATTAGCGTATGAAAATGCTAATTTGGCTTGTCAGGCTGCACTTCGGCCTCACTGCAAGAAGGGAGATATAGAGGACTATTATTAGAGTATATGCTGATGTTAGAACATCATACATGCAAGGTCTTGCTTTTGCCACAGACGTTAAGGCGAGATTTCCAGGACGATGCTTTGATAAAAGGCAGAACAAGCAAAGGAAGGAAAGTTGGAGAAGTACTTTTGCCTGTGGGTATTGTTTCCAATGTGGGCTGTAGGACATTTTGCTAGAAACTGCCCTACTCCCTCCGGATACCAACTCTCCCTCAAGGATGGCCAGCTCTTAAAGCTCCGGACCTCTGCCCACGTTGTAGGAGAGGGAAATGCTGGGCAAACAAGTATAAGTCTAGATATAATGCCAAAGGGCAAAGGATTCAAAGAAGCAATTATGCCAAGCACATTTTATGAGGTCAACATAACCCCCATACTAAAACTTGGCAAGGACAACACAGAAAAAGAAAACTACAGACCAATATATCTAATGAATACAGATGCTAAAATACTAAACAAAATATTAGCAAATCAAATACAACAACACATTAAAAAAATAATTCATCATGATCAATTGGGATTCATCCCAGAATCACAAGGATGGTTCAACATACATAAAACAGTTAACATAATACACCATGTCAACAAAACAAAGAACAAAAACCACATGATCTTATCAATAGACACAGAAAAGGCATTCAATAAAATACAACATCATTTTATGTTTAAAACACTTAACAAAATGGGTCTAGAAGGAAAATATCTCAACATAATAAAGGCCATCTATTATAAACCATCAGCTAACATCATATTCAATGGCATAAAACTGAGGACCTTTCCCCTAAAATCAGGAACAAGACAAGGTTGTCCACTCTCTCCACTCTTACTCAACGTAGTACTGGAAGTTCTAGCTAGAGCAATCTGACAAGAGAAAGAAATATAAAGCATTCATGTTGGGGACTGAATAAACAAACAGGGTATTTTTGCAATCTGATCAGAGGTGCTGTGCCCAAACCCCACCTCATTTGCCTAGTTAACAAAGAGCTACACCTGATTCTCATTTGTCTCACCTATGTTCTCCAGAGGAGGCTGGAAGCTAGTTTCTTATTAGTGTAAAGTAGATTTGAATGGTATGGTGGGGGTTCTCTTTGAGTTGCCTTGGAAACTTAATTGAATTGCTGATAAGACCACATTCTTTCTATGAATAAAAGTGGATGTACTTGGGGAAGAGAAGAGAGGTTATGGCTAAGGAACAGTGGAGACTGTTTGCCATGGCGTCCTCCCAAACCCATATATATATATCTTTAAGTCTATGTCTATCATTTAATTAATTCCATACCTTGTCTCATTCGAGGACCTGTAATAGATTTGTCGTGACTGGGTTATGACACATTCGTATTGAAAAAGAAGAAGTAAAGGTTTCACTTTTTGCAGATGATATGATCCTGAACATTGAAAACCCCAAAGACTCCACAAAAAGACTACTAGAAACAATAAACCAATACAGTAAGGTCACAGGTTACAAAATTAATATACAAAAGTCCATTGCCTTCCTATATGCCAACAATAAAACATCAGAAAATGAGCTCAAAAAAACAATCCTCTTCATGGTTGCAACAAAAAAAAATAAAATACCTAGAAATAAACATAACAAAAAATGTAAAGGACCTATATATTGAAAACTACAAAGTATTGTTAAGAGAAATCAAAAAAGATATAATGAAATGGAAAAATATTCCTTGTTCTTGGGTAGGAAGAATAAATATAGTCAAAATGACTATATTACCCAAAACGATATACAAATTTAATGCAATTCCCATCAAAATTCCAATGTCATTTTTTAAAGAAATGGAACAAAAAAATGATCAGGTTTATATGAAACTATAAAAAAACCAGAATAGCCAGAGCAATCCTAGGAAAAAAGAATGAAGCTGGGGGCATTAGAATACCTGACTTCAAATTATATTATAGAACCAAAATAATCAAAACAGCATGGTATTTGCAGTAAAATAGACACTCAGACCCATGGAACAGAATAGAAAGCCCAGAAATAAAACCACATGTAAATGGTCAAATAATTTTTGATAAAGGGGCCAACAACACACAATGGAGAAAAGAAAGCCTCATCAACAAATGCTGCTGGGAAAACTGGAAAGCCACGTGCAAAAGAATGAAACTCGACTACAGTTTGTCCCCTTCTATTAAAATTAATTCAAAATGGATAAAAGACCTAAATATAAGACCTGAAACAATAAAGTACATAGAGGAAAATATAGGTACTAAACTCATGGACACTTTATGAATTTGACTCCAAAGGCAAGGGAAGTGAAGGCAAAGATAAATGAATGGGACTACATCAGACTAAGAAGCTTTTGCACAGCAACAGAAACTGACAACAAAACAAAGAGACAGCCAACTAAATGGGAGATGATATTTTCAAACAACACCATAATAAGGGCCTAATATCCAAAATATACAAAGAACTCATAAAACTCAACAATTAACAAGCAAACAATCCAATAAAAAAATGGAAAGGGGACATGAACAGACACTTCTCCCAGGAAGAAATACAAATGGCCAACAGATATACGAAAAGATGCTCATCTTCATTAGCTATTAGAGAAATGCAAATCAAAACTAGAATGAGATACCATCGCACATCTGTTAGATTAGCTATTATCAACAAGTCAGGTAATAACAAGTATTGGAGAGGCTGTGGAGAAAAAGGAACACTCATCCACTGTTGGTGGGAATGTAAAGTAGTACAACCATTATGGAAGAAAGTATGGTGGTTCCTCCAAAAACTAAAAATAGAGCTACCATATGACCCAGCAATCCCTCTAGTGGGTATATACGCCCATAACTCAAAAACACTGGTACGTAAAGGCACATGCACCCCCATGTTCACTGCAGCATTGTTCACAGTGGCTAAGACATGGAAACAACCAGAAAGCCCTTCAATAGAAGATTGGATAAAGAAGATGTGGTACATATATACTATGGCAGGGGTAAGAAACCTATGGCTCATGAGCCAGACGTGGCTCTTTTGATGGCTGCATTGGGCTTGCAGACAAATATTTAATAAAAAAAATAATAATGTTAAAACTATAAAACATTCTCATGTATTACAATCCATTAACTTCCTACCGCTCATGTTCCTGCTTGCGGTGACTGGAGCCAATTAGGCTGTCCTCCAGATAACACCAAATTTTTATTGGATAATGCATAACGTACACAGGTCACTGTGAGGTCAAGAAGTAAACTTCCCTCCTTTTAATCAAGTAGTCAGCTAGCTAATTGCAAAAACCCTTTTCATGAAGAAGATGGCTAAAAGAAAAAAAGATGAGGAGTACCGTACTTTTCAGCAGGAATGAACAGAGGAATTAGCCTTTGTAAAGAGAGCAGGTTCTGCAGTGTGTCTAATATGCAATGATAAAATTGCATCAATGAAACAATCAAATATAAAGCGGCACTTCGACATATGTCATACTACATTTGCATTGAAATATCCAGCGGGGAACAGCAGGAAGAAAGCATGTCAAGAGCTACTGTGCAGAGTGCAAGCTAGTTAGCAGCAACTCCGTGTTTGGACCCAACAAGGTGACTGGAATTTGGCTGGCTTTGCTCGTACTTTAGCAATTGTGAGAAATGAAAAGCCATTCACAGATGGGGAATAGGACAAAACATTCATGCTTAATGTTGCCAATAAAATTTTTGATGACTTTTCGGATAAAGACAAGATAATCAAATGAATAAAAGACACAACTCTGTCGGCAAGAACTGCTCATGATCGTACCATCATTATGGCAAATCAAATTGAGGCAACACAGTGAAGGACATAAATGCAGCACCATTCTTTTCTTTCGCTTTGGAGGAGTCAACAGACATAAACCATTTATCCCAGTTCAGCGTGATTGCAAGTTATGCTGTCGGTGACACACTTCGTGAGGAAAGTCTTGCTGTTTTGACAAGAAGACAACAAGAGGGGAGGATTTATTTCAGTCTTTCACTGAGTTCACTAAAGAAAAAAATCTACCAATGGATAAACTTATTTTGATGTGTACTGATGGTGCTCCGTGCATGGTGGGGAAAAACAGAGGATTTTTAGCGCTTCTTCGTAAACATGAAAAGAGGCCCATCCTAAGTTTTCACTGCATCCTACATCAGGAGGCGCTTTGTGCTCTGATGTGTGGCGAGCAGCTTGGTGATGTGATGTCGCTGGTCATTCGGGTTGTCAACTTTATTGTTGCCTGAATTTAAATGATTGCCAGTTTAAAACACTGCTGGATAAAGTTGGAAATAATTATCCTGGTCTGCTTCTGCACAGCAATGTGCGTTGGTTGTCAAGAGGGAAGGTGCTCAGACGTTTCACAGTTTGCCTGAGTGAAATCCAGACTTTTCTTGAAATGGAAAACGTCAAGCATCCTGAGTTAGCTAACACTGAGTGTCTCCTGAAGTTCTACTATCTCATGGATGTGACTGAACATCTGAACCAGCTCAATGTGAAAATGCAAGGCATTGGAAATACAGTTTTATCCCTTCAACAAGCAGTGTTTGCATTTGAAAACAAGCTGGAACTCTTCATCACGGACATTGAAACAGGTCGTTTACTACACTTAGAAAAACTGGGAGAGTTTAAAGATGCATGCACAGCAAGAGACCCTGCTCAACATCTTGATCTCCGGCAGCTTGAAGGCTTCATATCTGATTCCCTGCAGTCATTCAAAGCCCGTTTTGGAGAATATCGTGAGCGCACTCGTCTTTTTAAGTTCATCACCCATCCACACGAGTGTGCAGTGGACACTGCCGACCTGAGTTAGATCCCTGGTGTCTCTTTCAGAAATTTTGAGCTACAAGCTGCTGACCTCAAGGCCTTAGACATGTGCGTGAATAAGTTCAAGTCACTGAATGAAGATTTGGAAAGACTTGCATGACAGCAAGCAGAGTTGGTGAGCAAACACAAGTGGGGAGAAATGAAAAAAACTTTAACCCACAGACCAGCTGATTGTCAAAACTTGGAACGCGCTTACTGTCACATACCACACACTGCAGCGTGTGAGAATTGCTTTACTGACAATGTTTGGCTCTAAGTATGCATGTGAGCAGTCTTTCTCACATCTGAAGAACGTTAAGACCAACCTCTGATCACGTTTAACGGATGGAAGTCTCAACGCCTGCATGAAGCTCAACCTTACCACTTATCAACCAGACTACAAAGCCATCAGCAAAACCATGCAGCACCATGCCTGACCTGTGGTGGTGCAGTGGATAAAGCATCGACCTGGGAACACTGAGGTCGCCAGTTCAAAACCCTGCACTGGTCTGGTCAAGGCATATATGGGAGTTGATGCTTCTAGCTCCTCCCCAGTTTCTCTCTCTCTCTCTCTCTCTCTCTCTCTCTCTCTTTCTCTGTCTCCTCTCTAAAATGAATAAATTAAAAGAAAATTAAAAAAAATTAAAAAAAAACAACAACAACCATGCAGCACCAGAAGTCCCATTAATAGTAAGAAGTACTTTATTCATCATTGGCTAGCAACAGCATCACAATGTTATTAAAAAGAATTCCGAGACTTATTGTACTTTAAAAGTGTTGGGTCTTACATAAAATGCACACATTTACTTATATTTAGTGTTAAACATATTGTATGGCTCTCACGGAATTACATTTTAAAATATGTGGCGTTCATGGCTTTCTCAGCCAAAAAGATTCCCGACTCCTGTACTATGGAATACTACTTAGGCATAAGAAATGATGACATCGGATAATTTACAACAAAATGGATGGACCTTGATAACATTATATTGAGTGACATAAGTAAATTAGAAAAAACTAAGAACTATATGATTCCATACAGAGGTGGGACATAAAAATGAGATTCAGGGACATGGACAAGAGTACAGTGGCTGCGGGGGGGATGGGAAGGTAGGTGTGGGGGGAGAAGAGGGGCACAAAGAAAACCAGATAGAAGGTGAGGGAAGACTATATGACTTTTGGTGATGGGTATGCAACGTAATCAAATGTCAAAGAAACCTGGAGATGTTTTCTCTGAACCTATGTACCCTGACTGACTAATGTCACCCCATTAAAATTAATAATAAAAAAAAGATGTATTGCTTAACCTTTCTCAGTTGTATTCTTCAGAGTTTATAGTGCAGCTTAAAAGAGATTCGTTGGATTCTCTGTAAACAAGAAATCTGTATTCAAATAAGGAATTATGAAAGAGGAAAAGGGAGAAAATGTGGAAGGGGTTGAGGCGGAGGAGAGGAAGAAGAGAGCCATTGGCAGAGAAAAGCAGAGGAGAAGAGGGAGAAAGGGGGAACTGTTGTCTAAACAGAGGAGAGCTAAAGAAAACCGCAGTAAGGACGCTGCTGTGGCAACTGTCGTGACTGCTCAAACATTGCAAGAGTTGACTACCTGACAGGTACGCTTTTAGAACTTTGCTTACTTTGATATTATCCTCACGAGATCTCTAATGGCTTGGGTCCCAGTGTTATACTCATTTTAAAAGAGAAATATCTGAAACAGAGAAGTTTTGCACCTTTCCTGAGGTCTTATACCTGGGAAGTGGCCGAGAAGGGATTCAAACTCAGGTCCCTACCTGGAAAGCCAATGCCGTTAAAATCATGTCTAAGGCCCGGGAAAAGGCTTGGTGATTTGAAGGCGGACACTTGTCCAGGTTGTTCCGTGTCATGCCCTGATTTCATTTCCTACGCAAGAAACCCAACTCGCTCACATTCTCTTTTTACTGTCCCAGAACAGAGTTCCGTTTCCATGGAGACAGGGGTGGGCGGGTCTTCCTCTCCTGCACACGAGCACTTCCGCCGAGTTCCGGAGGCGTCGCGTCCACCGTGAAGGCGTTTTCCACCCAGGCTTCCTCGAGGCATCTGAGTGGTGAGAGCGGTGGGGAGCGCGGCGATGCTGACCCCCTCCTTTGACCTCAGCCAGGATCCCGACTTCCTGACCATCGCCGTACGCGTGCCCTACGCTCGGGTCTCCGAGTTCGACGTCTACTTTCAGGGCCACGACTTCAGGTTCTACGCCAAGCCGTATTTTCTCAGGCGAGTCCGAGAGCCGGGCCGCTGGGAGCGCCTTTGGGGCCTTCCGTTATTCATGGTCAATGGCTGCTGTCCAGGGAGGAGGGAGGAGCGGGGGGACTTCTCCGAGGTCCCCGCGGCCGCTTCGGTGCCAAGGCCATGACCTCTCCTACAAGCTCTGCTTTCTCACCTCCAGTCTCCCCGCGGAAGGGAGGTCGGGGCCACGCTAAAGCGTGGCGTGGAGGACCATGTCACCTTTCCAGTTTCTGTTGGTTCGTTCAGCGTTTGCCCTTGCCCGGGACGGCGCTCTGATTGCCCAGCCGTTTCTTAGTTCATGTCCTGTTTATCGACCTCTTGTCTCCCTGTTCCCGACTTCCCGAAATCCTAGCCTTCCGTGACACCACAATAGCCTCGTTCTCCTACGTTCCCTTCATTTGCTACTTCTCTGGTTTTGCCGTTGAACTGTTCTTGTACCCCACTGTTGGTAGGAGTAATATGAGATGGGCCGTCTTTCAAAATACAGTTTGCCTATCAAAGGTGAATAATTGAGAATGTAGCAGGGGAGGCAGATCTGTGAACACACATGACTTCACTATTATGTAGTAAGAATTTGTACTTAAAAAGAGCCTAGGGGAAAGGAGTCGATAAAATAGTTTACATCTTTTAAATGCTCTTTGCATTATCATTTCTTTCTCAGTAACCCTGGGATAGATTCCGTTATTTCCCCCTTTTTAGAGATGAGGAATATGAACCTTGAACTTAATTGTGTAAAGAAAGGTACAAAGCTGGTAGATGGCGGAACTGGTGTACAGTTCAGATCCTGATAGTAAAATTAGTATTTATAACAATTTTAACTAATGTATCCATAAATTGACTCTTTATATTGGGTTTAGAAGGGATCTTGGTTTGGAAAATGCATTGTAGCTCCAGGAAACATTGGGATCAGTGGTAACTAAGTTGTGAAGCCTTGGGCCCTTTGGGATCTGTCAAGTTTTTTATTGTTACTACTATAATTATTACTGTTAAAATAGGAAGCCGGGGAGAGGCTGTATGGGAGGAAAGGAGGGTCAGATTTTAAGTTTGGAATGAAATGGTGCTGGCTTGATATGCACAGACTGATTGATGAGTTTAAATTACCTAGTCAGTGTTCAGCAGTCATAAAAATTTTTTCAAATGAAAAGTGATAATCAGACTTCTGTTTAAAAAAAATTCTTTTGGGTCCTCGATGAAAGACTGAACCAAGTAAAACTGGAAACAGAGAAGTCAGTTCATTTCCTTTAGTATGAAAGAAGGGTAAATCCCCATATAGTAACTAACTGTGAGATTTTTTTGCTTTTTTTTATAAGTAGCGATTTGCCCAATACAAACAATTGGTTTTGTTTTATTTATTTATTTATTTGCCCCCCCCCTTGTTTTCTTGGAAGCCGTTAGTCTACATTTATTGAGCCCCTGCTGTGTCAGATACCGTGTATTATATATAAATAACTCTTATTTATTGGGGAGTGGGAAGTACTGTTACAATAGTGATAACTAGTATTTATTGTGACTTTTCTTTTTAAATGTCTGTTTTATTGGTGACTAGCTGGCATTCAGATGGAAATGACTCATTTCTGATTTATGTTTTCTTAGCTAGGAAAGAAATCTAAGTTATTTAATTTGTAAAATGTTAAAGAAAGGCTGAGGGATTTCCTTTTGAAATGGTTCATAGATTTCAGTGTGTACTGTTATTGGTGGTCACTTATTATACTTTGTAATTCAAGGACTTCATGAGACTTTATATTAAATCTGCAGATTAAACCTTCCTGGAAGAATTGTAGAAAATGGAAGTGAGCAGGGGTCCTATGATGCAGATAAAGGTATTTTCCTTTGAAATTTTGTTAGTTTTGTTCTTTGGATTCTTCATGTTAGATAACTATGTAAAAATCTTTCAAGATCCTGTGAGGACCTTTTAGGTGTTTTGCAAATGCAGTCTGTGCCTATCAGTAAGGTTTCCCAGCGTCCTGTGCTTGTTCATGGATTTCTTAATAATGACAATTTCTTCAGTCTTTCAGAATATTTCAAAATATTCTTCACAGTAAAGTTAAACACTCTGGTTCTATATTCTAGTAGTTTTTATTTCCTATTTTCCCTAGATTTATTAAGTGTTTAAAAGTAAAAGTTAGAGCCTGACCTGTGGTGGCGCAGTGGATAAGGCGTTGACCTGGGAACACTGAGGTCTCCAGTTCAAAACCCTGCACCGGTCTAGTCAGGGCACATATGGGAGTTGATGCTTCCAATTCCTCCCCCATTTCTCTCTCTTTCTCTCTCTCTCTCTCTCACTCTGTGTCTCCTCTCTAAAATGAATAAATATAAAGAAATTTTAAAAAAGATATGTTTGAAAAAAAGAAAGTAAAAGTTAGAATGTGTGCGGTGAGATGATTGTAGCTTTAAATCAAATCTTTCTTGTAAAATTGCAAACTTAAAATTTAATAACATATAGGTGAGAAAGAAGCTGTTCATAGGTGGCATTTAAAGGCTGATTGAATTTTCTTCTTGTGATTGATAAGTTCTTCATTTCAGCTAGCCTTGAAACCATTTACTTTTCCTTTATAGAAACCCTTGTGTGCTCTGTACCTTTTTGAGTGAATATTTATTGATTTTGATGAACTAGGTAGGGTAAGGGAAGAAAGAGGGGGTGAAAATGTTAAATGACAAAATTCTAATCAGTAATGCAATGTAATTAATATAATAATGAAGTATAACGAAACTGCCTTCATAGGTAGTAAATCTGCTTTTAATTTTAGATAAGTTGCATATTTAGACATATGTGGAACTACTTTGGGTTAAGTTGTATTTGATATATTTGGAAAAGGTTCAGTACACTGACGAGGTAAAATGTTTTAAAATTTAAGAGTAGTGAGTGTGTGTGTGTGAGAGAGAGACAGTGATAGACAGAGAGAGGGACAGATAGACAGGAAGGGAGAGAGATGAGAAGCATCAATTCTTCATTGCGGCATCTTAGTTGTTCATTGATTGCTTTCTCATTTGTGCCTTGACTGCGGGCCTTCAGCAGACCGAGTAACCCCTTGCTCAAGCCAGCGACATTGGGTCCAAGCTAGTGAGCCTTGCTTAAACCAGATGAACCCACGCTCAAGCTGGCGACCTCGGAGTTTCAAACCTGGATCCTCTGCGTCCCAGTCCAAGGCTCTATCCACTGTACCACCGCCTGGTCAGGCAGATTTTTGTGTAGTTTTGAAATTGTTGCTATTCTCTATTGGATGATATATTCTCATTTTTTTGACTCATCCAGAAATAAATTTTTTAAGCAGCTACAAATTAATTCTAAGCTATTGCTTTCTCAGGCCATTGAGTTTTAGACATTTTTGATTTGAACCTTTTTTCTTTTTTAAGTGAGAGACAGGGAGGCAGAGACAGATTTCTGCTTGTACCAGGACTGGGGTCCGTCCATCCTGCAAGCCCCATACTGGGGGATGCTCTGCCCTTCTGGGCCCACTCTGTTGCTTGGCAACTGAGCTATTTTAGCATGTAAGGCAGGCATGGAGCCATTCTCAGTGCCTGGGGTCAACTTGCTGGAACCACTCCAGCCTTGTAGTAGATGGTGCTTCTCCTGTGTGCCCTGACTGGGAATCGAACCCAGGACTTCCACACTGGGCCGACGCTCTACTGCTGAGCCAACTGGCCAGGACGATTTGGACTTTTAATGTTATCAATTAGCATTCTGCAGCTTTAATAGATTAATATTTTATTGTGGAGACAGCTGAATCAGTAGTTCTGAAAAGCCTTGTTGGAACCTTATTCTATTTTAATTTTTTTCACTAAATTTATGAAAGGGCATAATTGTGGAACACTATGAAACATTTTTTTTTAAAGATTTTAAATTTGACTTAGAAGATTAACTTTAACAGGGTGACATTGATCAACAAGAGTACATAGGTTCCAGACAGACATCTCTGTAGTATTTGAACTGTTGATTATGTTGTATAACCAATACCCAGAAAGTTGTATTTTAGCAAGATATATATTACATAAATATGTTTGTGAAGCCTTTGAACATTTTAATCTTACTAAGCAAAATAAATATTACCTTCAAGGAATTTTTACCATTCACTTGCCCAAAGAAACTCCTGGTCAGTATTTTGAGGGGCTGAACATGTTAACTGCTCTTCTGGCACCAAGAAAATTCAGGACTACAAAAGCACTTGTGGAAGAAATAGGTATGTTTATTACTGTTGGGAGAAAATAAAGAAAAGCAGATTATTTGGATTGCTGTGTATTTCCAGGGGAAAGGGGATATAGCAAATAGGAAATTGGAGAAAATACCTCAGGTAATAAGTTAAGGAGGTCATGTGAAAATAGCTCATTTGGTTACAATTTAAAGATATTAAAGAACTCTATTGAATCATAGATCGGTCATATTTTTGGGCTAATTGAAATAGCATCTCTGTCTTTGGAAAAATATTGACTACACTTGAGCTAAGATTAGAAGTGTACAATTCAATGAGTTACATTAACTGAACACCACCTAAGTCAAGAAAACACATTTCCAGCATTCTGGAATCCTACCTGTCTTCCAGTTACATATTCCTTCTCCTCTCCAAGGTACCCATTATTCTTAGTTTTGCCCATTTTTGAATTGTGTATATATTTCATACAGTATGTGTTCTTTTTTGTCTGGCTTCTTTCACTTAGCATTTTTGTGAAATTTCTGCATATGTTGCTGAAGTCTGTTTGCTTTCATTGCGTTTATTATTTATACATCATATTGATGGCTCTGTGGGTTGGATTCATTTTTTTTGTCTATCTAGAATATGCATGTTCTTGTACTATCTTTTGGTACAACGTAGGCAGTCGTTTTCCCCCTATGTTTTCTTTCCCAAGTTGTACCTAGGAAATCCAGTATTCTAAAAAGTTATTATTTAACACATTTAGGTGCTTCTGAGGTTTCTAAGGAAGGAGAAGAAGATGATGACGAAGAATTTAATTGGGAAATTGAACAATCCCCCTATAAAGAGGTATCAGAAAGTGCTCTGAACCTGCAGGGCCACTATGGATTTGGAGACCTACGATCAGGAGTATTTCAGCAGTTACAGGTATTCTACCTTCATAAAAGACCTGGGTATCTGGAGTTTTACCACGTTGGCTATTGTATAATCTCAGTTCTGTTTCTACTGGGAATTTGTGAACATTGCAGGAGGTAATATGTAGAGCAAAAAGCACAGCTCCTTGTACACATGCATGACACAGGTATTCACCTCCTTTCATTGCATTGGCTGCTCTGCCCAGTCATTGTGCACTAACACATGGAAAATGTTCTTTTACTTTTCTGTCCACTTCATTCTATGTTCTAGACATTAGGTTTTCTTTCTTTTTCTTTTTTATTGAATTTATTGGGATGACATTGATTTACAAAATCATATAGGTTTCAAATGTACAACTCAATAAAACATCATATACACAGCATCCAGTGCCAATCTCTACAAGCACGAAGTCTCTTTGTGTCCCTATTTTCCCCACTTTCCCCACCTTCAGCTAGCCAGCCTCTACCTTCTTTCTACCTGACTATATGACCACAGTATTGACTGTGTGTTGTATATATATATATTTTTGGTTAATTCCTTTACCTTTTTTTCAGTCCTCCTTTCCCCTTCCCATCCATCTGTTCTGTGTGTCTGTGCCTCTGTTTCTGTTTTGTTCATTAGATTCCACAGATAAGTGAGATTATATAATATTTGTCTTTCTCTGGATGGCTTATTTCACTTAGCCTAATAATCTCCCAAATTCCTCCATGCTGATGCAAGAGGTAAGATTTCTTTTTTATGGCTGAGTAGCATTCCACTGTGTAAATGTACCACAGCTTTTTTACCAACTCATCTTGATGGGCACTTGAATTGTTTCCAGATCTTGGCTATTGTAAATAGTGCTGCAATGAACATAGGTATGTATATATTCTTTCGAATTAGTGTTTTCAGGATTCTTGGGATATATTTCCAGGAGTGGGGATGTTGGGTCATAAGGCAGTTTCACTTTTAATTTTTTGAGGAAATGCTGTTCTGTTTTCTACAGTGGCTGCACAAGTCTGCATTACCACCAGGAGTTTAGGAGGGTTCCCTTTTCTCCACACTCTCGTCAGTTCTTGTTTGTTTATTGGTGAAAACCATTCTGGCTGGTGTGAGTGAGGTGATTCGTCACTGTGGTTTTAATTTGCATTTCTCTGATGATTCGTGACATTGAGCATTTTTTCATATGTCTGTTGGCCATCTGTATGTCTTCTTGGCAAACATGTCTGTTCATCCTTTGCCCATTTTTAAATTGGATAGTTTGGCTTCCTGGTCTTGAGTTTTAGAAGTTCTTTATAAATTTTGAATATTAACCCCTTGTCAAACAGGTTTTTCCATTTTGTGGGTTGTCTTTTCATTTTGTTGATCCTGTTTCTTTTTCTTTTTTTTTTTTTTTTGGGACAGAGAGAGGGATAGATAGGACAGACAGGCAGGAACTGAGAGAGATGAGAAGCATCAATCATTAGTTTTTCGTTGCCATTGTGACACCTTAGTTGTTCATTGATTACTTTCTCACATGTGCCTTGACCATGGGCCTTCAGCAGACCGAGCAACCCCTTGCTGGAGCCAGTGACCTTGGGTCCAAACTGGCAAGCTTTTGCTCAAGCCAGTTGGGCCCGTGCTCAAGCTGGCGACCTCGGGATCTCGAACTTGGGTCTTCCGCATCCCAGTTTGACGCTCTGTCCACTGCACCACCGCCTGGTCAGGCTTGATCGTTTTCCTTGCTGTGCAAAAGCCTTTTAGTTTGTTCTAGTCTCATTTGTTTATTTTTTTCTTTAGTTTCCCTTGTCCACGGAAAAATATTGCTACAAGAGAGATCTGAGATTTTTCTACCTATATTTTCTTTTAGGATTTTTATGGTTTTGCAACTTGCTTTTAAGTCTTTTATTCATTTTGATTTTAATTTTGTGAATGGGCTAAGTTGGTAGTCTAGTTTAATTTTTTTGCATATACCTTTTCAATTTTCCCAACACCATTTATTAAAAGAGACTGTCTTTACTCCATTGTATCTTCTTAACCTCCTTGTCAAATATCGTTTGACCATAAAGGTGTGGGTTTATTTCTGGGTTCTTTGTTTTGTTCCATTGATCTACATACCTGTTCTTATGCCAGTACCAAGCTGTTTTAATTACTATGGCCTTGTAGTATACTTTGGTATCAGGTATTGTGATGCTCCCAACTTTGTTCTTTCTCAAGATTGCTGAGGCTATTCAGGGTCTTTTTTTGTTTTCCTATAAATTTTTGGAATATTTATTCTAGATCTGTAAAATATGCCATTGGTATTTTAACAGGAATTGTGTTGAATCTGTAGATTGCTTTGGGTAGTATGGACATTTTCATGATGTTAATTCTTCCTATTCTTGAACATGGTATATGCTTCCACTTATTTGTATCTTCCTCAATTTCATTTTTCAGTGTTTTATAATTTTCCAAGAGCAGCAGCACTTTTACCTACTTGGTTAAATTTATTCCTAGATACCTTATTTTTTGTTGTTGTTGCTGTGGTAAATGAGATTGTTTCCTTAATTTCTCTTTCTGATAATTCATTACTGGTGTATAAAAATCCTCCTGATTTCTGAATATTAACATTGTAACCTGCTACTTTGCTGAATTTATTTATTAAGTCTCATAGTTTTATAATAGAGTCTTTACAGTTCTCTATATACAGTATCATGTCATCTGCAAATAATAACACCTTTACTCCTTCTTTCCAATTTGGGTGCTTTTTATTTCTTCTTTCTCCCTGATTACTGTGGCTAGGACTTCCAGTAAATAAGAGTAGTGAAAGTGAACATTCTTGTCTTGTTCATCATCTTAAAGGAAACACTTTAATTTTTGCTCATTGAGTGTGATATTGGCTGTAGGCTTTTCATTATGACTTTTATTATGTTGAGGTATGTTTCCTTTATTCCCACTCTGCTGAGAGTTTTGATTATAAATGGTGCTGGATTTTATCAAATCCCTTTTCTGCATCTATTGATCTGATAATGTGATTTTTATCCTTCATTTTGTGTATGTGCTTTAGCATGTTTATTGATTTGTGAATATTGTACCACCTTGGTTCCCTGAAATAAATCCCATTTGATCATGATGTGTGATCTTTTTAATGTGTTGTTGGATCTGGTTTGCTAATATTTTGTTGAGAATTTTAGCAACTATGTTCATCAGGGATATTGGTCTATAATTTTCTTTCTTTGTAGTGTCTTTTATTTTTTAATTTATTGATTTAAGAGAGAGGAAAGTGAGAGACAGAGAGAATGAGAGAGAGAAGAAACATTGATTTGTTTTTTCTTATTTATGCAATTATTGATTGTTGTATGTGCCCGGACTGGAGATTGAACCTGCAACCTTGGCATGTTGAGATGATGCTCTAACCAACCTAGCTATCCAGCCAGGGCCTTCTTTGTAGTATCTTTATCTGGTTTTGAATTTAGGATAATGTAGGCCTCGTAAAATGGGCTTGGGATCTTCCCTCATCTTGAATTTCTTGGCATAGTTTTAAAAAGTCAGGTGTTCTTTTTTGAATGTTTGGTAAAATTTTCCTGTGAAGCTATTAGGCCTGGCAGTTTTGCTTGCTGGGAATTTTTTGATTACTGCTTCAATTTTATTAGTTATAATAGGTCTATTCAGGTTCTCTGTTTCTTCCAGATTCAGTTTAGATTGTATTTCTGGGAATTGATCCATTTCACCCAGATTGTCCCAATTTTTTGGCATACAGTTTTTCGTAGTATTTCCTTACAACTTTTTATATTTCTTTGGTGTCAGTTGATACTTCTTTTTCATTTCCGATTTTATTTATTTGGGTCCTCTTCTTTTTCCTTGATGAGTTGGTTACAGGTTCGTCTTTTCAAAGAATCAACTCTTCATTTGTCTTTTGTATTGTATTTTTAGTCTATTTTGTTTATTTTTGCTCTGATCTTTATTGTTTTCTTCCTTCCATTTAGTCTGGGCTTTACTTGTGGTTGTTTTTTCTAGTTCTTTTAGATGTAAGGTTAGATTGTTTAATTTTTTTTTCTTTTTGCTTGAGGTAGGCATGTTATGCTATGGACTTCCCTCTCAGGGCTGCTTTCCCTCTGTCTCATAGATCTTGGGTGTTTGTGTGTTCATTTTCATTTGTTTCCAGGTAATTTTTTATTTTTTCCTTGATCTCATTGTTAACCCATTTATAGACAGCAGGTTTTTTTTTTAATGTTTTATTTTATTTTATTCATTTTAGAGAGGAGACAGAGTGAGAGAGAGAGAGAGAGAGAGAAAGAGAGAAAGGGGGCAGGAGCTGGAAGCATCAACTCCCATATGTGCCTTGACCGAACCAGTGCAGGGTTTTGAACTGGCGACCTCAGTGTTCCCAGGTCGACGGCTTTATCCACTGCGCCACCACAGGTCAGGCAGACAGCAGGTTTTAAAATATAAAATGGAACCTCCTCTCCTCAAATTTCCTAGAAAGGTTTGTGTTTTATATTAGAGGCATATACTTCTGGTCTGATGTCTCTTCTGTTTTATAGGTTAATATTACTTGTGAGAATGAGTTTGTGTTGTTTGTCAAATTGTTTGATTTTTGATGTATAGTAGGAAAGTTTGTTTCTTTATTCTTGATGGCTGTTGAATGTAATCTGTTAAAATCCAATTATTTGTCAATTAGGCTACAAAGGAATAACATCACTTTCCTTCAAACAGTATGGAAATTCTACTTTATTTTAGGCTCTGGGGAGACTGAAATGAATGAAATAGAGAGGAGAGATTTTGGATTACTTCAGTATGTTGTTTTATAGAAAAAGTATTTCTAGATAAAAGTGTTGGTAAACCACTGATTTAGGGTCTCAGCTTTTTAAAATGAAAGAAACTGCAATGAACAGGCTTGTTTGTTTTTTAAACTTCATCCTTGTCTTGGTGGAAGATGTTAAACCTGTTTAGAATGTGGTTTATTATAGTAATACCAAGGAAAGGTAAAGGACCTATGTTGTAGTCACACTTCTTCCTTTGTTTAGAGTGGGGATGCCAGGTCAATTACTTGACTACAAACAGGATTCATCTCCTCTTTGTAAAACAGAGATAGTTTGTTCACATCTTCATAAGGCCATTTAGAAAGTTTAATGAAATGCTACATTGTGTAAACTCTTTGAAAGCAACTTTAAGATGCTAGAAAGACCTCTGCCCTTGAAAAAATATAAAATGCTCTCAAGGTTCCTTAAAGAGAACAAAATTGGGATTTCCTTGGGAGCAAATAATGCTGATGAAATATTTCCTTCAAAACCCTGAGATACTCTTCTGCAGATTATGATCACTCTGTATTTTCTCTCCCTAATTATATTTCCTGGTCATTTTTGAGGTAATAAGAACAGAGTCAGTTTTGTGTACAGCAGAAAATATAGTGAATGGACTTCAGTTGTTGGACTGAGAGCTAGTTTGTGGTCAGTCTGTTTTGGGTTTCCCATATAAAGCTCTTAATGAATGAATGTAAAAGTCAGGCAGGCTAAGTGCATATTGTACATTCAGATTGAAAGTGCTTCCTGAGGCCAGGGAACCTGATTTCTTAATTGTTACTGCTGTTGAGGGAAGATCCTTGAAAAGGCTTTCTGCCAAGATGCTAAGAAGATACAGAATGCCATCGTGTGAGCTTTAGCCAAGTCTCTGTTAAGTCATCAGAAGTTCTCACATCTATTAAAATGTTTACTAAATAAGTAATTTAGGTTTATATAAGAAAAAATTTATTATGAAATATTCTTTATATCTTTCTGAGTGTCTTAACTGATGTACTAAATCCCTAGGTACCTATTACCCAGCTTAAAAAATAAAACATTTCCAGCATCATTGAAGCCTCTGCATGTCCCTTCTTGGTTACCTCCCTCTATTTTCCTGCAGAAATGAACGACTGAATTTAATGTTTATGATCCTTGAACATTTATCTTGATTGTCTAAAATCATTAAACTGTTCTTCAGATTTTAATGGAATGAACATTGGTATTCTAAACACAATAAATGTATATTTTCCTTAATGTAGGGAAAACTAGCCATGCATGTGACCAAACTCTTAAGGGGCAATGTCAATAGAAATAGCACTAGTCATGAAGGTGTATAACCCCCGTGTGTTATACTGGGATCACAACAAATTCTGAAACTTTTTTTTTTAATATTTTTTTTAGTTTTTAGCTTGATGGCAAAACCTGATCAGAACTAATGTTAGTTTTTTAGTAGTTTTTTTTCCTAACTTAATGTTCATATTGAAAAAGGTTTGCTGTAGAGATAGTAAGGAATTTGAATATAGGGTGCTAAGACGTCTTAGGGTTTAATAGAACATGGTGTGTATGTGTATAATATTACTTTTCTAAACTCTTCAAAGAGTTGAATCCTGAAGCTCACCCTTTCTCAGGGTGTTGGATAGTAGACGTGCACTTCCAGTGTCTGCACAGTAATAGCTTCTGAGTGTGTTCCTGTGCTGAGGGCTGTGCTGGGCTCTTGTGAGTGTCAGCTCCACATTACTGTTTCATTGTTGCATCATTGCTCTTAAATCTGCACATTTAACAGTGGATGCACCAATAGAGATGTGTAATCTTCGGAGAATATCATGTTTTCTTATCTGAATTAAATTTGAGGACTTTGGTGTCCTTCATTACAGTAAGAAAATAATGGAATTTTAAATAATCATGTGAACCAAAATGCCAAAATTTAAAGGTTGCCCTCTTTGAGGTATTTAGGTAGATGTATTTTAGGAGATAGTGCCCCAGAACTCTTAAATAATTGGTATTACTTGCAGAGTTCTTTCGCATTTGCAGATGCTTTGTGACATTTATACCATGTGGTTAAGAACTAAGTGATGCTGTCAGATTAACCACATGACTCTTTTCCTATGAAAATGGGGTAGAAGGCAGGATGCTTTAATAGGAGAAAGAATAAAGAACAAGAAAGAGAAAAAAAGAAAATATTTGATTGATGGGGACCATGTAGTTAACTTGTTTGGGGCTAGAATGAATAAACTAAGTAGAGGGCATAGTTGGCTTAGTGTTTGGGACTGTCTGACTGAGAGAATATACTGCATTTCTGGTCATGCAGGGCATTTATAGGCACATGGAAGTTATCATCTAAGATTTGGTTTGTTTATATTGCACCCGGGGTAGGAACAGCTCCATCTTGAGTCTAGAAATTTATTTCAACATGCTTTTAATAACTTTCAAATCTCTAAAAGTAAATGGGGAATAATGGAGAATTAAATGTTCTTGCTTACTTGTAGGGCTTTATTCTATTGTCTTTTTATGTTAAATTTTTATAATCTTAATATGTCTTTAAAATTTTGTTTTAAGGATTAAATGAGATATTTTATGTAAAAATTTCCAACAGGGTCTGGCAAGCAGTAGTTGTTTCATAAATATTTGCTGGATTTGAATCTAAATGTCACAGGCAGTGTCATGGCTTACTAATCAATTAGATTCTTCTGTGTTTTGGCATTTTGTGCAAAATTAGACTTGTCTAAATAAGAGATAGCAATTACTTTTTCTTGGTATCCTTAGGATGAATTCAGTGACATCATTGATATTAAGGATCCAGATTTTACTCCAGCATGTGAACGAAGGCAGAAACGCCTGGCTGCTGAGCTGGCCAAATTTGATCCTGATCATTATCTGTGAGTATTGAGTTTTTTGAAGATTAAATAATTTATTTGACAGGTTTTTAAAAGTGTTGAGTGTCTTTTTTAACTATGCTAGGCATGTGCTTTTTGCTTCTGGAAATTAGTGATGGTTCAAAGCCTTAATTGATATTTGAATTAACCTACCACTGTTATACCTCTGTGAAGTTTGTAGAATGTTGCTTCTTAGCAGTTCATTTCAGCAGAGCACTCTTCCATCATGCTTCTTTGAGTATTTTTTCTTGAGGCTTGAAATTTAGAACACTGAATTGGAGCATATTTGTGCTTCTTTTAAGTAGACTTTTGTTGTGATCTTTAAGAATTTGAATCTACACTTACTACATTTCTTGGCTGATACAGGGTTTTTATATCACTTTCATCCACTAGCACCAGTAATCAAGGACCTGTTTTGTAGTAGGGTAGAAATAAAATCTCATTTTAGATTTCGCCGTATTTTATTTCTCACCTGTATTAATAGTGTCTTTAGCCACAGTGCATCTCTGTCAGGCTTAAATTTGCCCAATGGACTTGTCTAATTAATGGATAGGTAAATATAATCACTTGAGGAGAGATGTGATATGTTTTAGTGGCCATGATAGCAATACCTCTTCCAAGAAAGCAAGTATCACCTGACCTCTGTGTCTGCTGAGCTCTCTTATTATAAGTGGATTTAGGTCTCTATTATTATTCTTCCCAAGCTCTGGGCTAACAACTTTTAAACTGTTACATATTCGCTATAATCTTATATAATTCTTAATATTTCTATAATGCTTTTATCTTATCAGGTACTCTCATGTGATTCTTTCAGTTTTCACAACAGGTGGGTAAAGGTTAAGAGACTTTCCCAGGGTCACCCCACTACTAAGTGGCTTACCCAGGACTTGAAAAAGTCTTTCCATTTATAGTTTTGTGTTCCCTTTCATTTACATTATTTCAGTTTAACTGCTGTTACTCTGTGATTAACATTCTATCTCCTGTGACACAGGGAGAGACTAATTGGAATAGAAGAACTATATCTTGTGATGTGCAAATGCATTGAGTGATGTGTCATGACAAAAGGTTGGACAATTCAGCATCCTAAGGGAACCTGCATAGAGGACATCTGAAAGAGTCAACTTCATTTACACAGCCATTTCTAATTACCTTTATCTCTCCAATTGTGGTTTTAAAGGTCCACTGAAGAATAATTTGAGCAAATCTATTTTAAAAGATCATACTGAATATTTAAAGTAGAAATTTCATTGCCAGCAATTTTCTCAGTCAAGCATGAAAACAGAATGAACTTTACAAGACTGGAATTTCAAGTGGGAGGGTCCTTAATTAGAAGAACTGCCTATGTCTTCTTGTAAAACTAGAGGGATAACTATATGGCTTGAGAGAAGAAATTTGAACATATAGTAGGCAGAGTGATATTATAAGCAGTCCCTCTTTTTCTCCATCTTCTGTGTTTCTTTATCTAGAAGCTCATTTTCTTTAATAGTATGCATAAAAAGTTCTATTTCTCAAGGGAGAGTTGTTACAGGAGTGGTTTAAATGTAATCATGTGCAGGGTAGAGAGTGGGAACCATAAGTTAAAGGTTCTTTGTGACTTTTCTGGTAGCCGTAAGACTTTGTTACTCATTTCTAAAAATTAAATTTATTGTGATTTTGGTTAATAAGTTTATATGAGTTTCAAGTGTACAATTCTGTATACACTATTTGTATATCACACTGTGTGCTTAACTAGTCAGATTCAGATTTTCTTCCATCACCATATATTTGACCCCTTTATCTTCTTCATCTTCCCCCCACCTCCCTTCCCCTATGGTAACCACCATATTGTTGTCTGTGTTTATGCGGTATTTTGTTTTTTTCATTTGTTGCTTTCTGATTTATATTGCACCTATGAGTGAAACCATATGGTTCTTGTTCTTTTCCATCTGATTTATATCACTTAGCATGATACTGTCAAGATCCATCTGTGTTGACACAAATGAAAGTATTTCATCCTTTCTTATGGCTGAGTAGTATTCTGTTGTATATATGTACCACATCCTCTTTATCCAGTCATACATCAAAGGACACTTGGGTTGTTTTCATGTCTTGGCCACTTTGATTAATGCTGCAGTGAACATAGGGTTGCATATATCTTCTTTTTTTTTTTTTCTGTGACAGAGACAGAGGGACAGACAGGAAAGGAGAGAGATTAGAAGCATCAGTTCTTCATTGTCACTCCTTAGTTGTTCAGCAGTTGCTTTCTCATGTGTGCCTTGATGGGGGGGAGCGGATGGGGGCTGCAGCAGAGAGAGCGACCCCTTACTCAAGCTAGTGACCATGGGCTTCAAGCCAGTGAATGACCTTTGGGCTCAAGCTGGTGAACCTGCGCTCAAGTAGGATGAGGTTGTGCTCATGCCGGCGACCTCAGGGTTTCTAACCTGGGTCCTCTGTGTCCCAGTCTCTATCTACTGCATCACTGCCTGGTCAGGCTGCACATATCTTTATAAATAAATATTTTCAAATTTTTTGGCTAGGTACCCAGAGGAGAAGTTCCTGGGTCATGTGATAACTGTATTCTAAATTTTTTGAGAAGCCTCCATACTGTTTACCATAGTAACTGTACCAGTTTACATTCCAACACTTTGTTGCTACTTGTCTTTTTGATAATAGCCAGTCTAACAGGCATGAGGTGGTATCTCATTCTGGTTTTGATTTGTATTTCCTAATCGCCAGTGAAGTTGAACATATTTTTGTATCTACTGGCCGTTTCTATGTCTTCTTGGGTAGAAGTGTTTGTTTAGATTCTCTGCCCATTTTTTAATTGGGTTGTTTCTGTTGTTGAGTTTTATGAATTTTTTATGTATTTTGGATATTAGCCTCTTATCAGCATTATTATTTGCGAATATCTCCCTTTCACATGCCTTTTAGTTTTGATTTATTATTTTTCTGTGTAGATGCTTTTTAGTTTGAATAATCCCATTCATTTATTTTTGTTTTCATTTCTCTTGCTTTTGGGAAAAATTTCATAAAATTCTAAGATCAAGACCCATCAGTTTAGTATCTATGTTTCCTTCTATGTAATTTATTATGTTTTTTATTTTGTTCTTTTGCAACAAAGACAGAGAGAGGCATAGATAGGGACAGAAAGACAGGAGCGGAGAGACATGAGAAGCATCAAGTCTTCATTGCAGCACCTTAGTTGTTCATTGATCACTTTCTCATATGTGCCTTGACCTGGGGGCTGCTGCAGAGCGAAATGACCCCTTGCTCAAGCCAGTGACCTTGGGCTCAAGCCAACGACCTTGTGCTGCAAGTCAGCGACCATGGAGTCATGTCTATGATCCCACACCCAAGCCAGCAACCCTGTGCTCAAACTGGTGAGCCTGTGCTCAATCCAGATGAACCCGTATTCAAGCTAGTGACCTTGGGATTTCAAACCTAGGTCCTCCGCTTCCCAATCTGACGCTCTATCCACTGTGCCACCACCTGGTCAGGCTCGTTCTATTAATTTATTGCTTCAGGTTTTATATTTAGGCCTTTGATTATATTGAGTTAATTTTAGTGCATGGGGACTAATAGCAGTCTAGTGTCACTCTTCTGAAAGTGGCTTTCCAATTTTCCCAGCACCACTCATTGAAAGGTTTCTTTTCTCTGTTGTACGTTTTTGGCTCCTTTGTAAAAAATTAGTTGTCCATATACATATGGCAGGGGTTGGGAACCTTTTTGGCTGAGAGCCATGAACGCCACATATTTTAAAATGTAATTCCGTGAGAGCCATACAATATGTTTAACACTAAATACAAGAAAATGTGTACATTTTATGTAAGACCAACACTTTTAAAGTACAATAAGTCTCTGAATTCTTTTAATAACATTGTGATGCTGTTGCTAGCCAATGATGAATAAAGTACTTCTTACCATTAATGGGACTTCTGGTGCTGCATGGTTTTGCTGACAGCTTTGTAGTCTGGATGATACATGGTAAGGTTGAGCTTCATGCAGGCATTGAGACTTCCATCCGTTAAACGTGATCGGAGGTTGGTCTTAACGTTCTTCAGATGTGAGAAAGACTGCTCACATGCATATGTAGAGCCAAACATTGTCAGTACAGCAATACTCACACGCTGCAGTGTGTGGTATATGACGGGAAGCACGTTCCAACTTTTGACAATCAGCTGGTCTGTGGGTTAAAGTTTTTTCATTTCTCCCCACTTGTGTTTGCTCGCTAACTCTGCTTGGTGTTGTGCAAGTCTTTCCAAATCTTCATTCAGTGACTTGAACTTATTCACCCACATACCTGAGGCCTTCAGGTCAGCAGTTTGTAGGTCAAAATTTCTGATGGAAACACCAGGGATGTAACTCAGGTCAGTGCTGTGCACTGCACACTCGTGTGGATGGGTGATGAACTTAAAAAGATGAGTGTGCTCATGAAATTTTCCGAAGTGTGCTTTGAATGACTGCAGGAAATCAGATATGAAGCCCGCAAGCTGCCGGAGATCAAGATGTTGAACAAGGTCTCTTGCTGTGCATGCATCTTTAAACTCTCTCCCAGTTTTTCAAAGTGTAGTAAATGACCTGTTTCAATATCAGCGACAGCGATGAAGAGTTCCAGCTTGTTTTCAAATGCAAACACTGCTTGTTGAAGGGATAAAACTGTATTTCGAACGCCTTGCATTTTCACATTGAGCTGGTTCAGATATTCAGTCATGTCCACGAGATAGTAGAACTTCAGGAGACACTCAGTGTTAGCTAACTCAGGATGCTTGACGTTTTTCATTTCAAGAAAAGTCTGGATTTTCCTCAGACAAGCCGCGAAAGGTCTGAGCACCTTCCCTCTTGACAACCAACGCACATTGCTGTGCAGAAGCAGACCAGAATAATTATTACCAACTTCATCCAGCAGTGTTTTAAACTGGCAATCATTTACATTCGGACAACAATAAAGTTGACGACCCAAATGACCTGCGACATCAACTCACCAAGCTGCTCGCCACACGTCTGAGCACAGAGCGCCTCCTGATGTAGGATGCAGTGAAAACTTAGGATGGGTCTCTTTTCATGTTTACGAAGAAGTGCTAAAAATCCTCTGTTTTTCCCCACCATGCATGGAGCACCATCAGTACACACCAAAATAAGTTTATCTATCGGTAGATTCTTTTCTTTAGCGAACTCAGTGAAAGACTGGAATAAATCCTCCCCTCTTGTCTCTTTCTTAGCCAAAACAGCAAGACTTTTCTCACGTAGTGTGTCACGTACAGCATACCTTGAAATCATGCTGAACTGGGATAAATGGCTTAGGTCTGTTGACTCATCCAAAGTGAGAGAAAAGAATGATGCTGCATTTGTGTCCTTCACTTGTGTTGCCTCAATCTGATTTGCCGTCATGATGGTACAGTCGTGAACAGTTCCTGCCGACGGAGTCGTGTCTTGTATTCACTTGATTATCTTGTCTTTATCCGAAAAGTTGTCAAAAAGTTTATTATCAACATCAAGCATGAATGTTTTGGCCTATTCCCCATCTGTGAATGGCCTTCCGTTTCTCACAGTTGCTAAAGCACCAGCAAAGCTAGCCGAATTTCAGTCACCTTGTTGGGTCCAAACACGGAATTGCTGCTGACTAGCTTGCACTCTGCACAGTAGCTCTTGACATGCTCTCTTCCTGCTGTCCCCAGCTGGATATTTCCATGCAAATGTAGTAGGCGTTTGTTGAAGTGCTGTCTTATATTTGACCGTTTCATTGATGCAATGTTATCATTGCATATTAGACACACTGCAGAATCTGCTCTCTCCACAAAGGCGAATTCCTCTGTCCATTCCTGCTGATAACTATGATACTTCTCACCTTTTTTTCTTTTAGTTCTCTTCTTCATCAAAAGGGTTTCTGCAGTTAGCTAGCTGACTACTTGATTAAAAGGAGGGAAGTTTACTTCCTGACCTCACAACGACCTGTGTACGTTAAGCATTATCCAATAAAAATTTGGTGTTGTACCGGAGGACAGCTGTGATTGGCTCCAGCCACTGCAACCATGAACATGAGCGGTAGGAAATGAATGGATTGTAATACATGAGAATGTTTTATATTTTTCACATTATGTTTTTTATTAAAGATTTGTCTGCGAACCAGATGCAGCCATCAAAAGAGCCACATCTGGCTCGGGAGCCATAGGTTCTCGACCTCTGACATGGGTTTATTTCTAGGCTCTCAGTTTTGATTCATTGGTCTTTGTTTTCTTGCCAATACCATACTATTTTGATTACTGTAACTTTGTAATATATTTGAAGTTCGCCTCTAGCTTTGGCCTTTTTTCTCAGGATTGCCTTGGCTATTTGAGTTTTTTTTGTGGTTTTTTTTTTTTTTTTTTTGTGGTTCTATATATACTTGATTATTATTTTTTATTTCTTTGGAAAATGCCTTTGGTATTTTAATGGGGGTTGCATTAAATCTGGGTATTGCTTTGGGTAATATGGCCATTTTAACAATGTTAATTCTTCCAATTCACAAACATGGAATAGCTTTCCATTTCTTTGTTTCTTCAGTTTTTTTTAATAATCTCAGTGTGTAAGTCCTTCACATTCTTTGCTAAGTTTATTCCTATGTTTATTCTTTTGTTGCAATTGTGAATGGATTTTTTCTTAAATTTTGTTAGTATATAGAAACTCAGTGGATTTTCGTACGTTAACTTTGTATCCTGTCACTTTACTGTATTTTTTTAATGGGTTTTAGTAGTAGTTTTGGTGGTGTCTTTAGGGTTTTCTATGTAAAGAATCATGTCATCTACAAAAAGTGATAATTTTACTTCTGCAATTTTTTTGGAAGAGGTTTGAAATATAGGTATTAAGTTTTCTTGTAATATTTGGTAGAATGCACTAGTGAAGCCTTTTGGTCCTGAACTTTTACTTCTTGGCAGGTCTTTGATGACTATTTCAATTTTCTCACTGTTGATTGGTCTGTTTAGATGCTTCATGATTATTCTAGGAAGGTTATATATTTCTACAAACTTGTCTATTTCTTCTAGGTTATTGAATTTGATGGCATATAGCCTCTCATAGTATATATAGTTCTTTGTATTTCTGTGATTTCTGTTGTAACTTCTCTTTCATTTCTGATATTGTTTGAGTCTTTTCTCTTTTTTCTTTAGGCAGAGGTTATCAATTTTATTAATCTTTAAGAACCAGCTCTTTGTTGCATTAATTTCTTTTTGGTTTGTTTTCACTGCTCATAAAAACTAGGGGATATTTTATTGCTTTATATTCATTTTGAAATAGCCCCTAATTCTGCTCACAAAAGTTAGGGGGTATTTTATTGCTTCGTATTCATTTTGAAATATTCCCTAAATTTTGTGAGCAGTATACTTTGATGAAGCCTACTCTAATTTTTATTATTTCCTTCCTTCTGCTGATTTTGGACCTTTCCTATTCTTTTTATAGTTCTTTGAAGTGAATGAAAGGTTAGGTTTTTTATTTGAGATTTTTGTTATTTCTTGAGGTAGGCCTATAATAATGCAAACTTTCCTCTTAGTACTGCTTTTCCTGTAACCTCAAAATTTTGATATGTCATATTGCTACTGTTTTGTCTCTGTATATTTTTATATTTTATTTTTTTTACTCAGTCCTTGTTTAGTAATATGTTGTTTAATATTCTCCTATTTCTGTTTTTCTGCCACCTTTTTCAGTTTATTTTTAATTTGAATGCATTGTGATTGGACAATATGCTTGGTATGATTTCAGTCTTCTGAAGCTAGTTTTGTGTGCAACATATGGTCTATCTTTGAGAATGTTTCATGTGGAATAGAGGGGAATGTATATTCTGGTGCTCTGGGATAAATGAGTCTTAAAAATTATCTCCATTTGGCCTAATGTATTGTTTAAAGCCAATATTTCCTTATTTTCTGTTTGGATGAACTATCCATTGCTATCAAGGGGTATCAGATTCTCTACTATAATTGTGTTTCTATCAGTTTCTCCCTTTAGTTCTGTTAGTAGTTGCTTCATATATTGTATTTTGGTACTCCCAGGTTGGGTGCATATATTGAGAAGTGTTATGTCTTCTTGATGTATTGTCCCCTTTATCATTGTATAATGTTCATCTTGTCCCTTTATACCTTTTTCATCTTGAAATCTATTTTGTCATATACAGGGGGTCCTCAGGTTACAACACAGTTTCGTTCCTATGACAGTGATGTAACCTGAATTTTGCTGTAGGTCAAAATATACCCTAGCTTAAGTCCCTTACTTATTCTAACACTGTTGTGAAATCATAATCTAGAACATGAAAACACAGCTAAGCCACAGAAAAAGGAAAAGGACATAAATATATTGTACTGTACACTGTACTGTAATAATAGAAAAAATGAGTATAAAAAATCCTTACCTTTATTACTGTGGTTGGCCTGCACACTGGAAGAGGCATTGCAAGGTGGGAGAGAGTGACCTATTGAAAGTAGGAAGCTGGAGAGGCAGAAGAACCTGCAGCAGGTGCTGGAGGTAGTAGGTCAGGGGAATCAGGATTGCCTAAGAAACATGCAGGAGACGCTGGAGATGTTTCTACCTGTATTACAGGTGTTCCCTCTTGAGAAGCAGCTGATGTAGAGGATACAGGACTTCTGTACCTTCTTAATTATTTGTTCCAGGCTAGTCTGGAACGTTGATGACTTCTTCTCTTTCAATATCTGCCTATAGCATTGAAAGGCATCCATAACAGCTCTGTAGACCTTACTGAATCTGTCATTGCTGGGGTCCTCAGCTTGAATTTGCTAACCATAGAAAAACCTTCTAACCATAGAAAAACCTTCTGCCAGGCCTTTGAACCATGGCTGGTTGGCTCAGTGGTAAGGCGTCGGCCCAGTGTGTGGAAGTCCCGCATTCAATTCCTGGCCAGGGCACACAGGAGAAGCACCCATTTGCTTTTCCACCCTTCCCCCTCCCTTTCTCCCTATCTCTCTCTTCTCTTCCCGCAGCTCTTCCCGCAGCCCAGGCTCTATTGGAGCAAAGTTGGCCCAGGTGCTGAGGAAGGCTCCATGGCCTCCCCTCGGGCGCTAGAATGGCTCCGGGTGCAACAGAACAATGCCCCAGATGGGCAGAGCATATTGCCTTAGTGGGCATGCTGGGTGGATCCTGGTCGAGTGCATGCGGGAGTCTGTCTCTCTGTCTCCCTGCTTCTCACTTCAGAAATATACAAAAACAAACAAATAAACCTTCTGCCAAACCCTTGGTAGTAAACCTCTTGGGTTCTGGGGTTTCTATCTCTTCCTCCTCAATCAACTGCTTCTGCAGCTGACTGAGGTCCTCAGCAGACAGCTCTTCTCCATGTGATACCAGTAGCTCTGTGACATCCTCAGCCTCCACCTCCAAATTAAGCTATTTACCCATGGCAACAACCTTTGTTGTTATAGCCTTCACTGACTCCTCAAAGCCATGGAAGTCGTACACAAACTGGGGACACAGATTTTTCCATACACCATTTAAGTTTGTTCACTGTCTCAATATTTTTAAGTTTTTATGGGAGTGTCATGAACTCAAAACATTGTACAGCAAGACTGTTGTTACCAGAGGACCCCTTGTAAGTGCAACCAGACTCCTTTTTCTTATTGTCCACCGCTTTAATTTGAATCTATGTTTGTTCTTGCAACTGATGTGTCTCCTGAAGGCAGCATTTGTTAAGTTTTGTGTTTTGATACGACTCTCTGAATTTTAATTGGTAAATTGAGTCCTTTTGCATTTAGGTTCATTATATATATATAAGGGTTTTTTATAGCCATTTTATCTTTGGTTTTCTGGTGTTTCTGTCTCCATTCTTTTATTTACCTTGTGTTTCTGTCTCTTTTTATAGTTTGTTGGTAATCTATGATTTTTCCTTTGTTTCCTTTTTTTTTTGGTTACATGTCTCAGTTTTAGATTGTTTTTGTGTGTGGTTGTTACTAGGTTTATGTGATAAAAGAAAATTTTGTGTATACATTAGTCCTTATTCCTTTTATTTTATCTTCTCTCCATTTCCCTGTGCAATTCATACTTTATGTTTTTTTATTTTTGTCACCAATTATCTTTTTTTTTTTTACGGTGAGTTCATTTATAAATTGTAGTAGCTATTATCTATTTTTTTAACCTCCATTAACCTTTATGTTAATTTTAGTGTATATTACTGTGTTTTGAACAAGGGTTGAAATTTCTTGCTTTTCTCGGTAAGTAATTTTACTTGTAGTTTTGTATGCTTTTGTGCCCTTCAGTATATCTTAGAATGCAGGTCTTCTGGTGGTAAATTTCCTTAGCTTTTGTATGTCTGTAAAAGCCATTATTTCTTAATATTTAAAATATATCTTTGCTGAATATATTATTCTTGGTTAGCAATATTTCTCAATTAGTAATTTGAATATTTATTCCAATCTTACCAAGTTTATAGTGATTCTGCTGAAAAAATTGATAATCTCATGGGAAATTTCTTTGCAGTTTACAGTGTTCATATTTTCTGGGTGCCTCAAGAATTTTTTCTTTGACATTCAGTTTTGAGTTTTAATGTATTCTTTCTTGAAAGAAGGTGTTTTTGGATTGAGATAATTAGGTGTTCTGTTTTGTTTTGTTTTCTGAAGTGAGAAATGGGGAGGCAGAGAGACAGGCTTCCGCATGTACCAAACCGGGATTCACATGCAAGCCTACTATGAGGGCGGTGCTCTGCCCATCTGGGGCATTGCTCCGTTGCATCCGGAGCTATTCTAGAGCCTGAGGCAGAGGCCATAAAGCTATCCTCAGCGCCAGGCCAGCATTGCTCCAATGGAGCTTTGACTGCAGGAGGGAAAGATAGCGATAGAGAGAAAGGAGAGGGGGAAGGGTGGAGAAGCAGTTGGGTGTTTCTCCTGTGTGCCCTGTCTGGGAATCAAACCCAAGACTTTTACACACAGGACTGATGCTCTACCACAGAGCTAGCTGGCCAGGGCTACGTGTTCTCTTTGATTCTTGGATTCAAGGATCCCATTTTTTTTATAGGTTTTAAAAGTTCTCATTGACTGTTTGAATAGGCTGTCTATTCCCTTATCATTCTGGTATACCCATTATTGGAATGTTGCTCATTCTAATGGGGTCAGGTAGTTTTCATATAGTTGTGTTTTTTTTTGTCGTATCTTTTTCCATGTGTGTTCTTTCTAGATTCCTGTCTTCAGTATCACTAATTCTTTCCTGCATTTGCTCATCTCTTGTTCATTCTTCATCTTTTTATTGAGTTATTCATCTCCAGAACTTCTGTTTGGTTCTTAGTTAAATTTTTAATCTATTTGGTCAGGTACTCTTTATTTATTGATTTTATTTCTGAGTTTATTAAACTGCCTTTCTGTTTGCTTTTCTTTCTTTATTTAGAAAATTAAATTTAACAGGGTGACATTGATCAAGAAGAGTACCTGCTAAAATAACCACTGTACTCTTATCTATGTCCATGAGTCTCAATTTTGTATCCCACCTATGTGTGGAATCAAACAGTTTTTAGCTTTTTCTGATGTACTTATTTCAGTCAGCATAATTTTATCAAGGTCCATCCATGTTGTCATAAATGATACTATGTCATCATTTCTTATGGTTGATTACTATTCCAGTGTGTGTGTGTGTGTGTGTGTGTGTGTGTGTGTGTGTCACATCCAAACCTCTATCGAAGGGCACTTTGCTTTTTTCCTTGTCTTGGCCACCGTGAATACTGCAATGAACATGGGGGTGCATACCAATGTTTTCGAGTTTTGGAGGTATATAGTCAGTAGAGGGATTACTGGGTCATATGGTAGTTCTATTCTTAATTTTTTGAGGAACCACTATACTTTCTTCTATAGTGATTGTACTAGTTTACATTCCCACCCACAGTGAATGATGGTTTCTTTTTCTCCACAGCCTCTCCAACACTTGTTATTAACTGTCTTGTAAATATAACCAATCTAACAGGTATGAGGTGGTATCTCATTGTACTTTTGATTTGCATTTGTCTAATAGCTAGTGAAGATGAGCATCTTTTTATATATATGTTAGCTATTTGTATTTTTCTTGGGAGAAGTGTCTGTTCATGTCCTCTCCCCATTTATTTATTGGATTGTTTGCTTGTTGCTGAGTTTAGTGAGTTCTTTATATACTTTTGATATTAGCACCTAAATGAGCTGTTGTTTTCAAATATCATTTGCCATTTGGTTGGCTGTTTGTTTGTTGTCAGTTTATTTGCTGTGTAGAAATCTTTTAGTTTGTTGTAGTCCCATTCATTTATTTTTGCCTTTCCTTCTCTTGCCTCTGGGGTCAAATTCATAAAATGTTCTCTACGGCCAAAGTTCATGAGTTTAGAATCTATGTTTTCCTCTATATAATCTATTGTTTCAGATCTTATATTTATGTCTTTGATTCGTTTTGAATTAATTTTTGTGCAAGGGGATAAACTGTAGTCAAATTTTATTCTTTTTCATGTGGTTTTCCAGTTTTCCCAGCACCATTTATTGAAGAGGCTTTCTTTTCTTCGTTGTGTGTTTTTGGCTTCTTTGTTGAAGATGATTTGCCCATATATATGAGATTTTATTTCTGGGCTCTCTGTTCTGTTCCATTGCTATGAATCTCTATTTTTCTGCCAATACACTGTCTTGATTATCATGGCTCTGTAGTTTAATTTGAAACCAGGTATTGTAATGCCTCTGGACTTATTTTTTGCCCCTGATGATCGCTTTGGCTATTTGGGTATTTTTATGGTTCCATATAAACCTAGTGATTTTTTGTTCTATTTCTTTATAAAATGACATTGGAATTTTTATTGAAATTGCATTAAATTTGTATATTACTTTTGGTAATATGGCCATTTTAACTATATTTATTCTTACTATCCAAGAACATGGGATATTTTTTCATTTCATTGTGTCTTTTTTGATTTCCTTTAATAATGCTTTATGATTTTTAGTATATAGACCTTTTAGGTTCTTTATTATGTTTATTCCTAGGTATTTTTGTTGTTGCAACTGTAGAAGGGATTATTTTTTTGAGTTTATTTTCTAAAGTTTTATTGTTGGGATACATGAAAGCAATAGACTTCTGTATATTAAGTTTTATATCCTGCGACCTTACTGTATTGCTTTATTATTTCTAGTAGTCTTTTTGTGGAGTCTTTGGGGTTTTCTATATATAGGATCATATCATTTGCAAAAAGTGAAACCTTTACTTCTTTTCCAATATGAACACCTTTTGTTTCTTTCTCTTGTCTGATTTCTCTGGCTAGCACTTCCAGTAGTATGTTGAATAGGAGTGGAGAGAGTGGGCAATCTCATCTTGTTCCTGATACAAGAAGAAATGCTTTCAGCTGTTTTTTAAAGACTATTTATTTTAGAGAGAGATATAGAAAGGGGGAGGAGCAGGAAGCATCAACTCCCGTATGTGCCTTGGTTTTGAACCAGCAAACTAAGTGTTCAGGTTGATGTTTTATCCACTTTACCACCACAGGTCAGGCCAGCTTTTCAGTATTTTACCATTTGGTATGATGTTAGCTGAAGGTTTGTAATATATGGGTTTTATTATGTTGAGTCATTTTCCTTCTATCCCCATTTTATCAAGTGTTTTAAACATAAAGGGATGTTATATCATTTTAATACCTTCTCTATATCTTTTGATAGGATCATTATAATTTTTGTTTTGTTGATACGGTGTATTACATTAATTGTTTTACATATGTTGAACCATCCTTGTGCTTCTGGGATGAATCCCACTGATAATGATGTATTTTTTTGTGTGTGTGTTGTTATATTCAATTTGCTAATACTTTGTTTAGGATGGTTGCATCTGTATTCATTAGAGATATTGGTTGGTAGTTTTTTTTTTTGTTTTGTATTGTCCTTGCCAGGTTTTGGTATGAGGGTTATATTGGCCTCATAAAATGTATTTGAGCCTGACAGGCGGTAACACAGTGGACAGAGTATTGTAATGGGATGCAGAAGACCCAGGTTTGAAACCCTGAGGTCACTGGCTTGAGTGCGGGATCATAGACATGACACCATGGTTGCTGAATTGAGGCCAAAAGTCTCTGGCTTGAATCCCAAGGTCACTGTATTGACCCCAAAGCCGCTGGCTTGAGCCCAAGGTTGCTGGCTTGAGCCCATGGTCACTGGCTTGAACAAGGGGTCATGTGCTCTGCTTTAGCCCTTCAGTCAAGGCATGTATGAGAAAGCAGTCGGTGAACAACTAAGGAGGCACAATGAAGAATTGATGCTTCTCATCTCTCTCCTTTCCTGTCTTTCTGTCCCTATATATCCCTCTCTCTGTTTCTGTCACAATAAAATAAAATTAAAAGATGTGTTTGAAAGTATTGCTTCTTCAATTTTTTGGAAGATTGAGAAATATAGGATCCAAATCTTTTATGAATGTTTAATAGAATTCACTAGTGTAGCCATCTGCTCCTGGACTTTCAGTTTTGGAGAGGTTTTTGATAGTTGTTTCTATTTCCTCCCAGCTTATGGGTCTATTTAGGCTTTCTACTTCTTTGTGACTCAGTCTAGGAAGATTGTATACTTCTAGAAATTTAACCATTTCTTCTAGATTGTTGAATTTGGTGGCATATAGTGTTTTATAGAATTCAACAATGATCCTTTGTATATTTACGATATCTGTGGTCATTTCTATTTTATTTTGGAACTTATTTATATGAGTTTTTACTCTTTTTTTCCTTAGTGAGTCTTGCCAAGATTTTGTCGATTTTATTAATCTTTTCAAAGAACCTGCTCACTGTTGTATTAATTTTTTTCTATGGTGTTTCTGTTCTCTGTTTCATTTATTTCTGCTCTAATTTTTATTATTTCCTTTCTTCTGCTGACTTTGAGTTGCCTTTGTTCTTTTTCAGTTCCTTAAGATATGATGTTGTGTACTTGGGCTCTCCGTTGCCTTTTGATATAAGCCTGTAATGATATGAACTTCTCTCTTATTAATGCTTTTGCTATATCCCAGAGATTCTCATATGTGGTGTTGTATATATCTGTATATATCTTTTGATCTCTGCGTTTCTTCTTTGACCTAGTCATTTTTTAGAAATATGTTTAATTTCTACATTTTCGTAGGTTTGTTCTTTTTTTACAGTTGAATTCTAATTTTAAAACCTTATTGTCAGAATATTCTCGGTATAATTTCAATCTTTCTGAATTTGTTTATGTTAGTTTTGTGGCCCAAAATGATCTGTTCTTGAGAATCTTCCATGTACACTGGAGAAAAATGTATACTCTGAGGTTCTGGGATGAAATGTCCTGTAGATATCTATTTGTTCTAGTTTTTCATTAAAGCCAATATTTCTTTTCTTTTTTCTTTTTTTTACAGGGACAGAGAGAGAGTCAGAGAGAGGGATAGATAGGGACAGACAGACAGGAACGGAGAGAGGTGAGAAGCATCAATCATTAGTTTTTCATTGCCCTTACAACACCTTAGTTGTTCATTGATTGCTTTCTCACATGTGCCTTGACTGAGGGTCTTCAGCAGACCGAGCAACCCCTTGCTGGAGCCAGCGACCTTAGGTCCAAGCGGGTGAGCTTTTGCTCAAGCCAGATGGGCCTGTGCTCCAGTTGGCGACCTTGGGGTCTCGAACCTGGATCTTCCGCATCCCAATCTGATGCTCTATTCACTGCGCCACAGCCTGGTCAGGCTAAAGCCTATAATTCTTTATTGATTTTCTTTTTGGCTGAACAATGTAGAACCATTAATGATATATTGAGATCTCCAAGTATGATTGTGTTTTTGTGTGTTTCTATTTGTAGGTCAGTAAGTAGATGTCTTATACAGTTTGGTGCTCCCTGGTTTGGTGCTTATATATTAAGAAGTGTATGTCTTCTTGATACAATGTCCTCTTTATCATTATGAAATGACCATCTTTGTCTCTGGTTACCTTTGTCGTCTTGTAGTCAGTGTTGTCAGACATGAGAAAGGCTACACCTGCTTTCCTTTGGATAGTATTTGCTTGGAGAATTGTTTTCTAACCTTTCACTTTGAATCTGTTTTTGTCCTTGTAGCTTAGATGTGTCTCTTGAAGGCAGCTTACAGTTGGGTTTTACTCTTTCATTGAATCTGCAACTCTCTCTTTATTGGTGAGTTCAGTCCACTTACATTTAATGTAATTTTTGCACTTGAGGATTTCCTCTAGCCGTTTTATATATTGCTTTCTGACAGCTCTGTCTCTTGTTTGGTTCTTCTCTTTTGTTTTTCAGTCATTTGTTTTTGTTTGGTGGTATTCCGTACTTCTATCCTCTGTTTCTTCTTTTTTTAAGTTATGTGTTTCAGTAGTGGTGTTTTCAGGGGTGTTTACCATTAGGTCATTAAAAGAAAAATTATACTTACAAGATTCCATTATCTCATGAGTTCTTCTGCAGTCCATCCTCCTTTTGCTATTGCTGATCTTTGTTCTCTTCCCTTTTATATTATTGTCACAGATTATCCTTGCTTTTTTTTTTTTTTTTTTTTTTAACAAGGAAAGAGAGAGTCAGAGAGAGGGATGGGATAGATAGGGACAGACAGACAGGAACACAGAGAGATGAGAAGCATCAATCATTAGTTGTTTTTTTTTTAAAGTTTCTTTTTATTTATTCATTTTAGAGAGGAGACACAGAGTGAGAGAGAAAGAGAGAAAGGGGGGAAGAGCTGGAAGCATCAACTCCCATATATGCCTTGACCAGACCAGTGCAGGGTTTTGAACTGGCGACCTCTGTGTTCCCAGATCGATGCTTTATCCACTGCGCCACCACAGGTCAGGCAATCATTAGTTTTTCGTTGCCGTTGCGACACCATAGTTGTTCATTGATTGCTTTCTCACACGTGCCTTGACCGTGGGCCTTCAGCAGACTGAGCTACCCCTTGCTGGAGCCAGCAACCTTGGGTTTAAGCTGGCGAGCTTTTTGCTCAAGCCAGATGGGCCTGCTCTCAAGCTGGCAACCTCGGGGTCTCGAACCTGGGTCTTCCGCGTCCCAGTCCGACGCTCTGTCCACTGTGCCACTGCCTGGTCAGGCTATCCTTGTTTTTATTGTGATCTTGTTGGAACTTTTACTTGTAGATTTGTTTCATTCTTTGTATCTGGTTGGATATCCCTCTTTGGTATTTCCTGCAGTGGCGGTTTTCTGGTGAGAAATTTTCTCAGCTTCTCTATGTCTGTAAATATTCTTATTTTTTCTTCATAATTGAAGGATAGCTTTGATGGATATAGTATTCTTGGCTGGTAATTCCTCTCAATACTTTAAATGTTGAGGTCCACTCTCTTTTGGGTTATAGAGTTTCTGCTGAGAAATCTGATGATAGCCTAATGGGCCTTCCCATTACAGTTGAATTCTAATTTCAAAGAACTATATATGTTATGTTCTTCTTTTCCCTAGGTACCTTGAGGATTCTTTCTTTGTCATTGATTTGTGATAATGTCATTACGATGTACCTTGGAGTAGGTCAGTTTTGGTTGAGGTAACTTGATTTTTATTTGTTTCTTGGATTTCAGGCTCTAACTTTTTCCTCAAGTTTGGGAAGTCCTTATTGATTATTTATTTGAATATGTTCTCCATTCCTTTTCTGTCTCTTCTTCTGATATGCCTGTTATTTTTATATTGCTTTTTCTGATGGAGTCAGACAATTCTTCTAGGGCTTTCTCATTTTTTAAAATTCATAAGTCTCTTTTCTCTCTGTAGTATCTCTAGTTGCCTGTCTTCAATGTCACTGATTCTCTCCTCTATCTCACCTGTTCTTTTTTTTTTACCTTGCCTGTTCTTTTAACTAAGTTTGCTACATCAATTTTCAGTTCGTGTATTGAGTTCTTCAACTTTGGTTCTTTTTCATAGTTTCAATTTCCTAGGTTTGTTTTTTGAGCTCACAAAATTGCCTGTTAGTGTTTTCTTGTATCTCATTGAGTATTTTTAGAACTTCAGTTTTGAATTGTCTGTCATTTAGCTCTCAAGTTTTTCACGTAATTGAGGTTTTCTTTCTGGAGATTTTTCATCATCCAGATGTACTATGTCTTGTTTACCATGGTATTTTATTTCTTCTTCCTTGATGGCATTTGAGAGTGATATTCCAATAAAGAAGAGCTAACTAAAAAAAATTAAAAATAGGTATTGAAAAAATACAGTGAAAAAAAGAAAATTTTTATAACTAATGATATAAATAGAACAAAAACTACAGAGAGCAAGGAGCATGAATTGAGAATTGGAAAAAAGAAAATAATGAAATAAAAAACAAACAACACCACAATAAAGTAGAAGTAATAAAATATAATAATTTGAAGAGAAATGAAGTTCATATGAGAGGAAAACAAAAACAGAAGAAGAAGAAAATGGAAGAGAAAAAAGGAGTAAAAGAGAAAGAAAGTTTCAAGTAAAATCCTCATGAAAAATAAGAAAAAATATAACAACTAAGGATAATGAAGTTCAAATGGGAAAAAGAGAAGAAAAAAGTAAAGAAGAAAATGAAAGCAAAAAGAAAAATTTTTTCCCTGTTTTGAGAAGTTATTTTTTTCCTTTTTCTGGCAGGTGGCACTGCACTACAAGTTCTACCTCTGTGAGATTTTTGGTTGGAGTTCTGCTGAGGCATTGCTGTCCTAATGGTGTAGGCAGGGCTGTAGTCGCATTGGTTGGTGCCGTTTATTGTTAGGGCTTTGCAATTTTTTGGCTCTAGTGGTGGCGGTCTCAGGTCTCAGGGAGCCTCTCCTCGCCTCTCAACAGACCAGTGGATCGAACGTGGGGCACCTCCACCTCTCATAGGAGAGAATGGCCTGGCCCCAGAGATTCAGCTGTGGGGGTTCTGCCTCTGCCTTTCTGCACAGCGAGGGAAGGAATGCAGGATGTGGGAGGCTGTGGGGGCCCTCACCCTGGTCCTCCCTCCAGTACTATTCAAAGAGAAGCCTGAGGGCAGGGTAGGGGCTATGAATCACAAGCCGATGGCATCCAAATGCGGGGCAATCTGAACTCCATGAGTGCTGGCGGCACAGATAGCAGACCAAGCATGCCTCAGCACTGCAGGGGCCAATCTCCATGGACTAATCGCCCCTAGATTGTGTGAGCGCCGCAGGCTATGCCTGCACCCAGCACCAGTGATTGCAAGTTGAGCCCAGAGATGCAAGCAGACCTGGGAACCTGCCGTTCCCTGCTCTTGGTTGCACGCCCAGTCTTAATTCATCTCCTTCCCCATCAGCCCCTGGGTCTCTCCACTTCTCCCAGTTCTGAAACAAAACCCAAGCTAAACGTGTCCTTCCCTAAGGTCAGTGAGGAAAGAAAAACTTGGTCCTCTGGCTTTTGTCCTTTATAGAGTTCCTGGGAATGCATCTTATCTTTCAGCCCCCTTTTCACCCTGTCCCACCGTAAGTTCATTGGATGCGTGCATCTTTTAGGCACACTTGCGAGCCCAGCTGGGGCACCTTTTTTGCCTTATACTTGTTCAGTTTGTTGAAATTTCAAGTGGAGAGATCAGTAATATCTCTCATGCTGCCATTTCTCTGATGTCAATGAGTTTTCTTATATCATTGAGTTTTTTAAGAATTCCAATCTTGGCCTGACTGGTGGTGGTGCAGTGAATAGAGTGTTGACCTGGGACACTCAAGACCTAGGTTTGAAACTCCCAAGATGCTGGCTTGAGCACAGGGTTGCTGGCTTGAGCAAGGGGTCACTGGCCTGGCAGGAGCCCCATGGGCAAGGCATGTATGAGAAGCAATCAATGGATAACTATCAATGAAATGATGCAATTACGAGTTGATGCTTCTCATTTCTCTCCCATCCTGTCTCTCTTCCTTTCTCAAAAAAAAAAAAAAAAAAGAATTCCCATCTTGAATTTTTAGTTATTTAAATTACATATTTCCATGTCCTTAGGTTTTTATACATTGAAGTTGTTCATTTTCTTTCTGAGCTTCCTTGTTACCTTTGTTGTTAATGGTATTTGATGAATTATTTCTCTGCTGAAGCATTTATGGAAAGGAAATATTTTATTTATTTTTAAAATCTATTTATTTGCTTTAATTAAGTGAGAGGAGGGGAGGCAGAGAGACAGACTCCCGCAAGTACCCCAACCAGGATCCACTGGGCAAGCCCTCTAAGGGCAATGCTCTGCCCATCTGGGCCATTGTTTTGTTTCTCAGCAGCTGAGCTATTTTTGATGCCTGAGGCAGAGGCCACAGAGCCATCCTTAGTGCCCTAAGCCAACTCACTCAAACAATCGAGACATGGCTGCAGGAGGAGAAGGGGGGAGGAGTAGAGAAGCAGATAGTTGCTTCTTCTGTGTGCCTGTTGGGGAGTTGAACCTGGGACATCCAAATGTCAGGCCAATGCTCCACCACTGAGCCAACAGCCAGGGCCTGAAATCTGCTTTTAAAAAGAGTAACACTTCTCTATTTAGCAGGTTCATAAAGAGTGGTATTTCTTGTTTTCCAGTAGGTGTGCTGAAGCATAGGTTTTTATTTTCTTTTTCTTGCACTGTTTGGGCTTCAGGGATTTCTGTGGGGAGGTGTCCTCTCTACATGGAAAATGCTCTATATTCCTTGGGGAGATGGATGTTTTCTCTGTGACCAGTCTGATTTAGTCTTAAGGCACCAGCCCCATGGGAGAATGTGGTAGGTTATAGGGTTCTGGCCTCTTGAGATTACAGCACTTCCTTCTACATCCAGATGCTACTATCAATACTATGCTTTCTGAGGTGGCTCAGCTGTCTTTACTAGGCTCCACTGTGGTGAGTGGGGGCAAGGTGTGCTGATATAGGCTGGATCATGTGTTTGTGGCTTTGTTGTCCTTCCAGTAATGGTGGCTGCCAGACCTCAGCTTCCACACATCTATATCTCCAACCCTCTCACTGGGATTGGCCACAGTGTGATTCTGCCACTCTGGGAGAAATGTTTCTGCTTCTTCAGTCTTCAGGATGACGGTGTTGTAAGGTGCTGTAGGGCAGATAAAATATATTATGCTCACTTTGTTAAGGATGGCGCTGCCCACGTGGAAGCCCATCATCCAGGTGATGATATTGGTTACCCTTTTTGCTCTGGAGATGGGCGTGATTATGTTAATATGTGTTGGGGGAGGACTTTCACACCAAAAGGTTTTAAAGGGAAGAGAGATCACGTTGTTCCAGGAGAAGACTAACTGCGTTCTAGAAGGGCAGAGAGCAGAGAGGAGAGCAGATTAAGGCCATGTGGAGACCAGGAGAAGCAGCCAAGATGGCAGAGTGTTGAAGGAGAAGCCAGTTTGTGCAGAGTTTGTTCAGGGAGAAGGAGATGGGGAACAGAGGTGAATAAGTCTGGTGAGCTAGAAACCCCTTTGATGCTAGGAAACTCGGATAAGTCAGTAACTTTGTGAGCACTGAATGAGTGGGTTTTGGAGCCCGGTGTGTGTTTTTACTTGCCCGCTGGATGCAAGCTAGGATTAAAGCTGATGGCTCACCAGTTCTTGGCTCCATTATTTCATTTCCTGGACTGTCTGAATCTAATGTGAACCTCCATGGGCACTTGCTTTACATTTGGGGTAGTCTGTGGCAGGATTCGATACAGATTGGCATGGAGCCACCACCACGTTTGAGTGGCGGAGTAGAGGACTGGCTTCTTTTATGGTTCCCCTTAGCTTTCCTTTTGGGGACCGTAGGCTGGCTGACTTTTACAGCCCTGCGTAAGGAAACCGAGAGCTCTGTGGAAGAGGCTGCCTGGGATCTGCAAACTGAGCAGTGGAAGGAGCTGGAGGAAATGTGGGAGAAACAGATGCCGACCCTGGAGCTGGAGGAAGCACTGGAGGAGGAGGCCGACCAGGTTTGTGAGATTTGCCTGGAAATGGAGCAGATGCTGGAGGAGGAATCACAGGTTTGTGAGTCGCAGATTGCCCTGGATGTTGTGGAGATTTCCAAGAACCAGCTGTGGCAGGAGGCTGTGGCTGAGGCTGGGGCCTGGGCAGCAAGGCCCACGGCAGTGGTGGCTCAGGCTCAAGCCCAGCAGTGGGAGCTGACATTTCCAGCTCCTGTCTGGAAGATGAGGAGAATTGGGCCGGAGTTGCGATTAACAGACTCCAGAAGGTAAACGGTGGCAGCTGCAGCGGGAGGATGAACAGACACCCCGGGAGCCAGGCATGCATCACCGAGTGGCCACTGGAATGGCAGGGAGTGCCTGCTAAGCTGCTGGTAGGTCTGCGATTTTGGGACATAGGGGTGGATGCCATCATGCTCCCCAGAGCATTGATGGAAATGCTGAATGCTATTGCCGCATACTTCTCTTTAGGACAGTGTGAGACCTGCTGGGATGGCAGAAATGAGGGGGGAGGCTAAGGCACCATGTGCATGGACTGATTTCCTGGACTACGACCGGAGTGAGCACTGGCTCCTTTGTTGAATGGATTTATGGATTTTGGACAATGTGAAATACCCTGATGCGGGTGATGGAGGCCTTCTCCCTGCCTCGGGACGCAAGGAAGGAGATGGGGAACAGAGGTGAGCTAGAAGCCTTTGATTCTTGGAAATTCGGATAAGTCAGTGAGCACTGAAGGAGTGGGTTTTGGAGCCCAGTGTGTTTTTACTTGCCTACTGGGTGCAAGCTAGGATTAAAGCTGATGGCCCACCAGTTCTTGGCTTCGTTGTTTCATTACCAACTGTCCGAATCAAATGTGAACCTGCGGTGGCCAAGTGGCTATGATAATGACCGTGACTACTGGCTTTTCAGGTGCCAAAAGCTACAGAATTCATATTAATATTTTGGGAAGATTAAAGAACATTGGTTTGGACTAGAAGTACAGAGAGATTTTGTAAATAATCTCTGCAGTCATGTAATTAGCATAGAACCAAGATGACCGATGGCATTGTGTTGTAAATGCAGAAAGAATAAGGAAACTTGGACTCCCTGACCTTCCCCCATATCTATGGGGAAAGGTGAATGGCTAGCCAGGTATAGGAAGAAAAGAATTAAATCTTTTTTGTGCTGATGGACCATTTGCAGGCATTTGTTCCCATGGAAACTGCCCCTCCCCTCCTGAAAGCATGTAATGTATGTATCTCTGAACAAAAGGTATAAACTTATGCAGTGTGTTGGGCAGATAAAATATATTTTGCTCACTTTGTTAAAATGGAGCTGCCCACGGGAAGCCTGTTGCCCAGGTGATAACAGTTGCCCTGCCCTCCCCCAACACACATTAATACAATCACAGATGGGTGTGATTGTATTAATGTGTGTTGGGGGAGGGCTTTTGTGCCAAAAGGTTTTAAAAGGAAGAGAGATCACATTGTTCCGGGAGAAGAGTGATTGCGTTGTAGGAGGAGGGCAGAGAGCAGGGAGGGGAGCAGAGAAAGGCCATGTGGAGGAGGCCAGGAGGAGCAACCAAGATGGCGGAGCACCGAGAGAGAAGCCAGTTTGTGCAGAGTTTTTGTAGAGAGAAGGAGATGTGGAACAGAGGTGAATAAGTCTGGTGAGCTAGAAACCTTTGATTCTAGGAAACTCGGATAAGTCAGTAGCTTTGTGAGCACTGAATGAGTGGGTTTTGGAGCCCAGTATGTGTTTTACTTGCCTGCTGGGTGCAAGCTAGGATTAAAGATGATGGCCCACCATTTTTTGGCTCCATTGTTTCATTAACGCGAACCTGCACGGGCCAGGCGGATGTGATGTTGTCTGTGGCTACTGGCTCTACACCGTGATGTCAGGTTTTTCTCCCTCCCATGTATAATTAAAATTATATAAACAACCCCTGCACAATTTGGGGGTCTGCACAGTTTGGGTCTGTTGCCCTGTGTCAGCCATATGCAGCCGGCATATTTAATAAATTTCCTCCTTTAATAAAACTTTTCAAAAACCTATTTGGACTATGTGCCTCTATGAAAACCCGTGGAATTGTGGATTGGGTACTTTATAACATTTGGTGCCCACGTGGGGCCTACGGTGTTTTGCGTCACTGGGTAGAGGCACCCCGAGTTGGATGGACTCTCTGGGGAGCTGCCCAGGGTCTACTTGAAGATCGAGGAGAGGCGCGCCACCTGAGACTTCCAGGGCTCCTGGTCTTCCTGTAGGGCCCAGACAGTTCCCCGGTAGACACCCTCAGTTCCCAAATTTGTCAATTTAGACTACTCGGCAGAGAAACCAAGGAGGTTAGTAAAGCAACTCTTTCTGCTTTACTAAATTTTTCTGGCTTTCCTCTGAAAAATTGCTTTCACTTTTTCTGTCTGAGACTGGTACTGGTCAAATTTGTTTGGGACTAGAATGTAGGTAATTTGGGGGCTTCACTGAGTTGTGACTCTGGTGATGTAAGTGGGGCCTTCAACGTCATTTATTTCTAGTCTAATCTTTATTATTTCCTTCCATCTACTTTTTCTGGGCTTTATTTGTTTTTCTTTTTCTACTTCTTTCAGATTCAGGATTATGCTTTTGCTTGTTTCTTAAGATATGCTTATAATGCTATGAACTTTCCTCTCAAGATTGCTTTTGCTATGTCCCATAAATTTAGAGTTACTGTATATTCATTTTCATTTGTTTCCAGGAAATTTTTGATTTCTTCCTTGATCTCGTTGTTAACCCATTTTTATTTAATAACATGCTATTTAGCCTCCAAGTGTTTGAATGTTTTTTGGGTTTTTTTATTGTAGTTGATTTCTAGTTTCATATCATTGTGATCAGAGAATATACTTGATATGACTTCAATCTTAAATTTACTGAGACTTGTTTTGTGTCCTAACGTGGTCTGTCCTAGAGAATATATCGTGGTTACTTGTAAAGAATATATATTCTTCTGTTTTGGGGTGAAAGGTTCTGACAATATCAGTTAAATCCAGTTTATCTAGTGTGTCATTTCAGGCCACTCTGTCTTTGTTAATTTTCTGTCTGGAGGATCTATCCATTGAAGTTAGTGGGGTATTAAAATCCCCGACTGTCATAGTATTGCTGTCGATCTTGCCCTTATGTCTGTCAGAATCTGCTTTATATATTTAGCCACATAAGTATGTACAATGGTTACATGTTCTATTGGATTGCTTCTTTTATCATTATGTGACCTTCTTTTTCCCTTTAAAGCTTTAAAGACTATTTTTTCAGAATTAAATATTGCTACCCGACCTTTATTTTATTTCCATGAAATACTATTTTCCATCCCTTCACTTTTCGTCTGTGTCTTTTGTTCCGAGGTGTGTTTCTTTTAGACAGCATATGTACGGGTACTGTTTTCTTACCCATGCAGCTACCCTATATCTTTTGATTGGAGCATTTAATCCATTTACATTTAAAGTTGTTATTGATATACACTAACTTATTGCTATTTTATTCTTTAATTCTATAATCCTCTTGATTTCTCTTTTTTCTTTGCTCTTTTTACAGCAGGCCCCTTAACATTTTTTGCAGTACTGGTTTGCTTGTAATAGATTTCTTGAGTTTTTTTTTTTTTGTCTGGGAAGCTTTTTATTTCTCTTTCAATTTTAAACAATAGCCTTGCTGGATAAAGTAGTGGTGGCTGTAGGATCTTGTTCTGCTTCACTCTGAATATTTTTTGCCAATTTGTTCTGGTCTGAAGTGTTTCTCTTGAGAAGTGGGATGTCACCCTTATGGGGGCTCCCCTGTAGGCAATTAACTGCTTTTCTCTTGCAGCGTTTAGTATTCTTTCTTTGTTTCTTAACTTTGGCATTTTAATTATGTGTCTTGGTGTAGGTTTCCTTGGGTTCCTCTTTAATGGGACTCTGTGCTTTTTGAACTTGTGAGACTTTTTCCTTCATCAGTTTAGGGAAATTTTTAGCTATGATTTCTTCAAACAGGTTTTCTGTCCCTTGTTCATTCTTTTCTCCATCAGGAATCTCTGTGGTGCAGATGTTGTTTTCTCTTCATGTTGTCACAGAAGTCTTTTAGCATTTCCTCAGTCTTTTTGCGCCTTTTTCATTTTGCTGCTCTGCTTCTGTGCTTATGTTTATCTTGTCTTCTAAATCTCTGATTTAATCATCTCATTCATCCAGCTTGCTGTTAATTCCTTCCAGTGCAGTCTTCATTTCTGATACTGTATTTTCCATTTCTGACTGGTTCTTTTTTATGATTTCAGTGACCTTTTTGATGCTTACTTTCTCTTTATTTAGGTGCTAATTATAACCACCCATATTTTCTCTATGATTCTTGAGTGTCCTAAAAATTACTATTTTAAACTCTGCATCTTGTAGTTTGGTTCTTTCATTTTATTTAGTTCTCTTTCTGGGGATTTCTCTTGTTGATTCATTTGGTTTGCCTTTCTTTGTCTGCCCATTTTGTTTGTGTATTAAGTAGCACTGTCTGACTTTGAAATTTTTGTGGTGTCTATGAGGAAGATATGCTCAGTGTTACTGTCCTCCAGGCCATTTCTTTTCCTTCCTCTGGGAATGCTTCTTGAGGGTAGTATTATCCTTTTTTTTGTATGTGAGTATTGAATGCAGTTGGCCTTTGTGGGTATGGTTATTCCTTCAGGCTGGATTGCTCTAAGGGTCAACCTTGATCATGTGTATTAGACACTGTGCAGTGTCTGTCCTGTTCTGTATATTTATTCTCCACAGTGTCTGGTCTACTAGACTTCCCCTTTGGGTGTGCTGCTTGTATAGCTACTGAGTCATGGGTTGGTGCTGTCTGCCACCCACTACCAGTTGTTTTGGTTCTAAATCTTCTAGGGTTGGAATCAGCCATTGTTTATAACCTGCTTTAGGATACCTGTCTGCAGCTGCTGCTTTTTTTGCTTTTTGCATTTTCTGTGCCTGGGCAGTGTAGGAGGTACCAACCTGTGTATAAGAACCAGGTTTCTACTGTTTAGAGATGACAGCAGCTTTGTAAAAGCCCCAAGCTTTGTAAGATTTGCCTTCACTTTTTAGCTGCTCCACCTCCTCTTGTGGACAGAGTCTCCTGTCAAAAGATGGTAGTGTGGCCTTAGACTGGCCTCACCCAACCAACCCTTCTACAGGTTGCAAGCTTGTTGGGTTAGGGCAGCTGCAGTTGGGAATACAACATTAGTGTAACTCCCTACTTCAGGGATCTCTTGGTCAGTAGCTCTGTATGGGGAATGTGGCCCCTACTCTAGAACCTAATCCCTTAGCCACTGCCAGATACTCAAATTTTATTTCTTTCCAACAAGGTAAGCAGCAGTTTCAGATTGAGTGGAGCCGAAAGTTCCCTCTGCACAAGTTCTTACAGCTGGTGATACCCTGCTTTCAGGGAGGAAGACTGAGAGTCCTTTCCTGGGGCTGACTGTGCCGTCCAAGAAAGTGGCTAAGCCCCTTGACCAGACCCAACAATATGCTCACAGTGACCCACAGTTTAAATGTCCATGCTTCAAGCATTTCTCCCCCTGTGGAATCTAGCTTAGCAGGGCAGGATATCCAGCACGTAGGCTGGCTGACTGTGAAACTCCACCCTGTCCAGTGCAAATGAGCCTTTTTGCCTGTGCTGATCATAGAGAGTAGAACACACCTCAGCTGTGAGGAGCTCTTCCTTAGAGTACCACTCTAGCAAAGGTGTGAGTAGCTCTTCCTTAGAATACCGCTCTATTAAAGGTTGTTAGGTCCTGCACTGATGCTTTCCACAGCTGGCCACTGGATATGCCAGCCCTGGGCCTCCCTGGCAGGAACCTGGTACAGACCAGAGGGAGACACTGTCTGTGACTGGCCCTCAGCAACTTTCTTTGAGCTACAACCAATCCAGAGTTTGTGGCTGCCTCTGCTGGGCCCAGGCGCTCATGGAAATACGAAGTTGTATGCCTAGGTTGGCTTTTATTCACACTGGGCCTAGGGAAAGGTCTGCTTCAAAGGCCAAGGTTCCCTGAGTTCCTCCTCCTGCAGCCTCTGTCTGCTGGCTGCTTTTTAAGCTGACCACTGAGAAAACCTCTGGTAGAGTATAGAGCCTCTATTTATTCATGGATTAGGAAGGGTGGTGGGTGTGACTCCACCCATTTAGCCCCAGGCGTCAGTTCATACTTTTTTTCACAGATCTCAGTAGGGAGTGGCTCAAGGAATCTGGTTGGTGTGGCCTCTGAGACCCAGACATGCGGTCTGTTCACATCCTGAACAGTTTCTAATGAGTGTCATGTAAGGTGGAAGCACCAGTCTTAGACTCAGGGGTTTGAGGGTTGGAGCTCCAGCCTGAACACCAGAAAACTGAGTACTGCCATGCTCCTTGCCTCCTGGCTTCTCAGCATGACTCTGTTGCCATGACTGGGGCAGGAGAGACTTCTGAGGGCAGAGTAGTTGTTTCTCCCCAGGCTGATGCTGCTCAGAGGGGATTTCTCCACCTAGGAAAGATGGCAAATGCAGTATTGGAGAATAGCTCAGTACAGGGGTTCTGGTGGCTGTCTCCCTCAGCCTCCAACTTTATACTCTCCTCATGTGACTTCAGTCCTCTCAGCCCTCCCTCTACTGAAGCTCCGGGTAAGTGGCTGTGAATGAGATTTTCTGTGCTGGCCCTTTAAGATAAAGCCTGCGTCTCCCAGAGCTCCATCTCTTTCTTACAGAAACCCTGGCTCTTTTCACCGCCAAATGTGGTGTGAGTGCCTCTTCTAGGCTCTGGGGCTCCGGGCCTGGGACTGAGGATCCACACCTCTAAGGGCAACCCTCTGTGCAGTGAGAGTCCCCCCAGACCCTCCACCCTACTCACTCCTGGGAGCAGGGAGCCCTTTCCGCGTCTCCACCCTTCCTACCAGTCTCGCTATAGCTTCTGCGATCCTTGGTTCTGTGACTTCTTCGTTTAGTACAACAGTTGGCTTTTCAAGATGATTGTTATTAAATTAAGTTGTAATATGTTTTGGTCCTGGGAGTTTGCAGTTGGAACGTCCATTCACCTACTCTACTCCTTGGCAGTGTTGGAATTTCTTACTTATTTTTGTTATTACTAGGCTCCACTGTCACTCCATGGTGCTCTCTCTTTCATACTGGCAGGGAAAGCCCTTCTCAGTGTTACTTTGTTACATCTCATCTTCTTTTTAAAAATACTCTGTTTGTATGTTTATGGTTTCCATTAAATTGTGGAGTCCAGAAAGGTAGCGAACAAGTTTTGCCAATCTTCATGTCTCTGATCTGCTTGCTTATAGAGGGTACTCAGTGAATGCTTGTGGAATTCAATAGCATTTAAAAACTTGAAAATAATTTATTGTGGAAAGTAGACTACCATCCAGCTTCAAGTCTATTTATAAAACTTTTAAATCATAGACACTGTAAAAGTCATCATAGCTTTATTACTAGGTTTCTATTAGTGATACTTTACTCCAAATAATCCCTTAAACCAGTAGTTCTCAAACTTTTTGAAGTCGGGCACATATAAAATCCTACAAATAATTGTAGATGCACCATATACAAGTTTCTGAGAGATATGTTATAATAATTAAGTCAAATGTTAAAGAAAAAAATATAAAGTCCAAGTGTGCTTTTATGGTAATTAAATAAAATAAATACGACAAAGTTAAATTTATTCTGACATTAAAAAACATTTTTATGTTACATTTTTTGAATTATGCTTTTTAGAATTTGTAAAATAGGGTGGTTAAAATATAAAAAAACAACAATAAGTTATCTTTACACACACACACACACATTCTTAGTAAGATTTAGTAAATTTGGCAGGTTTCGGCACAAATGTGTTAAGTTTTTTCATTCTTGTGTTTATGAGAAACATGAGCCTGATGTGTCCTATCAATTTCTGCAATGTTTGGGCATATATTTGAAAAGCAAACTCTCATTTCCTCATCAATACATTGAAGAATTCCTCTCTTTTTACTTTTAATTGTGTTGAGTGCAGAAAACCCCCATCATACATATCATCTTAACTTTACACCAAACAAAGGATAGAAGAAACTTGCCTCCAGTCTTTCCGGGGAACATGGGGGGTAGTGTAAACAATCCAGCACCACAGCTTAACAGCCTTTTGCAACCTTATCAGGCAAGTGAGGTGGGGTGTTGGGCAGACTGTCAGCTTCCAACCAATTCTCTACACCTCTGTCCCCCAAAAATCTAAACTCCAACAACCCTGTTGGTTTTTTTGTCCCAACAGGCACATATTTCTCTGGAATATCATAGGGCGAACCTGGAAATCTTCTGGGATAAACCAGTGCACCCTGGTGCACACTTTGAGAACCACTGCCCTAAACATTCTGAAAATTTGAGGGGCAAGGGGAGACGAGTGAAGGTGGCAAAAATACTGTCCTATGGAGCCAATTCTTTTTTTTTTTTTTTTACTATTTTTCCCCTAGGGGGAAATAAAGCACTTTTTTAGATGGACTCTTCTATGTTTGCATTAAATGTCCTTGACTGTTTAGTGTCCATGGCTCTTTTTGCTCACACTGACAGTTTGTTGTTTTGTTTTTTTTTAACAAGGACAGAGAGAGTCAGAGAGAGGGATAGATAGGGACAGACAGACAGGAACAGAGACAGACATCAATCATCAGTTTTCCATTGCCATCGCAACACCTTAGTTGTTCATTGATTGCTTTCTCACACGTGCCTTGACCGCAGGCCTTCAGCAGACCGAGCAACCCTTGCTGGAGCCAGCGACCTTGGGTCCAAGCTGGCGAGCTTTTTTTTTATTTTTGCTCAAGCCAGATGAACCCATGCTCAAGCTGGCGACCTTGGGGTCTCGAACCTGGGTCTTACACATCCCAGTCCGACGCTCTATCCACTGCGCCACCGCCTAGTCAGGCCACACTGACAGTTTTTCCTGAGCATTTCTGGCCTTGTCTTTTGCCTCCATAACTGTCCCATGTGCCTCTCTTGAGAATCAGACTTCCATCTCTCATTTCCTATTGGACAAGTTTCTGCCCTTCCTAAAAAGACAGCTCAGACTCAGCCTGTTCTAAGCAGAAGTCAATACACTGGGGAACAGTTTTATTTTTCATTTTCTGTTCCATGAAGTTTTAGAATTTTTTCTATATATTTCTGCACTGCTGACTCCAAATCTGAAATCTGGTTTTTGCTGCATGCTCTTGCTTTTAGGCAATTTTAATTTCTTTTTGTTACAGTTAATAACATGCATTGGTTTTTAAATTGGAGTTAAAGGGCAATGACTCCTGGATTGAGCATAACCTCAAGGCAATTCATGTTTTACAAACATCACTTTTACATAATTGTAGTTGTTTTTAAATGTAAAAAATTATTATGTGATAAAAACACCCTCTTATTTTATTTTAAGATTGAATCATGGCTTCTTCGAGTAGGCGTAAATGTAAGAATAGTCCTGACACCTTCTGCTATATATCTGGCTGTTACACACTTCAACGTCAAAGGCGCAATATTTCATCATTTGTGACATGTGCATATATTGCCTATTTTCAAGTTCCCCTTGGCAATCAGGACAAGAATTGGGCTCATAATGTGTGTCATAATTGTGAGGAAATGCTTCGTGACTGGACAAAAGGAAAATGCAAAGGAATGCCTTTTGGTATTACCTTGGTTTGGCATGAACCTAAGGACCCACAGCAGTGACTGTTATTTCTGTCTGATCCATGCAAAGGGCATTGGAAAGAAAAGACGGCATATGATCACAGATCCTAATATTCCTTCAGCAATATGACCTATCCCACACTCTGAGACACTCCCGGAAAGTTGTCAATGGTTTTATTCTAAGGACAAAGAAAGTGAACATGGTGATCAAGTGTATTTTTATAAGATTTATGAGGAAATGGTTGTACAGTCTGAAGGGTCTTCTTTTGATGCCAAGCAGTCATTAACCCTTCAGCAGTTTAACCAACCCAAGTTGAATGAACTTAGTAAGAGATTTGAGCCTATCAAAGAAAGCAGCTGAGTTCTTAGCCTCCAGTCTTCAAGAAAAGAATGCATTTCTCCGGTCAGCTAAAGTATCCCATTTCAGGAAGCGAACAAATTTTTGTGGACTTTTTTTCCAAAGACAAACACTTTGTTTACTCTCATGATATCAGTAGTCTTCTCAGCCAGCTAGGTATTAAACTACTTACAGTCCAACAGAGGCGGCTATTTCTTGACAGCTCTAAACGGAGTCTGAAATGTGTTCTCCTGCACAACGGTAATGTTTATGCAGCGGTGCCAATTGGTTATTCAGTTTTTCTGTGAGAAGATTATAATGACATAAAAATTGTCCTCGACTTTCTGAAGTATGAGGAGCATAACTGGATCGTTTGTGTGGATCTTAAAACGGTAAATTTCCTGCTAGGACAACAGAGGTTTCACGAAGTATCCTTGCTTTCTGTGTTTGTGGGACAGCCGAGTTCGGGAGAAACACTGGACACAGAAGTGGCTGAAATGTGAAGCTCTGGAAGTAGGAATGCAAAATATTGTGAATGAACCTGTTAATCAAGACAGGATCATTTTTCTCCCACTTCACATCAAACTTGGCTTAATGAAGCAGTTTGTTCAGGCTTTAATTTTTTTTTTTCCTTACAGGGACAGAGAGAGAATCAGAGAGAGGGATAGATAGGGACAGACAGACAGGAGCGGAGAGAGGCGAGAAGCATCAATCACTAGTTTTTCGTTGCCATCGCGACACCATAGTTGTTCATTGGTTGCTTTCTCACACGTGCCTTGACTGCGGGCCTTCAGCAGACTGAGCAACCCCTTGCTGGAGCCAGCGACCTTGGGTCCAAGCTGGTGAGCTTTTGCTCAAGCCGGGTGGGACTGCGCTCAAGCTGGCGACCTCGGAGTCTCGAACCTGGGTCTTCCGCATCCCAGTCCAACACTCTATCCACTGCGCCACTGCCTGGTCAGGCTTGTTCTGGCTTTGAATAGAGAAAGTGAATGCTTTCAACATATTATTTCTGCTTTTCCTGCCTTGTCTTTTGAGAAGATAAAAGCAGGTGTATTCGATGGACCTCAAATTCGAACCCTCATACGTGATGAAGAATTTGCCAGGAAGATGAATAAGGAGGAGAAAGCAGCATGGCAGTCTTTTGTGGCAGTTACAAAGAACTTCCTTGGCAACAAAAAAGCAGAAAACTATGAACTTCTGGTTTAAAGGATGCTGTTGGCTTTCCGCGACATTGAATATAACATGAGCGTTAAGATTCACTTCCTGAACAGTCACCTTGATAAGTTTCCCAAAAATCTTGGAGCTGTTAGTGATGAGCATATTACTGCTGGAGCATCAAACGGGATTGTCCTCAATAAGTACACAAATGCAAGAGCTACAACCACAAATTTTTGCCTGAATAGAATTTAAATAAGTTTTGCACAAAAAATGTATGATTAAAATAAGTGTTTTAATCTGTTCTGTTTTGAAATTGTAGACAAATTCTGATGCAATCATATCTTTTAGTGTATTAGTGTTTTTACTGCATTATTTAAATTATTATATTTTCACAAAGATGATGCTCAAGAAGACATTCTACTTCATTATGTTAAACTAAACCTTGGAAATTTTACAATAAGATGAAAACCTAAAATCTTGAATTGCAAAAAAACTGTAGGTTACATAGAAAACCTAATGTCAGATTTGAGATCAGCACACTCGAATTAGGTAAGAACAAGTGTTTTTGTGGATGTACCAAAAATTTTGTTCCCCAGTGTTATGTTTCTTATCATGTTTGTTAACATCCTGTGTTTCTCTCTCAACAAAGGTCACTGTTGTCCCCTGCATTTTTGAGGCCAAAATTCTGGAAATCTACTTTGACTCCTGGCTCCTTTAAATCTTGAGGATTCTAGCTTTTTAACTATATGTCAGATATATCCACTTTTATTCCTTGTCCACTGCTATAATCCTGTTTAAGGCCACCATTATTTCTCTTCTTTCAGGTCCCTTTTAACCATTTTCTAGGTGGCAGTGAGAGTGATGTTTCTCAAACACACTGATGTCTGTTCACTATACAAAAGCTTTTAAGTACTCAATTATTCTTAGGGATAAAAATCCTGTAGGTGTTTTAACATGGTTTACAAGGTCATTGTCACCACAACCATTATTTTCAACTTATTTTTCTTAAATATGCCTTATTTCCTAGCCTTTCTAACTGTTCTTTCAATCAAGATTATTTTCTCTCACCTCTCCTAATCTGGTTAATGCTTAGTTATTTTTCAGCTGTTCACTTAAATATTATTTGCTTCAGGGATCTTGCCTGTCATCCCAATTTCATTTTGCCATAACATTTGTCATGGTACTTATAGTGGGTTGTAATTGTTTGACCCTCCTGTGGGACTGTAAGTTCCATGAGGGCTAAGACTACCTGTGTCTTGTCAGCCGTGTAACATAGCAGCCATGAAATAATGCCCAACATGGATCTTGGAACATGGCACAAAGTTAGTACTTTTGTTGACTTTTTTAGCATTTTACTACTTTTTTTTAATGTTTTTGTTTTTTGTGACAGAGACAGAAGGAGAGACAGAGAGCGACAGATAGGGGCAGACAGACAGGAAGGGATAGAGATGAGAAGCATCAGTTCTTCATTGCGGCTCCTTAATTATTCATTGATTGCTTTCTCATGTGCATTGGCAGTGGGAAGAGGGGAGTTAGGATGGCTACAGCAGAACGAGTGACCCCTTGCTCAAGCCAGCGACCTTGGGCTTCAAGCTAGTGACTATGGGGTCGTATTTATGATTTCACGCTCAAGCCAGCGATCCTACGCTCAAGCCAGTGACTTCAGGGTTTCAAACTTGGGTTCTCTGTGTCCCAGTACAATGCTCTATCCACTGTATCACTGCCTGGTCAGGCTAATTATTATTGTTTATCTTTTTTAAAATTCATTTTCTAGAAAAAGTTTACGTTCTGATTAGTGGATGAAAATCTATAGTAGAACATGAAATCAAAAGAGTTTTTCTTTATTAAAAAAATTTAAATTACAGTTGAAATTCAATATTATATTAGTTTCAAGTGAACAAAATAGTGGTTAAACAGTTATACAATTTATAGAACGATTCCTCAATAAATCTATATCTACCTTACACCATACACAGTTTTTAGAATATTAATGACTAGATTCCCTGTGCTGTATTTTACATCTCTGTGACTATTTTGTAACTACCAATTTGTACCTCTTAATCCCTTTACCTTTTTGATTCAATTCCCCTTCCCATTTGGCAACCATCAGTTTCAGTTTTCTTTTACTTTAAAAATGATAGCTAATAAGAAAGTCTTTATAGGATTAATTTTAAAGCAATTACTTCATCTCAGTCCCACATGCTTTATGCACCTGACCAAAATTGATATTGAGAATTATTGTTTCAAGATAATTGCTTTTCAGTTTTTTCAATATGTACTTTATTTTCTGAAGCATAAAAATAGAATGCATATGTTAGTTGATAGATTGGATTCTGGAATAAGACTTAACTCAGTCCAAATCCTGAGCATACTTGTTAATGATTTTTTTTATTGTGGTCATGATCTGCAGCTTTTCTGACCCTTAGTTTCCACCCATGTAAACTGGGTAGGGAGTATCCCTTGCTCATGAGGATGGTGTGAGGATTTTAAAAATATAATAAGTGAGAAGCACTTAATGCAGTGTTAGATACATACAAAGAACTTGTTATCTGTGACATTTCTAATTTTAAAATGATTTCAGTATCTCAGTTGAAAGAAAAAAGTATTGAAGGTTATAAAACTATCAGCTAGGAAATCCAATTTATCAAAAAAAAACAATCCCTTGAGTTTTTAATTCACTAAAATATAAATGAACTTTTCATCATGAGTTATATTTTTGTCAGTCTTCCTCAAAATACCAATTTCCAACTTAGAATGCAGGACAGCATATTTTCTGAATAAGTTTCCTCCAAGGGCGTATTTTGAATATAGCCGTTACATTTCCAGTTAAAACTGAGAAAATGAAATGTCGGAAAATGAATTTCCTTTTTTTTACAAAGGTTGCTTTTATCTTTTTCAGTAGTTTTAAATTAAGGACATACTAAGATTAGCATAGCTAAATAAAACATTGTTTCTTTGTAGAAAATATGAGTGCACATGCTAAACAGTGGAGTGTGTGTGTGTGTGTCGATATTTATTATCCCAAATTTTCTACTTATATGTTTATTTTTCTTTGTTGGTGGAATTTTAAAGGATTCTTTTCTTTATTGTAACTAACTTCACCCAAATCTGTGATATTTGCAAACTTCTCATCAGTGGGTAGTCAGGCTCCCATCCATTGTTTGTTTGTTTCACTTTGTCCCACACCAGTGTAGTCAGGGGATGGGACTTTAGGGTAAGACTTGTCTTCTGTATGCCTTCCATTGAAGAGATCATAAATATTAAATGTCCTTTTAGTCATGTTTACTTTTCATTTTATGATTTTTATTAACCACAAAGAAAGTAAATGCAGTGCTCAATCTTTCCTTGAAATGTACTCTGAATATAATATAAATGTAATCTATATTAATGTAGTGCAAATATAATGTTATAAATTTTTTAAAAATGGAAACCAGCCTAGGTCTGTATTAACGAGACCCCTTGACATTCACTGTTTTTTTCCCCAGAGCTGACTTTTTTGAAGATGAGGCTATTGAACAGGTTTTGAAGTATAATCCTTGGTGGACTGTTACATATTCAAAAATGATGGCCTCTGTGGGAGAGATTCAGGAGCAAGAAAATCATGCTACATTAGGTAAGAAACTTATAAATAGGTTTGTTTGTTTATCCTCATAGACTGAAAATACTATTTTGGTTTGCAAATTTTGGCAATGGAGCCTTCAACATGGGCTGAAAAATGCCACTCAATAATTAGACTTATTTGTCTAAATTTTTCTGAAGTATGTTTTACTTTTGAATCGTTGGGGTCCTTTTTAAAAATTTTACTTTTTTAGTAAATTTAGGTGTATTAATACATAGGACATTTATAGTTATTTGAGGAATCTTCTTGAGAGAGTTGAACATGCCTTTGTGGGAATGGCATTTGAGTGTTAGAAATGGTGAGAAAAGACTTCGATTTTATTCCTTGTGTCTGTTGAATGAATTTGATGTGTTCCTTACCAGTTTTTTTCACAAATTGTTTCATGTAGAAATGAAAATAGATAGCCTCATACCTGTACTTCACAGAGAGCAGGTGGACCAATTTTTACCAATGAAAGTTGGACTGGATGGGTGAGGGGTTATAAGCCACTGGAGATGCCTGTGCCATATTTACCATTAAGCTAAATGTTATCCACAAAGAGTCCTTTTTGAGATGGTCATTTTATTACTACCTTCACTAAGTAGGAAAGTTCTGTGTTAAGTCTGTAAATTGGAATTAGAACAGTTTCAGATAGATCAGGAGTAGAAGGTCCATGTTTTTTGTCATACAGATTTGTCTTTTATTTATATATTAAAAATAAAATTTTAGTGTTTAAATAAAAATACACACACACGCACAAAATCGAATATAGAATCTCCCCACTCCAAATTTCTTTTCCTGAAAGTAATCACTGTTAATAATTGTAGGTTTATTTTTTTTTACAAGGGCAGAGAGAGAGTCAGAGAGAGGGATAGACAGGGACAGACAGACAGGAATGGAGAGAGGTGAGAAGCATCAATCATTAGTTTTTCATTGCTGTTGTGACACCATAGTTGTTCATTGATTGCTTTCTCACACGTGCCTCGACTGCGGGCCTTCAGCAGACCAAGTGACCCCTTGCTGGAGTCAGCTACCTTGGGTTCAAGCTGGTGAGCTTTTACTCAAGCGAGATGGGCCCGCACTCAATCTGGCGACCTCCGGGTCTCGAACCTGGGTCTTCCGCATCCCAGTCTGATGCTCTGTCCACTGTGCCACCACCTGGTCAGGCTATTGCAGGTTATTTTTAATGTATATAACCACATCTAAATATTTCCTTTAAGAAATTTATATGCATAGAATCATATACATTCCCTTTTTACCTTACGTTCCTCAAATTTGTGGTATATATTGTATATCTCATATTAGCATTTACAAGTGCTACCTGATACTTTTAATGTGTGTCTAACATTTTATTGTATATTTGTATCATGATTGGTAGACATTTGGGTTGTTTACTACTAATGGAAATTTGTATTGTTTACAGTGTTCTGGAGTTGCCTCCTTTGATCGCTAAATCAGAAGTAGCTACAGTGTCTCTATTGCATAACAATATTTTGCTTTTCATAATAATGCAGTAGCTTATTATTTGGTTTGTACCTAGTGTCTAGCATAGTGCCTGTTACATAATAGGTAATAAATATGTATAGAATAAAGAAATATTGGAATAAATACTTTTGTAGTTAGGCTCTGTTAAAAGTTCAGATGATTTCTACCAAATTGAAAAATTGCTATTGTAATCTTTTAGAATTGACTCAACTGTACAACAAAAACTCATTTATAAATAATGATACTTGTTACATTGTTCTTAACAAATTCTTGTTTTTATATTTGAGTTTAAACACCTTCCACGTTATATAGACAAATTTTCAGGTATTGGATTGCTAAGACAGTATAGATAGTAACAGTATACTATGCCATGTAGATTTTCTCATAAAGTTTGCTCAAATTTACATTATCAAGGCTACCTACCTACTGGTCAGAATCAGCCTCCCTAGTTGTAGTGCAGAGTTTTGATGAGGTGGTGACATGGAAGGAAAGTGGTGTTTGCATAGTAAGTTTTCTGTCCACAAGGTCAGCTAGTTGCCCTAAAAATCAAGAGAAGGCATACTTTGATTTAAATTCTAACTTGCTCTACTTCGATCAGTAGTGTTCTAGGTCCTCTTTTCTGTGTCGTCTGTGTTATAAATTAGTTTTCTATGTATAATTTTAACAGATTAAGCCAGAGTTTTCCTTTAACCACTGGCCCTCCTGACCTTTCATCTTCATCTGACCCATGTCATACATCCAGCCTGGTGCTCCAAGAAGTCATAATTTGCTAAGCTCATGTGATGATTCATTCTCAAAGTCGCCTTTAAAATAGCAAAAGTTTGTGCCCTGGCTGGATAGCTCAGTTGGTTAGAGCGTGATCTTGAGGCACAGAGACTGCTGGTTTGATCTCTGGTCAGGGCACATTACAGGAACAGCTTGATGTTTCTGTCTCTCTCCCCCACCCCCTTTTTTCCCTTTTCACTGAAATCAATGATAAAAAGAAATAATAATAAAATAAGGTAAAATAGCAAAAGCTAGAAGAACTTGAGTTCTGTGTTATACAGAAAGTACCTCCTCTTCCAGATGTGTCAAATATAGGGTTAAGGATAGAGTATAAGGTAAATATTGGCCTCTGGGGTTAAGGCCTTGGCCCACCACAGGCTAGCTGTGTGATCTTGCTGTGGAAATCCTATGTCTACCTCATAGAGTTGTCATGAGGATTAAGTAAGATGATGTATAATATACTAAAGTCCTTAGCATATTATAGTTGTTAGAAATTATTATCATATAAGAAAAGCAGTAGCAGAAGAGCCAGGAATCGAAAGGTTTCTCTGTGAAATTATGATTTTTGTAGTTACAAAGCGTTAAGTGGGAGTTCTTTGTTAATAAAATTCTTATTTTAACCTGTTTTTCCATGTTCAAATATTTGAGGTATCCAAATTGGGGGAATAAATTGAAGTATGCTAATCTTGAATAAAATATGAGAGAAAAGAGCCTGACCAGGCGGTGACGCAGTGGATAGAGCGTCAGACTGGGATGCGGAGGACCCAGGTTCAAGACCCCGAGCTCGCCAGCTTGGACCCAAGGTAGCTGGCTCGAGCAAAGGCTTACTCGGTCTGCTGAAGGCCCACGGTCAAGGCACATATGAGAAAGCAATCAATGAACAACTAAAGTGTCACAACAAAAAACTGATGATTGATGCTTCTCATCTCTCTCCATTCCTGTCAGTCCTTGTCTATCCCTCTCTCTGACTCTCTCTCTCTCTGTCCCTGTAAGTAAACATATATATATATATATAATATGAGATAAAAGAAATAAACCAAAAAATAAGCCTTCAGTTTTTGTGTGTGTGTGTGTGTGTGTGTGACAGAGACTGAGAGAGGGACAGATAGGGACAGACAGGAGGAAGGGAGAGAGATGAGAAGCATCAATTCTTTGTTGTGGCATCTTAGTTTTTCATTGATTGCTTTCTCATTGATTGCTTTCTCATATGTGCCTTGACCGGTGGGCTGCAGCAGACTGAGTGACCCCTCGCTTAAGCCAGCAACTTTGGGCTCAAGCTGGTGAGCCTTACTCAAACCAGATGAGCCTGCACTCAAGCTGGCAACCTTGGGGCTTTGAACCTGGTTACTCTGCATTCCAGTCCGGCGCTCCATCCACTGTGCCACCGCCTGGTCAGTCTAAACCTTCAGGTTCTTGAGCGTACTGCTGCTCTAGTTTTCCGTCTTCTCTTTCCCTCCAGGACTGCTTCTCTGTCACTGCAGTTGAGTGTTACCTCTTTTATGCTCCCTTATCAGATGTTGCCAGGCAGATATAACAGTGCAAGTGGGAGGGGACCTTTGACTCATCCTCATCATAAAATACAGTGGTACCTTGAGATATGAGTTTAATTCATTCTGTAACCAAACTCGTAAGTCAGTCAACTCATATATCAAATTTCTCCCATTCAGAATAACTGAAATACATTTAATCCATTCCAGCCCTGTAAAACATCTCCAAACCATCCTAAATTATGAAAAACGACGTTTTTAATTAAGAAACACACATGTATACTTTACCAATGCATAACAAAATATATGAAATAAAAGAAAAAAGTGTTATTTAGTACTGTATTCTTACCTTGGAATCAGATGAATGCGGCTAACGGAGGTGAATGGCGGAGGAGGAGAGAGGGAGGAACGGATGCAGGCACTGTAGACACGTAAACTAAAACTGCACTTTCTTTACTTAAAATGAAACCACAAGAACTTAATTGTAAAAAAATGCAATTTCTTAACTTTAAACTTAACCTAAGCTTAACATTACGAATTTTTCATTTATTTAATCATCACCTGTTTGTGCCTTTTTGGCTGCACTTTCGGCACTTTCACTTGCAGGACTTTTGAATAAAAATCAATCCAAAGAGGTTTGCCTTTGTCTGCCTTTTAAAATGTTACAGAAATGCAACAAACAAGTGTCATTAAAAAGTGCTGAAGCATGACCAGTTGAAACGTTTTCTGAGTGTTTCTTTTCAATGAAACTTGAAAGCTTCTCCCACATTGCCAGCATGTCTTTAATTTTACTTGTAGTATCACTTCCTCCAACTCTACCTCCTCCTCACTACTAATCTCTTGCAGAAGCTCCGTATGTTGCATCATCTGTAGCTCCTCAGTTTAGAGTCCTCCTCATGTTCCTCTACACGAGCTCGTTTACGTCACCCTCATCTACCTCCAGACCCACTGACTTTCCGAGGGACACAATCTCCTCCAACACTTCTTCCTCGGTCTCTGTCTCTTGTTTGAATCCTTCAAAGTCCCTGTCCGCAACAACATCAGGCCATAACTTTTTCCATGCCAAGTTCAAGGTTCTTCTTGTAACCTCTTGCCATGCCAAGTCTATAATATGCAAACATATCACAATGTTGCATTGATCTTTCCAAAACTCTCCAAGGGTTAGAATTGTATTCTTAGTCACCTCAAAGCAGCAGCGGAACAGGTGCTTTGTGTAAAGCTTTTTAAAGTTGGAAATTACCTGCTGATCCATGGGTTGCAAGATTGAAATCGTGTTGGGTGGATTTTCAGAATGATACACTAGAAGTGGCTTTACTTTACAGTTACCGCTAGCATTTGCACACAATGCAAGGGTCAGATGGTCCTTTATGTGTTTATGGCGTGGCAGCTTCTTCTCCTCTGCGGTGATGAAAGTCGTCCGGGGCTTTTTTTCCCAAAACAATCTTGTTTCGTCACAGTTGAACACTTGTTGGGGCATGTAGCCTTCCTTTGCAATAAGCACAGCAAAACGTGCGATGTACTCCTCAGCTGCCTTAATGTCAGCACTTGCAGCTTCACCATGCCTCACCACCAAGTGGATGCCAGATCTCTTCTTGAAATTTTCAAATTTCAAGCCATGACTTGCCTTAAATGTATTCTCTGCTGCCTCTTTTGAGGTTGATGGTTCTTTCTTCTTCAAGTCACCGTAAATAATACATGCCTTTTTACATATTACAGTCTCCATCACTGTATCTCCTGCCAGCTCTTTCTCTTTCACCCATACCAGCAGAAGCTTCTCCATTTCTTCATGGATATTTGTCCTTAATTGGGACAGAATTGTAGTTCCTTTCACTGGATTTGTGCTTTCGATGGCATCCTTTTGTTTAAGGATGGTACAAATTGTAGATGTATTGCGGTCAAACAGCCTTGCCAGTTCAATCACTCGTACTTTAATCACTCATGTTTTTCTATTATTTATTTTTTTACTTCTATTGACATCGTTCTCTTCTTCTTACCACTGTCCTTTTACACTCACTTCCTTAGGCCCCATGATAGCACACAAAAGAAGTTAGTAAAAAATGCAAAAATGGTGCAAGAACGAGTACAGCGCACGAGATTCAACTTGATTCTGTGGGTAACATGTGAGAAAGAATGAGATGCTGGTGTTGTGCTACTGATACTGGACCCGTGTGCCAACTAGCAGCAGCTTCCCGAATCACGACTCGTATCTCAGAATTTCGCTCTAATCTCAAACAAAAATAGAGACGGAGTTGCAGCTCATATCTTAAAATAGTATGTTGGTTTGCTCATATCTCAGGGTACCACTGTATCAAGCTTCACTTATTTTAAATTCCAGATAAGCCTTTGTCTTCATTATGATACTTTTCTTTTTTTTATTTTTATTTAATTAATTGTGTTTACATAGATTCTAGCGTCACCCCGAATGCATCCCCCATACTTTCCTCAACATTTCCCTTGCCCCCTTCCCTACAGCACCCTCCTCCCTTCCCTTTAGGCGTATCCCATCCTATCATCCCCCTTCTCTCAGTCCTCTTTTCCTCTAGTCCCTTTGATCCCTCTGTCTCAATTCCTTTCCTCAGTTCTGATTGTTCCTTGGATTTCTCAAATGAGTGAGGTCATATGATATTTTTTTTCTGTGCCTCGCTTATTTCACTCAACATAATAGTTTCCAGATCCCTCCATATTGTTGCGAAAGGTAATACTTCCTTTTTCATAGCCCCATAGTATTCCATTGTATATATGAATCCAGTTGTCCACAAATGGACGCTTGGCCTGTTTCCAGATCTTGGCTATTGTGAACAATGCTGCCATAAACATGGGGTGCATTTCTTTTTTTCATTTGGTGATATGGTGTCCTTGGGATATAGTTCTATAAGTGGGATGCTGGGTCAAAGGGCAGTTCCATTTCTAATTTTTGAGGAATCTCCATACTGTTTTCCACAGTGGCTGCACCAGTCTGCATTCCCACCAGCAGTGCAGAAGGGTTCCCTTTTCTCCACATCCTCGCCAGCACTTATTCTGTGTTGTTTTGCTGATGAGCGCCATTCTGACTGGTGTGAGGTGATATCTCATTGTGGTTTTAATTTACATTTCTCTAATGATTAGTGATGTTGAACATTTTTTCATCTGTCTATTGGCCATCAGTATGTCCTCTGTGGAGAAGTGTCTATTCATTTCTTTTGCCCATTTTTTGATTGGATCGTTTGTCTTCTTGGTGTGGAGTTTTACAAGTTCTTTATAAATTTTGATTATAAACCCCTTATCAGATAGATGTATTGTGGAATATGTTCTCCCATTGTGCGGTTTGTCTTTATATTCTGTTCATATTGTCTTTAGATATGCAAAAGCTTTTTAGTTTGATAAAGTCCCATTTGTTTATCCTGTTTTTTATTTCATTTGCCTGTGGAGATAAATCAGCAAATATATTGCTGCAATAGATGTCGTTGAGCTTACTGCCTATGTTTTCTTCTAGGATTTTTATGGTTTCATGACTTACATTTAAGTCCTTTATCCATTTTGAGTTTATTTTTGTGAATGGTGTAAGTTTGTGGTCTAGTTTCATTTGTTTGCAGGTAGCTGTCCAGTTTTTCCAACACAATTTGTTAAAGAGACTGTCTTTACTCGACTGTATGCTCTTACCTCCTTTGTCAAATATCAATTGTCCATAAAGGTGTGGGTTTATTTCTGGGTTCTCTGTTCTATGTCATTGATCTATATGCCTGTTCTTATGCCAGTACCAAGCTGTTTTGAGTACAATGGCCTTGTAGTATAACTTGATATCCGGAAGAGTGATACCTCCCATTTTAGTCTTCCTTTTCAAGATTGCTGAGGCTATTCGTGTTCCTTTTTGGTTCCATATAAAATTTTGGATTATGTGTTCTATATCTTTGAAGTATGTCATTGGTACTTTAATTGGTATTGTTTGGGTAATATAGACATTTTAATAGTTTTTTTCTCCTGACCACGAACTAAGCATATTCTTCCACTTGTTTGTGTCTTCCTTGATTTCTTTTATCAATGTTTTATAATTTTCTGAGTACAAGTCTTTAACATCCTTGGTTAAATGTACTCCTAGGTACTTTATTTATTTATTTATTTATTTATTTATTTATTTATTTATTTTTGCAATAGTGAAAGGGATTGTTTCCTTAATTTCTCTTTCTGACATTTCATTGTTCGTATATAAAAGTGCTTCCAATTTCTGTGTATTAATTTTATATCCTGCCACCTTGCTGAATTCGTTTTATTAGGTCCAGTAGTTTTTTGACTGAGACTTTAGGGTTTTCTATATACCATATCATATCATCTGCAAATAATGATAGTTTTACTTCTTTTCCAATTTGGATGCCTTTTATTTCTTCTTCTTGTCTGATTGCTATAGCTAGGACTTCCAGTACTATGTTGAATAAGAGTGGTGAAATAGGGCACCCTTGCCTTGCTCCTGATTTTAGGGGAATTGCTTTTAATTTTTGTCTATTAATTATGATGTTGGCTGTGGGTTTGTGATAGATGGCCTTTATCATGTTGAGATATGTTCCCTATATTCCCACTTTGCTAAGAGTTTTGATCATAAATCGCGGCTGGATTTTATCAAATGCATTTTCTGCATCTATTGGAATTTTCATGTGGTTTTTCCCCTTCCTTTTGTTTTTGTGGTGAATCACATTGATTGATTTACAAATGTTGTATCATCCTTGCCTCCCCAGAATAAGTCCCACTTGATCATGATGTATGATTTATTTCATGTAATGCTGGATATGGTTTGCTAATATTTTGTTGAGGCTTTTAGCTTCTAAATTCATCAGGGATATTGGCCTATAATTTTCTTTATTTGAGTTGTCTTTGCCTGGTTGGGATCAGAATTATGCTCACATCATAAAAGGAACTTGGAAGTGTTTCTTCCTCTTGAATTTTTGAATTAGCTTGAGAAGGATAGGAGTTAGTTCTTTGATTATTCGGTAGGATTCACCAGTGAAGCCATTGGGGCCAGGGTTTTTGTTTTTTGGGAGATTTATGATAATTTTTTCGATCTGTTTTGTTATAATCGGTCTGCTTAGGTTTTACGATTTTTCCAGATTGATTTTTGGAAGATTTTATGTTTCAAGGAATTTGTCCATTTCACCTAGATCGTTTAATTTTTTTGGCATACAATTCTTCATAGTATTTTCTTACAATATTTTGTATTTCTGTTGTGTCGGTTGTTATTTCTCCACTCTCATTTCTAATTTTATTTATTTGAGTCCTGCTTTTCTTGGTAAGTCTCATTAAAGGATCATCGATCTTGTTTACCCTTTTAAGGAACCAGCTCTTGGTTTCATTGCTCCTCTGTATTGTTTCTTTAGACCAGTGGTTCTTAACCTTTTTTGAGGTACCGAGCCAACCAGTTTCATATGCGCGTTCACCGATCTCTTCTTTAGTGATAAATAAAATATGATTTTTTTTCCAAATTCAATACATAGGTATATGTTTTTTTTACTGGTGCACAAAATGAGCCATGCATGAACATCACCTTACTCAAAGAACAAAATCAACAAAGTGCATGAACTCACAACAAATTACGGTATTACTTTATTCTGGCCTCCGCGGCAGAGACTTCTCCGAACCCCTGAGACTGACTCATCGAACCCCTAGGTTTCAATAGAACCCAGGTTAAGAACCACTGCTTTAGACTCTATATCATTTATTTTTGCTCTGATCTTTATTATTTCTTTCCTTATACTACCTCTGAGCCTTACTTGCTGTTCTTTTTCAAGTTCTTTTAGATGAAGGGTTAGGTTGTTTATTTGAACTTTTTTAAGCTTGTTAAGGAATGCCTATAGTGTTATGAACTTACCTCAGCTCTGCTTTTGCGGTGTCCCATAAATTTTGAGTTGTTGTATGTTCATTATCATTCATTTCTAGGAATTTCTTTATTTCTTCTCTGATTTCATTGTTAACCCATTCGTTAATTAATAACATACTATTTAGTTTCCATGTGTTTGAGTATTTTTCAGTTTTTCTGTTGTGATTGATTTCTAGTTTCATGCCATTGTGATTTGAGAAAATGCTTGATATGATTTCAATCTTCTTAAATTTGTTGAGACTGCTTTTGAGTCCTGACATGATCTATACTAGAGAATGTACCATGAGCACTTGAAAAGAATGTATATTCTGCTGCTTTAGGGTGAAAGGTTCTAAAGATACCTATTAAATCGAGTTGGTCTAGTGTGTTAAGTCTGCTGTTTCTTTGTTAATTTTCTTTCTTGAGGATATATCTAGTGATCTTAGTGGGTTATTGAAATCTCCTAGTATTATAGTATTGCTTTTGATCTCACCTTTTATATCTATCAAAGTTTGCTTTATATATTTAGGTGCTCGTGTATTAGGTTCGTAGATATTTATGATGTTTATATCTTCCTGTTGGATTGCTCCCTTTATCATTATGTAGTGACCTCCTTGTTGTTATGACTTGGGGGCGTAGAGAGAGAGATTAGCAGACGAAATTATTGTGAACTAGCAAAGAACCACTGCTCACTCAGGCAAATGGCGCTGAGTTTGCGCTGTGTCTTATTTTTTTTTTTTTCACTTTTTTTTTTTTTATTAACTTTAATGGGGTGACACCAATAAATCAGGGTACATATGTACAATGAAAACATCTCCAGATTATCTTATCATTCAATTGTGCTGCATACCCATTACCCAAAGTCAAATTGTCCTCGGTCACCTTCTATCTGGTTTTCCCTGTACCCCTCTTCTTCTCCCTATTCCACCCTCACTTCCCTCCCCCTATCCAGTGACCACCACACTCTTGTCCATGTCTCATAGTCTCACTTTTATGTCCCACCTATGTATGAAATAATGCTGTTCTAAGATTTTTTTTTTTTTTTCTGAATCACTTATTTCACTCCGTATAATGTTATCAAGGTACATCCATTTCGTTGTAAATGATCCGATGTCATCATTTCCTAGGGCTGAATATTGTTCCATAGTATATATATACCAAAGCTTTTTAATCCATTCGTCTTCTGACGGACACTTGGGCTGTTTCCAGCTCTTCGCTATTGTGAACAATGCTGCCACGAACATGGGGGCGCATTTCTTCTTTTCGAACAGTGTTATGGTGTTCTTAGGGTATATTCCTAAAAGTGGGATAGCGGGGTCAAAAGTCAGTTCGACTTTTAATTTTTTGAGGAATCTCCAAACTGTTTTCCACAGTGTCTGCACCAGTCTGCATTCCCACCAGCAGTGCAGAAGGGTTCCCTTTTCTCCACATCCTCGCCAGCACTTATTCTGTGTTGTTTTGCTGATAAGTGCCATTCTGACTGGTGTGAGGTGATATCTCATTGTGGTTTTAATTTGCATTTCTCTAATGATTAGTGATGTTGAGCATTTTTTCATATGCCTATTGGCCATCTCTATGTCCTCTATGGAGAAATTTCTATTCATTTCTTTTGCCCATTTTTTGATTGGGTTGTTTGTCTTCCTGGTGTTGCGTTTTATAAGTTCTTTATAAATTTTAGTTATTAACCCCTTATCAGATGTGCTGTCGAATATGTTCTCCCATTGTGTGGTTTGTCTTTTTATTCTGTTCCTATTGTCTTTAGCTGTGCAAAAACTTTTTAGTTTGACATAGTCCCATTTGTTTATCTTGCCTTTTATTTCATTTGCCCGTGGAGATAAATCGGAAAATATACTGCTGCTACTGATGTCGGAGAGCTTGCTGCCTATGTTTTCTTCTAAGATGCTTATGGTTTCACGGCTTACAATTAAGTCTTTTATCCATTTTGAGTTTGTTTTTGTGAATGGTGTATGTTGATGGTCTAGTGTCATTTTTTTGCAGGTAGATGTCCAATTTTCCCAACACCATTTGTTAAAGAGGCTGTCTTTACTCCATTGTATGTTCTTTCCTCCTTTGTCAGATATCAGTTGTCCATAAAGCTGTGGGTTTATTTCTGGGTCCTCTGTTCTGTTCCATTGATCTATGTGCCTGTTCTTATGCCAGTACCAGGCTGTCTTGAGGATAATGGCCTTATAGTAAACCTTGATATCTGGAAGAGTGATACCTCCTGCTTTATTTTTTCTTTTTAAGATTGCTGAGGCTATTCGTGTTCTTTTTTGGTTCCATATAAATTTTTGGAATATGTGTTCTATATCTTTGAAGTATGTCATTGGTATTTTAATTGGTATTGCATTGAATTTATAAATTGCTTTGGGTAATATAGACATTTTAATGATGTTTATTCTTCCTAGCCATGAGCACTATATATGCTTCCACTTGTTTGTATCTTCCTTGATTTCTTTTATCAATGTTCTATAATTTTCCGAGTACAAGTCCTTAACCTCCTTGGTTAAATTTACTCCTAGGTACTTTATTTTCTTGGCTGCAATAGTGAAGGGGATTGTTTCCTTAATTTCTTTTGCTGATATTTCATTGTTGGTGTATAGAAATGCCTCTGATTTCTGAGTATTAATTTTATATCCTGCCACCTAGCTGAATTCATTTATAAGGTCCAGTAGTTTTTTGACTGAGACTTTAGGGTTTTCAATATACAATATCATATCATCTGCAAATAGTGACAGTTTTACTTCTTCTTTTCCAATTTGGATGCCTTTTGTTTCTTCTTCTTGTCTGATTGCAGTAGCTAGGACTTCCAGAATTATGTTGAATAAAATTGGTGAATGTGGGCAACCCTGCCTGGTTCCTGATCTTAAGTGGATTGCTTTTAATCTTTGTCCATTTAGTATGATGTTTGCTGTGGGTTTGTCGTAGATGGCCTTTGTCATGTTAAAAAATGTACCCTGTATTCCCACTTTACTGAGAGTTTTGAGCATAAATGGGTGCTGGATTTTATCAAATGCCTTTTCTGCATCTATTCAAATTATCATGTGATTTTTGTCCTTCCTTTTGTTTATGTGATGAATCACATTGATTGATTTGCAAATATTGAACCAGCCTTGCCTCTCCAGAATAAATCCCACTTGATCGTGGTGTATGATTTTTTTCATATATTGCTGGATCCGGATGGCTAATATTTTGTTGAGAATTTTAGTGTCTAAATTCATCAGGGATTTAGGCCTATAATTTTCTTTGTGTTGTCTTTGCCCGGTTTTGGAATCAGAATTATGCTCGCCTTATAAAAGGAGTTTGGAAGTCTTCCTTTCTGTTGAATTTTTTGAAATTGCTTGAGGAGGATAGGAGTTAGTTCTTCTTTGAATTTTTGATAGAATTCACTTGTGAAGCCGTCAGGCCCAGGACTTATCATTTTTGGGAGTTTCTTGATAACTGTTTCAATCTCATTTGTTGTAATTAGTCTGTTTAGGTGTTCTGATTCTTCCAGATTGATTTTTGGATGGTTATATGATTCAAGAAATTTGTCCATTTCACCAATATTGTCTAATTTTTTGGCATATAGTTCTTCATAGTATTTTCTTACAATGCTTTGTATTTCTGTTGTGTCAGTTGTTATTTCTCCACTGTCCTTTCTAATTTTATTTATTTGAGTCCTCTCTCTTTTTTTCTTGGTGAGTCTAGTTAAAGGTTCATCAATCTTGTTTACCTTTTCAAAGAACCAGCTTCTGGTTTCATTGATCCTCTGTATTGTTTCCTTAGCCTCTATGTCATTTATTTCTGCTCTGACCTTTATTATTTCCTTCCTTCTACTTGTCTTGGGTTTTATTTGTTGTTGTTTTTTTAGTTCTTTTAGATGCAGGGTCAAGTTGCTTATTTGAGCTTTTTCTAGCTTCTTATAATATGCCTGTAGTGCAATAAACTTCCCTCTCAGAATTGCTTTTGCTGTATCCCATAAATTTTGAGTTGATGTATGCTCATTATCATTTGTTTCTAGAAACTTTTTTATTTCTTCTTTGATCTAATGGTTAATCTATTCATTATTTAATAACATGCTATTTAGTTTCCAAGTGTTTGAGTATTTTTCAGTTTTTCTTTTGTGGTTAATTTCTAGTCTCATGGTATTGTGATCAGAGAAAATGCTTGATATGATTTCAATCTTCTTAAATTTATTGAGACCATTTTTGTGTCCTAACATGTGGTCTATCCTAGAAAACGTACCATGAGCGCTTGAGAAGAATGTATATTCTACTGCTTTAGGGTGAAAAGTTCTGAAGATATCTATTAAATCAAGTTGATCTAGTGTCTCCTTTAAGTCTGCTGTTTCTTTATTAATTTTCTTTCTTGAGCATCTATCCAGTGTTGTTAGAGGGGTATTGAAATCCCCTACTATGATAGTATTGCTGTTAATCTCGCCCTTTATATCCATCAAAGTCTGCTTTATGTATGTTGGGGCTCCTATATTTGGTGCATAGATATTTATAATAGTTATATCTTCCTGTTGAATTGTTCCCTTTATCATTATGTAGTGTCCTCCTTTATCTCTTACAACAGCCTTTGTTTTAAAGTCCATTTTGTCTGATATATGTATTGCTACCCCTGCTATTTTTTCATTTGCATTTGTATGAAATATTTTTTTCCATCCTTTTACCTTCAGTCTATGAGCATCTTTTGTTTTAAGGTGTGTCTCTTGTAGACAGCATATGTATGGGTCCTGTTTCTTTATCCATGCAGCTACCCTATGTCTTTTGATTGGATCATTTAATCCATTTACATTTAAGGTTATTATTGATATGTAGTTGTTTATTGCCATTTTATTCTTTAAAGTTGTATTTTGTTTTTTTGGTGTTTTTTTTTTGCCATATTCTTTCCTCCCTTTGAACTGTTCACACTAGGCCCCTTAGAATTTCTTGCAGGATTGGTTTGGTTTTAATGAATTCCTTGAGGTTTTCTTTGTCTGGAAAGCTCTTTATTTCTCCTTCAATTTTAAACGTTAGCCTTGCTGGATAGAGTAGTCTTGGTTGTAGGTTCTTGTTCTGCATTACTTTGATTATATCTTGCCATTCCCTTCTGGCCTCAAGTGTTTCTGTTGAGAAGTCCGATGTCATCCTAATGGGGGCTCCTTTGTAGGTGAGAGTCTTTTTTTCTCTAGTAGCTTTTAAAATTTTTTCTTTATCTATTAGCTTTGCTATTTTAACTATGATGTGTCTTGGTGTAGATCTTTTTGGGTTTCTCTTTAATGGAGTTCTGTGTGCTTCTTGAATGTGTCTAATGTTTCCCAGCCTTAATTTAGGGAAGTTTTCTGCTATGATTTGATTGAACACAGTTTCCATTTCCTGTCCTCTTTCCTCTTCTTCAGGCACCCCTATGATGCGAATATTGTTTCTCTTCATGTTGTCTCAGAGCTCCCTTAGAATTTCCTCACATTTTTTGAATCTCTTTTCCTTTTTTTTCTCTGCTTCTGTAAGTATGTTTATTGTGTCCTCTAACTCGCTGATTCAATCCTCAGCGTGATTCATCTTGCTTTTAATTTCTTCCATTTTGGTCTTCAGTTCTGGTACTGTATTTGTCATTTATGTCTGGTTCTTTTTTATTATTTCAATTTCATTTTTTATACTTGTTATCTCTTTATTTAGGTGCTCATAGTGACTATCCATTGTTGCTTTAATTTCTTTGAACATCCTAACTATCATTCTAAAATCTGCTTCTGGTAGTTTGGTTATATCTGGTTCATTCAGGTCCTTCTCTGGGGATTTCTCTTGGTTCATTTGGTTTGCATTCCTCTGCCTACCCATTTTATCTGAGTGTAAGCAAGTTGTGGCCACTGGAGTCCAGTATGTGTTGCCTTGTGTTCTCTAGGTGTGGTCTGTCTGCAGGCTTGCCACCCTCTCTGCCGCTGCCTAGGGCGGTTGGGTGTGGGTGTTGCCAGCGCCGGCTCACTGCAGCTATTGCTGTGATTTCTGCCTCTCCTTTGCGGGAGGGGCTGTCACTCAAGTCACTAGCTTTAGCTCCCAGGGCAGAGGTGAGCACCTTTGCTCAGCTGCGGAACCAGCCTTTTTCTGGAAGGCTTACGCCCAGCCCCCTCAGTCAGAGCCTGCTCGCCACTGTTTCGTGGGTTGGGAAGGGCTTTTGACGTGCTCTCAGCTGTGAGCCTTTGCCGGTCCAGAATTTAGCCCCGCCCTCGAGGCCAGGGTTCTCCTGTGCAGGGGATTATTTGGCTGGGCGTGTTTGCTGGCGTGAGCTCAGCCGCTAGCTTCCGGTCATTCCGGATCCTACCCCGTCCCCACGCTTGGAGCAAGCTCGGGCACGTAGGGTGGTAATCCGCTGTTTCTCCGGCCTGGCAGGGCGAGCAGCGTGAGCTCAGCCGGGAACTTCCCCTGGTCTCAGTGTCTCCCTCACCCCCGCCTTAGGAGCCGGCTCCCGCACACAGATGGCACACTGTGGTTTCTCAGTCTGGACGGGGTTGGCAGCGTGAGCTAAGCCGCGGGCCCCTCGCCCGTCCCTGGTCTTAGCCCCGTGCCCGCGGTCAGGGCCGGCTAGCGCAGGGTCGCAGATCTGATCTCTGTCCGTATTTTTCCTGAGAAGTGGGGTCACAGGCGGCCCACAGCTGCCGGACAGCTTTTGCGTGTCCCCTCCTCCGATGCTAGGCTAGCCTGAGCTCACACCGTTCCGCCCACTCCGACAGGACCGCATTTCAGCGTCCTGTCCCAACCATAGGCTTCAGCGACCTCAGGGGGCTAGAAGTGCCCTAAGTCTCCACACTGTAGGCCTGGGAGCTCCCTCCCTCTAAGCAGCTCTGCTCTAATTGCCGCGGGAGAGCTTGTTTGGCTAGTGTCCTGTCTCCCTTTGCTGGTATTGCTAGTTCCAGGGGAAATATTCGTTTTCGATTAGGGAAGTGACTTAGCCCATGGGTCGGGGTGGCTGTCCCTCAGAGTGTCCTCATGCCTTCAGTCCACTCTCTGTTCCCGCTGCTCTGTTCCTCTCCTCTCTCTCCGTTCCCCGGAGCCCCGGGTGCGTGGTTGTGAGAGAGGCTTTCTGAGCTGTCCCTTTAAAAAGATTTTTGGGTCTGAGAAAAGTCTCTCTTTTTCACAAATAGTATCCTCACTTGCTTCACAGCTCGATACTGTCCAAACGCCTCTTCTAGGCTCTGGGACTGCAGTCTGGGGCTTGGTTCCTGGGACCCAGGTCCCTCCTTCTCCGCCAAACTCTCCTACTGCCACACGGGTCTCTCCAGGCTGCCGTTTGCTCCGGGGAGCTGGGCAGCCCTCTTCGTGTTTTCGCTATTCCTACCAGTCTCAATGTGGCTTCTGCAGTGTTCCTTGGTTGAAGAGTCCACTTAGTTTAGCTCAAAGTTGGTTTATCCAGATGATGGTTCTTAAAATTGAGTTATAATCCACTTTGGTTCTGGGAGTTGGAAGTTGGTACGTCCGCCTACTCCATCGCCATCTTCCCACATCTCTTATTTTTATTTATAAGATTTAAAAAAACTTGTTTATTTGGAAATTGGCATAGTACTAAGCATGACCTTTACTTAAAGATACATGGAATATATTTTGAGTTGTTGTATGTTAGCTTAATAACATGATAGCTTAATAACAATACTATATCAAAAGGCATTAACTGCTATTGTTTCTATGGTTTCCACAATATTCTTTTATCTTAAGGGATAGCCTTGAAAGGAGCAGCAAAATTTTATAAGAATGTTTTACTGAGAAGAGAGTCCAGTAATCGATTTGAATCACATAGACCTGTTTCAGTGACTCGCCTTCGAATTACAAAACAATTCTTTTGGCAAAATATTTTTTGTTGTTGTCGGCTGTGTTCCTATCCAAGGTCATGCAATGGATTTTTCCACTATATTTCCATTTTTTTGTTTATGCTGAATGTTATGAAGCACTATAGCAAACAGTCTTTTTCTGTTTTTTGTTTTGTTTTGATTTGTTGATAGACTATATAAGAGAAAACATAGAATTAATTCTATTATAAAAAGTCCTATAGTGGATTCTAAAACTTTTTTAATATATTTAATAAATAATTTAATTGTGATAAATTATTTATTAACCCCTTTAATTTGTTAGAATTTTTAATTTTTCATGAATATATTTTTGTACTTTAATAATTTTTTTAGTTATATTATGATTTAACGAATGTTTTATAACATTTTTTAAGGGAAATAAGTATGATTTTAAGGAATAGGGGTAACATGAAATGTAGTTATATTTTAATTATATTTTAGATTAATTTGTTTTTGTAGGCTAATTTTATTTTTAACATAATTATAGTTTGTTCTAAATTATTAAGTTTAGTATTAATGTTATTATTTATATATTATTGAGAAGTCTATAGTTGTTCAGAATTTTTATGTCATTTTTGTACAAAGTTCACAGTCTGTATATTTTGATGTAATGCAATTCCAGATACAATAGTCACGGTGGTTAGAGTTATTAGTCCTATAATGATGGCAATAATTAGTCCAACTAGTTTTTTGGTTTGTTTTAAAGATTTAAGATGTTGTAACAGCATTATGGAAGGGGAACCCTCCCACATTAGATGTATTTTTATTGGAATCTAAATTTCTGTTTGGGTTTTTAAAATGTATAGATTTTGACTATTTTCATTAAAAAGAATAGAAGAGTTAATGTATATATAAAAAGCATATTTATTGTAAGTTTTTGAATACATTTCAGCTGTTTATTTGGCTTTACTTATAATAAACATATAGGGCAATTTAACATAAGCAGATATGAAATGTGTTTTATTTTTCTTAAAGATTAATATAATATGATTAGAAGGATAATTTTTTTAGATTTTTCTTTTTGTATGTTGAAATATATTTAAGTGTTGTATTTTTTTACAAATGATATTGTGTAGGATTAAATTTTATATGTGAGGACTTTAAGGTGACTTTTTTTATATACGATAGTATGATTACTTTGATTATTAGTTGTAATTAAACTATTGTTTTTATGTTACCTTAAATTAGCACCCTGCCCTTTAACTTGGGCGGAAGCATGAGGGTTTTAATTTATGATGTTTTATGTATAGATGTATTGGTTTTAAATTTGTATTTTTGTAATAAACTTCTTTTTACTGTTATTTTTTATAATAGAGAGCCAAGTTTTGAGTTTATTTTTAAACAATGTGGCTTATGTTCTATACATATAGGTAATTCCTTAATTTCTATAGTGTAATTTTTTAATTTTATGTCTTTTTCCAAAGGTGCTAAGGGACCTTTATTATTAAAAGGTCCTACCTGACCTGTGGTGGCGCAGTGGATAAAGCGTCGACCTGGGAACACTGAGGTCACCAGTTCAAAACCCTGCACTGGTCTGGTCAAGGCACATATGGGAGTTGATGCTTCCAGCTCCTCCCCCCTTTCTCTCTCTCTCTCTCTCTCTCTCTCTCTCTCTCTTTCTGTGTCTCCTCTCTAAAATGAATTAAAAAAAAAATTAAAAGGTCCTGGAAGCCAATTAGAGTCATTAATAAAAATAGTAAAGGCACTATTTTTTCAATAATAGCTTTACTTAATGGAGGATTAAGGACATACGCCTAATAACTAAAATTTTTAGCTTTACTTACCAGAATTGTTACCAAAGCAATTATTGCTAAAAATAGGTTAGTAGTATTTTTTTAGTAGTTTTGTAACTTTTTTTATTACTAAAGTTCAGCTTTATAATTTGACCCTAACCTGGTATTTTAACCTTTTTTAATATTAAGCAGCAGTATTCTTAAGGTTTTTTCTTATGAAATTTATTTTTTCATTTCAGTAATGGGCGGATATGGAAAGAATTTATTGTTTTTATTCATGTTGTTAGTTTAATTTTGTGAGCAGGAATTCAAAGGACTTTATTGGATTCTGCAATGACATAAGCAAACTTTTTTTCCTAATGTTGTACTACACTAGGTATTTATTGAATTACTTAATTTTTATAATGCACAGGTTGGTTAATTTTAGAACTGTTATTTGAAATAGTATAAATAGTTTTTATAAGTTTAACTGTATTATATATTATGTTATATAATATATAACTGTTTTATATATTATGAATTAGTAACAATGTTTATAGAACAGGATGTTTGAATTTTGTTTTTAGCTATAATTAAACTATACTGATTTAAGATTTCAGAAGCGCCTGACCTGTGGTGGCGCAGTGGATAAAGCGTCGACTTAGAACACTGAGGTCGCCAGTTCAAAACCCTGCACTGGTCTGGTCAAGGCACATATGGGAGTTGATGCTTCTAGCTCCTTTCTCTCTCTCTCTCTCTCTCTCTCTCTCTCTGGGTCTCCTCTCTAAAAAAAATAAAGAAATAAAAAAAAAATAAAAGATTTCAGAAGCATTTTTAAGGATGATTGAAAGTTCAGCATTATTTTTACAAGCTATTAATATGTCATTTATATAATGGATTATTATAAATTGAGGATATTTTTGATAATTTTTTCTGAAGGTTAATTTACATAATGTTGATATAGTGTCGGGCTATTTAACATTACTTTTGGAAGTAATACAGTGTGTCCCTAAAGTCATGATGCACTTTTGACTGGTCAGAAGTCAAAAGTGCACCATGACTTTATGAACACACTCTAAATTTAGTAAGAATAGTTAGTTTTGTTTATTGTTATAGACACAATGGCTAGTAATGTTAGAAACAGAGTCAGGGATGTTTTTTGAAGTCTTAGTCTCAATTAAAATGTTTTTTGTCTCCCGGGTAAGGTTATTTTAATTGTCAAATTTCCCTTTTTCTATTTTTGATTCATGCCGAGGCTTCAATTTTTTGGCAGGTATTTACTGGTTTCCCGTATTTGTGGAGATAAGAGCAAATTCTTACCCCTACATTTGCCTACATTGCTGTTGTAAATCAGAAAACTATTTAAAAAGTTTATTTTATGTAATATTAATAAGAGGGTTAGCATTAGCATTCCGATTAGCTTGAATACAAGCTTGATTTTTTTACTAAGTTATAAATTGTAACTATTTTGCTTTTGAAAGAACAGTTTAAATTAATATTCTAAATTTTTTGAGATAAAACATTCAGAGTTCAAGAAGGAGGATAGTAGTTCCTGCGTATAAAGACAGTTTTTTATATTGGAAGCAAGTTGTTTTTAACTCTTTAAGAGTTTTGACAGAAATTTGGTCATAGTGAGTATAAAAAGTTTCTTGTCAGAAAGTTTAGACTGTAATTTAAAAAGTTGTTCCTTTAATTATTTACAAGATAAATGTTTTTTCTCATTAGAGGCTAAATGAAATGACTCTTGTTATTTTCCTATTGTAAAAAAATACAGTGTGTCCGTAAAGTCATGGTGCACTTTTGACCGGTCACAGGAAAGCAACAAAACCATGACTTTACGGACACACTGTATTTTAGAGCTTTGTTAGAGACTTTCCTTAAGCCTTACAGCTTAGTGACTATTACCTAAGTGGGCTAAAAAGAAAACTAATGTTGCTTAGTAATAACATATGTATTAGCTTTTATATGTAAAAGTATTTTGAATTGTTAAGTTTATTATAGGGCATTAGAGGAATTAAATTCCTGCTTTCTTCCGTGCCTCCTTTTTTAGGACAAGCAGCTAACTGCCTGAAGCAGTTTGAGATAAATTCTTAAAATGACTTAATTTTACTTAATTCCTTAGTTTTACAGATTTGAGTATATTTTTACACACTAACAAGATAATTTTTAACACAGAAACACAAGTATAACATATAATTTTTTTTTTTTCAGGGAGAAAGAGAGAGTCAGAGAGAGGGATAGATAGGGACAGACAGACAGGAACGGAGAGAGATGAGAAGCATCAATCATCAGTTTTTTGTTGCGACACCTTAGTTGTTCATAGATTGCTTTCTCATATGTGCTCTGACCACGGGCCTTCAGCAGACCGAGCAACCCCTTGCTGGAGTCAGCGATCTTGAGTCCAAGCTGGTGAGCTTTTGCTCAAGCCAGATTGGCCCGTGCTCAAGCTGGCGACCTTGGGGTCTCGAACTGGGGTCTTCTGCATCCCAGTCCGACACTCTATCCACTGCGCCACCACCTGGTCAGGCTAATTTTAATACTTGAATTTTTATTTGATTTCAAACTTTGAATATACCTTACAATGTATTAACCAAATTAGCAAGTCTTAAGGTTTCATGTTTTATTTAATTTTAAATTTAAATGAGCACTCCTTATAATTTCTAATTTTAAAGCAAAAAATATGTGGATAAAACTATTTTTAATATAAAAGCCAGCATTTTTAATTTTTGCATGTAAAAACTTAATTCAGGCCTTAAAAATTATATTTTAGACAACATTAAACAAAAACTAAACAGGGATTAGAATCACATAAACTAGACCAGACCAACGAAAGAGAAACCCGAGACTTCAGAGAACAGTCAGATTAGAAAGATGCTCGCCTGACTTTAATCAGGGCATTTTCTGACAGGGACTGACGATGGATGGGACTAAACAAAATCTCCCCAAGAAAATTCTCTTGGCAGTTGCTGGGATATTTTCTATAGTCAGATTCAACACATGTCCCCTGCCTCAATTTCTAGGCAAAGAATAAGAAAGAAACAAAATGATAGCTCAGAGGATTGTAGCTAAAACACCAAAGACAATAAGTATTTTTTATTATTACAAAGACTGGAGAATTTTAAAGACTTCATGATTCTATATTATATGTCTTAATTCTAATTGTTTGTACCAACTGATGTAAAGCTGCAAGCTTTTCTTCCTTGTCTCCAACTCTAGTGACTTGCATCCAGGCTTTAAGACAAGCAGATCTAATCTGAGCTATAACAGCATCAGTATAACCAGCTTGTTGCCCCACAGCTGCATAAGTGCCAATGCCGATGAGCATTTCAAAAGTAGTTCCTGGGGGATGATTTCTGGCGTTTATGCAAGATATTCCAAGAGCCTCTTCTCTCCACCAAGATTTGAATTGTAAATATTGTCTGGTTCCAAAACCATGCTAACAAGTAAATCCTAATCCAAAGGAATCGTCAAATGATCATTACAATAGGAAGAGATAAGGCCTTGAACATATGGGGACTGAGGTCCATACATAGCAACAGATTGTTTGACTAGCTTTAAAAAAGTAAATTCAAAAATAAAAAAGTAAATTCAATTTGGTCGAATTGGACATTTTGCCCTCCCCCAGAATTATTAGGAGGAAAAGGCTGTTGAATAATTGGAAAAATAGATGCAGAAAAATTACTAGAATTAGATTTTAAATCATCATGACGCATAAGCGCCTGTTGCATTTCCGAGATTTCAGGGAATTGAAAAACCCTTCCCCTGCCAGTACCAATTAATTCTTGACCTTGAATTGGAGGAGCCATAGGCTCACATGTAAAAGCTGAATGCTCCTCTTTACTGGGCTTAAAAACAAGTGAATTTCAAAGTGATTGATAGGGAATGGAAGGAAAATTAAGGATTATTTTGCAAGGTAGAAGATTGATAACACTTGTTTAGAGGTAACAATGTATTTAAACACTTAAGTTTCTTTAAAACTCTATCTTAAGACAATCAGTAGGCCATGTTTTACTTATATTAGCAACAAATTGAGCACATATGTTGTTAGCTGTTATTCTTTCTGTAAATCTTGCTCTAGGACAAAATGTATTTTACTTTGTGTGTGTAGTAGTATGCAACTGTTAATTCTCCTGTTTTGTTGATGTTAGAAGTTTCTATTTTGTAAAGGCTTGCCTAAATTTGGGGCATCAAATGAAACTTAGATATTTTCTTGCCTTACCTATGTAGATATAACAGGTTTTTAAAAAATCATTAGCACTTTTAAAGTATTTAAGTTTTTGAGGAGGTCTATGTATCCATTATGTGGAAAGATGGCTAATATGTAAAAAGGAACAACTTTTCTATCAATTGTATTTAATAATGTAAAGGGGGAAAATATTGCATTTACAAGTGACAAAAACTTAACAAAGTATTCTGAAGTAAGTTTTAGCAAGAAAAGCAACAGATATATTTTATAAAGTTGTTGTTTCAGTACAGTGGGAGAAATTATATTTTTGAACAAACTGCTGGTAGGTACAATTAACTGTTTATCTGGAATTAACTGAAATATTAAAGAATATGAAAAAATAACTTCCCGATGGATTAAATACTTAAATTTAAGAAAGGAAACTAAATCTTAATGAAAAGGAGACATTTATCTACTTCAGGGGTTGGAGAAACCTTACTGAAGAGTCTAAATCCAGGCTCTTGTTTTTTTTTATTTTTTATTTCAATGATAGACATATTAGTCAACACAGAAAACAAATAATTCAGTGATACAGGATACCATAAACAAAGTCAGTAGATTTGCTGTAGATTCAGAGAGATGACTAGGGACTGGAGTTCATTTCTTTAATAGACAAAGAGTTCTTAATTTGATAAGACAAGCCATCCAATAGAAAAGAATGTGTAAAATACACAAATGTTAAAAAAAAATACACAAATGTTTCACAGGACAGCAAAGCCAAATTGCCCGCAAACTTATGAAATAATGTTTAAAGTTGAGCAGTTCAAGAAATACTAACTGAAGTAACTCTATATTACTATTAGTTTTTTCTTGCTGTATGACACATTACCCCAAATTAGAAACAGTCCTAATATGATTTACTTTTTGTGGGTCAGAAGTCAAGTGTGGCTTAGTTGAGTCCTCTTTGCAGGGTCTTCCAAGGCTATAGACAAGTATATACAGTCATCTTTTATTTCTTTCTCTTTACCCTCCCTCCCTCCCTCCCTTCTTCCCTCCTTCCCTCCCTCCCTCCCTCTCTCCCTCCCTCCCTCCCTCTCTTCTTCCCTCCCTCCCTCCCTCCTTCTTTTCTTTCTTTCTCTCTTTCTTTCTCTTCGCTTCCCCTTCCCCTTTCCCCTTTCCTTCCTTCCTTCCTTCCTTCCTTCCTTCCTTCCTTCCTTCCTTCCTTCCTTCCTTCCTTCCTTCCTTCCTTCCTCCCTCCTTTTCTTTCTTTCTCTTCGCTTCCCCTTCCCCTTCCCCCTTTTCTTCCTTCCTTCCTTCTTCCCTCCCTCCCTCCCTTCCTCCCTCCCTCCTTTCCTCCTTTTCTTTCTCTCTCTTCACTTCCCCTTCCCCTTCCCCTTCCTCTCTCCGTCCCTCCCTCCCTCCCTCCTTTTCCTTCCCTTTCCTTTCCTTTCCTTTCCTTTCCTTTCTTCCTTCCTTCCTTCCCCGTTTTTTTTTAAGAAAGAGAGGCGGGAACATCAGGCTGCTCCTATATGTGCCCTGACCAGGGAATCACACTGTCAACCTATGTGCTCTGAGACGATGCTCCTAAAAATTGACATATTCAGCCAGGGCTTTTCTTTTTTTTTTATATTTTTAAGTAGGTGTTGGCAACTGTATTTGCTAGGTCCTCTTCTGAGCTCACATAATGTTTGGCAGAATTTCATTCCTGAGGCTGTAGGACTGAAGTGCCTACTGTCCTGCTGGTTGTCACTGGGGACCACTTTGAGATCTTATAGACCCCCACAGTGCCCGCTCAAGTAGCCCTCTCACACATAACATCTTACTTCTTCAAAGCCAGCATTAGTCTCTGGCTCCAGTCCACTAATAACAAAATATAGTCGTGACAGTGACTGTCTTACCACCTTTGTAGTATTCTTTTGGATAAAAGCAAGTCACAGGTTCTGCCTATACTCCCCTGTGATTTATTGGCAGTCTTTTTAGGATTATTCCTACCACAGTTACTTTATATCCATTATATGGGAAGTAATTTAGAAAAAGATGAAATGTGAGTGCTCATCAACTGGGGATGTGGTTGGGCAGGGCATGCTGCACCACAGGATGCTCTCCTTTACAAAATTAACTGAATACCAGTTGATCTGAAGAGATCTGTCAGATAGATTGTAATGAGATAGGCCTGATGGAGGAAAATAATCTAAATATTTGTGGGGATGGGAGTATACATGTGTCTGCATGGGATTACATGGTTGTCAAGAAAAATCTGAAATATATATACTACTATATACTTTGTGGGAGAGGCTATTGATGAAAATGAAAAGAGGGTGCCAAACAGAAGGAAAGAAGAGAAACCGTGTTGAATAGAAACATCCTCTTTCTATAAGTCTCGTGTGTGATATGGTCGTACCTTGTTTCCCCGAAAATATGACATCCCCAAAGATAAGACCTAGCACAATTTTTTTCAAGCTTAGAAATATAAGACCTCCCCTGAAAATAAGACCTAGTGCGTCTTTAGGAGCAAAAATTAATATAAGACACTGTCTTATTTTCGGGTAAATAGGGTAGATTGTTGTACATGGAAATAGATTTCACAAGAAATTCTTGATGGGATTCAGAGTTCAGCTGGTTATGCTGATGTTTGTGATGACATGAGTACAGCATATTAATAAATGTTGATTTTTTGTTCAGCAATAAATGTGAATTCTTGTTCGTGGAAAAATAGACATCCCCTGAAAATAAGACCTAGCACGTCTTTAGGAGCAAAAATTAATATAAGACACTGTCTTATTTTTGGGGAAACACGATATTTATATGTTTATTATAACTTTGTTTTCATATATATAGGATATTAATACTATTCAATTAAATGGACTAACATATGGGAATATTCCTTCATTTTTATATAGAACTTTTAAAATGGATAGTGAAAATTTACATAGTACTTTATTTACTATTTTTTTCTGTTGTTAAAATATATTAACTTAAGTTTAAAGTCAATAACTGATATTTAGATGCCTTGAATATAGAAAGTGCAGCAAAAAAGGTTGTGAGGAGATCTGGAATTAAGGAATAGATGTTTTTCAAACATTTCTCTTTTATTTAGCTCTGCTAGGGTTTGAGCAAATGCAAAACCCTTAATAAAACGATGACGCCTAGTTGAAAAGTTGTTTGTGTATCTGGAGTTAAATAAGTTCATTTCAGTTGCTATAATTAAAGTTCTAATTTTCCATATGAGGTGTGTTTAACAAAACTGTATGAAACATCTAATTTTTAAATACATTTTCTTCTAGTGTTTTTTTCTGAAGAAGAGAAATATCAGCTGCTAAAGTTTGTCCATAAATCCTATCTGCTGGACAAAAGAGCCCATCGTCAGGTATTCTACAGTCTTATTGATATCCTTCTGGCATATTGCTATGAAACTCGTGTCAATGAAGGAGAGAGGAACGTAAGTGCATGTGTGTGTGTCTGTGCTTGTTGGCATAGACTACTGCCCTAAGTAAACTATATTGAGACATCACTTATCTCGTTGAGAGTTAGATCTGTTGTGATCACTTACCTTAGGGGATGCTACGGTCAAAGTTGCACATGTCAGTTGGTGGTGAGTATCAACATGAAAGCATAACGCTTATTTGGTTTCTTTCTCTTCTCCCTTGGTATCAGTCTTTGTAAATAGCAAATTGGGGAAGAAAAACTGAGAGCAGAGAAAGGGGATCTTCAGGAGATAAATTGGCCAAGTAAGAGGGCTCTTGCCATATGACACTGACGTTGAGTAAACTTCACCACCCATTTATAATCCTTCTTTGAGCTGTTAGTTAGCAGATGCAAGATACAAGAATCTTTTAAAGAAATCCTATTGTAAAAAATAATCCTTTTGTAAGGTACATTAGTGTTCTTAAATTATCTTATTTTTTAATAACATAGACTTTATTGTATTTCTTCTTAAACCGCATTTGATTTTGTAAATGAAGGCTGAACTTTTTTCTCGCCTGTATAAAGAACCCCTGCACCAAATAGTAATAGTATTTCTGGATAAATATGCTCTGTGGCTTTTTATAACGGTCCTTGCTCAAAGGGTTTTTCTTGAGCTGAGTGTATTCTTTTTTTTTTTTAATTACATAAACACTTCATATAGTTGTAAAAGGAAATGTACACATGAAGAAAATAATTAAAATTTTCTGTAATGTCAGCCATCAGAAAGAGCCACTGTCATAAGGTAATGTACTTCTTTCACTCTTTCATTGTGCACATGTATGTATTATTTAAGCTGTCCTTCTCACTTAACTTCATAGCATTAGCATATGTAGTTGTAGTATTCGAGTTTTATATGTGCCAGACTTTTTTGTTGTCATGATTCTGAAAATTTCAAGTGACTCTTGAGATTTGCATTGGACTCCAAAATGAATGAGTGTATCAAGGGCCTAATATCACTGAAAATGTGTTTTCTTTGTTTGTTTCCACTCATTTTTCTAAAGATACTACAATTGAAGAAAATGTTGTCTTTGGCAAAAAAGTGCTTCATATAGTTGCTTGATATGAGAATCTTTAGTTTTACTTGATAAAATTTATTTCTGTGTTTGTTTATTTATTTATTTATTTACTTAGTTTTGACAGAGACAGAATCAGAGAGAGGGACAGATATGGAGAGACAGGAAAGGAAAGAGATGAGAAGCATCAATTCTTTGTTTGGAGTATCTTAGGTGTTCATTGATTAGGCAGGCTATAGCAGAGCTAGTGAGCCCTTGATCAAGCCAGCAGCCTTGGGCTTAAGCCAGCGACCTTGGGCTTCAAACCAGTGTGACCTTTGGGCTCAAGCCAGTGACCATGGGGTCGTGTCTATGATCCCACGCTCAAGCCAGCGACCCTGCACTCAAGCTGGTTAGCATATGCTCAAGCTGGATGTGCCCGTGCTCAAGCTAGCAACCTTGGGGTTTTGAACCTGAATCTTTTGCATCCCAGTTCGACACTCTATCCACTGTTCCACTGCCTGGTCAGGCATAAAATTTATTCTTTATTCTTATATTTGCACATTTGAAAGCATGATATCTTGCACTTCAAAACTTTTGTTAGAATATGCTTATTCTCACAAGCATTCTCTGAAAGGCCATATTCCTGAGTAGCTTTTTAAGTATAATAGGCAGCACATTAACATTATCTTTAAGTCTTTTGGCAAAGTATTTATAGAATATTTGGAAGGCAAGTAACTTAGTTAAGAGGGACAGAAATTGAGTAAGAGTTGCTTTGCTTTAATTTTATTTTCAAAGCTTCTGCTTACTTGCTCTCATGTTAGTGTAAAAGCTTTACTTGATAAAATTCTATGAAAAGTAGACAGAAACTTACCTTTGATGCCATCTGCATTAGTTAAGAAATTATTATTTTGCAATCATAGACAATTCTTGGTTCTTATATGTCAACACTACTCATAACATTACTCATATACTAGTTGAATAAATGGATATATTTGCTTTACTTTTAAATGACTTCTCTTCTAATGTGATAGTATTATTTTTCTCTATAACAAATGAAGGTTGAATCTGCATGGAATATCAGAAAACTGAGTCCAACACTGTGCTGGTTTGAGGTATGATTGTTAATTGCAATTATTTAGATTTTGTTTGTTCAGGAAGTTATTTTTCTGTAATCATTAGTTCATTTTGAGTAATTCAAGCCATTCCTTGACTTTTTAAAAGTGGAAGCTTTATTGTACAACTTTGCTTTCCATCTTCTAAATATAATTTTGATTCCATTTGTTACTCTTACTATAATTATAGTAACCTATAGGTAACCAGATAGGGTACTTTGGAAATCAGGAGAGGGAGAACACACATGGGAGAAAGAATGGGAGCATGGTGTGTTGGGGGAGACTTTGAGATGGAGTTTGAGGTGTGTTTATGAGTTGGCAGATAGTGGGGCTCAGAATTCAAAGATGAGAATCCTACATTGGTAATAACAATGCCGCTAAGCATTTTACATGTATTACCTCACTAATTCCTTTCAATAAGTCTGTGAAAAGTGTTATTGATATTTTACAGATGAGGAAACTTAGATCATATAGCTTAAATAACTTCTCTTAGGTCCTACAGTTAGTATGGTTAGATCTGATAATTCTTTTATTATTTATTTATTTGTTTATTTATTTAGTGAGAGGATGGAGAGACAGAGAAAGACTCCTGCATGAACCCCAACTGGGATCTACCTGGCAAGCCCACTGGGGGGCAATGCTCTGCCCATTTGGGGCCCTTGCTCCATTGCAACCAGAGCCATTTCTTAGCATCTGAGGCACCGGCCATGGAGCATTCTCAGCAGCTGGGGTCAACTTGCTCCAATCGAGCCATGGCTTCAGGAGTGGAGGAGAAGAGATAGAGAGAAAGAGAGAGAGAAGCAAGAGGGGAAGGGGTGGAGTAGCAGATGGGCACTTCTCCTGTGTGCCCTGAGAATTGAGCCTAGGACATCCACACAATGGGCTGACACTCTACCACTGAGCCAACTGGCCAAGGCCTTTTTATTTATTTTTTGATAATTCTTTTAATATACTAATAATTGTTTTTATGTATATTTTTAGAAAATAGTCATGTACATCTTACCTTTAAATTTACCTATTTTGAACAAACTGTTGTATATCAAAACAGTAATTAAAAGTAGAAGTTTTTTTTTTTTTTTTTAATTTTATTCATTTTAGAGAGGAGACAGAGTGAGAGAGAGAAGGAGAAAGAGAGAGAAAGGGGGGAGGAGCTGGAAGCATCAACTCCCATATGTGCCTTGACCGAACCAGTGCAGGGTTTTGAACTGGCGACCTCAGTGTTCCCAGGTCGACGCTTTATCCACTGCGCTACCACAGGTCAGGCATAAAAGTAGAAGTTTTCTAAAATATCAGTTTAAACAGTGGATAATTGTATCATCAACTAAGACAAATACTATACTTTTTCCCCCAGTTAAAGTCCTAGCTATAGGCCTGACTAGACAGTGGCACAGTGGATAGAGCGTCAGACTGGGACATGGAAGACCCTGGTTTGAAGCCTCTAGGCTGCCAGCTGGAGTGTGAGCTCATCTGGCTTGAGTGGGGGCTCACCAGCCTGAGCGTGGAGTCACTGGCTTGAGCATGGGATCATAGAGATGAGTCCATGGTCGCTAGTTTGAGCTCAAGATCATTGGCTTGATTGAGCAAAGGGTTACTCACTCTGCTGTAGCCTGCCTGGTCAAGGCACATATGAGAAAGCAATCAGTGAACAACTAAGGAGACTAAGGAACCACAACAAATAATTGATGCTTCTCATCTCTCCCTTCCTGTCTATCTCTATCTGTCCCCCCCCCCTTTGTCACACACACACACACACACACACACACACACACACACACACACACACACACACACAGTCCTAGACATAGTACATTTAAAGTTGTAAAATTAAGGTTATTTTATGGCATCACTTTGTTGAAGCAAAAGATAAATTGTAAACAGAAACGGAAATGTTTAACTTTATCAGAGAATTTTGCTGCTGCGAGAATTATCCATGAACAAACAGCTTGACCAGTGTCCTTGGCAAGACAGAATTATCAGTCCAGACCCGCTGAATCAGAATCTGTAGCTATATCTCCAGGGATCTGTATACATCTTAAAGACGGAGAAGTGCTTTTCCATAGAATTCATTTGGGCTCTACATATTGCCATGATCAGCATAAAATGGAAACTGGTTTTTGTAGTAATTGCATTAATTACACAGTTGGTGATCAATTTTATAGTTGTTATTAAAATCTACATAAGAACCACCTGTTTGTGATTTTATTTTGAAAATAGTTTTTTTTTTGAGAACTTAGAATTGCCGTACATGTTAATAACTGTCAGTCTTTTATAACTATTTTTTTTTGCTAGAATTCTTTTAAATCTCATAATTCTTTTTAAATATAGATTCTTTGTCAGATATTCAGTATTCTTAATTATATCTCTCATACATTAAAGATTAATATATGGAAATTATATTGCTCCTTTAGTTTTAATCTTATATTTTAAGATTTATATATGAGTTACATTAAAAATTTTTTAACTCAATTTAAAAATAGTTTTATAGAAAATTATCTTTGTCTAGTGATTTCAATATGTTTTGAAGTACTAATGGTATCAGTTTAATACTATTCAAGATAAAACATTCTTTTTTTCTAGAAATCACTAGTTTTTTCTTATCAGTAAAAATAAATTACTAAAGTAAATACCCAAAGTAAAAAAAAGAGAGAGAGACTGAACACATGTCCCTGAAAAGTTCTGCACCTTTCATCTACATATCTTGACTGGTCCTAAAAGACAAAAACATGAAACGTATATCATTTAGAAATGTCTTTTATGTGCATCTATATTTGGTTAGTGCCATGTGTTTTAGATTCGTGTCTGTAGTTCTTAAGATACGTTTTAAAACTTTCTTGCTACCTATGTTATTTTTAAAGCGCTCTTGTGCTATATTGACAAAATATGAGAAATTATAAAGACAAATAACATTACATATTTTATTATAAAGTGTTCAAAGGGTCTCAATATTTTATGGTTTTGTATTTCTCCTCTACTTGGCTTCATGATGATCCAAATTTATAATTATTAATGGAGAATATATTAATGTGCTTTTGTTTGTATAATATGGAAATAATTATTTAAGTGATACTTTACAGACTTGGACTAATGTTCATGAAGTCCTGGTGTCTTTTGGGAGAAGAGTTTTGTGCTACCCACTTTATCGCCATTTCAAGCTGGTGACGAAAGCCTGCAGAGACACTATAAAGATATTGCAACTAGGTGAGATATTTTTGTGCTCACAAAATTGAAAATGAGAAGTTATAAGCTTTTAGTCTCAGGATGTAATCATGATTTTTGCTTTTCTTATATATAACAATAATGAAAATCACTCATCCAACCATTTTTCCTCTGAAGTATATAAAGTAATAAGCCCCTCTGTACAGATGTATAATAATACAGACCATGCAGAGAGCTGTTGTACTCTTTCTGAAGGGAGTGAGGAGGTAAATAGAGAGGGTGCACATCATATTCCAAACCATTTTGTATTATAGTGGATTACATCATTCAGTATTTCTAAGGTGCCTGTAATTTTCAAGGCACTATGCTAGGACTAGGAGTATATTAATAAATAAGATATATTTTATTTTAAGGTAGTGTTGATCATAGGATAGCAGAGCCACTACTTTTGAGGAATTTATCTTTAATTTAAATCTATCTTCTTTAGCCTGACCAGGTGGTGGCGCAATGGATAGAGTGTCCAACTGGGATGCGGAGGACCCAGGTTTGAGACCCTGAGGTCGCCAGCTTGAGCACGGGCTCATCTGGTTTGAGCAAAAGCTCACCAGCTTGGACCCAAGGTCGCTGACTCGAGCAAGGGTTTACTCGGTCTGCTGAAGGCCCATATGAGAAAGCAATCAATGAACAACTAAGGTGTCGCAATGGCAACGAAAAACTGATGATGCTTCTCATCTCTCTCTGTTCCTATCTGTCTGTCCCTATCTATCCTTCTCTCCGACTCTCTGTCCCTGTAAAAAAAAAAAGATTAAATCTATCTTCTTTAATAGTGAGAAACATACAGCTTTGTTTTTCACATTTTTTCTTGCCTTCCATTCAAGACATTTCTTGAATTGAGAAAATTACCGTGAAAAGTCAATCTACTGCCCTGGCTGGATAGCTCAGTTGGTTAGAGCATTGACCTGAAGTGCAGAGGTTACCAGTTCAATCCCCAGTCAAGTCACATACAGGAATGGATTGATGTTCCTGTTTCTTTCTCTCTCACCCTCTTTCTCTACCTCTCTGGCTAAAATCAATCAATAAAAAATTTTTTAAAACCCACTCTGCTTACATTTAAAAATAAAGAAAAGTCAGTCTACTGTTAAGTGACTGTTGAACTTGAGTTATTACACATCAAAATTAATTTCTTATACCAGGTTATCTGCACATTATAATGTTTCTATAGTTAAAAGTAATAAGTAATTCTTTTCCCAAAAGAAATACTGATCTTAAATGGAACAGTCTTCCAAAACCAATGTAGCAAGGGAAGCCTTCAGAATCTACAGAATATTTCATTGTAACTAATTGACTAAGACCTGAGTGTTTAAAGAACCATGAATTTGTTTTACCTGATTTTACTGCAGCTTTTACAGGCATTCTTTACTGAGACTTTGGGTATTTTATTTTTTTAATTCATTTTAGAGAGGGGGGTGGAGAGAGAGAGAGAGAGAGAGAGAGAGAGAGAGAGAAGGAAGGAAAGAAGGAGGGAGGAGTAGGAATCATTGTCTCTCATATGTGCCTTGACCAGGCAAGCCCAGGGTTTTGAACTGGCGACCTTTGCGTTCCAGGGAGACACTTTATTCACTGTGCCATTGCAGGTCAGGCAAGACTTTGGCTATTTTTAATTTTGTATTCCTTCTCGCACCCCTTTCCTCCTTTTAAGCTCAGAAACCTACTCTATCCTTTTAAGTACTGTTTTAGTACTTAATACTGGACCTTGCTCATTGAATTGCTCTTCCTGGATAAATTATCTTGGGGCGTATGATCTTCCCCCTTTATTTCATCTGTTTCTATTTCAGCAATTTTCACTTCTTTCTCCTGATTCATTCTTTTGGGAAGGGTGGGTAGAATCCTTCATGGAAACATCACTTAGTTGCTGTTATTCAATGAGTATAAAGGGAAAAGGGAAGCTTTTCTAATATGTCTTCAGAAATTTTATTCTATTTAGAAGTGACAGTTTATTTGTACTAATAGCTACATTTCATTTTATAATTTATATAAAGGCATTTTTCATTCATCTATACCCTTGAGCAACTATTAAATATTTACCACAACTAGTTAATTGAAAGGGCTGAAAATCATGGTGTGGAAAGAAAACAACAACTTAATTTTCTCTTTCATTTCCCTTTGCTTTCATTCTGTATATATATATATATTTTTATCCCATTGTCTCTGGTGGTGTGAGTATACATACACACACATATACTTTATAAATACCATATCACATAAACACAAACATATATCCTATAGGACATGGTAAATATTCTATAACTTTTTCTGTTACTTTAGATTATAAGATGAATCTCATTGCAGTACTTAAAATGTAGCCTTTGAATTAGATTAAAAAAATAAATCTTTCGTTCCCTGATTCTGGCCTGATTGGGAAGCCAGCAATGGGGAAGAGAGCTCTTTCACTACTGCAGTGAGTACCACTTGCTTCCAGAGCAGGGCTTCTACTCAGTTCCACTGTCTGCTCTTTCTTGCCTCTCGGTGGGGTGTCTTATCAGGTATGGAGCAGACACTAGTCTTTGTATCCCGCAATTTCCAGGGGAGTAGGTTATACCTTTTAGGGGCCCCTCTTAAAAACTACCTTTCTCTTGGTTTAGGGTAATAGGAAAGCTCTGCCTCCCTTTTTGCATGTAGGGAGGGATGCTAGTTTCTTTACAAGGTTAGCATAGAGAGTTTAGTGTCTCTTTTTAAAATGGGAACACTTGATACATATTATATCCTTTGTGAGCCTCATTGGAAATGAGTCAGAAAAAGTTCTGCCTTCATATGTTAGTATCGTAATAATAACCACACATACTTAGTTACTTTCTGTGGGCCAGCATTAGGTTCAGTTCTTTAGATACTTTATCACATTTCCCATATTGTCATCCTGAAACGCAGGGATTACTATCCTCATGTTGCAGATAGAAGATGGGCTTAGAGAAGTGTCATCATTTGCCTACGGGCACACAGCTAGTATGGTAGACCCTGGATTTAATGCCAGGTCTGCCTGACTCAAACTCTGTGCCCTTTGAAGTGTTGAAATAGTTATAAATGAAATTATATGAAGCCTGAGAGTTACTTTAAAATAATCCAGAGTGGGCAGGGTGTAGATGAACAAGGTTGGCCACGAGTTAGGAGTTACTAAAACTAGGTGATGAGTGCAGGAGAGTTAACCATCTTATTGTCTCTTTTTGTATATTTTCTGATCATTTTCTTTATAAAATGATTTTTTTTAAGTTTGGCCTCTTAATCACTATGCTTCTGTTTCAAATTTAAATTTATTCACCATTTTGTGGAAATAATACAAATATTCATTTAGTTTGTATTGCTTCTCTTTGTTAATGTACCTAGTTGTGTTTCATTTATTTTAGTAACCACAGTTAATAGCTATAACCATAGAGAATAAGGCCTACTCAGTCTTTTTTAGTGAGCGAGAGAGACAGACAGATAGTAAGGGAGAGAGATGAGAAGAAGCATCAGCTCATAAGTTGCAACACTTTAGGTGTTCATTGATTGCTTTCTCATATGTGCCTTCATTGGGGGCTCCAGCCAGAAACCATGGGGTCATGTCTATGATCTCATGCTCAAGCTAATGACCCCACCCGATGAATCCACTCTCAAGTTGGCAACCTTGAGGTTTCTATCCTGGGTCCTCAGTACCCTAGGTCGACGTTCTATCCACTGTACCTCTGCCTTGTCAGGCAAGGTTTACTCAGTCTTAAGGACAAAATAATGAGCTTTGGACCTAATAACACTGATATAATTTTATGTAATTAAAAAATATTTAAGATACATATTCTAAAAAATAATTAAAACTCTGAACTGCTATGAATATATTACCTCTCAGTGTCTGAATATCTCAGTTTAAAGAAAAAAGATCTATTTTCATAAGGATGATTTATTTTCTTAAATTTTCTGCAGGTAAAAGTGCAGTTTTAAAGTGTCTACTGGATATTCACAAAATATTTCAGGAAAGTGACCTGGCTTATATTCTAAATGATCTCTACATCTCAGACTATTGTGTGTGGATTCAGAAAGCCAAGTAAGTTTTGAAATTTCCATGTTCCCATTTCTAGAATACATACTAACTCAAGAGGAAGAAAATGAAATATGTAGGGAACAAATTTTAATGAAAGAGAAGCCCCATGTAGCTAACAAACACTTTAAGAAGTAACTGGATCAGCAGGGGTAGCTTGGTGAATTTGCTTAGGGAGGAAGTACAGTTGTTAAAATCTTTAATTTTACTTTTTTAAAAAGATTGGTACAGCCTGGAAAATAAATGTTAAAACAGGCAGTCTTAAGTATTCAGTGCTATACTATTGACTGTACAATATGAACTCTCAAGATCAGGTATTTGAACCTGTTTATAGTTTAGTTACAGTGCATTCTGTGTGTTCGTGCACGTGCGTGCATTTGCAGCACCTGCGTAAGCGTCTCAGGACACAAGCCATATCAATGCACAGAGCTGTGCATTCATTGGCTAACCACTGGTTTACAGCCTTCATTATTCAGAGTATAAAAATACAACCTCCAGCCTGACCTGTAGTGGCGCAGTGGATAAAGCGTTGACCCGGGAACACTGAGGTCGCCGGTTCAAAACCCTACACTGGTCTGGTCAAGGCACATATGGGAGTTGACGCTTCCAGCTCCTACTCTCTCTCTCTCTCTTTGTCTCTCTCTCTCTGTGTCTCCTCTCTAAAATGAAAAAAAAAAAAAAAATACAACCTCCAGATCCTAACAACATAACTCTTAGTAACAAACATCTAAGGGTCTGAATTATGCACAAATGAGTTTCTTGCACTTGTTATATAAAATTTTTAAAAGGCTTTACCATTGTGTCACTCAAACAACTACACTAAGTTTAAAAATGCAGTGAATTTTTATTTTGTGAAAGGGTCCTGTAGACCCAATTCTTACCGCACATGCTCAAAATATCCATTTCAGTATCAAGAAACTATAAATTGAGAACACACAAACACAACTCATGAGTGAATTGATCCTTAGGTGCTGTAGAAAATGAATATCATTAATGACTTAGAAGAAAAATGATCATGATAGTTTTGTTGTTACTGTGATTAGTCAATTAATGCTAATTTATTATGGTTTTAATGTCTGTCTCAAGTGAACCATTATATAGAATTTATTTTTGATTTCTTTTCATGGGGAAGCAATTGTATTGCAGAGTGAAGTAAGAAAAAATCTTGAAGTTATATCTGTTGTAAAGAAAATGCTTAGGGACTGCTCAAAATAAGGCCTAATAGTATTCAACAGGTGGTTTCAGCATTTATATTAGATGTTTATATTTGACCAGATGGGAAATTGCATCTCTAACCCTGAGGTCATGATGTCATGTCATCACTTCATTAAATCGTTTTGCTAATTGAGCTTATCAAGTTCTTTGCTGCCATTTCCTGTTGTTTTCATAATAAAATTAAATTGAAATAGTCTGTTTGGTTGGGTTTAGATATTTTTTATTTGAGGGTGAGAATTTTATAAACATACAGTGAATATTGAAATTTTTGCTAAGATCCCATTTTTATGAGTTGCATTTTTATTGATGTAGAGAAGATCATATCTCATTAAGTAGAGGGGTGCCCTCAGGTTGTTATGGGGAGTATTAGACTTTCTCTTAAACATTTTTTCCTCTTGGTTCTAAATTTCAGTAAATGAAACTAAATTCTTAGGTTCTAAAAATTGTTATAATAGTAATTTTTAAAAATATGGCTAATGTATTGAGAAGTGAGATAGGAAAGAGAGTTCATCGGAAACTCTTCAGATTACTTTGGAAAATTTTTTTCAGCTTTATCAGTTTAAATAAAACTTTCTTTTTCCTAAGTAAGCTGTGGTGTTTCCAATTTGTATGTTTTTATGTATTTTCAATCTAACCCAGATGTTTTTTCTCTCCCTTGAAATAAGATGTTTATCTATCTAATTTTTATTAAATTTCCTAATTTTATTCTTTTCAAGTACAACATAATTGAACTTTCCAGTATCATTGTTGCTATGAACTTTCTTGGCTCTGAATTAATTATACTGCAGTGAATGTCCATGATTCTTAATAACTTTCTTACCTTCCACGTTCTGATTTCTTTCTCATATAGTTGATCAATGAAAGCTAGCACCTTATTTTTATGTTTTAAAATAATCTGTATTTTTCTTAGTCTCTATTTGTTTTTTATTGTAATAATAAAGACTGCAAAATTTTATTTGAAATACCAGACAAGTGCTAAATTGTGACTAGCACAAAGAACAGCATTCCATTTTTACAGGTAAGCATTTCCTTTGGCAAAAACATATTGGAATATGGATAGCAAAGTCATTCTTATATTGAATTAATAAAGTTAGGGCATTAATTACAAGTTTTGCTTTAGTACTACTAGGTTATTACTTGTGTCATCTGTATCTTATAGGGCGTATTTGTAGATTTTAAAAAGTGACGTTCCTGTATTCTTATTCTGAGTTACAGATGGCAAATTATATTTTTGAAAAGAAATGCTCTCTGCTGTTATTTCCTGTCAGCTTCATTGCAAGTTTGAAATCAGGTGGCCACTGTAGCAGATGATTTGCCCCTGAGGTCAAGCACCCGTACCGTAGCCTTACATAGGCTATACACACATGGTACTGCCAAGTGATCACATATTAATCCTACAAAGTGCAAGCACGCAAGTCTAGCACAGCTGTTTTCACAACAGTACACCCCTTTAGGCTTGTTCGCCTCACAATCCATACAACAGGATATCTTCCGTGATGGTCCCTGTGCTAGGAGTGAGGTACATTATATAAACAGAGACTATAGCACCTTACAAGCTATACCAAAGTGACAGTAATTAATTACAAAGCTGCTCTTTATAATGACATCTCTCTAAATACCCAAGGGATAACACATTTCTATTTTAGGGTTCCCAGGGAATTAACTGGACACTCACCTCTAGCCCCCTACTGTACAGTGCCAACAAGGGCACCCATCATAGATGGGGAGGCCTGTCCAGTCCAGGGCCACGTCCATTGAAGAAAGTGCCCTTGGTGCATCTCTGCAACTGAATGGGAGCAACTTCCCAGTGCAGGAGGTCCACAGGTACTGGCTCCCCCTGTCGGGGTCTCTCACACTGTCCATAGGTGATGTGTTCATCCAACAAGGGAAATGGTGCCCCCCTCTGGTCACAGTCCCTGCTTCAAGAGTCCATTACACTGCTCAATGATTAGTCCACAATAGACAGCCGTACTGACTGTACAAATCACCAAGGTAAAGGTCCATTACAGGCAACTAGCCATACAGCTCTTTATTAATGGACCTCAACACCTTTCCATAAGCTCTTTGTTCATTGCCACAAGCTCCATCCAAACTGCTCAGCAAACTCACAGGGCCTGATAGGGTCAAACACATTCAAGGTCTGTGCTGCCTTGACAGTTCTCTTAGTTGCTGTAATCTTGCAGCCATGTGGCGCAAACACCAGCTATTTTCTTGGCTGCTGCCAGAGCTGCCTGCTTTTTCTACTTTTTTCAGTGACTGGAACCTCTGTTCCAGATTAAGCTGCCACCAAAGCTCTAACAGGACTCTGTTAGACATGCCATCTATTTTCTCTCTATCTCCCCTGGCCACAATCAAATCTACCCACAACTGTGTTTGGGTAAACTTTATAGGCCCATTTTTCTTGGTAGTCAGTGGGGGGACAGCAGAGGCAGCAGCGCGCATAGCCTTATGGTTCTGTGCTGCCTCCACTTCCCCCAAACCTGCCACCATCTGTGCAACAGTGTTGATGGGCTGCCCCACATGGGGGCTCAGGTTAGCCACTATTGACTGAAAAGGGCTGACAGGGCCCTACAGAGAATAAGGCCCCTCGTCCCTGCCATATACACTTCCTCATCTGGCCCATGGGACCTCGGGTTGAAAGCAGCATTCTTCGTACCTAGTTCCTGAAGGACCTGCTGCAGCTCAGTATATGACTGCCACCAACTCACTGCCCCTGGCAAGTCTCCAGCATTCTGCCAGATTGTACAAATGGCAGCCATCACCCATTCTAATAGGGTATGGTTTCCTGGATTGTCATGGAAGTTCTGAGGACACTGTCTCAAGGAGGAAGGTGTGGTAATGGTGGCTAATTTCTCCATCTCTATTTCAGAGAGCATGATGCCATCTATCCCATATGTCCTACAATTAAAGCAACCAGGCTGCTAGGGGATCTGGGTTTCTACCTGAATTTCATCCCTAACTCCATCAATTCTGTGTGGGTGTAGAGTTGGACCACAGAATGCTCAACTACTTGCGAAGGGGGTTGTGCCTGCCTCTGAGGCACATTGGCTGCTGAGTTTTACCTTCTGGGTGACCATTGGCCAGGCTCTGAGTCTGTGACAGCAGTTAAAGCCTGAACCCTCCTTCTTAAAGGAGTAGGATGAGTTGGAAATGCCTGCTACCGCTGACTCAGGGCCACTGCACCAGCACGAATGCAATTCCTTCTTCACTGACTGCTTCAGCTCTTACAGCTGCCGGCTCTCAGCTTGAAGCTGAGAATGGAGCTCTTGAACCTGCAGCTGTCTCTCTAATGACTGCTGATGCCAGTGTTTGCCTTCTTGGGAAAACCGGAGGTCTTGAATTCACAGTTCCTTCTCAGGTGACCATTCCAGTTCAAGCTGTCATTGGTGCTCAGTCTGCAGCTCATACTGGAGCTCTCAAACTTGAATGGGTTCTCGCACAGAGCTTTCAATTTCTGTTCACCAGACTAAAATACCACCCAGCCCACGGCCCCCATAAGGATAGCCACAGGGAACCACATGATCAAGAACAACCACTCCTCTATCCCATTCTTCAAGGATGTTGGTGACTCTAGCAGAGGTCCCCAAACAATGGCCCGCGGGCCAAATTGCAGCCACCCAAGGCCATTTACCCAACCCCCGCCACACTTCCAGAAGGCGCACCTCTTTCATTGGTGGTCAGTGTATGGAGTACTGTATGTGGCGGCCCTCCAATGGTCTGAGGAACAGTGAACTGGCCCCCTGTGTGAAAAGTTTGGGGACGCTTGCATAGCAATCAGATTGAATCCTGCCCACTACACCAGATATAATGCTGGTAGCCAAGGCCAGGCAGGTTTACATTGGATTCGGGCAGATGGTAGAGAAACTGGAGCCGGAAAGTGTTGGGCTGTTCTTATTTAATAGATTCTTGCAATGGTGGGGGAGTAAACAGGCAGGGAAAACCTTTCATGACAGCAGGCAAACAAACAGCAAAATGGCCCCTCGCAGTGGCTGGCATGCTATCCGCCCTGAGGGCAAGCACCCATAACCTTACATAGACTATATATACATGTATCTCTGCCACGTGCTCATGCATTAATCATGCAGTGTGGAAGTGAGCAAGCCTAACAGCTGTTTTCCCAACATGAGGGATCAGGTTAGGTATTTTGTTTTTGCTACATGGAAAAATTTTGCTTTTTTTAAATTTAAACAAAATTAAAATTAAAACCTCAACTGTCTTTAGTACGAGTCCGGGCTTGTGTAGGTTTTGAATAAAAAATTTTTTTCGTACTTGTATAGTTTATTAAGATGGGACGAAATTTTTAAAAAGTGTATTTGAAATGCTGAAACTTTTAAAATTGAACTAATAAATAGTTTACTCTGATTAATTTTCTTGGTACATTTATGTTTTTCACTGCTTTTTAGCATTCTTTGACCTCACTAAATGGAATGCTGCTTTGTACCCCTTGCACACTAATGTGGAATGTTTATAGTGGGAAATAGCTATCTCACTAAAGAGTTTTATTTTATTCAGTAAATCACGGCCTGCAGCTTTCTCCATTGTAAACAAATCTAAGCCATTTCGACAGTGAAATCTTAACATTTTAGAAAGTCTGGGACCTTAAAATTGCTTTGCATTGCTTCCGTTGCTTTCTCTGTGTATGTGCTTTGGGAGAGAGGGTAGGGTTATTCTCCTGAGAACAGCACAAGTCTCTTCCTTTTGGCCTTCTCTTGTTCCTGGTTTATCTGGCAAAATCTATGGGAGTGAGGGTAACTCAGATTCAGAGGTAAAGCACCGGCATTGAATATAAAAGTAGAATTACTTATTTTTTCAACCACTAATTATTAAGTCATAGAGTATGTCAGGCACTGGTGTAGGGGATACTATGCTGAGCGAGAGCCACCTTAAAGCTGATCTTCTAGTGGGGAGTACAGATGTCAGGGGAGTACAGATGTTGGGGAAATATGATGTTATGGTTTGACTGCAGCTACAGTGGGTAAGTGTGGGTGCCGTGGAAGCACCAAGGGGCCACATACCGACACTTGGAGTATAGGAAACAGCTTCCAGAAGGAAGAGTTGAAGCTGAGATGAAAGATTGTAAGAGTTGATCAGATACAGATGGAAATCAGGTAAAGAGTATTTCAGAGAATAGAGATAGAAAAATATGCCTTTTTAAAGAGCTTGAAAACTTGGCATGCATGGGTCATACTACAGGAATAGGAGGAAAGAAATGAGGCCAGCAATTTCATGTATTACCTTGACCACATAAAAAAATGTTTGGACTTTGTCTGTAGAGCTGTGGAGCAACTGAGGAGTCTAAGCTATAGAGTGTCTATAGGAGTGACATAATGAGATAGATTCTGTAAAGGTCCTTTAGACCACATTGGAGGGAGTGAATTAGAGTGGGACAAGATCAGACTTGAGATTAAAAGGCTGGTTAGGAGACAGTGATTAGGCAAAAAGCAATTGTAACTTGAGCTAGGTAGTGAGAATAGGGAAGGACACTAGTGGTCAGATTTGAGAGGCAGATGAGATGGGACTTAGTAATTGATTGGCTGTGAGGGGCAAATGAGAAGAGGAAGGAATCAAAGGTGTGATCCAGATTTTGACTTGGCTAGTTAACTGGGTTGTTGGAAGTGCATTTACTAAAATTAAATAATATTAGAGAGAGTGTAGGTTGGAAGAGAAGTGAGAGGAAGGGAAAATGTGGAGTTCAGTTTTAGAAATGTCAATTTGAGGTCTCTAAGGAATATCCATAAAGAAATAATTAGGAACATTTGAGTCACAGCTGGATAAGATGTATGGAGAAGAGTTTGTACAAAGAAGGCTTATGAATTAATAGCAAAACATAAAAAAAGATATCTAGTTGCATAGTAATGTTACACATCTGAGTATAATGAAAATCAGGAGTGTGGATCTGTTCCAGGCGACCTAGATAACGTCACACGGAGGAGCAGACAAGTAAAACATGTAAGGACGTGACAAACAGATTTCCTGGTTTGTGTAACTATTGTGTGCTGGAAGAATGGGAATGAGGCTTTCTTTGCACTTGGATCACAGTTTTCTCTCTCCTATTAGGGTTCCTTTATTACTAAATGAGAAAGTCTGCAGTGAGACTGGGGTCACATTGTTAAGGAACAGGGCCAGATCTTTATTTCTTCATTCTGTGTGCTGAATGCTATCTGTATTCTTGACCTAGAAATCAGTTGGTTACATAATAGAAGTCCACTCAGGCCTTTATAGTAAAAATGGGGTCTTTTTAGGAGCCTACTGGCCATCTTCTTGAGTCCAGATGCTGGGGGTACTGCTGGGCCTGATAAACTCAAGTAATGAAGTGTGGCTGCTACTTATTCTGTGGTGGTCTCTCACGTTGCTCCTTTCTATAGTTGCTTCCACTCTTGTTTCTTGAGGCACATAGAAAATGGTATTTTGCTGCCTTCAGTCAAAGTGTCCCTGGTTTCAGGAAAGATGAACTCGACTCTTCTGTTTGTAATTCTAAGGGAAGGAGAAGGTGGTTGGCCCAGTATGGTTCAGTGTCTTTTTCTGGCCTAATATAATTGGTCACAGGGAGCTTGAGTTTGGGGTTCCCCCAAAGTGGTACACACATGGCCCCAGGACCCACTTTGTCACCAGTGAGTGGCATTTCTCAGAGAAGGATGCAGATGGGGCATGCAGATACCATAAGAAGTGTTCTGAGTCATAGCTGGAGGAGAAGACTGACACCTACCACTGCCTGTGTCACTGGTATTCATAATAAATATACAGTACTGAAGGCCATTTCAGGGGTTTGTTAAATTCAGGCATAGTGTGTAATAACCAGACATTAGGTGGTTTTACTTTTGTATGGGAAGTTACTTCTTTGATAAATGGTAAGGTGTTGTGTTACGTCACCTGCTAATGATTAGCATATAGAAATTTCAAGGAACAATTGTGCATAATTTCAAGCAAGTTATATGTCCTTTGAATTGAAATAATTTGGGTAAGATGCTTTTTCTGACATACCAGGTTACTCTTTAGTTTCACTGGTGGTTTTGTTGTTGTTTTTTAATTTATGGATTGTTTTTAGAGAGAGAGGTAAGAAGAGAGAGAAAGAAACAAACATCGACCTGTTTCTGTATGTGCCCTGACCAGGTATCGAAACCATAACCTTTGCATATCAGGACAGACTCTAACCAATCATGCTATATGGCCAGGGCTTACTGTTTATTTTTAATTTAATTAACCAATTTATTCTGGATGGGAGGGGGTTGTACCTCCATAAGGAAAGATCACTACATGCCAATGTCCTCTCACTTGATCCCTTTCATGGGGGTTTGTATAGAAAGGATTTACTTTGTGGGTCCTTACCTGACCACCAGGAAGGAGTTCAGCAGTGCTCTCTGGGGATGGCTACTTTTCATTGGACTTTTCTCTCAGGAAATGTGCCAGTAAATCTTAGGGTTTTGAATGTTTCTACAGATTTCAGCTGAAAATAACCCTTTGTGAAGATATGAATATTTCCTTTATGCATATTGAGAAAAGTAGCAAAAGAATTGCATATCTGAATGTTAAAGTTTTGTGGAGTGTTTTGGTTGGTCTTTTTGCTTGCTGGTCTTTTATTGTGTGTGGGTTTTTTTTGTAATTTTTCTTTTTGTGGCACAGACAGAGAAAGGGACAAATAAGGACAGACAGACAGAAGGGAGAGAGATAAGAAGCATCAATTCTTCGTTGTGGCACCTTAGTTGTTCATTGGTTGCCTTCTCATATGTGCCTTGACCAGGGGCTACAGCAGACCAAGTTGACCCCTTGCTCAAGCCAGCGACCTTGGGTTCAAGCTGGTGAACCTTGTCCAAACCAGATGGGCCTGCGCTCAAGCTGGAGACCTCGGGGTTTCAAACCTGGGTCCTCTGTGTCCCAGTCTGACGCTCTATCCACTGCACCACTGCCTGGTCAGGCTGCTTTTTGTAATTTTTATACTACTTTTTTTTCTCAAGGTAAACTTTGTGTTTTAGAATAGTTTTACATTTAGAAAAAATGTGATGATGGTACAGGGTTCCCAGGTACCCCACTCTTAGGCTTCCCTGTTACTAGCAGCCTTTGTGTGGTGCATTTGTCATAGTTCATGAACCACTATTGATGCATTATTCATTCAAGTCCATGACTGATTTAGGTTTTCCTAGCTTTTACCTAATGTTCTTTTCCTAATCCAGGATACTGTGTTTTGTTTTGTTTGTTTTTACTAAGAATTGGAGCTCAAATGCCCAGATTCTTGTACATTTTTGTTAACTGAGAACTTACATGGTATTGGAAGGTAGTGAAATGCTATTGGGATATTAAGTTACCAGAGAGGCTACTACATGCATCCTAATCATCATGAATCCAAACTGTGGAAACATAGGTTTGGCATATTTGAGAATTTTCAGACATTTGGGAAGATGATTCACATCATTTTTACTTACACATGTACTTTGAACCTCATGATTATATTAATAAAACTAAAGGTTTATAAAAATAAATTGGGAAAAACTTTATATTTCCATATTAATTTTTTTCTAAGTAGAGGATGTTAGAGGAGAAAGTGTAACTAGGAGTTTTTGTAACAAATAAAAAAAAATGTTCAGAGGTGAATAGATAGGCAGCTCCCAAAGTGTGAAGTGCCCGCAGTTACTGGTCCTCTGAGGCTTGCGTGTGTCAGGCCTGTTTTAGAGCTGTGGCTGCGTTGTTTGTGCCTGTCTCCATTTGTTTTGCTCCTGGATACTTGGCTTCAGACTTCTCAAATCCTTGGTTTTGCTGGCCCCTGGCTTTTTACAGTGTGTAATTAGCGGATTGGTATTCCCTCTACCCCCTTCCACATGTATTTCTGCACTTCAGAGGTCTCTGAGGGTTCTCTGGAAGAGACACACAGGATGAATGAGTTCTGGTGGGAACTGATTTAATCAGGTTCTATAAACAAGTTTTCTGTACTTCACATAGAATTTTCACCGTCATTCAGAGAACAGGCTTACACTGATTAATATGGTATACGTGTGGTTATTGTACTTTGTTCTCTGTTTAAAGGGAGCTTTGTTGAGAGTAACAAGAAAGCTTTTTTATAAAAACTGACAACGACAAGTACATTATTTTTCTTCCTTCTGCCTATTATGATTAAAACCCAATCCTCGCTATAATGATCTCAGCAGAAACTAGCAGGGATTTGTGGCCTTAATGTAAGGGTTGTGATGTCCCCTAAATAAGTAGAGGACTGATTATATATTTACAGCATGCTGTGAAGGTGAGGAGATTGAATGTGACCATCTGACTTGTCCCATTTTCTTGTTCTGACTGCTCTCCTGCATAAATAAGATCTGGGACATAACAAGTAGAGCATATTGTTATGCCTGGGGAGGGAATGATGCTGGCAAAGGGCTTCCTTGAAGTGTATTTCCAGATTTTTAAATGATATAAGGTATTTATTTTAGATATTTTTATCATTGATTATTTTTTTATATTCACAGCTTTCCAAGAAACAGTTTTTATCTTAAAAAAAGGATATTAACACAGTATTGATAGAATTTGACATATTGTATTTTAAATGGATGCGTATTAGCAAATTTCTGATCTATTTTTAGATATTTTCATTTAGTGTAGCCTTTCAGAAGGCTTAAAAGAAAATGTTTGTGCTGTCTTTCTCATGGAAGCCTCATACTTTTGCTAAAATGATAAATTAATATTTTCATAAAGCATATTGTATTTTTATTTTACGCTTTGAATGCAGTGGCCTCTGAAGTGAGGAGCACTTACCACATGGAGCACATAAAACTATATTTTTGGAGTGTAGGAAGACTATAACAGACCTATTTTTTAAGAGAGGAATCAGGCTTTACTATTATTTAATACTGTATGGGTTTGTTAGTGGTGGAGCAGGACCTCAGTTCTGTTAAGAAAGAATTCAGAGTCAGGAGCTCTTAACTCAGGAGGTTTACAGGGGATCCTTGGGTTACAGTAGTCTTGACGGACCTCATTTTGAGTTTATGACACTCATTCCCATCAAACTTCAAAGAATTGAGGCGTGTTTCCGCTGTTCCTGCAGTGCAGTGTGTTTATGTCCTTTTCCTGTTTCTGTGGCTTACTTGTGCTTTTATGTTCTAGATTATGATTTTACAACTGTGTTAGGATAGGTAAGTGACTTAGGCTAGGGTGTGTTTCAACTTACACCAAAATTTGGGGTTACGTCACTGTCATAGGAATGGAATTGAGTCATAACCCGAGGACCCCCTGTATTTAGAAAGTTACAGAGGTAGAAGTGAGCCATGGAAGAGTGAGTCACCTGGGCTGTGTGGACGCAGGAAACAAGTTACAGAAGAAAGGCCTTTGGAACATAAGAAAAAGAAAGCAAACATAATATGTCTGGGGGGAGTTGAGGAGGAGAGAAGTATGAGTGAACTCTAGGGTGAGAGAGTGCTCTCTGGATCCCTTGCCTACAGGGTTTTCATCTGTTTTGTAGAGGCAGGGATTTTAGGGGAAGATCTTAATGCAATATTCATCAGTCTTTACAGCTGTGTCCTTTCAGGCCGTGGTCTTTACTGATTGGTTGGCACCAGGACAGAGAGTCATTAATCATAGCATTTGATCTTGATGTCAACCATGGCATAGCTTCATCTGGGCCTGGAGCTGAAATAAACTGAGCCCTAAATGTCATCACTAGTTTAGTTTTCTTTCTTCTGCTTCTGAAGTTTCTATAAATGGAATCATACTGTATGTGTTCTTCTATTACTTGCTTCTTTCATGTAATATATATGTATTTTTTAGTTTTATCCTTGAGGGACGCACAGAGGTGTTTCTGAATATATTGCAGTTTATTTATTCTGTAGATTGTGTTGTTGTTGAATGGTTTTCACTTTGGGTTAACTACTGCTCTGAACATCTTTGTTCATGCTTCATGCTGCACTTGTGTACAGCATTTTAAATAAACACACTATACCTAGGAATGAAATTACTGGGATTTGGGGGATGACTGTAAGTTAGACTTTACTGGGTAATACCAAAATGTTTTCCAATAAGCCTACCAACTTATTTCTACTTTACACTCCTGCCACTAGTATATGAGAATTTCCCTGGTTCTGCCTTCATGCCAATATTTGTTCAAATTTTAATATTTGACAGTCTTCATGGGTGTAAGTTTCTTTTATAATTTTCACTTTCATTTTCTTGATAACTAATGAAGCTGAGCATCTTTTCATGTATTTATAAGCCTTTTGTGTTTCCTCTTCACTCAAACATCTGTCTGTAGTATTGCCTATTTTTGATTAAGGATGTCTTTTCTCTTTTTAGGATTTTTTGGTACTCTAGATACTAGTCCTTTACTGGTTAAATATGTTGCCAACATTCTCTCCCAGTTTGTAGTTTATCTTTCAGTCTACTACGTGTCTTCATAAACAGGAGTTTATATATGTTTTATATATGTTCCATTATGGGTGTGCTTTTTGTTTTTTATATATGTTTATATATGTTCCATTATGGGTGTGCTTTTTGTTTTTTATTTAAGAATTTTTTTTTATTTGGATGTCATACAGATATTCATATGGTATCTTCTAAAATATTTTTCCTTTGTGTTAAGCATCTAAAGTCTTTAGTCCACCTGGAACTGATTTCTTTGTATTTTATGAGGCGGGGAACCAGTTTTATTTTGACCCATAGGTATAACCTTATCCCAACTTCATTTATTAACTAGTCCATCTTTTTCCCAAGCAGAATGCTCACTTTGTCATATGTCAAGTTTACATATATGTATGGTTCTATTTCTGGGTTGTCTATTCAGCTCCACTGATTTACTTGTCTACCATGTGTCACTACCATACTTTCTTAATTACTGTAATTTTTTTTCTTAAAATCAACCTATCAAGTTCCATGACAAACATCTTGATTAGAATTGCTTTGGATCTATTTATCAGTATGGGGAGACTAAAACATTTAGACTTTTTCCAATGACATGGTATTTAACTTTTCTTTAATGGCTTTCAATAAAAATTTCTATTTCCCATAAATATTGTGTACATATTTTGTTACATTTATTGCTTTGTATTTTGTGTTACTGTTGTAAATAGTATTCTTTTTAAAACTATTTTTAAACTACATGTTTTAAGGTGTATATGCTGAATAAGTAGGCATGCTGATAATGCACTTCCCTATGTTGCTCTTTATTTTTAGAAAATGCTTACAACAGTTCACCATTAAATATGATGTTTACTACAAGCTTTTGTAGATGACCTTTATCAAATTAAGAAAGCTCTTTATTATTCTTAGTTTGCAAAAATGGTTTTTATTTTAAATCGATTTGAGAGACAGAGGAAAGGAGAGAGTGAGAGAAACATTGGCTTGCTGTAATGCATAAATAAGTGCAAAGAGTTTTGATCCCTAGTTGACATTTAATTTTATTGCATACTTTTCTTCATCTTTTGAGATGATCTTAAGGGTTTTCTTCTTTAATTTGTCAGTGTAATGAATGACATTTATAAAATTCTAGCTTAAGTTAGACCTTGCATTCCTGGGATAAACCCATCTTGACATAAATATGCTGAATTTGGTTTTGGGTGTGTGTGAGTGTGTGTGTGTGTATTACATGCTCCATGAGGGAAAAACAAAGAGAGAAAAGAAGGAAGGGACTGAAGAGATAGAGGTTGACCTGCAATGTTGCATTCTTCCACTGTTCTTACCTAGATTTTTTATCCAGCTATGCCAACTTGATAAAATGAATTGAGGGGGTGCCTTTTCTATTCCCTGAAATAGTTTATATAAAATAGAGTTGATCTCAACAGTAACATTCACCAAAAACTCCTCTTTAACATTTTTCTCTGTACACACATTTTTGAACAGTTCATTCAAATTTTTCAATTGTTATAGGATTTTTCTAGTTCCCTCTTTTCTCCTTGAGTCAGTTTTGGTAGGTTATGTTTCTCTAGACATTTGTCTATTTTGTGTAAATTTTCAGAACTTTCTGGCATAAAGTTGTTTTTTTTTTTTTTAAGTTATTTATTTATTTATTTATTCCAAGGACAGAGAGAGAGAGTCAGAGAGAGGGATAGATAGGGACAGACAGACAGGAACGGAGAGAGGTGAGAAGCATCAATTATTAGTTTCTCGTTGCCCTTGCGACACCATAGTTGTTCATTGATTGCTTTCTCACATGTGCCTTGACCGCGGGCCTTCAGCAGACCGAGTAACCCCTTGCTGTAGCCAGCGACCTTGGGTCCAAGCTGACAAGCTTTTGCTCAAGCCAGATGGGCATGCGCTCAAGCTGGCGAGCTCGGGGTCTCGAACCTGGGTCTTCCGCATCCCAGTCCGACGCTCTATCCACTGCACCACCGCCTGGTCAGGCTAAAGTTGTTCTTAATTCCTCTTATCTGTTTCTTCTGTAAAGTATATGTAATGTCTTATTTTACATTTCATATATTTGTGCTTTCTCTTTTTTATTGTAATATTTGCTATTGATTTCTAATTTCATTGCACTTCTATCAAATGACTTAGTTTGTTGAGATTAATTTTATACATAGCAGGCAGTCATTTTCTTAAATTTTAAAACTTGAGGCTCTGGCTGGTGCTCAATGGATAGAGCGTCAGCCCAGCATATGGACATCCCAGGTTCGATTTCAGATCAGGGCACACAGGAGAAGTGACTATCTACTTCTCTTTCCTTCCCTCCCCTCTTCTCTCCCTCTTCCCTTCTAGTAGTCAGTGGCTTGATTGGTTCAACTGTGGCCTGGGTGCTGAGGATAGCTCTGTTGATTCATTCAGCCCCAGATGGGGTTGCTGGGTGGATCCCAGTTGGGATACATATTGTAGTCTGTCTCACTATCTCCCCTCCTCTCACTGAAAAAGAAAAAATTAGAACTTGAAAATAATGTGTATTCTTTAATTGTTAGCTGCTGGAAACTCAGAAAGATAAGTAGCCCAGGCCTGTTTGTCTTTTGAACCTGAGCTCCTAAATCCCTTGCTAAGGTCAGTCAGTTCCCTGTCATTTTCTGCAGAATGTTATGCCTCCACACCCGCCATTAACACTGCATGCACCGTTGATGGAGTTCAGTGTGTTTTCTGCTAGTGCATTTAGTCTGGTTGGTGAGATAAGATATGCAGATGGCAGAATTAAAGGACTGTGGAGTGAACTGCCTCATTGCCAGTGATACAGTCATAAAAACGACAACGATTCTGAGAAGAGGGAATTTGAGGTATTCTAAAAGGCTTAGTGCAGGAGCTATCTTGAACTTGAAGTTAAAGATGGGTGGGATATGACCAGGCACAGAAAGAAAGGATAGGGATGTGGGAGGCAGGAACATAGCTGGAGGCAGATCCTCCAAGTCAAAGCAGTTGTGCTGGTCACATGCGAAGCAGTTTTGTGTTGGGATATATAGACCAGTGGTCAGCAAACCGCGACTCGTGAGCCACATGCAGCTCTTTGACCCCTTGAGTGTGGCTCTTCCACAAAATACCATGTGCACGCACTACCTCGATAAGGATATAGTTTAAGTTATAAACTATATAAGCACTACCTATTGAAAAATTTGGCTCTCAAAAGAAATTTCAGTTGTACTGGTTGATATTTGGCTCTGTTGACTAACGAGTTTGCTGACCACTGATATAGACCAATGTTTTTCAACCACCAGCCCACGGACTGGTCCACCAGAAGTCTCATACAGGTCTGCAAGAGAGTAACCACCCTTATGTGTATGAACATTACAGACCCAATGGTCTTAGTTAAATTGCTTACGTTAAGGGTGATTTCTGCCTTAACAATCCCCCAAATCTATTTTCACTGTCCTCAATTGTAAAAAGGTTGAAGACCATTGATGCTGATACAGTCTATTGGAGAATTGGAGTGACGGAACTAAGTCTGCAGAATGTAAAAGTTGCAAGCTAGTGGCCCTTGGGTCACATTTGGCTCTCATGAGATTTGAAAACTTTGAATTGGTTTTCAGCACTTAAAATTTAGAAGATTTTATGAAAATATCTGGATTCACAACTGCTTTTGAAATAAAGAAAGCTCTAGCAGTTGCTAGACCAGCTGTCTCCACTGTGCCTTCCACTCTGTCACAGGTCCTCTTGGCCTTTCCACTAGGTTTAACCTGCATGACTTACAAGGGCAGCAGGGTTTGTGACCTTAGCCTAATGGGTAAGAAGATCTTGCCAAACTGCAGTTTTATGCAAGTCACAGCCATGTTTTGGGTCCTGGTTTACTGCCTGGGCTAACAAAATGCCCAGCAAGTATTGGGCATTAAATGTGGCATCTCATGGCAGCAGTGACTGCATTCTAATGGAATCAGTTTTGGAAACTGCAGCAGTTTCTAGAGAAACAGACTTAGGGAACACACTGTATTTTTAAGGCTAAATGCGGATGACCATTAAGCAGCAAATAGACTGCTGATAAAGTAGAGAACAGTCTTTCTGTGTCAAGGGAAAAGTTGCTGGTCATACATTGTGCTGTTTTCAGCTCCACTACTACACATGGGTATAGCTACCCTGCTGTTTTCTTCTTCGGACACACACACATAGGAATAGAAAATGTATAGGTAAGATGTGTGGCAGATTATTATTTGCCTCATTCAGCAGGAGAACAGTGTGACCAAGATTACAGCTAGAGTTTAGGACTCTGGTTTAGCAAAAACCTGTAAAACCTAGTTGCTTTTAACTAGGGATGTATAATCTTTCTTCTTGGCTGCTGCCTCTCTGCCGCGGTTTAGCTGTGTTTTTGTTTTATTTACTATATATTTTTTCTTTCTTCTGCACTTGATATCCTCCCGAGCTTTTTCTGAATGCACCTTGCCATTGAAAACATTAGGAAAGAAAAAAGTCAAATTGCCTCTGTCCTCGGGCTTGAGCTCAGGCTCGAGCTCTGGAAGATGAAAGCCAAGCAGAGGCAGCTCTTTCTGCCAGCTGCAGGGTCAGCAGTTTGTAGAACTTGTTCCTTGTCAGCTCATCTCTACTGATGTCTTGTGTTTCTGAGCAAGGGAGTCACTGCTGCTGCCTTTTTAAACAAAGGGAACTGCATGTGGTCCATGCAGAGCTTCACCCTGACCACAGCAATCTTTCTTTTTTATAAACAGCCATTGTGGGGCAGGGTTTGTCCTTGTGGAGTGAGGTGACTCCAAGAAAATACCTACCAAGACATTTCAACAAGGAGTAGAAGGAGAAAAGCACTTAGGTCTCCTGTCCTGTGAAAAAAGCCTTTTGATAACATCATTTAAATCAAACTTTTGCATCTAGTTCTTGTAGGAGCATGAAATGCTGTTCAGCCAATAGGTTTGCTTCTGACAGCTATCTAACTTAGGGTCTAAGTTGTACTGTAGATTTCTATATTCAAATAATATTTTAAGCCACTTTTTCATTCTTATTTTTAGTAACCAGTAATTTTCGTACATAGTAATTTGGGTCTGATTGGCACATTTTGGCAGCTCTTCAGTTCCAATTATAGAGAAATTTTTGCTTGTATATCTTGATAAAGTGAATTTAGGATTTTTAAAGAGATGTGTTCAACAAACTACTTGAGTCCTGATTTTTGAGAGTCACAGTTACTACCTTAAAATATGGAATAAATTTTGCCTGACCAGGCGGTGGCGCAGTGGATAGAGCATGGGATTGGTATGTGGAGAACCCAGGTTCAAAACCCCGAGGTTGCCAGCTTGAGAGCGGGCCCATCTGGCTTGAGCAAAAGCTCGCCAGCTTTGACCCAAGGTCGCTGGCTTGAGCAAGGGGTTACTCAGTCTGCTGAAGGCCCGCGGCCAAGGCACATATGAGAAAGCAATCAATGAACAACTAAGGTGTTGCAACGAAAAACTGATGATTGATACTTCTCATCTCTCTCTGTTTCTGTTTGTCTGTCCCTGTCTATCCCTTTCTCTGACTCTCTCTCTGTCCCTGTAAAAAATATGTATATAAATATAAATTTTAGTTCCAATTTTGATAAAACTACCCTAGGAGACTTAGTTTGCATAAATGTTTTGTACAGGACTGGACTCCACAACATAGGAAAGATACTCCACTGGTTCTACCAGCAGTACTTGAATGTACAGAAGTCTTTATTCCTTTATTCCTTGTTTTCCTGGTGACAGTGCAGGAAGGCCTTCCTGTGGCATTTTATGATCAGTTTCTTAGAAGAGATAGGTTAGTTGTAGAATGATAGATTCTGCAGCCCTCAAATAGTTTTATCTCATTTACATTTATAATATAAAATTCTTCCAAGCTAGAATTTTTATCTTTTACTAAACCTCTGGGTCTTCCTTTTCAGAAAGAAGGTTAACCATTTGTCATTTTCCATGAACATAAGAAAGGATAGGTTAGGTATCAGGCCCAGGTGGATAGAGGTGTAAGAAGTAGTTGTGCCTGACCAGGCGGTGGCGCAGTGGATAGAGCGTTAGACTGGGATGCGGAAGACCCAGGTACGAAATCCCGAGGTCGCCAGCTTGAGCGTGGGCCCATCTGACTTGAGCAAAAGCTTGTCAGCTTGGACCCAAGGTCGCTGGCTCCAGCAAGGAGTTGCTCGGCCTGCTGGAGGCCTGCGGTCAAGGCACATGTGAGAAAACAATCAATGAACAACTAAGGTGTCATGACGGCAACGAAAAACTAATGATTGATGCTTCTCTCCTCTCTCCATTCCTGTCTGTCTGTCCCTCTCTCTGACTCTCTCGCTGTCCCTGTAAAAAAAAAAAAAAAAATAAGTAGTTGTCTAGGCACAGATACATGATCTAGGGATTAGAAATAGCTACGTGGGAATTGTGGGAATTGACATTCAGATGCCTTTTAGGACTGGCCACAGGGGTGGATGTGTTTTACTAGTGTTAATAGACAGAGATCTAGTGCGGGAAGAAGTGAAAGATAAAAGCCAAGAATAAAGTTAGGTCCACAGTTCAGGGTGTTCATATATAATCTGGTCCCTGTGTCACATTTCAGTGAGACTCTCCTGAAACATTCATGAAAAATTGACCACTCCCTTCCCCAGCACTCACAGGCCTCTTTCAGCTCTGGCTTCCCATCGCTCTTACACTGCGTATCTAGCATACTGTATTTACCGACTCTTTTGTTTATTGCCTACCTTTTTCTATACAAGAGAGTCAGTTCCATGAGCACAAAGGTTCTTATCTGTTTTGTTCAGTACTTTCAAGAAATATTGAATAAATGAATGAATGAATAAATTAAAATGCAGATCTGTGTCTAGTAAGATCTGGTGGTCGAGGTTACTTGTAGGTAGTGGCATAGATGGAGGCAAGGAAGTAATGGGTGGAAGTCTGGGGAGGCAAGTAAGGGATGGGATCTAAATATACAGAATAAGGATTAGGGACAGGCGTCTGAACGCCTCAGGGACCCCTATTAGAAGTTGAAGATTTTTCACAGAAAGCAGCTAACTCCAACTTTGAAATTAGGAACAAGAAATAAAATGTTTCTGAGAATGAGCCTCAGGATCAAGCTGGCCTAGAAGAAGGGCCAAGGAGAGAACTATTGAGTCAGAGGACCATTCAAGGAGGGCTCCTTATGCCTTTTTACCTGGGACTGAGCATGAAGATTCATCTTCATGTTCTGGGTGAAAGGATTAGAGTAGAATCAGGCTACCTTTACAGTATGAGAAACAGTGTGTAGGGAACCAGGAATGGGAGGGGACCTCATCACTCACATCTGTCCTTAGTGTTAATCAGATTGAGAATCAGCAATATTGAGAATCAGAAAAGTGTGAGCTGGTATAATTATCACTTCATCGCAGTCATGATTGTCTGGAGCTGTGCTTCTCAGACTCTGTTGTGCACACAGTTAAAACTGCAGATTCTGATTCAGGGGTCTGAGGTACGGCCTAGGATTCTACAGTTCTAACAAGTCCTGGGGTGATAGATACTGTAGCTGTTGGTCTAGGGACGACTCTGTAAGTATCAGTGCTTTAAAGAGAGAAACTAAATATTAGTGATTGGTATAAGTTGCTTTAATTTAAAATATTGTAAAATTCCATTTGGCTGGTTAAGTACTATCATTTAAGGATGTTCTGAGAGACAAATGCTTTTCACTTAATGGTTTTTGAAAGAGCATAAGCAAGCATTAAGAAAATCAGCTTTGCCTGAGCAGGCGCATTGGGTAGAGTGTTGCACTGGGATGCAGAAGACCTAGGTTCGAAACCCCAAGGTCGCTGCTTGAGCACGGGCTCACCAGCTTGCTTGCAGGGTTGCTGGCTTGAGCAAGGGGTCACTCACTCTGCTGTAGCTCCCCTCACCCCCCATCCCCCGTCAAGACACATGTGAGAAAGCAATCAATGAACAACTAAGGTGCTACAACACAGAATTGATGCTTCTCATCTCTCTCCCTTCCTGTCTGTCTGTCCCTCTCTCTCTGTCACAAAAATATAAAAAGAAAAAAATCAGTTTTGCCTGATCAGGTGGTTGCACAGTGGATAGGGTGTCAGCCTGGGATGCTGAGGACCCAAGTTCAAAACACTGAGGTCGCCGGCTTGAGCGCATGCTCATCCGGCTTCAGCACAGGGCTCACCAGCTTAAGCACAGGGCCATTGAAGTGAGTGTGGGATCATAGACATGACCCTATGGTCTCTGGCTTGAGCCCAAAGTTCGCTGGCTTAAGCAAGGGGTCACTCGCTCAGTTGGAGCCCCCTGGTCAAAGTACATATGAGAAAACAACCAATGAACAACTAAGGTGCCACAACGAAGAATTGATGCTTCTCATGTCTCTCCTTCCCTGTCTATCTGTCCCTGTCTCTATCTCTTGCTCTCTCTCTCTCTAGAAAAAGAATATCAGCTTTTCCCAATTTTGGTTTTCTACAGTGAACACTTGTCAGCAGTATTGTCGATTCTGACTTTCAATTCCAAGGCTTCCTGAGGCAGTCATTAAATATCCCAATCCTTAGTAGACTTACATAGGATTCCTTACATGTGAGATTCCTTACATGTGAAAGGTTATTTGTGCCTTTGATGGTGTGCTGAGTATATGCTGAGCCACTGATCAAACTGGTCTTATCATGGGCCTGGATCTGGTTAGGAGAAATCTGACACACTTGGAAGGCTCACCATGCATTTAAAAAATTACTGTCCTGGAAGATTTAATGAGGGGGAAAAGGACCTGAAACTATGGACATTTTAAAACTTGTGTTCTGATAATCAAGGTCTCTCATAAATAGATGATCTTCTATGTATTTCTTCTTCCAGGGTAGAATGTTTAGTCCTCTGGAATGTAGCCAGTCTATCCTGGAATCCAGGGAGATAGCCATGGACCAAGCGTACCATTGCCTCACACTGTGATGTCACCATTCCCATATCACCAGAATTTCCCCTTTTCTGGATAACTTTTCATGGGCCTTAAAGTTTCAGTTTAGATTACCCTTTTTATATGAAACCTTCTCCACCCTCACCCCCTTTTCCCCACCATTACAAACTGGAAATGGCTGCCCGTTTTCTGTGGTCTCGTGGCCAGTACTGAATCAGAGTCAGTTCTCATTATTTACCGTGGCTGTGTTCTATCAAGTTCCTGTGAACACTGAGTTAGCAAACTCTGAACCATCACTCTTAGGAAAACACAGGGTTAGATTCCTGTGAGCCTCTAGTCACAGAATTTTCATCAATCAATGCATAGCCTGCTTTAATGGAATGTCTATTTGAAGACATCTTATTTAGTATCTACTGTTGATTGATTGATAGTGAACTTGCAGTCCTCAACCTTATAACTCATGCCTGCACAAAGCTTGTCTAACACATATTTTCTCTACACATTCTAGCCTTTGTGCGCTTAAGAACATTTGACACCAATTCAGCACTAAGCTTGAGAGCCATTTTAAACAGTGAAATCATCAACAAATAGCCTCTATGTGCAAAAACCATGGCACTGAATTGAGCATAAAAAGATGCTTTTTTACAGTATGAAAACTGAAACAAGAAGGCAGTGTCATTTTGTTAGACTTTGGCTGGGAACATGCACATTGTTGACTAAAAATTTTTGCTGTTCTGTTCATGTCTGTGAATGATCACAATATGCTGAGGACTTGATTTTGAGTTTACAAATTTTGATAAGTAGCCAAATATAGAATTCACAAGTAATGAGGATTGACTGTGACTTATAAATAGATTAAACATTGTGATATGAACCAGCACAGCAGGGCAGAAAGAAAAAATAATGTTTTTCTTTCCTCAAAGAATTTAAAATTTCAAGAAAAGCATTGAAGTAGTCAACCTGGCAGAATTGGAACTTTGGTGGATTTTTAAGGTACAAAATGGTTTCATGTCAGATTACATGGAGGGGAAGACGATCTCCTTAGAGGCCAGGTATGAGGCCAGTGGCCACTGCCATGGCCAATCAGGTTCATATTGGATTCAGGCAGACGGTAAAGGAACTGTGGAGCCAGAAAATCGTGGGTCATCCCATTTATTTGAGTCTCATAACGGCTGACGAGCAAACAGGCAGGGCTCCCAAGCCCTTCAGTGCTCTCTCTCTCTCTCTCTCTCTGCATTCTCCAATAAAACAGGTTGGGGGAGGGGGACCTTTTCTTGTAAAAAGTGGCCTTTCCTAAGCAGGAAGGCAATTTGCAATTTGCAGTCAGTCACCCTGAGGGTGAGCAGCACAGCCTTTCACAGACTACATACAAGGTGCTGCCCCACACCAATGCAACAATTAGCCAAAATATAAGCAAGCACACCTAATTAATATAAAACACATTGGTTTGCCCAACACCAGGGTCTCCAAAGGCCCTGAGCTAGACATGCCCTTGTGCCCTGTGCCACTCTTTCGCATAGACTTGCTTCCCTGGGATATGATGGCTGTTCTTGCTGGCCACACTGAGACGATCTGTTTTTCAGAACAGAGACTTTTCTACTCACCATTATATCTACCAAATTTGGCACATAATAGATGGTCAATAAATATTTGTCAAAAGACTGACCTTGGTTCTAGGCAAGTTCAATCTAATTGTTTCTGGTCTTGGTCCCTCACCCCTTGTCCACAATTCTTTTATTTTTTTTTAATTAATGGGGTGACACCAATAAATCAGGGTACATATGTTCAAAGAAAACATCTCCAGGTTATGTTACCATTCAATTATGTGGCATACCCATCACCCAAAGTCAAATTGTCCTCTGTCACCTTCTATCTGGTTTTCCCTGTACCCCCAACTCCTCGCTATCCCACCCTCCCGTCCCTCCCTCCACCCCGTAACCACCACACTCTTGTCCATATCTCATAGTCTCACTCTTATGTCCCACCTATGTATGAAATCATGCTGTTTTCAGTTTTTTCCTGATTTACTTATTTCACTCCGTATAATGTTATCAAGGTCCATCCATTTTGTTGTAAATAATCCGATGTCATCATTTCTTTTTTTCTTTTTGATTTTAATTTTTTTTAAATTTTTTTAAAATTCTTTTTATTTATTCATTTTAGAGAGGAGACACAGAATGAGAGAGAAAGAAAGAGAGAAAGGGGGGAGGAGCTAGAAGCATCAACTCCCATATGTGCCTTGACCAGACCAGTGCAGGGTTTTGAACTGGCGACCTCAGTGTTCCTAGGTCGATGCTTTATCCACTGCACCACCACAGGTCAGGCTGATTTTAATTTTTTAAATTAATTTTAATGGGGTGACATCAATAAATCAGGGTACATATGTTCAAAAAAATATCTCCAGGTTATCTTATCATTCTATTATGTTGCATACCCATCACCCAAAGTCAAATTGTTCTCTGTCACCTTCTGTCTGGTTTTCCCTGTGCCCCTCCCCTCTTCCCTATCCCACCCTCTCCTCTCTCCTGCCACCCTGTAACTACCACACTCTTGTCCATGTCTCATAGTCTCACTTTTATGTCCCACCTATGTATGAAATCATGCTGTTCTCAGTATTTTTCTGATTTACTTATTTCACTTCATATAATGTTATCAAGGTACATCCATTTTGTTGTAAATGATCCGATGTCTTCATTTCTTATGGCTGAGTGGTATTCCATAGTATATATGTACCAAAGCTTTTTAAACCACATGTCCTCTGACGGACACTAGGGCTGTTTCCAGATCTTCACTATTGTGAACAATGCTGCCACGAACATGGGGGCGCATTTCTTCTTTTCGAACAGTGCTACCGTGTTCTTAGGGTATATTTGTATAAGTGGGATAGCTGGGTCAAAAGGCAGTTCGATTATTAATTTTTTGAGGAATCTCCATACTGTTTTCCACAGTGGCTGCACCAGTCTGCATTCCCACCAGCAGTACAGGAGGGTTCCCTTTTCTCCACATCCTCATCAGCACTTGTTCTGTGTTGTTTTGCTGATGAGCGCCATTCTGACTGGTGTGAGGTTATATCTCATTGTGGTTTTAATTTGCATTTCTCTAATGATTAGTGATGTTGAGCATTTTTTCATATGCCTATTGGCCATCTGTATGTCATCTTTGGAGAAATTTCTATTCATTTCTTTTGCCCATTTTTTGATTGGATTGTTTGTCTTCCTGGTGTTGAATTTTATAAGTTCTTTATAAATTTTAGTTATTAACCCCTTATCAGACGTGCAGTTAGAATATGTTCTCCCATTGTGTGGTTTATCTTTTTATTCTGTTCTTATTGTCTTTAGCTGTGCAAAACATTTTAGTTTGATATAGTCCCATTTGTTTATCTTGCCTTTTATTTCATTTGCCCGTGGAGATAAATCGGCAAATATATTGCTGCTACAATATCAGAGATCTTGCTGCCTATGTTTTCTTCTAAGATGCTTATGGTTTCACGACTTACATTTAAGTCTTTTATCTATTTTGAGTTTGTTTTTGTGAATGATGTAAGTTGATGGTCTAGTTTCATTTTTTTGCAGGTAGATGTCCAATTTTCCCAACACCATTTGTTAAAGAGGCTGTCTTTACTCCATTGTATGTTCTTACCTCCTTTGTCAAATATCAGTTGTCCATAAAGCTGTGGGTTTATTTCTGGGTTCTCTGTTCTGTTCCATTGATCTATGTGCCTGTTCTTATGCCATTACCAGGCTGTCTTGAGTATAATGGCCTTGTAGTTTACCTTGATATCTGGAAGAGTGATACCTCCTGCTTTATTTTTTCTTTTTAAGATTGCTGAGGCTATTCGTGTTCTTTTTTGGATCCATATAAATTTTTGGAATATGTGTTCTATATCTTTGAAGTATGTCATTGGTATTTTAATAGGTATTGCATTGAATTTATAAATTGCTTTGGGTAATATAGACATTTTAATTTATTTTATTTTATTTTATTCATTTTAGAGAGGAGACACAGAGTGAGTGAGAGAGAGAGAGAGCGAGAGAGAGAAAGAGAAAGAGAGAAAGGGGGGAAGAGCTGGAAGCTCAACTACCATATGTGCCTTGACCAGACCAGTGCAGGGTTTTGAACTGTTGACCTCAGTGTTCCCAGGTTGACGCTTTATCCACTGCACCACCACAGGTCAGACAGGTAATATAGACATTTTAATGATGTTTATTCTTCCTAGCCATGAGCACGGTATATGCTTCCATTTGTGTGTATCTTCCTTGATTTCTTTTATCAATGTTTTATAATTTTCCGAGTACAAGTTCTTAACCTCCTTGGTTAAATTTACTCCTAGGTACTTTAATTTGTTGGCTGCAGTAGTGAAGGTGATTGTTTCCTTAATTTCTTTTGCTGACAGTTCATTGTTGGTATATAGAAATGCCTCTGATTTCTGAGTATTAATTTTATATCCTGCCACCTTGCTGAATTCATTTATCAGGTCCAGTAGTTTTTTTACTGAGACTTTAGGGTTTTCTTTATACAATATCATATCATCTGCAAATAATGACAGTTTTACTTCTTCTTTTCCAATTTGGATGCCTGTTATTTCTTCTTGTCTGATTGCTGTAGCTAGGACTTCCAGAACTATGTTGAATAAAAGTGGTGAAAGGGGGCACCCTTGCCTGGTTCCTAATCTTAAGGTGATTGCTTTAAATTTTTGCCCATTTAGTATGACGTTGGCTGTGGGTTTGTCGTAGATGACCTTTATCATGTTAAGGAATGTTTCCTGTATTCCCACTTTACTGGGAGTTTTGAGCATGAATGGGTGCTGGATTTTATCAAATGCCTTTTCTGCATCTATTGAAATTATCATGTGATTTTTGTCCTTCCTTTTGTTTATGTGATGAATCACATTGATTGATTTGCGAATATTGAACCAGCCTTGCCTCTCCAGAATAAATCCCACTTGATCATGGTGTATGATTTTTTTAATATATTGCTGGATCCGGTTGGCTAATATTTTGTTGAGAATTTTAGCATATAAATTCATCAGGGATATAGGCCTATAATTTTCTTTGTGTTGTCTTTGCCCGGTTTGGGGATCAGAATTATGCTCGCCTCATAAAAGGAGTTTGGAAGTCTTCCTTTCTCTTGAATTTTTTGAAATAGCTTGAGGAGGATAGGAGTTAATTCTTCTTTGAATTTTTGGTAGAATTCACTTGTGAAGCCATCAGGCCCAGGACTTTTCTTTTTTGGTAGTTTTTTGATAACTGTTTCTATCTCATTTGTTGTAATTGGTGTCTTTGGGTGTTCTGATTCTTCCAGGTTCATTTTTGGAAGATTATATGATTCAAGAAAATTGTCCATTTCACCTAGGTTGTCTAATTTTTTGGCATAGAGTTCTTCATAGTATTTTCTTACAATGCTTTGTATTTTGTTGTGTCAGTTGTTATTTCTCCACTGTCATTTCTAATTTTATTTATTTGGGTCTTCTTTCTTTTTTTCTTGGTGAGTCTAGTTAAAGGTTCATCAATCTTGTTTACCTTTTCAAAGAACCAGCTTCTGGTTTCATTGATCCTCTGTATTGTTTCCTTAACCTCTATGTCATTTATTTCTGCTCCTATTTTTATTATTTCCTTCCTTCTACTGGTCCTGCGTTTTATTTGCTGTTGTTTTTGTAGTTCTTTTAGATGCAGGGTCAGGTTGCTTATTTGAGCTTTTTCTAGCTTCTCATGGTATGCCTGTAGTGCAGTGAACTTCCCTCTCAGTACTGCTTTTGCTGTGTTCCATAAATTTTGAGTTGATGTATGCTCTTTATCATTGGTTTCTAGAAACTTTTTTATTTCTTCTTTGATCTCATAGTTAATCCATTCATTATTTAATAACCTTTCTATTTATTTTCCAAGTGTTTGAGTATTTTTTATTTTTTATTTTGTGGTTAATTTCTAGTTTCATGGCATTGTGATCAGAGAAAATGCTTGATATGATTTCTATCTTCTTAAATTTATTGAGACCATTTTTGTGTGCTAACATGTGGTCTATCCTAGAAAACGTACCATGAGCGCTTGAGAAGAATGTATATTCTACTGCTTTAGGTTGAAAAGTTCTGAAGATATCTATTAAATCAAGTTGATCTAGTCTATCTTTCAGTCTTCTGTTTCTTTATTAAATTCTTTCTTGAGGATCTTTCCGGTGTTGTTAGTGGGGTATTGAAATCTTTTATTATTATAGTATTGCTGTTAATCTCGCCCTTTATGTCCATGAAAGTCTGCTTTATGTATGTCGCGGCTCCTATATTTGGTGTGTAGATATTTATAATAGTTATATCTTTCTGTTGAATTTATCGTTATGTAGTGTCCTTCTTTATCTCTTAGTACAGCCTTTGTTTTAAAGTTCATTTTGTCAGATATAAGTATTGCTACCCTGTCTTTTATTTTATTTTCATTTGCATGCAATATTTTTTTTCATCCTTTTACCTTCAGTCTATGTGCATCTTTTGTTTTAAGTTGTGTCTCTTGTATACAGCATATGTATGGGTCCTGTTTTTTTATCCACGCAGCCACTCTTTGTCTTTTGATTGGATCATTTAATTCATTTACTTTTAAGGTTATTATTGATATGTTGTTGTTTATTGCCATTTTATTCTTTAAAGCTGTATTCTTCTTTTGGTATATTCTTCTCTCCATTTGAACTGTTCACAAGAGGCCCCTTAGTATCTCTTGCAGAATTGGTTTGGTTTTGATGAATTCCTTGAGGTTTTCTTTGTCTGGGAAGCTCTTTATTTCTCCTTCAATTTTAACGTTAGCCTTGCTGGATAGAGTAGTCTTGATTGTAGGTTCTTGTTCTGCATTACTTTGAATATATCTTGCCATTCCCTTCTGGCCTCAAGTGTTTCTGTTGAGAAGTCAGATGTCATCTTTATAGGGGCTCCTTTGTAGGTGATAGCCTTTTTTTATCTAGCAGCTTTTAAAATTTCCTCTTTATCACTTAGCTATGGTATTTTAACTCTGATGTGTCTTGGCGTAGATTTTTTTTTGGTTTCTATTTAATAGAGTTCTGTGTGCTTCTTGAACGTGTGGAATGGTTCCCAGCCTTAATTTAGGGAAGTTTTCTGCTATGATTTGACTGAACAAAGTTTCTACTTCTTGTTCTCTCTCCTCTTCTTCAGGAACCCCTATGATGAGAATGTTGTTTCTCTTCATGTTGTCACAGAGCTCCCTTAGAGTTTCCTCACATTTTTCGAGTCCCTTTTTCTTTTTCTGCTCTGCTTCTGTGCCTTTGTTTATTGTGTCCTCTAACTCGCTGATTCGATTCTCAGCGTGATTCATCCTGCTTTTAATTCCTTCCATTGTGGTCTTCATTTCTGATACTGTATTTGTCATTTCTGTGTGATTCTTTTTTATTATTTCAATTTCGTTTTTTATACTTGTTATCTCTTTATTTAGGTGTTCATAGTGACTTTCCTTTGTTTCTCTAATTTTTTTGAACATCCTAACTATCATTGTTCTAAATTCTGCTTTTGTAATTGGGTTATATCTGGTTCATTTAGGTCCTTCTCTGGGGATTTCTCTTGATTCATTTGGTTTGCATTTCTCTGCCTGCCCATTTTGTCTGTGTATAAGAAACTTGTGGCCACTGGAGTCCAGTAGGTGTTGCCTTTGTGTTCTCTAGGTGTGGTCTGTCTGCAGGCCTGCCACCCCGTCTGCCGCTGCCTAGGGCGGTTAGGTATGGGCGTTGCCAGCGCCTGCCCACAGTGGCTGTTGCTGTGATTTCAGCTTCTCCTTTGCGGGTGGTGCTGTCACTCAAGCCACAAGCCTTAGTGCCATGGGTAGATGTGAGTATCTTTGCTCAGCTGCGGACCCGGCCTGTTTCTGGGCTTCCACCCAGCCCCCACGGTCAGAGCCTGCTTGCCACAGTTTCTCAGGTTGGATGGGGTTGCTGACGTGCTCTCAGCTGTGAGCCTTTGCCTGTCCAGAGCTTTAGCCCCGCCCTCCTGTGCAGGATTGCAAACCGCGGTTTATTGGACTGGGCGTGGCTGCTGGCTGTCCTCATGTGCTAACTTTAGCCCCGCCTTCGTGTTCAGAGCCAACTCCCCCACACAGGATGGCAAACCGCAGTTTCTCTGGCCGGTTGGGGCTTCTTGCATGAGCTTAGCCTTGTGCCTCCTCCGGTTCCTGGTTCTAGCCCTGTCCCCGCGGTCAGGGCCGGCTTGCGCAGGGTCACAGAGCAGATCTCTCCCCGTTCCTGGCCTCTCGCTTTTCCCCTGCATGTGTTGTTACAGGCGGGCCCGCAGCTGCCGGACCGCTATCGCGTATCCCCTCCGCTCCTGCTGGGCTAGACCGAGCTCACATCGGGTGGGCCTCCTCCCCTGCCGACAGAACCGCCTTTCAGTGCCACCATCCCTCCAGCAATCCTCAGGAGAGTAGGAAGGGGCCCATAGTTCAGACCCTAACACTCCATACTCTAGACCTGGAAGCTCCCACCATCTAAGTAGGTCTGCTCTACGTGCTGCGGTAGAGCTTGTTTGGCTGGTATCCTTTCTCCCTTTGCTGGTATTGCTAGTTCCAGGGGAAATGCTCATTTTTGATTAGAGAAGTGACTTAGCCCCAGGGTTAGGGTGGCTGTCTCTCAGAGTTTTTTTTCCTTTGTTTTCCAATTTACTCTCTCTTCCCGCTGCTCTGGTCCTCTCCTCTGACCCCGTTACCTGGAGCCTCAGGTGAGTGGCTGTGAGAGAGGTTTTTTGTGCTGTCCCTTTAAAAAGAATATTGGTTCTGAGAAAACTGTCTGTTTCTCACTAACAGTATCCTCACTTGTTTCACAGCTTAATACTGTCTGTAAAGCCAGTAGTTGAGGGCCACTATCACAGCCTCCCGGCCAGTGCAGGTTCACATTAGATTCGAACAGTCGGTAATGAAACACAGGAGTCAAAAACTGGTGAGCCATCAGCTTTAATTCTAGCTTGCACCCGGCGGGCAAGCAAAAACACACACTGGGCTCCAAAACCCACTCATTCAGTGCTCACAAAGCTACTGACTTATCCAAGTTTCCTAGAATCAAAGCTTTCTGGCTCACCAGACTTATTCACCTCTGTTTCCCATCTCCTCCTGCACAAACTCTGAACAAACTGGCTTCTCCCTCAGCATTCTGCCATCTTGACTGCTTTTCCTGGCCTCCATGTTGCCTTAATCTGCTCTCTTCTCTTCTAATACTAACGTCAGGAACCAAGCGAGAGCAATCAAGCTACTGGTCTCTCCCACTTTATAGTGTAGAATCAAGACCTTTAATCCAATTATACAAACAAGGAAGTCTCTGTATAATGGCATTCTTCAGGAGAGTGCACCACCCTACATCATCCAATCAGTCAAGGGTGTGGAGAACTTACTCTTAAAACCAAGCCTTAGGCCATAACAACCTGGCCTGCTTATATTACAGCCTTTCCCCCACACCCATCCCTAGCATAAGAGCAAATAATATCACCTGGGTGACGGGCTTCCATGTGGGCAGCGCCATCTTTAACAAAGTGAGCATATTATATTTTATCTGCCCAACAATCCACCCCTATGCTCACTTTACTACCCACAATCTACACCACCAGCATGCCTGTACAAGGAAATTAAGTACATTGTACAAATTACAGCAGTAGCACAAATCATACAGTTTCAACAATTACAAAGGTACATTTGACCAGTCTCTGAGCACTTTTCCAAAAGTGCAAAGTGTCCTCGGCCTTTTCTCTAGCTGTGGGAAAAGCTTCCTGGGGCAGGGGGAGGACCTCTATCAAAGCCACCCCCAAGCCCCATCAGGATATCTCACATTGTCCAAAATTCGTAAGTCCATTCAACAAAGGAGCCAGGGCCCATCCGGTCATAGTCCTGAAATCAGTCCACGCACATGGGGTGTTAACCTCCCCCCTCATTCCTTCCATCCTGGCAGCTCATACACTGTCCCAAAAAGGAGCACGTGGCCATGGCAGTCAGAATTTCCATCTCTGCTCTGGGGAGCATGATGGCATCCACCCCTATGTCCCAATATCGCAGACCTACCAGGAGCGTAGCTACTCCTTGCTGTTGGGCTTTCACCTTCCGGAGACTCCGGATTGCAACTCCAGCTGGATTCTCCTCATCCTCCAAAGAGGAACTGGAAACGTTAGCTCCCAACGCCGGGCTCGAGCCCCCTGCTGCCGCTGCTTTCTGCTCAGCAGGTCTTGCAGCTCCAGCCCCGGCCTCAACCCCCAGCCCCGGCCTCAGGCCCGGTCTGATGCCACTGGTGGCTCTCCACAACATCCAGAGCATTCTCCAACTCACGAACCTGTGATTCCTTCTCCAGCATGTGCTCCATTTCCAGGTGAATCTCGCAAACCTCGTCAGCCACCTCCTCCAGCGCTTCCTTCAGCTCCAGGGTCAGCACCTTTTTTTCCCACGTTTCCTCCAGCCCCTTCCACTGCTCGGTTTGCAGGTCCCGGGCAGCCTCCTCCATAGAGCTCTCGGTTTCCTCACGCATGGCTGTAAAAGTCAGCCAGCCTACAGTCCCCCAAAAAACAGCTATGGGAAACCATAATAGCAGCCAGTCCTCTACTCCACCGCTCAAAGGTGGTGGTGGCTCCATGTCGATCTGTATCGAATCCTGACACAGACTACGCCAAATGTAAAGCCTGTCCAAACGCCTCTTGTACTCTCCGGGACTGCAGGCTGTGACTTTGTTCCTGGGACCCAGGTCCCTCCCTCTCCGCCAAATTCTCCTCCCGTCACACGGGTCTCTCCGGGCTGCCGTTCTCTCCGGGGAGCTGGGCAGCCCTTTTCGCGTTTTCGCTATTCCTACCAGTCTCAATGTGGCTTGTTCTGTGTTTTTTGATTGAAGAGTCCACTTAGTTTAGTTCAAAGTTGGTTTATCTAGATGATGGTTCTTAAAATTGAGTTATAATTCACTTTGGTTCTGGTTGTTGGAAGTTGGTACATCCGCCTACTCCATCGCCATCTTGCTCTCATCCCTTGTCCACAGTTCTGGAACACAAAATGTTTTGAAAGCAAAAGAATTTTCTGAGCAATGGGCAGCACAGCCTGAGTGACCTGAACTCATCTGGTGACAAGAGATTGTTCTATCTTTATTTATCCTCCTTGGAGTGACTGACTGTAAAGCCAGTATCCAAGGCCATTATCATAGCCGCTTGGCCCATGCAGATTCGCATTAGATTCGGACAGTCAGTAATGAAACAACGGAGCCAAGAACTGGTGAGCCCTCAGCTTTAATCCTAGCTTGCACCCAGCGGGCAAGTGAAAACACACACTGGGCTCCAAAACCCACTCATTCAGTGCTCACAAAGCTACTGACTTATCCGAGTTTCCTAGAATCAAAGGTTTCTAGTTAACCAGACTTATTCACCTCTGTTTTCCATCTCTTTCTCCAGCACAAACTCTGCACAAACTGGCTTCTCCCTCAGCACTCCACCATCTTGGCTCCTTCTCCTGGCCTTCTTCACGTGGCCTTTCTCTGCTTTCCTCTCTAATGCTAATCTCAGAAACCGAGAGAGAGCAAGCTCCCAGTCTGCACCACTTTATAGTGTAGAAATCCAAACCTTTAAGCCAATCTACAAAGCCACTTATCTGAGGCACCACCGTACATCATGCAATCAGTCAAGGGTGTGGGGAAAAGCTTAGTCTTTAAACTAAGCCTTCGGCTATAACCACCCTGCCTGCTTACAGCCTGTCCCCCCCCCCCCCCTACAGTAATATAATTACGCCCGTCCCAAGCATAAGGGCAACAAATATCACCTGGGCAAAGGGCTTCCATGTGGGCAGCACTATCTTTTACAAAGTGAGCATAATATATTTTATCTTCCCAACACTGATCAAACAGTTTGGTAAAGAAATATTAGTGCATTAGTGTATTTGATTACCAGTTGTTGCTGGGAGTGTTAGATAATATACTGTACAATATGTTATATTCAGAATTACCTTTCAGAAATGTAAAACAAAACAGTTGGAATTTTGAAACTCTTCAAGGTTCAAGGGTTTTCAGATAAGGCATTGCTGACCTGAAGTAGAACTTCGGAATTTTTTTTTTGTAGCTTTTTGAGGAAATGGACAATTTGTTTAGAAGGAAACTAGCCAAAGGCATAAAGGTGACAATCTGATGAGAGGAAAATGAGGTGACCATAATTAGACAGCCTAATGCCTGAGAGCACAGCATGTAAACCCCCAGCGTGAATGTGAAGAGTGATGAGAATGGTTCTTTTTGTGAATAGAAAACTTAAATAATAAAAGCAAAGAAGTTGATTAGTGTTATTATTATAAGTATAAAAAGTATTTGAGTTTATCACATCTGTATGTGATACAGTAGGTCAGTAGGTGGGGTTTACTAGGAAAAGAGATCCTTTGAATTACAGAATTTATTTGAAAAGTGTGATCGTAATGTCCAAATCAACTGTCATTTCACAGAGAAATGTGTTAGTAAAACATACTATTCTGTTAAAAAAATTAAAGTGTTAAAATTGAAGCAAAAAAATCTCCAGTGACTCAAGTCAGCCAAAAAAAATTTAAAATACCTGTTGGCTCATTTTCAGGTTTTTGAGAGGGAAGATGACAGTATTAGAGATTTAGAACAGTTTTAAAAGGAAAAATAATAGAAATTCATGTTTTATACTTAGTTCAGAAAGTTCTAAGGTTTGTCTGCAGATCCACTGGAGGTAGTGTTGTATTGCAGTCCTGACCTGTTTGCTCAATAGGAATCCTGGCTATCCCTATCATGCAGGGCCTTGGTTGCAGGCCTCCTCCCTCTGACTCTGTCTCCTTTTCCAGAGCAGATGTTCAGAAGCCCAAGGCTTTGTCTGTAGGACTCGTGTTTGTTGGGTTTGGTTTTTTAAGCTAATCTTTGTGGGAGTATGTGTAAGGTATTTTCCCCGCCGAGAAAGAATAAAATCAGCGTAGTTATTAAGTCTTAATTATTGAGGCTTTATTTGGTACAGAGCGTTACTCGGTCTGGACTCACTGGCACGGGTGATGAATGCCAGGAATCTCGCCCCGGGGACCGCATGGCGCCAGATTTTAAAAGGGGCCCTTCTGGGGTCGTCTAGCTAACATGATATAGTAAAATCTCACTGGCTGACAGACAATCGCTTTTTTGTCAAATGTTTATGGGAAATGTAGTTTCCGCACGCCTGGCCATGTGGGCAATCCCAGACAAAGACTGGGGCTCTGATTTCCCACTTGACCACCCCATATCCAATCACCCTACAATATGCACAAATTATAAGTATGCATACAAATAATGAGTTCTGATCAAGTGAAACACTATATAACTACCACCTAAATGAACAACTCTGCCTGTTTTAGAACTTTGAATAAATAACAAATAATACAGTGGTACTCTTGTATGTAGCTTCATTCATTTAATGTAATTTTCATGAGGATGTTAAGTCAGCATCAATTTTTAAAGGTCTCTTTGGGGCACCTATAAAAAATTATTCTGGTAGATTGGCCTGGAGCATTAAATCCTAGAAAGGAGCATAGTGAGCAACGTTACCATGGAAGGGGTATGAAGTGGGGAGGTTGAGGGGATTGGGTGTTGAGTAGATTACAGGTAGATGTATTTTTGGAGAACTTTCCTGCTTGCCTTTGCTGTCCAGCCCTAGGGTGTCCATCATCAGGTCTTCTTGCTGGGACATAGCTGGCCCTGGTCCAGTAAGGAACAAACCCAGTAAATCTGCAGCTAAGAAGGATCTGAATGCTGGGGCTCCTAGGCCTGGATCCCCCACAGAGTAGAGACAAGTTCAGTAGCTGCACTTATTCTATCAGTGAGCTGTACTGATTGGCATAGCACAGAATTGTTTGCGTAAGAATATAGAAAGGCACCGTGGACTTGCTCCTGGGGGTGACCACTTAGCATTGTGGTCTGCCCCATAGGTTGTATCATATAATGTTGTTCCTGCTTTCTCTCGAGGATCCAGACTTTTTTTAGAGAGCACATTAACTGTAGTTCAAAGTGAGTGGGAAGAGGTAGAGCTCATGTAGATATGTCAGACATTTAGTAATCCCAGAAAACCCAAACTAGTGAGCCCACAGTGCATTGGTTTCATTTGTTTTACAGAGTAGGATTGTCACTAAGAAACCACAGAATTGTTCTGCTTTAACTGATTCCTGCCATTGCAAATGCATTTAAGAAGACATTTCATTGTGCATCATATCAGTCAGTAGATGAATATTCTGAGTTTTCAAAATTTGGGGTTCCATTGTAATTTGAAGAGCTGGGATGTGTGTGCATGTGGTAAACATATAAGCACTTAAGTATTTTCCTGTCTCAGTATTATGAAAGCAACATTACACACAAACTTTATATTTTGTATCCAAGGAAAATTGTTGCGCATAAAACAAAACAAGCATACAAAGAAATGAACAGTGAAACATTTAGCCTTTGTCCTAGCATGCTGGGAAATTTGGAAGCAGTCGTTCCATTCTGCTTTCAAGATGGGGAAGTGTAGAAGGGACATATTTGAAAATTTAGCCAGGATTTCCACTTCTTTAGGTCATCACAGTAACTTCCAATCCCAGCTGGTGGTCTTTGGAACCACAAATGAATTTCAGGGGAACAGAGATGTTGGCACCAGCAGCCTTCAGGATGGCAGGTGGGATGTGGGCCAGCTTGGTCAGTTTCCTCCTGTGTCCTGCTAAGCAAATACCATTTTCTGTGGGTCGCATGATATGATACAGCTTGCTTGCTGTATGGCCAGTAGCTGCGGCCACTATCACAGCCACCTGGCTCATACAGGTTTGCATTTGGTTCGGACAGATAGTAATAAACAGTGGAGCCAAGAACTGGTGGGCCATCGTCTTTAATCCTAGCTTCTACCCAGCGGGCAAGTAAAAACACACACTGGGCTCCAAAACCCACTCATTCAGTGCTCACAAAGCTACGGACTTATCCGAGTTTCCTAGAATCAAAGGTTTGTACCTCACCAGCCTTATTCACCTCTGTTCCCCATCTCCTTCTCTGCATAAACTGCACAAACTGGCTTCTCCTTCAGCACTCTACCATTTTGGCTGCTTCTCCTCTCCTCTACATGGCCTTTCTCTGCTCTCCTCTCTAATGCTAGTCTCAGAAACTGAGAGAGAGCAAGCTCCCGGTCTGCCCCATTTTATAGTGTAGAAATCAAAATTTTTAATCTAATATACAAACAAGAAAGTCTCTGATACAAAGCCACTTACCTGAGGCATAATGGGAGGATTTCTCATGAGAGTGCACCACCCCACATCATGCAACACAACAGTCAAGGGATTGGGGAAAGCTTAGTCTTAAATCTAAGCCTTAGGCTATAACGACTCTGCCTGCTTACAGTCTGTCCCCACACACAATGCAAACTGTAAGCGAGCAAACATATACAACATATTTACAAACTTATTTGACCAACACTTGCAAAGCATTACTTTAAATAGACTGTTCTTGAAGGATTCTCTGAGGTTGCATTTTAGCTGAGTACTAAATGAGTAGGTGCCAGGGTAGGAAAACTTGTGGGAAGAATGTTCCAGAAAGAGGGAACAAGTAAAAGGCCTTGAGGTGAGAGTGCATTATTGTGTCCTTGGGATGGAGAGAAGGTAGTGATTGGACCTGGAAAACAGTTCTAGGAGGGTGAGCCCACTGTGAGGCAGACAGGGCCCAGGGGCCAGATTTTACATGGGGCCTCCTCCTTGGTGGGGAGTTTGGATTTTATTCTAGGTGTTCTGGGAAGTGAGTGCAGATTTTTATACACAAGAACATTCCAATCATAATGTGAAAGCGTAAAACCATAGCACTTTAGACTCAGAGCTGAATTAGAAAAAGACCCATTTCTACATTTTATTATGTGAAAACTTTTCTGTGCCTTGCTGCTGCTATTTTTGGTGATGCCACTTTTTTCAACTCTAAAATCAGGAACTTGTATAAGATATTTTCTAATTTATGTTCAACTCTAAAGATCTTGATCCCTGTGTACCCACCCCTCCACAGACCCCTGTTAGTACAGACCCCTATTAGTCTCCACGGGCTGCTATAACAGGACCACAGCTGGATGGCTTAAAACAATAGGAATTTATTCTTTCGCAGTCCTGAAGGCCAGAGGTTCAAAATCAAGGTGTCAGTATGGTTGGCTCTTTCTGGAGGCTTGAAGAAGGATCTGTCCGTGCCTCTCTCCTAGTTTCTGATGGTTGCTAGCAATCCTTGACATTCCTTACCATGTGGACCTAACACTGTAATCCAGTGGTTTTCAACGTCTGGTCTGTAGACAAGTGCCAATCTGCCAGGAATTTCCTGCCAATCTGTAAAAGAGTCAGCTGCCCTGATGTTGTATGGAGATAATATCCTTTTCTACCCTAAACAAATTAACTCCATTGTTTTTTACTTGTTGTTTTTGTTTTTACTTAACCAGCTATTTGGTTTCATTCAAATTACTTATTTATACCTTCCTTTGAAACTATAAATTATTTTAAATGTGTGTGTGTGTGAGAGAAACAAGATGATATGATTTGATTAAAGGTTGAGGGGGGAAGGGTAGCAATGAAATGCAAGGGAGGAGCTTCAGGTATATTCATCATGCCAGGTGGGGCATAGATTTGAAAATTCTAACAACTACTCAGTATGGAAAGGAAGACCTTGAATAGCACAGTTCCAAGAGTCTCTTAGGGGTGAGTTTGAAATAAGCTCTGAACACTAGTTTTGGTAATTAAAACCAAACACATTTCAGTAAAAGCAATTCTGCTGGAGTGGAGGGGAATAGATGGAAATGTGGCAAATTTATGATACTCAAATTTTCTTTTTTGCTAATTTGATTCAGTCTGTCAAATGCAAAACAATTTCAAGAACTGAAGGGATTGCATTTCTTCCAAACAATTTTTTATGAACATGTACCTTTCACAACCTGTTTATCACCCTCTTTCATTTCTTAGATGATTGTCAGTGATAAAACAAATGAAAGTTTCTCTAGATTTGGATAAACCTTCATTCACGTACTAGACATACTTTTCACTATGTAGGATAGCCATAGCAATTTTTTTTAACATAAACTCATTTACTTAGCTCTAAAAAATATGTGTTTGTGTCCATTTATGTGTATGTGTAGCAGGGGTGCCTGTATATGTGTGTACACATTTGTTATGTGCACACAGAGTAACTGCTGGAGTCAGAGCTCCTTGCTCTGCTGCTCTCACCCAGTGCCTGAGAAGGGCTTTTCATCTATGATGTTTTGAATGTGTACCCAGTAGTTTATCACTTTAAGTTTAAAATAGATAATTATATAATTGTGAACCAGGAGAAAAATGTATGTGAGTTAATAAACATGTTAATATGTGAAAAATGAGTGTTCTTCTTGGGGGTCTTTGGAATCATCTCTCTGTGTTAATGACAGCTTCTCTGTGCCTCCATGACTTAGTTTCCTCATTTGACCAGTAGGGTAATACTGGTGCCTATTTCAGAGGACTGCTGTGAGTTCTGATGAGTTATCCATTCCATGTAAAGTACTTAGAACTGAGCCTGCCACAGAGTCACTTCTTGGGAAGTGTGAGCTGTCTCTGTTAAATGATGCTCACAAGGAATCTTTGTCCTTATACGTAGCATCCAAGAAGCCTGTATAATAGCTGTTGGCCATAATAAATTGATTATGTTATTCAAAGACATTTAAAATTTATTCACCTCTTTTTTTGATTTGTAGTCCACTGTATCAGGTATATATTAATTGACATTTATCTTTTTTCTCTACTTAAGGACTAGAATCAATAAACTTAAAAAAAGAAGGCTGTGGTATAATAATAAAATGGCTAAATTATTTTTCTGAGAGCATGTGTTAATGTAATTGTAGGCTACTTATAATTGCCTACGTTTTCATAAAAGGGTTTTTAATAGGTCTATTTTTGTTGCAGCAGATTGAAATGTCCAAGAAGCTAGCGACACTGGGAGAGTTGGAGAACCAGTTTTTTATGCCGTCAGGGTCAGAGGAGTTAATTCTCCAAAGTCTGAGCCCCGACTGGCAGGGTCTTTGGGGTTTTGAGGTCTCACACGGTTGGGCAGGGTTGCAAGGTGTGCAGAATGTGGAAGCAGGTTTACAGAAGCTAAAAAGGCGGCGGGATTAGTAAAAGCAGAACAAAGACACAGTAACAGCCAAATCAAGGTGAAGCATTTTGCTTTTTCATCAGGGAGTCATAGCCATATCATTTAGTGATTTTTTAAAACTATCTTGATATACTTTATAACATTTCAAGACAAAAGGTATTTTCTGCTAGGCAATAATGGGAAATGATCATTGTGTTCTTAAAGAACTGTTTGATACTGATTTTCTAGCTTTACTCACCTCACATTGTATTTTCCTAAACTTATCCTGTCACAGTCAAATTGACTTCTCAGTAGGAATTATGTATAGTTGAAGTTTTCAACTATCTTTTCCAAAGATTAAATAATTTCTATTACTATTGTCAGTGTAAGAAAAACCTTCCAAACCTGTAAGAATTTTTAATGAGTTTATTTGAGCCAACCTATTGATAAATGCCAGGAAGCAGTCTCAACAGATTGAGAAAGTGCTCTGTTAAATGGTGGTTTCACCACTGTTGGGCAGATAAAATATAATATGCTCACTTTGTTAAAGATGGCACTGCCCACATGGAAGCCCGTCATCCAGGTGATATTATTTGCCCTTATGCTTGGGATGGGTGCGGGGGAAAGACTGTAATGTAAGCCCTTATGGTCTAGGGCTTGGTTTTGAGAGTGGACTTTTCCCCACACCCTTGACTGATTGGATGATGTGGGGTGGTGCACTCTCGTGAGGAATCCCATTGTGCCTCGGATGGGTGACTTTGTATCACAGACTTTCTTGTTTGCGTAATTGGATTGGAGGTTTTGATTTTACACTATAAAGTGGGACAGACCAGTAGCTTGCTCTCTCTTGGTTCCTGGGATTAGTATAGAGAGTGGAGCAGAGTAAGGCCACATGGAGGCCAGGAGAAGCAGCCAAGATGGTAGAATGCTGAGGAAGAAGCCAGTTTGTGCAGAGTTTGTGTAGAGAGAAGGAGATGGGAAACAGAGGTGAATAAGTCTGGTGAGCTAGAATCCTTTGATTCTAGGAAAGTCGGATAAGTCAGTAGCTTTGTGAGCACTGAATGTGTGGGTTTTGGAGCCCAGTGTGTGTTTTTGCTTGCCCGCAGGGTGCAAGCTAGAATTAAAGCTGATGGCTCACCAGCTCGTGGCTCCGTTGTTTCATTACCGACTGTTCGAATCTAATGCAAACCTGCACGGGTCAGGCGGCCATGATAATGGCCTCGACTGCTGGCTTTACAACCACTTATTTTATACATCAAAATCAAAGGGGAAGCAGTAACGGGGTTCCTTGAAATTGCCTAGTGATAGTTTAGGGAGGTGGGAGAAAACAAAGTGGGAAATTTCTGGGATTGGATAAAAAGTAAAAATGTACCTGATGAAACTTCTTTTACATAGGCAGGAACAAGATAATTAACAGTTAGCAATTAACATGATAGCAATAACAATGAAGGGGTTTGTTGGTTCCTGTTGGTGGGGAGGTGATGCCTGCCCTGAGGAAAGCAAGAAAAGATGATATTTCAAAGGCATGTTATTAGATACATTATTGTAGATGCAAAAGACAACAGACAAACTAGATTAAAGTAAGCATTTACCTTTGTTAGAGAAAATACCTCCCTAGAATATAATTAACCACCATGAACTGCTTTTAGTTAGAAAGTTTTAATTTTTGACAATCCTGTGTGGTTACTTTAGGTCTCTGAGTTTGCAAGGCCTTGTGCACGGCTCACTTGAGCTTGTCAGGTTTAGTTCATAGCCCCATCTGTCTGCTCCAACACACACACATTGTCATAACAATTGCTCTGGTAAACAACTGAAAGGGTATAGCGCTTCAAAGTCTAAAATTTTGAAATTAAGATCTAGTTGCAACTCTTCCTATATAAGTCCCTCAATCTTAGAAGCTGCATCAAAACAGCCAGCCTGTTGGGCAGATAAAATATAATATGCTCATTTTGTTAAAGATGGCACTGCCCACATGGAAGCCCGTCACCCAGGTGATATTATTTGCCCTTATGCTTGGAATGGGTGTGGGGGAAAGGCTGTAATGTAGGCAGGCTGGGTCGTTATAGCCTAAGGCTTGGTTTTAGGAATAAGCTTCTCCCCACACCCTTGACTGATTGGATGATGTAGGGTGGTGCACTCCTGAGGCAGGAATCCCTGCCTCAGATGGGTGACTTTGTATCAGAGAGTTCCTTGTGTGTAGATTGGATTAAGGGTTGGATTTCTACAGTATAAAGTGGGGCAGGCCGGGAGCTTGCTCTCTCGGTTCCTGGGTTTCTGAGATTAGTATCAGAGAGGAGAGCAGATTAAGGCCACATGGAGGCCAGGAGAAGCAGCCAAGATGGCAGAGTGCTGAGGGAGAAACCAGTTTGTGCAGAGTTTGAGCTGGAGGAGATGGGGAACAGAAGTGAATAAGTCTGGTGAGCTAGAAACCTTTTATTGTAGGAAACTCAGATTAAGTCAGTAGCTTAGTGAGCACTGAATGAGTGGGTTTTGGAGCCCAGTGTGTGTTTTTGCTTGCCTGCCAGGTACAAGCTAGAATTAAAGCTGATGGCTCATCAGTTTTTGGCTCCGTTGTTTTATTACCAACTGTTCGAATCTAATGGGAACCTGCATGGGTCAGGCTGCTGTGATTCTGACCCTGGCTACTGGCTTTACACAGCCATACCAGCTTCACTTATTTAGTGGAAGGATTGGAATATATGATATCTTTGCTCTCTGCAAAAATAAACTTTTAGAGCATCTATCTACAATATTATAGCCACCTGTGTATGTCATCGGGAAGGTGTCCCTATTTCTGAATATTCATTATGTGAGTTTCTTTACTTAGAAAGTTAACAAAGAGAAGTGATGGTCAAAATATAACCGTACTCACTAATGATCAAACTACTTAATAAATGTAGTTTCATTTCTTACATATAATTTTTCCCTATCGTCTTTCTTACCCATCCTGCCAGTATTTTTGTTGTTTGACCTCTCATTGGCTGTTGGCATTTGTAAGGCCAGTAGCCGCGGCCACCATCACAGCTGCCTGGCCTGTGCAGGTTTAGTTTTGCATTTAATTGGGATCTATCGTAGAGAGCCAAGAACTGGTGGACCCTTTTCCTTTATTCTAGACTTGTTCTGGCCAATGAGGAAAAACAAACACACGGGGCACCAAAACCCATTCACATGTTCCACAACCAGGAGAATCTTTCTTGTTTTCTCTAGAATCAAAGGCTTCACCGGCCTCACTCAGTCCCCTCTGCATGCCTCAATTTTGGCTGCCTCCTCTCCTCCACGTGGCCTCTCTGCCCTGCTACAACATGGTGTCTTCCCCACTCTACAACAACATAGTCTCTCCTCCTCCTTTTAAAACTTTTCCCCAGGACAACCCCTCCTCCAGCGCACATTAGCATCCCCTTCCCAAAGAAGAAGGTAATTATATCACGTAAGAGCATCATCACGTGAGCAGCAGCCATCTTTAACAATAAGAGTGAGCAAAACGAGAAAAGACAGATTTTACATCTCATTTGCCCAACAGCATTGTACAGTGCAAACAAATTGCAAATTGAGCAAAAAATTAAAAATTTAACAAGGCTGTGGAAATAACATGGGAGCTGTGTTTGAACCATATGCAGAAACACTAACAATGAAGCTTGGAGATGTGGGATTAGTTAACAGTTGAAGAAAAAGACTCTATAGTAATAGTGACATTACTGGAAAGTCTTCATTTTGAATATCAAAGGATTGACCTGAATTTATATGATTTAGAGCCCTTGAGAAAACTGATGCCTTGGATAATTATTTGTAAAAATTCCTCTATGATTCTACTATAACAAGAGTGTGATGGTTACGGGATGGGGGGAGGGAAGGGAGGGTGGAATAGGGAAAAGGGGAGGGGTATAGGGAAAACCAGATAGAAGGTGACAGAGTACAATTTGACTTTGGGTAATGGGTATGCAGCACAATTGAATGATAAGATAATCTGGAGATGTTTTCATTGTACATATGTACCCTGATTTATTGGTGTCACGCCGTTAAAGTTAATTAAAAAAAAAAAAAAAAACCAATCTGGCCTGACCAGGCGGTGGCGCAGTGGATAGAGCGTCGTACTGGGATGAAGAAGACCCAGGTTTGAGACCCCGAGCTCGCCAGCTTGGACCCAAGGTCACTGGCTCCAGCAAGGGGTGGCTCAGTCTGCTGAAGGCCCTTGGTCAAGGCATGTGTGAGAAAGCAATCAATGAACAACTGTGGTGTCGCAACGGCAAGGAAAAACTAATGATTGATGCTTCTTACCTCTCTCCGTTCCTGTCTGTCTGTCCCTGTCTATCCCTCTCTCTGACTCTCTCTGTCCCTGTAAAAAAAAAGCAAAAACAAACAAACAAACAAACAAAAAATCTGAAGTGATGACTGTCCATATGATTCTGTAACATAATTTTTATTGGAACAATCACAATTACAAATACCATTAATGTTTGCTTCATTCTTTGTTCATCTCTAGAATTAGTGCATAGTTGCGATTATAACCTACATATTGAGATTGTCATGTAATTTATAAACTTATTTGTGTAGTTTGTAATTTTTAAATGTGAAATTATAACCTTTTATCACTGTTTACTATTAAATTTTTTATCTCTACTTTATGGTCTTAATTATCTTCCATTGATGAGCATCCTACCATCTACTTATTTCAGCTGTAGGGTTTTTCTATGTCCTTCCTGCAAACTCAGAATGTGACCTTACTTGGAAATAGGGTTGTTGTTGAGGTCATTAATTCTTAAGATGAGGTCATACATACTAGAACCCTGGTCAGCAAACTGCGGCTTTCAAGCTACATGCGGTTCTTTGGCCCCTTGAGTGTGGCTCTTCCACAAAATATCACGTGCGGGTGCTTCCTTGATAAGGAATGTACCTACCTATATAGTTTACGTTTAAAATATTTGACTCTCAAAAGAAATTTCAATTTTTGTACTGTTGATATTTGGCTCTGTTGACTAATGAGTTTGCTGACCATTGAACTAGATAGAGTAAGACGGTCCCTAATCCAGTATGACTGGTATGCTAAAAGAGAAGAGACACAAAGACGCACCCAGAGGGAGGACAGCCACATGAAGAAATACAGAGAGAATACCATGTCGTGACAGAGGCAGAGCTTGCTGGATTGGTGACAGCACCAAGAACTAAGAGAAAGGCTTGGAACGATGGAACGGATTCTCCCTCACAGCCCTCAGGAGACAGCATCCCTCTCAGCACCTTGATTTTGGTGAGAGGATAAATTTCTAGTGCTTTAAGCCACCAGTTTGTGGTAGTTTGTTATGGCAGCCCTAAGAAACTAATACAAGAAGTTTTCAGAAAATTATTCTACTGATTTCATGGAGTAGATATTATTTTTCATAGCCCAGGCCCAGAGAATGGTATTAAGTTATTGGGCAAAAAGAGTTTGTAAAATTCATATTTTTTGAGTTTGCTCACTTTTATTGTTAAAAATGGCATTGGGCAGCGCCAGGTATGTGATCTGTGAAATTGTAAATTATCTTCCTCCTTGGGAAGGACCATTGATTTGCTAATGTGTGCTGGAGGAGAAAGAAACCAAGATGGCAGAAAAAGAGAGAGAAGCCAGTTTTGCAGAAAAAGAAGCCATGTTGGCAGAGTGAGTGCAGATGGGGAACCAGAGGTGAGGGGCTTTGGGACTGGTGAGGCCTTTGATTCTAGGAGAAACTGGAAAAGATTCTCCTGGTTGTGGAACCAGAGAATGTGTCATTGGCTTTGGGAGCCCTGAGTAAAAGGGAAGTGTTTTTTCCCTGTGTGTTTGCTCATGGCCGGTACGAGACTTGAATAAAGGAATGACCCACCATTTTTTGGCTCCACTATTTCTTTGTCTGTCCAAATTCACTGGGAACCTGCATGTGCATGGCCACAACATCAATGACAGTGACTACTGGCCTTACATAAGTCAAGTGGAAATAGGGTGAAAAATTATTTCATTGGCCTGTGCTCAATATGGCTTAAATAACTCTTAATCTTATAATAATTTATGTATTAAATTAGTACTTTATTGTTCAAAGAGATTGATTGTTTCTATTAAAATGGAGCTGGAAATGGTCTTCATTGTTCCCGAATAACAACAGGCAGGCAGTTTTGTGCTCATCTGTGTATCAGTTGGTATTTGCTTTTCATGGCAACTGTCAGAGAAGAGTTTCACTGGTAGCTTCTCCTTAAAGCTAATGATGCATTCCCTTTTAGATCAGGCTGCATAGATGTGTTGTGGGCAGGGGCTTTTGGGATTTGGAACTGGTTCTTTTTAACAGAGAGGAATTATAATTACATGTCATTTTCATCAATCCCCTTTAAAAAGAGTGTTGGTAAACTGTTCTCAAATAGAACCGGAGACTGTGTGTGTGTGTGTGTGTTTGTGTGCGTTTGTCCTTTGAAACTAAAAGGCCAAGTCAGTGTATTCTATCATCCAGTAGGAAATGTTTCTTGAATTGTGTTGCGGGTGTTCTGTGCAACATTATCAGTTGCCAGCTCTAGTGTCAGTTTGTCATGTCTGGCAGGTTAGCGAGTTTGAACAGAGGAAATGAAACTTACTCAGTGACTACAAGATTTATGCAGACCTGCTATAGCAGGAAGTCGTGAAAAGTTGATTAATAGTTTGGGACAAAGCTCTACAGCAAGCAACAGGATGTATGCTTTGTATTCATACCCAGTTTTATTTTTTCTATATTTCAAGGCTCTTTTTTCACTTTGTGTTGGCTGTTTTATAAGGCCATGTATCTTTTTTCCCCTTATACTTTGTCACCAAATATAAAATAATTGAAGAAATTTTATATATAAGCTCAGTCAAGGCATATGTTTTTTAGCACTTTCTCATTCATGGTAGCTGTATTTACTATAACTTGTCAGAAAGCAGTCTTCAATTAAAAATTTTTTCTAAATGGAATATTATTTTACGTACACAAAGAAAATGAAAGCTTTTTTTAATTTAAGTTACATGGTAGGATTACATTTCCAAAAACTTTCTAAGAAAAACCTGTTTTGAGTATAATTTTATTAAAATAAGACAGTATGATTTGATTATCCTATCTCTTTTAGATGCTAAATCTCTTTAGTCTATAATAAATACATTCTTAACAAGGAGATGTTCTTTACTTAGATATAAAATATATACAATAAATACAGCTAGTAACTCAGTATACATGTTTGTTGAGATACACCAAAATGTACCTAGTTTTTGTAAGCATTGTGGTTAATAATGTCATTTGACAAGACTTTTTGACATGAACTAACCTGGTCTGAATGTGACAGTGAAAAACCACTAACTACATTAAATGAGGTGCTTTCTGAAAGGGAAAGGCCATTACAAAGGCAGATTCTAAAATTTATAAGGAGTGGAGACTTAGAACTAACTTTAATTGGACCAGCAGTTGAAAGAACAAAAGGCTACTCTTTCATGGCTTAATTTTTTTCTCAAAATGAATGTGTATATATGTGTGTGTAAACAAACAGTGATTGCTAAGTCATCTGTGGAAAATAATTGAATAGAAACAAGCCCAACTTTCATTCCTCAGACTATTAGTCTCATTCTACACTAAGAATATTTCTAAATTTTTAATCACATCTTATCCTAGCATTCTTTAGGGGAAGGATTCAGAATGCTTTTTCTACAAACTTCATGTTTCTATCAGAACCTTAATATTAATTGAATAAACTAGCCAGTTTGAGGTAGTAAGAGTAGGATAATAAGAGAGATGAATCAGAGCGGTAAAGAATAAAAATGAACATATAGACCATTTTTTACATATCTCATATAAATAGGTCACTTTAAACATAATATAGTGCTAGAAGTGAGAAACAGACTTTTTTTCTGAAGGATAAAAATTTAGTAAGCTTGTAACAGGTATCAGCTCCTGTTTCGGTTCCATGGTTCATCCTCACCACTGTCCTGCTCATTAGAGGTGACACGTAGTCCCACCATATGTGGGGTGTGCTTTTTGGAAAGAGCTAGTATTACACCTGAGGGACTTTGAAATTCCAAATTTATACTGTTATAAATAATAGATACATTTTTATAATAGACAATAACAAAGAGCAAAATAGTTTCAACTTGAGTTGACTTATCTAACTGTAGTTTTCACCAATATCCACCAAAATAATTCATTTTTCTCCTGGTCTAAACCTCTGTAGTCAAAGTGTAGATATATATACTTCAAGGAGTGGCTGACTTAGAACCAACTCTAAAATTGCTAAGCTAAAGATACCTTAAGTCATAGCTTCTTTGGAGAATTATGGGCCTGTGAAAGTCAGAAGTTGCTTATCTGGAAGATGTTGACTAGAGCTCCAGTTGGGAACGTGAGGAATCTGGTGCTAGAAGGTGAAACTTTTCAGAGCCTGGATATTCATGGGTGCCATGCAGGAAGAGTAGAGTTGCTAGCTGGTGAAGTCCAGCAGGTCTCTGAACCCCTGCAAGCTTCTGTAATATGAGCAACTAATTGATGGGGGTTTTCCTTAGGAGCAAGTGCAAAGATGTTTGTGAAACATCATCCTTCATGTATTGTTGAAAATATTTGTCATGACTATTAAAAGCCTGTGACGTATGGTTTCACATTTACTGAAGTAAAAGCTTTTATTTAAAAATTTTATTTCTAATATTAGAAGTTTAATTTCTTTTTTTTTTAACAGAGACAGAGAGGGAGTCAGAGAGAGGGATAGAGAGGGACAGACAGACAGGAATGGAGAGAGATGAGAAGCATCAATCATCAGTTTTTCGTTGCCGTTGCAACACCTTAGTTGTTCATTGATTGCTTTCTCACATGTGCCTTGACTGAGGGCCTTCAGCAAACTGAGCAACCCCTTGCTGGAGCCAGCGACCTGGGGTCCAAGCTGGCAAGCTTTTGCTCAAACCAGATGAACCTGCGCTCAAGCTGGCAACCTCATGGTCTCAAACCTGGGTCCTTCCACATCCCAGTCCGATGCTCTATCCACTGCGCCACCGCCTGGTCAGGCAGAAGTTTAATTTCTAATACAATAATTTAATAAGAGACATGTCTTCTTTCCCAAGTTCATTGCTCTTTCTCTCTTAAAGCTGTGTCACTATGCAGACTGGACCTCCTTCACTGAGAAAGATGGCAGTGAACTGGTTCTTAGACTGATAGAGCCTTGGGGCAATGATGCTTTATTTTTTTAATTGACGCTGGTTAATATAATTATACAGGTTTCAGGTGCCCGGTTCTACAACATAATCTCTGTATACCTCTGCCCAAATCAAATCTTTGTCCATCACCATTTCTCCCCTTTATAATCCCAGCAATCACCACATTGTTGTCCATGCTCGTGTGATTTTTATTGTGTGTCCGTTTTTGCTCTATCCCTCCATCTCCCTCACCCAACACCCCCTGACAGCTGTCAGCCTACTCTCTATGTATGAGTCTGTCTCTATTTTGCTCATTAGATTCCACATATGAATGAAATCATATGATACTTGTCTTTCTCTGCCTGGCTTATTTCACTTAGCATAATGATCTCCAAGTCCATCTATGCTGTCACAAAAGGTAAGATTACCTTCATTTTATGGCTGAGTAGTATTCTATTGTCTAAATGTACCGCAACTTTTTAATCCACTCACCTACTAATGGGCACTTGGGCTGTTTCCAGATCTTGGCTCTTGTAAATAAGCGCTGCAATAAATATAGGTAAATAAATATTCTTTGGATTTACTCTTTTGGAATTCTTAGGATATATTCCCAGAAGTAGGATTGATGAGACAAAAGGCAGTTCTACTTTTAACCCTTTGAGTAGTGAATTTTTTTCATGCTTGCTGGCCCCTGGAGTGAGTTGTTTCTTTTTCTTCAAAAAAATGAAATTAGTTCCAGTTACAGTTTTATTAACTTAAAAACGTTTGTTTGAATACCAGTTTATAGAAACAAGAAGAACATACATTTGCCTTTTTTTAATGTTGCTTTACACATTTTTAAAATAAAATTTTTTGTTCTCTTATGCCTGGGTGGTCAGGAGGCACAAGGACATATATTAACATTGGTACTACTCAAACGGTTAATATTTTGAGGTAACTCGGTGCTGCTCCCCCCCCCCCCCGCTGCTTTTCACGGTGGCTATACTAATTTGCATCCCTACCAGCAAGACACAAGGGTTCCCTTTTCTCCATACCTTCGCCAACACTTGTTTGTTGATTTTTGATGACAGCTAGGCTGACAGGTGTGAGGTGGTATCTTATTGTGGTTTGAATTTGCACTTCTTTGATGATTAGTGACATTGAACATCTTTTCATATATCCATTTGCCACCTCTATGTCCTCTTTGGAGAAGTGTCCATTCAGTTCCTTTGTCCATTTTTTAATTGGATTGCTTTTTTGGTGTTGAGTTTTGCAAGTTCTGTATAAGTTTTAGATATTAACTCCTTATCAGATATATCAGTGTATATGTTCTCCCATTCAGTGGGTTGTCTTCTTATTTTGTTGATGCTGTGCAAAAACGTTTTAGTTTGATGTAGTCCCATTTCTTTCTCTTTTCTCTTGTTTTCCTTGCCTGACTAGATATATCAGAAAAAATATTGCTACAAGAAATGTATGAGATTTTTTCTTCTAGAATTTTTAGGTTTTGTGGCTAACATTTAAGTCTTTAATCTGTTTTGAATTTATTTTGTGTATAGTGTAATATGGTTTTATTCTTTTTGCACACATTTGTGCAGTTTTCCCAACAATATTTATTGATTAGACCAGGGGTGCCCACACTTTTTCAGCTTGCGAGCTACTTATAAGATGACCAAGTCAAAATGATCTACCTACAATAAAAATGCAAAACATAAATTTATTTCTTCCCCTAGCATTCTGAATCCTTCCCCTAAAGAATGCTAGGATAAGATGTGATTAAAAATTTAGAAATATTTTTAAGTTACTGTTATTACTATTTAATATTGTGTATTCTTCTTTCACCTTTCTCCTTCTCAGCTCTCTTTTCGGAAGAAAGTCGATGTCATAGTTTTTATGAACAGTCCGACAAAGCCGCTCCACATTTCCCTTCTTTGGAATAGCAATGGCACACAGACAGATGAGGCAAACGCACTTAGAATATGACATAATGGAAAAAATCCCCTCCCATTCTGTATGAAAGTGATAGGTTTTAGGCTTCTTACTCGGACCAGCTACGGCACTCATTTTTATACCCTTTGTTGTATTTTAGTTTAAATAAATTGAAGGCTAACTACGCAGCAGCAATCTAACTGAACAAGTTAGCGCGGTTTAACACACATGCATAGGGTGTCAAAAGTTCAGAAGTCAGATTGGCTATTCTGTATGCCAATCAAAAGACAAATGTCTTTTTAATGTCATGCGATCTACCCACACTTCCTTCGCGATCGACCAGTAGATTGAGATCGACGTATTGAGCATCCCTGGATTAGACTGTCTTTACTTCATTGTATGTTCTTGCCTCCTTTGTTGAACATTAAATGACCATACAGGCATAGGTTAATTTGGGGGCATTTTTTTTTTGTGTGTGTGTGTGTGTGTGTGTGTGTGTGTGTGTGTTTTTAAGGTGAGAAGGGAGATAGTAAAGCAGACTCCTGCATGCGCCTGGACTGGGATCCACCCAGCAACCCTGTCTATGGCCAATATTTGAGTATTGAGTTATTTTTAGTGCCTGAGGCTGCCACACTTGGACCACCTGAGCTATCCCCAGTGCCTGGGGCCATGCTCGAACAAATTGAGCCACTGGCTGAGGAAGGGAAAAAAAGGAGAGAAGGGAAAGATAGAGTAGGGGAGAAGCAGACAGTCCCTTCTCCTGTGTGCCCTGACTGGGAATCAAACCCAGGACGTCCATATGCCAGGCCAGTGCTGTATCCACTGAGCCACTCTCCATGGCTGATTTCTGAGCTTTCTATTCTGTTCCTTTGATCTTTATGTCTGTTTTTATACTAGTACCATGCTGTTTTGGTTACTATAGCCTTGTATTTCTCCAGCTTTTTTCCTTTTCAAGATTCCTGAGGCTATTCAGATGCTCTTAGTGGTTCCATATGAATTCTTAGAATATTTGTCCTAGTTCTGTGAAATATACCATTGCTTTCTTGATAGGAGTTGTATTATAGAGTGCCTTGTGTAGTATGGACATTTTAATGATGTTAATTTTTCCTATCCATGAACCTGGTATATGCTTCTAAGTGTTTGTATCGTCTTCTTTCTTCATGTCTTAGAATTTTCCAAATACAGGTTTTTTATGTTCTTTGTTAAGTTTATTCCTAGGTATTGTATTCTTTTTGAAGCAATTGTGAATGGTATTTTTTTTTCCATTTCTGATAGATCATTATTGGTGTATAATAATGCAACTGTTTATTTTGTATCCTGCTACTTTACTGAATTCATTTATCAGTTCTAGTAGTTTTTGGTGGAATCTTTAGAGTTTTCTGTGTATAGTATCATGTCATTTGGGGAAGAGATATTTTATACTGGTCCACTAGGTCTGACTGAATCCTTTACCACTGGTAGTTAAGTTTTCAGTGTATATGTATGGTGGACATCATCTACAACTATATGGAACATGGATGTAAATTATATTGAGCCATCTTGTTTTTTATCACTATGCATTTAAAGATTTCTCAAACTGACCAGAGTTCATCCAGAGTTGATAGCCCTTTTCTGAATTATTGACTGACTCCAGGGGATCTAACTTAGCCTTCACCCTAGCCAGCCTTTCTTCCTTTTTTTTTCTCTCCATGATAGATAGGGACAGACAGGCAGGAAGGTGAGAAGAAAGGAGATAGTTAGGGAGACTCCATCAAGTGTTTGTTGCAGCACCTTAGTTGTTCATTGATTGTTTTCTCATATGTGCCTTGATGGGGGGGCTACAGCCGAGTCAGTGACCCCCTGCTCAAGCCAGTGACCTTGGGCTCAAGCCAATGACCATGGGGTCATGCCTTTGATCCCATTCTCAAGCCAACAATCCCGAGATCAAGGTGGTAATTCTGTGCTTGAGTTGGTGAGTCTGTTCAAGATGATGAGCTGGTGCTCAGACTAGTGACCTTGGGGTTTCTAACCTGCTCCCTTGGTGGCCCAGTCTGATGCTTTATCTCAGGGGTCAGAAACCAATGGCTCGCGAGCCAGATGTAGCTCTTTTGATGGCTGCATCTGGCTCACAGACAAATCTTTAATAAAACAAAATAATAACATTAAAAATATAAAACATTCTCATGTATTACAATCTATTCATTTCCTACTGCTCATATTCATTGTTGCGGGTGGCTGGAGCCAATCACAGCTGTCGCCGGGACAACACCAAATTTTTATTGGATAATGCGTAATGTACATGGGTCGTTGCGAGGTCAGGAAGTAAACTTCCCTCCTTTTAATCAAGTAGTCAGCTAGTTAATTGCAGAAACTCTTTTGACGAAGAAGACGGCTAAAAGAAAAAAAGATGAGGAGTATCGTACTTTTCAGCAGGAATGGACAGAGGAATTCACCTTTGTAGAGAGAGCAGGTTCTGCAGTGTGTCTAATTTGTAATAATAAAATTGCATCGATGAAACGGTCAAATATAAAGCGGGACTTCGACACATGCCATACTACATTTGCATGGAAATATCCAGCAGGGGGACAGCAGGAAGAAAGCATGTCAAGAGTTACGGTGCAGAGTGCAAGCTAGTCAGCAGCAACTCCGTGTTTGGACCCAACAAGGTGACTGGAATTTGGCTAGCTTTGCTGGTGCTTTAGCACTTGTGAGAAACAGAAAGCCATTCACAGATGGGGAGTATGCCAAAACATTCATGCTTGATGTTGCCAATAAAATTTTTGATGACTTTTCAGATAAAGACAAGATAATCAAATGAATAAAAGACACGACTCTGTTGGCAAGAACTGTTCATGATCGTACCATCATTATGGCAAATCAAATTGAGGCAACACAAGTGAAGGACATAAATGCATCACCATTCTTTTCTCTCGCTTTGGAGGAGTCAACAGACGTAAGCCATTTATCCCAGTTCAGCATGATTGCAAGTTATGCTGTCGGTGACACACTTCGTGAGGAAAGTCTTGCTGTTTTGCCTATGAAAGAGACAACAAGAGGGGAGGATTTATTCCAGTCTTTCACTGAGTTTGCTAAAGAAAAACATCTACCAATGGATCAACTTCTTTCGGTGTGTACTGATGGTGCTCCGTGCATTGTGGGGATAAACAGAGGATTCGTAGCACTTCTTTGTGAACATGAAAAGACACCCATCCTAAGTTTTCACTGCATCCTACATCAGGAGGTGTTTTGTGCTCAGATATGTGGCAAGCAGCTTGGTAAGGTGATGTCGCTGGTCATTCGGGTGGTCAACTTTATTGTTGCCCGAGCTTTAAATGATTGCCAGTTTATAACACTGCTGGATGAAGTTGGTAATAATTATCTTGGTCTGCTTCTGCACAGTAATGTGCGTTGGTTATCAAGAGGGAAGGTGCTCAGACGTTTCACGGCTTGACTGAGCAAAACCCGGACTTCTTGAAATGAAAAATGTCGAGCATCCTAACTTAGCTTACACTAAGTGGCTCCTGAAGTTCTACTATCTCGTGGACATGACTGAACATTTGAACCAGCTCAATGTGAAAATGCAAGGCATTGGAAATACAGTCTTATCCCTTCAAAAAGTAGTGTTTGCATTTGAAAACAAGCTGGAACTCTTCATCACCAACGTTGAAACAGGTTGTTTACTCTACTTTGAAAACTGGGTGATGCATGCACAGCAGGAGACCCTGCTCAACATCTTGATCTCCAGCAGCTAGCCAGGCTTTACATCTAATCTCCTGCAGTCATTCAAAGTGCGCTTTGTAGAATTTCATAAGCGCACTCATCTTTTTAAGCTCACTCATCTTTTTAAGCTCATCACCCATCCACACGAGTGTGCAGTGGACAACGCTGCCCTGAGTTACATCCCTGGTATCTGCGTCAGAGATTTTGAGCTACTAACTCCTGACCTGAAGGCCTCGGACATGTGGGTGAATAAGTTCATGTCACTGAATGAAGATTTGGAAAGTCTTGCATGGCAGCAAGCAGACTTGGTGAGCAAACACAAGTGGGGAGAAATGAAAAAACTTCAACCCACGGACCAGCTGATTGTCAAAACTTGGAACGCACTTCCCGTTACATATCACACACTGCAGCGTGGGAGTATTGCTGTACTGACAATGTTTGGCTCTATGTATGCATGTGAGCAGTCTTTCTCACATCTGAAGAACCTTAAGACCAACCTATGATCATGTTTAATGGATGAAAGTCTCAACGCCTGCATGAAGCTTAACCTCACCACGTATCAACCAGACTACAAAGCCATCAGCAAAACCATGCAGCACCAGAATTCGCATTAATGGTATGAAGTACTTTATTCATCATTGGTTAGCAACAGCATAATAACACTATTAAAAAGAATTAAGCCTGAGCAGGTGGTGGTGCAGTGGATAGTGCGTTGGACTGGTATGCGGAAGACCCAGGTTCAAGACCGCAAGCTCGCCAGCTTGGACCCAAGGTCACAGTCTCCAGCAAGGGGATCTTCAGCTCAGTCTTCTGAAGACCCGCGGTCAAGGCAAGTGTGAGAAAGCAATCAATGAACAACTATGGTGTCGTAGTGGCAATGAAAAACTAAAGATTGATGCTTCTCATCTCTTTCTGTTCCTGTCTGTCTGTCCCTATCTATCCCTCTCTCTGACTCTCTCTGTCCCTGTAAAAAAAGATAATAATTCAGAGACTTATTTTACTTTAAAAGTGTTGGTTTTTCATAAAATGCACACATTTACTTGTATTTAGTGTTAAATATATTATATGGCTCTCACGGAATTACATTTTAAATTATGTGGCATTCATGCCTTTCAGCCAAAGGGTTCCCAACCCCTGTACTATCTGCATCACTGCTGCCTGGTCAGGCCCAACCTTTCTTTTCTAAGCTCTGGAAATTCTAGCACTGAAATTTAGCGGGTTTTTTATATAAGAAAAAGTTGCCCATCAGTTATGGCTCATGGCCTTTTTCCCTTCACCCCACTGTGCCTTCCACCCAAAACCGCTGAGACACACACAATGGAGTGTCTGGGTCATGATTACAGCTGTGGAGAGGTGGCAGGAGGGAGGGGCAGCATATCTGCATAAACTCATTTTTACCCTAAATATTTTGAGACAAACGGTCTCAGATATATATTGGCACTTAAATGAAAATTACCACCTTTGTCCAGCAGCTCCCATTGCAGTATCCGTTCTCTTTAAATGAAGCCTCATTCTCTCAATATGGGATGGATTACACTTTTACAAATTAGTTTATCTTTTGAACTTACCCTTATCCAGTTTGTCTCAAAACCAGTAACTGGTATGTACTCTCATTTAATCTTTGAAGTTAGGGAGACAAAGAAGCCATGACCATTTTCACTTGCTGCCTCCTTTTCTGAGTTGTCACATCAGATTTTCCTCAACAGAATAGCAAACACATAGTTTAGAGAACGTCTGTGTGCTTTCTGTTGCTTTTTTCAAAAGTAAAAGACAACTAAACAGTTCCAAGTTAATAAAAAAGTGTATTTAATATTACATAGTTTGAAAAATTTAGAAAAATATCCTCTGAAAGAACATGAAATGGTTTTCTGATAAAAATAAAAGCATTCTATGTTGCTCTCTGATATTGCCTTTTTTTTTTTTTTGGTATAATTTTCAATTTTGAAAGCTATTGCCAAGTGCTCCTTCATAGGTGTTGTAGCTGTTTCATCTCTCACTGCCAGTGTATGAAGGCACCATTTTTCCCAGAGCCTTAGCAGTGGTAGCATGTTTGGATTTTTGCTAAGTTGATAAGTGACAAATACATCTCAGTGTGAGTTCAATTTGTATTTCTCTTATTTGGCTGAAGCTGAACATCTTCATATATTTTAGAGACATTTTTATTTCCTTTTGTGAGAACTGTCTGCTTACATCTTTTGCTTATTTTTCTGATGAGATATGGAAATTAAGCCTTGCTCTGTGGTAGGTGTTGCAGATACTTTTTTAAATTTTGCATTAGGCTTTTGACTTTAGTTATTATGGCTTTTTTCTGCCCTTTAGAGGTTGTTGGTTTTTATTAGTTGAATTATTCATCTTTGCTTATCTTTTGTGGCTGTTGGATTTTGTGTCATATCTAGAAAGGCCTTCTTCCTTCTAGGATACTAAAGGAAATCACCGACGCTTCAATGTAATACTTTACTAGCTTCATTTTATTTTGGTATCCTTGATCTGTTTGGGGTTTTATCCTGATGTGTCATGTAAAGTATGGGTCCAACTGTATTTTGTCATTGCTTTAAGCACTGTAGCCTGTTGTCTGCAGGCCAATTAATAAATAGTCTTAATATTTTTTCTTACAATGTTTTTCAAGGTCCAAAAAGTTGATAACTCTTGCAGAAGCATTGAAAGAAGCATCCCTGACAAAGGCCCAGCTGGGATTAGAATTGGAAGAACTGGAAGCTGCAGCACTTATCGCCCGGGAGGAAGAAGCTGCAATGGATGTAGCTCATTCTGTTTTGGGGCAACAGATACCTTCCTCCAGTTCTGAGGCAGGTAACTCAGAAGACTTGGACAGCACCACACCATCTGAGACTGAAGGCTCAGATTCAGAACAAGAGGGACTCAAAGATAGTGAATTTGAGAGAGTGAATTCCTTGCAAGGTCCCTTTCTTGAGGAAAACAGTGCCCTGCTTATTGATGTTGGTGGGGTATGCAAAACATCGGCCATCCTGAGGTCTGATGTTGGTCAGGGAAAGCCATTGGCCTCTTCCCAGGCTCTTGGAGGAGCTGGGCCTCTGGTAGAGGAGCTTGGAGAACAACTCAAGACTACAGTTCAGATTTCAAAACCTGTGGGCTCCACTGCTGGGAACCACAGCAGGATACAGAGTGGAGATGACTGGCAGACTCCAAGTGATTGACTGAGTGGTTTGACTCATTGTTGAGAATTATGGCAGATTTGGTTTTAGTTATTGACTGAGAAATCTTTATTTTTACTTTGTACTTTTTCTTAGTGCATACAACATAATTTGAAATAATTTTACCAAAGTGAATTTAATATTTGAAGATGAAAACAATAGTTCTTTCAGAATCTCTAGAATGTAGAGCCCATTAATATTTTTAATAGCTTTACCAAGGTATACTTAACATACAATGAATGGCACATACTTAAAGTATACAATATGATGGATTGTAGCCCTGGCCAGTTGGCTCAGCGGTAGAGCATCAGCCCAATGTGTGGAAGTTCCGAGTTCGATTCCCGGCCAGGACACACAGGAGAAGCACCCATCTGCTTCTTCATCCCCCCCCCCCCTTCTTTCCTTCTACCTTTCTCTTCCCCTCCTACAGCCAAGGCTCCATTGGAGCAAAGTTGGCCCGGGCGCTGAGGATGGCTCCATGGCCTCCACCTCAGGCGCAAGAATGGCTCCGGATGCAGAGGAGCAATGCCTCAGATAGGCAGAGCATTGCCCCCGGTGGGCATGCTGGGTGGATCCCATTGGGGTGCATGCGGGATTCTTTCTGACTGCTTCCCTGATTCTAACTTTAGAAAAATACACACACAAAAAAAACCCCACACAAAACAATATGATGGGTTATATGTATGCACCAAATTAAGTTACCACTGAGATCAAGATGCTGTAGTTACCCATCATCTCCAAGTGTCCTTATGTTCCTTTCTCACCTCTTTCCCAAAGCCCACTCCCCTGCCCCAAGCAATCATTGATTTGCTTTCTGTCAGTATACATTAGTTTGCATTTTCTATTCAATAATGTAATAAGTACTTTTTAAAATCAGGCTTCTTTCACTCAGTAAAATTATATTGAGATTCATTGATATAGTAAGTATCAAGAGGTTTTTCTTTTTAAATTTTTTCCATACCTCTGTATGTTTATCCACCTATTGATGGACATGTTGGTTATTTGCAACTTTTGACTGTTTCCAATAAAGCAGTGATGAATATATCTATGCAAACTTTGTGTGGTTATATGCTTTTATTCCTCTTGGAGAAAAATGTAAGAGTGTAATGAGTGAGCAGTTGTGGTAGGCATATGTTTACAGTTTAAAACAATGCCAAACTCCTTTTCAAGGTACTTGTACCATTTTATATTCCCACCAGTCCTATATGAGATTCTTAGTTTTTTTCACATTCTTATCATTACTTGGTATGGTCAGTTTTTAGAAATTTTAATAGCTTTAGAGCTGTATCTCATTGTGGTTTTATTTTATTTCTTTATTGATTTTAAATTATTGTGTTTACATAGATTCTAGTGTCTCCCTGAATGAATCCCCCCTCCCCCATATTCCCATCAACATCCCCTTTGCCCCCTCCTTATAACACCCTCCCCCCTTCCCTTCAGGTTTATCCCATCCTATCATCCCCTTTCCCTCTTTCCTCTTTCCTCTTTTCCTCTGGTCCATTTGATCCCTCCTCTGTCTCAATTCCTTTCCTCAGTTCACTTTGTTCATTTCATTTCTAAAATGAGTGAGGTCATATGATACTTTTCTTTCTCTGCCTGGCTTATTTCACTCAACATAATAGTTTCCAGATCTATCCATGTTGTCGCAAAAGGTAAGATTTCCTTCTCTTTCATGGCCCCATAGTATTTCATTGTTTATAAGTAACATTGTTTTTTTTCCTTTTTTGAAATTTTAATGGGGTAACACCAATAAATCAGGGTATATATATACAACAAAAACATCTCCAGGTTATCTTATCATTCAATTATGTTGCATACCCATCACCCAAAGTCAAATTGTCCTCTATCACCTTCTATATGGTTTTCCCTGTGCCCCTCCCCTCCTCCTTATCCCACCCTCCCCTCCCTCCCCCCACCCCGTAACCACCACTCTCTTGTCCATGTCTCATAGTCTCACTTTTATGTCCCACCTATGTATGAAATCATGCTGTTCTCAGTTTTTTTCTGATTTACTTATTTCACTCCGTACAATGTGGAAAACAGTATGGAGATTCCTCAAAAAATTAAAAATGGAACTACCTTTTGACCCAGCTATCCCACTTTTAGGAATATACCCTAAGAACACCATAGCACTGTTCGAAAAGAAGAAATGCGCCCCCATGTTCGTGGCAGCATTGTTCACAATAGCGAAGATCTGGAAACAGCTCAAGTATCTGTCAGAGGACGAGTGGATTAAAAAGCTATGGTACATATATACTATGGAATACTACTCAGCCATAAGCAATGATGACATCGAATAATTTACAACAAAATGGAAGTACCATTGCTTTTTAATACACTCGTCCACTGATGGACACTTGGGGTGTTTCCAGATCTTCGCTATTGTGAACAATGCTGCCACGAACATGGGGGCGCATTTCTTCTTTTCGAACAGTGCTATGGTGTTCTTAGGGTATATTCCTAAAAGTGGGATAGCTGGGTCAAAAGGTAGTTCCATTTTTAATTTTTTGAGGAATCTCCATACTGTTTTCCACAGTGGCTGCACCAGTCTGCATTCCCACTAGCAGTGCAGGAGGGTTTCCTTTTCTACACATCATCCCCAGCACTTATTCTGTGTTGTTTTGTTGACGAACGCCATTCTGACTGATGTGAGGTGATATCTCATTGTGCTTTTAATTTGCATTTCTCTAATGATAAGTGATGTTGAGCATTTTTTTTATATGCCTATTGGCCATCTGTATGTGCTCTTTGAAGAAGTGTCTATTCATTTCTTTTGCCCATTCTTTGATTGGATTGTTTATCTTCCTGGTGTTGAGTTTTACAAGTTCTTTATAAATTTTGGTTATTAACCGCTTATTAGATGTATTCTTGAATATGTTCTCCCATTGTGTAGTTTGTCTTTTTATTCTATTCATATTGTCTTTAGCTATACAAAAGCTTTTTAGTTTGATATAGTCCCATTTGTTTATCCTGTCTTTTATTTCACTTGCCTGTGGAGATAAATCAGCAAATATATTGCAGCAGTAGATGTCGGAGAGCTTACTGCCTGTGTTTTCTTCAAAGAGGCTTATGATTTCACGACTTACATTTAAGTGTTTTATCCATTTTGAGTTTATTATTGTGAATGGTGTAATTAGTGGTCTAGTTTTAAATTTTGCAGATAGCTGTCCAGTTTTCCAAACACTATTTTTTAAAGAGACTGTCTTTACTTCCTTGTATGTTCTTACTTCCTTTGTCAAATATCAATTGTTCATAAAGATGTGGGTTTATTTCTGGGTTCTCTGTTCTATTCCATTGATCTATATGCCTGTTCTTATGCCAGTACCAGGCTGTTTTGAGTACAATGGCCTTGTAGTATAACTTGATATAAGGAAGTGTGATACCTCCCACTTTATTCTTCCTTTTCAAGATTGCTGAGCCTATTCGTGTTCTCTTTTGTTTCCATATAAATTTTTGGAATATATGCTCTATATCTTTGAAGTGTGTCATTGGTATTTTAATAGGTATTGCATTGAACTTATAAATTGTTTGGGTAATATAGACAATTTAATGATGTTTATTCTTTCTATCAATGAACATGATATATGCTTCCACTTGTTTGTATCTTTCTTGATTTCTTTCATCAATGTTTTATAGTTTTCCAAGTCCAAGTCTTTAATCTCCTTGGTTAAATTTACTTCTAGGTACTTTATTATTTTTGTTGCAATAGTGAAGGGGATTGTTTCCTTAATTTCTCTTTCTGACAGTTCATTGTTGGTGTACGAAAATGCCTCTTATTTCTGTGTCTTAATTTTATATCCTGCCACCTTGCTGAAGTCATTTATCAGATCCATTAGTTTTTTGACTGAAACTTTAGGGTTTTCTATGGACCGTATCTTATCATTAGCAGATAATGATAGTTTTGCTTCTTCTTTTCCAATTTAGATGCCTTTTATTTCTTCTTCTTGTCTGATTGCTATGGCTAGGACTTCCAGTACTACGTTGAATAAGAGTGGTGAAAGGGGACACCCCTGCCTTGTTCCTGATTTTAGGGGAATTGCTTTTAATTTTTGTTCATTAATTATGATGTTGGATGTGGGTTTGTCATAAGTGTTCTTTATCATGTTAAGGTATGTTCCCTGTATTCCCACTTTGCTAAGATAAATGGGTGCTGGATTTTATCAAATGATTTTTCTGCATGTATTGAAATTATCATGTGGTTTTTCTCCTTCCTTTTGTTTATGTGATGAATCACATTAATTGATTTATGAATGTAATTTCATCCTTGCCTCCCCAGAATAAATCCCACTACGTCATGATGTATGATTTTTTTCATGTATTGCTGGATCAGGTTTGCTAATATTTTGTTGAGGATTTTAGCATCTAAATTCATCAGGTATATTGGCCTATAGTTTTCTTTCTTTGTGTTGTCTTTGCCTGGTTTTGGAATCAGAAATATGCTCGCCTCATACAAGGAACTTGGTAATGTTCCTTTATCTTGAATTTTTTGAAATAGCTTGAGAAGGATAGGAGTTAGTTCTTTGAATTTTTGGTAGAATTCACTTGTGAAGCCATCAGGCCCAGGACTTTTTTTTGTTGGGAGTTTTTTGATAATTGTTTCGATCTCATTTATTGTAATTTGTCTGTTTAGGTTTTCTGATTCTTCCAGATTGATTTATTTTTTATTTTTCTTTATTTTTTTATTTTTTTAATATATATTTGATTATTATTAATTCTAATGGGGTGACACCAATAAATTAGAGTACATATGTACAATGAAAACATCTCCAGGTTATCTTATCATTCAATTGTGTTGCATACCCATCACCAAAAGTCAAATTGTCCTCTGTCACCTTCAATCTGGTTTTCCCTGTGCCCCTCCCCTCCTCCCTATCCCACTCTTCCCTCCCTCCCCCAATCCCATAACCACCACTCTCTTGTCCATGTCTCATATTCTCACTTTTATGTCCCACCTATGTATGAAATCATGCTGTTCTCAGTTTTTCTTTTTTTCTGATTTACTTATTTCACTCCGTATAATGTTATCAAGGTACATCCATTTTGTTATAAATAATCCGATGTCATCATTTCTTATGGCTGAGTAGTATTCCATAGTATATATGTACCATAGCTTTTTAATCCACTCGTCTTCTGACGGACACTTGGGCTGTTTCCAGATCTTCACTATTGTGAACAATGCTGCCACGAACATGGGGGCGCATTTCTTCTTTTCGAACAGTGCTATGGTGTTCTTAGGGTATATACCTAAAAGTGGGATAGCTGGGTCAAAAGGCAGTTCAATTTTTAATTTTTTGAGGAATCTCCATACTGTTTTCCACAGTGGCTGCACCAGTCTGCATTCCCACCAGCAGAGCAGAAGGGTTCTTTTTTCTCCACATCCTCGCCAGCACTTATCCTATGTTGTTTTGCTGATGAGTGCCATTCTGACTGGTGTGAGGTGATATCTTATTGTGGTTTTAATTTGCATTTCTTTAATGATTAGTAATGTTGAGCATTTTTTCATATGCCTATTGGCCATCTGTATGTCCTCTTTGGAGAAATTTCTATTCATTTCTTTTGCCCATTTTTTGATTGGGTTGTTTGTCTTCCTAGTGTTGAGTTTTATAAGTTCTGTATAAATTTTAGTTATTAACCCCTTATCAGATGTGCTGTCGAATATGTTCTCCCATTGTGTCGTTTGTCTTTTTATTCTGTTCTTATTGTCTTTAGCTGTGCAAAAACTTTTTAGTTTGATATAGTCCCATTTGTTTATCTTGCCTTTTATTTCATTTGCCCGTGGAGATAAATCGGCAAATATACTGCTGCTACAGATGTCGGAGAGCTTGCTGCCTATGTTTTCTTCTAAGATGCTTATGGTTTCACGGCTTACATTTAAGTCTTTTATCCATTTTGAGTTTGTTTTTGTGAATGGTGTAAGTTGATGGTCTAGTTTCATTTTTTTGCAGGTAGAAGTCCAATTTTCCCAACACCATTTGTTAAAGAGGCTAACTTTACTCCATTGTATGTTCTTACCTCCTTTGTCAAATATCAGTTGTCCATAAAGGTGTGGGTTTATTTCTGGGTCCTCTGTTCTGTTTCATTGATCTATGTGCTTGTTCTTATGCCAGTACCAGGCTGTCTTGAGTATAATGGCCTTATAGTAAACCTTGATATCTGGAAGAGTGATACCTCCTGCTTTATTTTTTCTTTTTAAGATTGCTGAGGCTATTCATGTTCTTTTTTGGTTCCATATAAATTTTTGGAATATGTTTTTTATATCTTTGAAGTATGTCATTGGTATTTTAATTGGTATTGCATTGAATTTATAAATTGCTTTGGGTAATATAGACATTTTAATGATGTTTATTCTTCCTAGCCATGAGCACGGTATATGCTTCCACTTGTTTATATCTTCCTTGATTTCTTTTATCAATGTTTTATAATTTTCTGAGTACAAGTCCTTAACCTCCTTGGTTAAATTTACTCCTAGGTACTTTATTTTTTTGGCTTCAATAGTGACGGGGATTGTTTCCTTAATTTCTTTTGCTAACACTTCATTGTTGGTATATAGAAATGCCTCTGATTTCTGAGTATTCATTTTATATCCTGCCACCTTGCTGAATTCATTTATAAGGTCCAGTAATTTTTTGACTGAGACTTTAGGGTTTTCCATATACAATATCATATCATCTGCAAATAGTGACAGTTTTACTTCTTCTTTTCCAATTTGGATGCCATTTTTTCTTCTTTCTGTCTGATTGCTGTAGCTAGGACTTCCAGAACTATGTTGAATACGATGGCGAAAAGGGGCATCCCTGCCTGGTTCCTGATCTTAAGGGGATTGCTTTTAATTTTTGTCCATTTAGTATGATGTTTGCTGTGGGTTTGTCGTAGATGGCCTTTATCATCTTAAGGAATCATTACTGTATTCCCACTTTACTGAGAGTTTTGAGCATGAATGGGTGCTGGATTTTATCAAATGCCTTTTCTGCATCTATTGAAATTATCATGTGATTTTTGTACTTCATTTTGTTTATGTGATCAATCACATTGGTTGTATTGCAAATATTGAACCAGCCTTGCCTCTCCAGAATAAATCCCACTTGATCATGGTGTATGATCTTTTTCATATATTGTTGGATCCGGTTGGCTAATATTTTGTTGAGAATTTTAGCGTCTAAATTCATCAGGGATATAGGCCTATAATTTTCTTTCTTTGTGTTGTCTTTGCCTGGTTTGGGGATCAGAATTATGCTCGCCTCATAAAAGGAGTTTGGAAGTCTTCCTTCCTCTTGAATTTTTTGAAATAGCTTGAGGAGGATAGGAGTTAGTTCTTCTTTGAATTTGTGGTGGAATTCAATTGTGAAGCCATCAGTCCCAGGACTTTTCTTTTTTGGGAGTTTTTTGATAACTGTTTCGATCTCATTTGTTGTAATTGGTCTGTTTAGGTGTTCTGATTCTTCCAGATTGATTTTTGGAAGGTTATATGATTCAAGTAATTAGTCCATTTCACCAAGATTGTCTAATTTTTTGGCATATAGTTCTTCATAGTATTTTCTTACAATACTTTGTATTTCTGTTGTGTCAGTTGTAATTTCTCCACTGTCCTCTCTAATTTTATTTATTTGAGTCCTCTCTCTTTTTTTCTTGGTGAGTCTAGTTAAAATGTTCATCAATCTTGTTTACCTTTTCAAAAAACCAGCTCCTGGTTTCATTGATCCTCTGTATTGTTTCCTTAACCTCTATGTCATTTATTTCTGCTCTGATCTTTATTATTTCCTTCCTTCTACTTGTCTTGGGTTTTATTTTCTGTTGTTTTTGTAGTTCTTTTAGATGCAGGGTCAGGTTGCTTATTTGAGATTTTTCTAGCTTTTTATGATATGCCTGTAGTGCAATAAACTTCCCTCTAAGAACTGCTTTTGCTGTGTCCCATAAATTTTGAGTTGATGTATGCTCATCATCATTTGTTTCTAGAAACATTTTTATTTCTTCTTTGATCTCATTGTTAATCCATTCATTATTTAATATCATATTTATTTCAAAGTGTTTAGTTTCCAAGTGTTTGAGTATTTTTCAGTTTTTCTTTTGTGGTTAATTTCTAGTTTCATGGCATTGTGATCAGAGAAAATGCTTGATATGATTTCAATCTTCTTAAATTTATTGAGATCGTTTTTGTGTCCTAACTTGTGGTCTATCCTAGAAAACGTACCATGAGCGCTTGAGAAGAATGTATATTCTACTGCTTTAGGGTGAAAATTTCTGAAGATATCTATTAAATCAAGTTGATCTAGTGTCTCCTTTAAGTCTGCTGTTTCTTTATTAATTTTCTTTCTTGAGGATCTGTCCAGTGTTGTTAGAGGGGTATTGAAATCCCCTACTATGATAGTATTGCTGTTAATCTCGCCCTTTATATCCATCAAAGTCTGCTTTATATATGTCGGGGCTCCTATATTTGGTGCATAGATATTTATAATAGTTATATCTTCCTGTTGAGTTGTTCCCTTTATCATTATGTAGTGTCCTTCTTTATGTCTTACTACAGCCTTTGTTTTAAAGTCCATTTTGTGAGATATAAGTATTGCTACCCCTTCGTTTTTGTAATTTTTTTTTGCATGAAATATTTTTTTTCATCCTTTTACCTTCAGTCTATGTGCATCTTTTGTTTTAAAGTGTGCCTCTTGTAGACAGCATATGTATGGGTCCTGTTTCTTTATCCATGCAGCTACCCTATGTCTTTTGATTGGATCATTTAATCCATTTACATTTAAGGTTATTATTGATATGTAGTTGTTTATTGCCATTTTATTCTTTAAAGCTGTATTCTTCTTTTGCTATATTCTTTTCTCCCTTTAAGCTGTTCACAAGAGGCCCCTTAGTATCTCTTGCAGAATTGGTTTGGTTTTCATGAATTTCTTGAGGCTTTCTTTGTCTGGGAAGCTCTTTATTTCTCCTTCAATTTTAAATGTTAGCCTTGCTGGATAAAGTAGTCTTGGTTGTAGGTTCTTGTTCTGCATTACTTTGATTATATCTTGCCATTCCCTTCTGGCCTCAAGTGTTTCTGTTGAGAAGTCCGATGTCATCCTTATGGGGGCTCCTTTGTAGGTGATAGCCTTTTTTTCCCTAGCAGCTTTTAAGATTTTTTCTTTATGCATTAGCTTTGGTATTTTAACTATGATGTGTCTTGGTGTAGATCTTTCTGGGTTTCTCTTTGATGGAGTTCTGTGTGCTTCTTGAATGTGTGGAGTGTTTCCCAGCCTTAATTTCGGAAAGTTTTCTGCTATGATTTGATTGAACAAAGTTTCCATTTCCTGTCCTCTCTCCTCTTCTTCAGGCACCCGTATGATGCGAATGTTGTTTCTCTTCATGTTTTCACAGAGCTCCCTTAGAGTTTCCTTACGTTTTTTGAGTCTCTTTTCCTTTTTCTGCTCTGCTTCTGTGCCTTTGTTTATTTTGTCCTCTAATTCGCTTATTCGATCCTCAGCGTGATTCATCCTGCTTTTAATTCCTTCCATTGTGGTCTTCAGTTCTGATACTGTATTTGTCATTTCTGTCTAATTCTTTTTTATTATTTCAATTTCGTTTTTTATCCTTGTTATCTCTTTATTTAGGTGTTCATAATGACTATCCATTGTCTCTCTAATTTCTTTGAACATCTTAACTATCATTATTCTAAATTCTACTTCTGGTATTTTGGTTATATCTGGTTCATTCAGGTCCTTCTCTGGGGATTTCTCTTGATTCATTTGGTTTGCATTCTTCTGCCTGCCCATTTTGTCTGTGTATAAGCAAGTTGTGGCCACTGGAGTCCAGTAGATGTTGCTTTTGTGTCTCTAGGTGTGGTTTGTCTGCAGGCCTCCCACCCCCTCTGCCGCTGCGTAGGGAGGTTGGGTATGGGCCTTACCAGCGCCGGCCCTCTGTGGCTTTTGCTGTGATTTCTGCCTCTCCTCCGTGGAAGGGGCTGTCACTCAATCCACAAGCCTTAGCTCCGAGTGTAGAGGTGAGCACCTTTGCTCAGCTGTGGACCCAGCCTGTTTCTGGACTTCCGCCCAGAACCCGCAAGTCAGAGCCGGCTTGCCACAGTTTTGTGGGTTGGGCGGGGCTTTTGACGTACTCTCAGCTATGAGCCTTTGCCCGTCCGGAGCTTTAGCCCCACCTTCGAGGCCAGGGCCCTTCTGCGCAGGGTCGCAAACCAAGGTTTATTGGGCTGGGTGTATTTGCTGGCTTCCACTCAGCTGCGAAGTTTCACTCGTCCTGGACTCTACCCCGCCCCCACGTTCGTAGCCAGCTCGTGCACGTAGGATGGCAAATCGCGGTTTCTCCGGCCGGGCTGGGATAGTAGCGTGGGCTCAGCTGCGAGCTTCCACTTTTCTCGGGGTCTTCCCCGTCTCTGTGCTCAGAGCCCGCTCGCGCACGTTCAATGCAAACTGCGGTTTCTCTGGCCGGGCGGGGCTGGCAGCATGAGCTCAGCTGCTATCCCGCGCTCTTCCCTGGTCCTAGCACCGTCCCCACGGTCAGGGCCTGCCTGCGCAGGGTCGCAGAGCAGATTTCTGCCCGTTCCTGGCCTCCCACTTTGTCCCCATAGGTGAGATTACAGGCGGGCCCACAGCTTCCGGACCGCTTTCGCGCGTCCCCTCTGACCCTGCTGGGCTAGACCGAGCTCACTCCAGCTTGGCCTCCGTCCATGCCGACAGAACCACGTTTCAGCGTCCTGCCACCAACAAACCCTTCAGCAACCCTCGGCAGAGTAGGAAGGGACCTAATACTCCACACTTTAGGCCTGGGAGCTCCCTCACTTGTTTCACAGCTCAAAACTGTCCAAACGCCTCTTCTAGGCTCTGGGACTGCAGGCTGGGGCTTGGTTCCTGGGACCCAGGTCCCTCCCTCTCTGCCAAACTCCTTCCGCCACGCGGGTCTCTCTGGGCTTCCGTTTGCTCCGGGGAGCTGGGCAGCCCTCTTCGCGGTTTCGCTATTCCTACCAGTCTCAATGTGGCTTCTTCTGTGTTCCTTGGTTGAAGAGTCCACTTAGTTTAGTTCAAAGTTGGTTTATCCAGATGATGGTTCTTAAAACTGAGTTATAATCCACTTTGGTTCTGGCAGTTGGAAGTTGGTATGTCCGCCTACTCTGTTGCCATCTTGCTCCTCTACCCAGATTGATTTTTGAAAGATATATTTCAAGGAATTTGTTCATTTCACCTGGGTTTAATTTTTTGGCATACAGTTCTTAGTATTTTCTTACAGTATTTTGTATTTTGTTGTATCGGTTGTTATTTTTCCACTCTCATTTCTAATGTTATTTATTTGAGTCCTCTCTCTTCTTTTCTTGGTGGGTTTTGTTAAAGGTTCATCAATCTTGTTTAGCCTTTCAAAGAATCAGCTCTTGGTTTCATTGATCCTCTGTATTCTTTCACCTCTATGTCATTTATTTCCACTCTGATCTTTATTATTTCCTTTTTTCTACTACCTCTGGGCCTTACTTGTTGTGTTTCTTCAAGTTCTTTTAGATGAAGTGTCAGGTTGTTTATTTGAGCTTTTTCAAGCTTCTTAAGGAATGCCCATAGTGCAATGAACTTCCCTCTCAGGACTGCTTTAGCTGTGTCCCATAAATTTTGAGTTGTTTTATGTTCATTATCATTCGTTTCTAGGAATTTATTTATTTCTTCCTTGATCTTGTTAACCCATTTGTTATTTAATAACATGCTATTTAGTTTCCATGTTTTTGAGTATTTTTCAGTTTTTCTGTTGTGGTTGATTTCTAGTTTCATGCCATTGTGATCAGAGAAAATGCTTGATATGATTTCAATCTTCTTAAATTTGTTTCGACTGCTTTTCTGTCCTAACATGTGATCTACCCTAGTGAATGTACCATGAGCACTTGAAAAGAATGTATATTCTTCTGCTTTAGGGTGAAAGGTTCTGAAGATATTTATTAAATCAAGTTGATCTAATGTGTCCTTTAAGTCTGCTGTTTCTTTCTTAATTTTCATTCTTGAGGATCTATCCAGTGTTGTTAGTGGAGTATTGAAATCTCCTACTATTATAGTATTGGATTCATACTATATCAAGCTCTTGATCTCGCCCTTTTTATATCCATCAAATTCTGCTTTATATATTTATGTGCTCCTATAATAGGTGCATAGATATTTATGATAGTTATATCTTGCTGTTGGATTGCTCCCTTTATCATTATGTAGTGTCCTTCTTTATCTCTTACTATAGCCTTGGTTTTAAAGTCCATTTTGTCTGATATAAGTATTGCTACCCTAGCTGTTTTTCATTTTTATTTGCAGGAATTTTTTTTTTCAGGGACAGATAGAGAGTCAGAGAGAGGGATAGATAGGGACAGACAGAAATGGAGAGAGGTGAGAAGCATCATTAATTAGTTTTTTTTGTTGTTGTATTTTTACAGGGACAGAGAGAGAGTCAGAGAGAGGGATAAATAGGGACAGACAGACAGGAGCGGAGAGAGGTGAGAAGCATCAACCATTAGTTTTTCATTGCCGTCGCAACAGCTTAGTTTTTCAATGATTGCTTTCTCACATGTGACTTGACCGCAGGCCTTCAGCAGACTGAGCAACCCCTTGCTAGAGCCAGTGACCTTGGGTCCAAGCTGATGAGCTTTTGCTCAAGCCAGATGGGCCCACGCTCAAGCTGAAGAGCTCTGGGTCTTCCACATCCCAGTCGGACGTTCTATCCACTGCGCCACTGCATGGTCAGGCATGAAATATTTTCTTCCATCCTTTTACCTTCAGTCTATCTGCGTCTGTTGTTGTAAGGTGTGTCTCTTGTAGACAGCATATATATGGGTCCTGTTTTTTTATTTATGCAGCTACCCTATGTCTTTTGATTGGATCATTTCATCCATTTACATTTAAGGTTATTATTGATATGTAGTTTTATATTGCCATTTTATTTTTTAAAGGTGTATTCCTCTTTTGCTATATTCTTTTCCCACTTTAATCTGTTCACAACAGGCCCCTTAACATTTCTTGCAGCATTGGTTTCGTTGTAATAAATTCCTTGATTTTTTTTTTTTTTGTCTGTGAAGCTGTTTATTTCTACTTCAATTTTAAATGATAGCCTTGCTGGATAAAGTAGTCTTGGTTGTAGGCTCTTATTCTGCATCACTTTGAATATTTCTTTTCATTCCCTTCTAGTCTAAAGTTTTTCTGTTGAGTAGTCGGATTTCATCCTTATGGGGGCTCCTTTGTAGGTTATAGCCTTTTATTCTCTAGCAGCTTTTAATATTTTTTCTTTATCACTTAGCGTTGGTATTTTAATTTTGTGTGTCTTGGTGTAGGTTTCTTTGGGTTTCTCTTTAATGGAGATCTCTGTGCTTCTTGAACTTGTGTGACTTTTTTCTGTGTCAATTTAGGGAAGTTTTTAGCTATAATTTTATTGAACAAAGTCTCTATTTCTTGTTCTTTCTCTTCTTCAGGATCCACTATGATGCAGATATTATTTCTCTTCATGTTGTCACAGGGCTCTCTGAGAGTTTCCTCAGATTTTTTGAGTCTCTTCTTTTTACTGCTCTGCTTCCATGGTTCGTTTATCTTGTCCTCTAACTGGCTGAGTCAATTCTGCTTCATCCATTCTGCTTTTAATTTTTTCCATTGTGGTTTTCATTTCTGATATTTTATTTGTCATTTATGACTGATTCTTTTTTATTATTTTAATGTCCATATTTATATTTGCTATTTCTTTATTTAGGTGTTCGTAATGACTATCCATCTATTGCTCTTCTAAGATCTTTGAGCACTCTGACAATCATTATTTTAAACTCTGCATCTGGTAATTTGGTTATATCTGACTCTTCAAGTTTTTTCCTGGGGATTTCTAGATTACTAGATTACCTGTGCCTCCTAGATTACTCTCTCTCCCTGCTACTCTGGTGTTCTCAGCTCTCGCCATCTCCCTGGAGCCCCGGGTAAGTGGTTGTAAAAGAGGTTTTCTGCGCGGTCCCTTTATGAAGAATCCCGGGTTTAGAATCCTTGATTTAGTTGGGTTGCATTTCTCTGCCTTCCCATTTTGTCTGTGTGTAAGAAGGGTGTGGCTACTGGAGTCCAATGGGTGTTGCCTCTGTGTTCCCTAGGTGTGGTCTGTCTGCAGGCCTGCCAACCTCTCTGTTGCTGTGTCAGGCTTTTGGGTGTAGGTGTTGCAGGCGCCGGCCGACTCTGGCAGGCACTGCAGTTTCCACCTCTCCTCCACCTGCGGGATTGTGCTCACGTGCCCAGGCTACAAGCCCTGTCGGGCCTCCACCTTCACTCTGCCTTCTTGGGTTAGGCTTCACTGCATTCTGGGGTTGAAAGCCTTGGCACCGTGAGCGCAGCTGCACACTTATGCTCAGCCAAGGGTCTCCACCCATTCCAGGTTTTCGCCCCACCCTTACAGGCAATGCTATGCTCCCCATGGCCACAAGACCAAGATCCAGGGGTGGGCTTTGTACCCTTTCTCAGCTGCGGGTCTCTGCCTGTCCTTGGCTTTCGCCCCGCCCCTGATGGAGGGGCTGTGCTCGCATACTGGACCACAAGCCTTGGCACCGTTGGCAGGGCTGTGCATCTATGCTCAGCATGGGTCTTCCCCCATTCTTGACTTTTGCCCCACCCCCACAGGCGGGGTTGTGCTCCCTTTGAACCCAGGACTGGGCTCTAGGTGTGGGGCTGTGTACCCTCTCTTCGCCACTGGTCTCCACCTGTTTCTCAGCTTTCACCCCATTCCCGATGGCGGGGCTGCGCTCGTTTGCTAGGCGGCAAGCCCCTGCTCTCGTGCTCCTGGGCGGGGCTGCGTGCCCCTGCTCAGCTGCGTTTCTTCACCAGTTCTTTGGCTTTCACCCGTCTTTTGCCTTGCCCCTGTGGGCAGGATTGCAGGCAGGACCACTCTTGCTCACCCGGCTTCAGCTGGGTCGGACTCCTTTTGTGCGCCCTTTCTGTCCCCGCTAGGCAGGATTAGCTTATACTGGGCCTGACATGGGGGGTTTGGCTTCTGCCACAGCCCGCTCTCTGGCGAACCCTCAGCATTGTCGGTTGGGGCAATGCCGCTCAGACCCTAGCACTCAACACTGTATCCCTGATGGTTCTTTCTTTCTAAGCGACTCTGCTCTGTGTGCCATGGGAGAGCTTGTTTGGCTGGTGTCCTTCCCTTTTCTGGTATTGCTGGTTCCAGGGGAATTATTCACTTTAGATTTGGGGAGTGACTCAGCCTAGTGGTTAGGGTGGCTGTCCCTCAGAGTGTTTCTCCCTGTGCCTCCTAGATTACTCTCTCTCCCTGCTACTCTGGTCCTCTCAGCTCTCCCCATCTCCCTGGAGCCCCAGGTAAGTGGTTGTAAAAGAGGTGTTCTGCGCGATCCCTTTAAGAAGAATCCTGGGTTTATGAAATCTTTCTCCTACTCACAAACTGTATCCTGCTTATTTTGCAGCTAAATACTGTCCATACACTTCTTCTATTCTCTGAGCTGCAGGCTGGGGCTTTGGTCCTGGGACCCAGGTCCCTACCCTTCTGCTGGCCTCTCTTCCCGCCACACGAGTCTCTCCGGGCTGCCTTTCGCTCCTGGGAGCTGGGCAGGCAGCCCTCTCCGCATTTCTGCTTTTTCTACCAGTCTCAGTGTAGCTTCTTCAGTGTTCTTCTTAGTCCAAAGTTGGATTTTCCAGATGATGGTTTTTAAAATTAAGTTGTAATCCATTTTCGTTTTAGGAGGTGGAAGTTGGTACGTCTGCCTACTCCATTGCCGTCTTGCCACCCTATCTATATAATATATTGATAATAGAATATATATTATAAACCTCTCTATATTTACCTGTTATATATAATAAATCTTCCTATCTATGTATCATCTATCTATCTATCATCTATTATTTATCTAGCATCTATCTATTTTTCTATCTATCATCTCTAGCTAGCTATAACTGGAAAACCAGGAAAGCCAGTGGTATAATTCAGTACAAATCTGAAGAATGAGAACAAGAGAGTTGATGGTATAAATACTGGTCTGAGGCCAAGGGCCCGAGAAACAGAAGCACTTATATCTGAGGGCAAGAGAAAGTGGATGTCCTAGCTCATGCAGAGAGCTGTCATTATTTCTTATGGCTCAGTAGTATTCCATTATATATATGCACTACATGTTCTTTATCCAATCCTCTATTGAGGGCTACTTTGGTTGTTTCCATGTCCTGTTCACTGAATAATGCTGCAATGAACATGAGAGTGCACGTGTCTTTGTGTGCCAACGTTTTCAGGTGTTTTGGGTAGGTGCCCAGAAAGGGGATTGCTGGGTCATATGGTAATTCTATTCTTAATTTTTTGAGGAACCACTATACTTTCTTCCATAGTTGTTATACTAATTTATATTACTACCAGCAGTGAATGAAGATTCCTATTTCTCCACAGCCTTTCTAACACTTGTTATTACCTATCTCAGTGGTTCTCAAACTTTATGAAGCCAGGGCACATTTATAATTCTACAAATAATTGTAGACGCACTCTATACAAATTTCTGAGAGATATGTTATAATAATTAAGTCAAATTTTAAAGAAAAAAATACAGTGTGTCCGTAAAGTCATGGTTCACTTTTGACCAGTCACAGGAAAGCAACAAAAGACGATAGAAATGTGAAATCTGCACCAAATAAAGGAAAACTCTTCCAGTTTCATACCTATTCAGTGCAGTTTGATATGGGCTCCATTTGTTGCCCTACACACATCCAAACGACAGTGAAGTTCTTGCCACACACGGGTAAGGACGTCTGGTGTAACAGATGAATAACGTCTGTGATTCTCTGATTTAAGTGATTAATGTCGTTGATACGTTCAATGTACACATGTTGCTTCACATAACCCCAAAAGTAAAAGTCTAAGGGCGTCAGATCCGGGGATTGTGATGGCCATGGCTTAACTGAACCCCTGCCTATCCACCGCCGAGGGAATGTTCTATCCAGAAACTCACGAACAATGGTGGCGTAGTGTGGAGGAGTGTCGTCCTGTTGAAAGATGACACCTTCTGGAAATTGTGGCACTGCATACAATTCCAACATGTCAAGATAGGTGTTTGTCGTCACAGACTGCTCCGCGAAAAAAAATGGGCCTATCACCTTATCATGCATCAGGCCATACCACACGTTCACTTTAGGGGTGTTACGTTTGTACTCAATGTAGGCATGAGGATGTTTAACAACCCATATTCGGACGTTATGGTGATGAACATGTCCACAGATATGAAAGGTCACCTCATCGCTAAACACAATCTTCTGCAAAAATCTTGCATCATTGTCGATCTCATGAAGTATATCTGTAGCAAATGCACATCGTGTGGGTCTATCCGCTGGTTTGATAGCTTGCAACAGCCACAATTTGTAACCCGTAAAACAGAGATGTTCTTTAACACCTTATGAACTATAGTCTTGCTTAGGTGTAATTGTCGAGCACACGCACACACAGATTTTTAGGGCTCCTTAGGTAGCTATCCCTTATAGCCTCTACAGACTCAGTCACTGACTGATGGCCTACCATAATGGGGTTTCTCCACCAAACTGCTGGTTTCCTTCAACTGCTTATTCCACCAAGTACAATAATGTTATTCCTATGTGGTGGCGCTTTGTTATAAATGCACCGATATTCATGTTGCACTTTGGTTACGGATTCGAATTTAGCAAGCCACAGAACACACTGAACTTTCCTCTGTATCGTCCACATCTCGACTGGCATGGCCGTGGGTTGCTCCGCTGTATACATGGTGTTATGTCATCATCTGCGCATGTGCACATGCTACCACATAATTTTACAGAAACTGGGAGGGTTTTTCTTTTATTTGGTACAGATTTCACATTTCTATCGTCTTTGGTTGCTTTCCTGTGACCGGTCAAAAGTGCACCATGACTTTATGGACACACTGTATAAAGTCCAAGTGTGCTTTTATGATTTGAGTTATGCTTTTTAGAATTTGTAAAAAATAGGGCTTAAGAAATTTAAAAATGACCAAAAAATTATTTTTTTATATATAGATAGATACATTCTTAGTAAAATTTAGTAAATTTGGCAAGTCCTGGCATGAATGTGTTTTTTTCTGGTTATGAGAAACATGAGCCTGATGTATCCTAGCAATTTCTTCAATGTTTGGGCATATATTTGAAAGGCAAACTCTCATTTCCTCATCAATACATTGGAAGAATTCCTCTCTTTTTACTCTTAATTGTGTTGAGTGCAGAAAACCCCCACCATACATATCATCTTAACTTGACACCAAACAAAGGATAGAAGAAACTTGCCTCCAGTCTTTCTGGGGAACATGGGGGGTAGTGTAAACAATCCAGCACCATGGCTTAACAGCCTTTTGCAACCTAATCAGGCAAGTGAGGTGGAGGTTGGGCAGACTGTCAGCTTCCAGCCAATTCCTCACACCTCTGTTCCCCAAAAGTCTAAACTCCCAACAACTCTGTTGGTTTTTTGGTCCCCAACAGGCACATATTTCTCTGGATTACCATAGGGCACACCTGGAAATCTAGGGTACACACTTTGAGAACCACTGACCTATCTTGTTGATGATAGCCAATCTAACAGGTGTGAGGTAATATCTCATTATAGTTTTGATTTGAATTTCTCTAATAGCTAGTGAAAATGAACATTTTTCATATATCTGTTGGTCATTTGTATGTCTTCTTGGGGGGAGTATCTGTTTAGATCCTCTCCCCATTTTTTAACTGGATTGTTTACTTGTTTGTTGTTTAGCTTTGTGAGTTCTTTATATATTTTGGATATTAACCCTTTATTGAAGCTGTTGTTTGTGAATATCAACTTCAATTTGGTTGGCTGCTGTTTGTTTTGTCATAACTTTTCAAATTAATGTTATCACTTTATTTGGATAAATGCCCTAAAGAATTGCTGAATTATGATAGTTTTATCCTTTTAATATCCATTTTGGGGGGGGGGTGATTTAGTGTGAGAGACGACAGACAGGAAGGGAGCGAAATGAAAAGCATCAGCTCATAGTAGTGGCATCTTAAGTTTTTCATTGATTGTTTCTCATACGTGCCTTGACTGGGGGATTCCAACCTAGGGAGTGGCCTCTGGCTCAAACTGGTGACCTTGGGCTCAAGCCAGAGACCTTGGGCTGGGCTTCAATTCGGTGACCTTTGGGCTCAAGCCAACAACCGTAGAATCATGTTGATGACCCGACACTGAAGCCAGTAATCCTGTGCTTAAGCTGGTGAGCCTGAACTCAAGCAGGATCATGCTCAAACTGGCAACCTTGGGGTTTCAAACCTGGTACCTCAATATGCCGTGCCAATGCTCTACTGCACCACCACCAGTCAGTTCTATGTTTTTAGTTTCTTGAGGAACCTTTATATTGTTTTCCATAAGGGCTACAGCAATTTGCAATCCTACCGGCAGCAGATGAGGATTTCCTCTTCTCTTCATCTTCATCAGCATTTATTATTTCTAGATTTATTGATGATAGCCTTTATGACAAGTATCAGGTGATATCTTGTGGTTTTAAATTTCATTTCCTTGATGATTAATGAAGTTGAGGATTTTTCTATGGCCATAGGTGTCTATTGGACATCTGCATGTCCTTTTTGGAGAAGTGTCTAATCAGGTCTTCTGCTCATCTTTATTTTTATTTATTTTTTTTATTTCAGAAAGGAGAGAAAGAGGGGGAGAGAGAGAGAGAGAGTGTAGGTGGAACAAGAAGCATCATAGTAGTTGCTTCTTGTATGTGCCTTGACTGGGCAAGACCAGGGTTTTGAATCGATAGCTTCAGTGTTCCGTGTCAGTGGTTTATCCACTGTGCCAGCACAGTTCAGGCTCTGCTCATTTTAAAATTAGATTATTTGTTTTTTGTTTTTTGGCGTTAAATTATATGAGTTTCTTAAATAGTTTGGATTAACCCTATATTGAATATATCATTGATGTATATATTCTTTCATTCAGTAAATTGTCTTTTCATTATACTGATGGTTCCTTCACTGTCAAAAAGATTTTAGTTTCATATAGTCCCATTTGTTTATTTCTTGTTTGTTTGTTTCTCTTGCCTGAGAACACATATCCAAAAACATATTTCTAAAACTGGTGTCAGAGAGTTTACTGCCTATATTTTCTTCTAGAAGTTTTATGGTTTCAAGTTTTATATTTAAATCTATAATCCATTTTAAATTTACTCTTGTATATAGTGTAAGGAAGTGGTCTGGTTTCTTTATTTTGCAAATATCTGTTCAATTTTCCCAGCACCACTCATTGAAGAGACTGTCTTTACCCCATTGTATGTCTGTTGTAGACTGCAAGTGGCAAAAAGCCTTTGTAAATTTGATATTTAAAAAAAGGCTAAGTTCTCCCCCCGTCCACCTCCATATTGGCTATGATGCTGAGTATTTGCACCCACTTTGCTTGCTTGCTTAAGTTGCTGGAAGCAATTTACATGCCCTTCCTCTTACTCTTTGTTCAGATGTTGGTTGATTTTGCTTATGCATGGTGGGGGGATTCTTGTTTATGCCTTGAGAGAGTTCCTGTTTTTGCCTCAGATATCTAACTTTGTATCAAGGACTTCCTTGATTTGCATATGGCTATATAATAAAGCAAACTGGGGCTATGGGGTACTGGGATATTGCCATCAGCATTGAAGAGGCCTCCTGATCCCATCCTTTTTTCTAAATGTGTCTGTTTTCTTAATTCCACACTGTTCTCACTCAAGACCCAGAATTACGAGCTGCGCTGGTCCTTGGCAAGTGGCACCCGAACAGGGACCTGAGTGTGATGAAACTAAACTGAAGGCAGGAGACAGAACTCCCCAGGTATGCACAATGAGGAAAGAAAGTTTTGGGGAAGAGTATAATCAGAAGTAAAAAATTATGGGACAATCAGGGTCAAACATTTTCGTAAGAATAATTATGCAGGTAGAATGCTTTTTACTATATGTTCAAGACATGTGCTCCTGGTTCCCGGTGGAGAGAATGGTTATTCCTGCTACAGCAGAACAAGTAGGTAAAGTTCTGAGAAGGCAGTGGTGTGAAGAGACTATGGAAGGAGGAATAATGTTTAACGTCTTAAATGTGTCTGTTTTTGAGGGAGACCTAAATTGATTTCTTGCATGCAAAATTGAAAATGCCAGCTCTAATATTGAAAAGATAAAATGATTTTAGAACTTGTAAGGAGGGCTTATTTAAATTTAAATAGAATAGAATGTAGATCCTTAAGACTTACTGATTTGGTTAGTGCAGTGGTTCTTAACTTTTTTTGAGGTACCGAACCCACCAGTTTTATATGCGCATTCACCAAACCCTTCTTTAGTGATAAGTAAAATATGATTTCTTTTTTCAAATTCAAGAAATAGTTATATGTCTTTTTACTGGTGCACATAATGAGCCGTGCATGAACATCACCTTGCTCAAAGAACAAAACCAACGAAGTGCATGAACTCACAACAAATTATGGTATTACTTTATTTTGGCCTCCGTGGCAGAGGCTTCTTTGAACCCCTGAGACCGACTCATTGAACCCCTAGTGTTTGATAAAACCCAGGTTAAGAACCACTGGGTTAGTGCATTGTGAGGAGTGTTCAGAGTTAGGAGCCAAATAGCAATTTAAGTATTAGGAATTATCAAAGTTATATGTTATACTTGTGTTTTTGTGCATAAATTGTCTTGTTTATGTGTAAGGTTATACTCAGGTAGATAAAACAAAGGAATTGAGCAAAATTAAGCAGGGCCTTAATAAGTCATTTCAAGAATTTCTCTCAAGCTGCTTCAGGCAGTTAGAAGAATAGTATAGGGATGCTAATTCTATTTCTCAGGCCACATCCTGCAAAAGGGGCCCCAAGGAAATCGTGGATTTGGATCCACTGATGCTGCCTATTGGATTAGAAAGATAGGTCAAGAATGCCATGAAATAGAACTAAAAATACAAGGGTGTAAATTTATTTAATAATATGCTATTTAGTTTCCAAGTGTTTGAGTATTTTTCAGTTTTGCTTTTGTGGTTAATTTCTAGTTTTATGGCATTGTGATCAGAGAAAATGCTTGATATGATTTCAATCTTCTTAAATTTATTGAGACCATTTTTGTGTCCTAACATGTGGTCTATCCTAGAAAATGTACCATGAGCTCTTGAGAAGAATGTATATTCTACTGCTTTAGGGTGAAAAGTTCTGAAGATATCTATTAAATCGAGTTGATCTAGTGTATCCTTTAAGTCTGCTGTTTCTTTATTAATTTTCTTTCTTGAGGATCTATCCTGTGATGTTAGTGGGGTATTGAAATCCCCTACTATTATAGTATTACTGTTAATTTCGCCCTTTATATCCATCAAAGTCTGCTTTATGTATGTCGGGGCTCCTTTGTTTGGTGCGTAGATATTTATAATGTTTATATCTTCCTGTTGAATTGTTCCCTTTATCATTATGTAGTGTCCTTCTTTATCTCTTACAACAGCCTTTGTTTTAAAGTCCATTTTGTCTGATATAAGTATTGCTACCCCAGCTTTTCTTTCATTTCCATTTGCATGAAATACTTTTTTCCATCCTTTAACCTTCAGTCTATGTGCATCTTTTGTTTTAAGGTGTGTCTCTTGTAGACAGCATATGTATGGGTCCTATTTCTTTATCCACGCAGCTACCCTATGTCTTTTGATTGGATCATTTAATCCATTTACATTTAAGGTTATTATTGATATGTAGTTGTTTATTGCCATTTTATTCTTTAAGGCTGTATTCTTCATTTGCTATATTCTTTCCTCCATTTGAACTGTTCACACTAGGCCCCTTAGTATCTCTTGCAGAATTGGTTTGGTTTTAATGAATTCCTTGAGGCTTTCTTTGTCTGGGAAGCTCTTTATTTCTCCTTCAATTTTAAACATTAGCCTTGCTGGATAGAGTAGTTTTGGTTGTAGGTTCTTGTTCTGCATTACTTTGAATATATCTTGCCATTCCCTTCTGGCCTCAAGTGTTTCTGTTGAGATGTCAGATGTCATTCTTATGGGGGCCCCTTTGTAGGTGATAGCCCTTTTTTCTCTAGCAGCTTTTAAAATTTTTTCTTTATCCCTCAGCTTTGGTATTTTAACTATGATGTGTCTTGGTGTAGATATTTTTGGGTTTCTTTTTAATGGAGTTCTGTGTGCTTCTTGAACATGTGGAATGTTTCCAAGCCTTAATTTAGGGAAGTTTTCTGCTATGATTTGATTGAACAAAGTTTCCATTTCTTGTTCTCTCTCTTCTTCTTCAGGAACTCCTATGATGCGAATGTTGTTTCTCTTCATGTTGTCACAGAGCTCCCTTAGAGTTTCCTTACGTTTTTTGAGTCTGTTTTCCTTTTTCTGCTCTGCTTCTGTGCCTTTGTTTATTGTGTCCTCTAACTCACTGATTCGATCCTCAGCGTGATTCATCCTGCTTTTAATTCCTTCCATTGTGGTCTTCATTTCTGATACTGTATTTGTCATTTCTGTGTAATTCTTTTTTATTATTTCAATTTCATGTTTTATACTTGTTATCTCTTTATTTAGGTATTCATAGTGACTATCTATTGTTGCTCTAATTTCTTTGAACATCCTAACTATCATTATTCTAAATTCTGCTTCTGGTAATTTGGTTATATCTGGTTCATTTAGGTCCTTCTCTGGGGATTTCTCTTGATTCATTTGGTTTGCATTTCTCTGCCTGCCCATTTTGACTGTGTAGAAGAAGGTTGTGACCACTGGAGTCCAGTAGGTATTCCCTTTGTGTTCTTAGGTGTGGTCTGTCTGCAGGCCCGCCGCCCCTCTGCCACTGCCTAGGGTGGTTGTGTATGGGCATTGCCAGTGCCGGCCCACTGCGGCTGTTGCTGTGATTTCCGCCTCTCCTTCGCAGGAGGGGCTGTCATTCAAGCCATAAGCCTCAACACCAAGTGTAGAGGTGAACACCTTTGCTCAACTGCGTATCCAGCCTGTTTCTGGGCTTCCACCCAGCCCCCATGGTCAGAGCCTGCTCGTCACAGTTTCTCGGGTTGGACGGGGCTGCTGATGTGCTCTCAGCTGTGAGCCTTTGCCCGTCCAGAGCTTTAGTCCCGCCCTCGAGGCCAGGGCCCTCCTGCACAGAATCACAAACCGCGGTTTATTGGGCCAGGCGTGGCTGCTGGCGTGCGCTCAGCTGCGAATTTCTGCTCGTCCGATGCTCTAGCCCTTCCCCCGTGTTCAGAACCAACTCGCTCTTGCAGGATTGCAAACTGTGGTTTCTCGTGCCAGTTGGGGCTGTTGGCATGAGCTCAGCTGCGAGCCTCCGCCCATCCCTGGTCCTAGCCCCGTCCCCATGGTCAGGGCCCGCTTGCACAGGGTTGCAGAGCAGATCTCTGGCTGTTTCTGCCCTCCCACTTTTCCCCCGCAGGTGGGGATACAGGTTGGCCCACAGGTGCAGGTCCACTTTCGCACGTCCCCTCAGCCCCCACTGACAGAACCGCGTTTCAGCGTCTTGCTGCCACTGTCCCTCCAGCAACCCTCAGCAGAGTTGGAAGGGGGCCCGCAGCTCAGACCCTAACAATCCATACTGTAAACCTGGAAGCTCCCTTCATCTAAGCAGCTCTGCTCTAAGTGCCGCAGGAGAGCTTGTTTGGCTGGTGTCCTGTCTCCCTTTGCTGGTATTGCTAGTTCCAGGGGAAATATTTGTTTTTGATTAGAGAAGTGACTTAACCCAGATGTTAGGGTGACTGTCCCTCAGAGTGTTTCTCCCTGTGGCTTCCAGTTTACTCTCTCTTCCCACTGCTCTGGTCCTCTCCTCTGACCCCGTTACCTGGAGCCCCGGGTAAGTGGCTGTGAGAGAGGTTTTCTGTGCTGTCCCTTTAAGAATCTTGGGTCTGAGAAAACTGTCTCTTTCTCACTTACAGTATCCTCACTTGTTTCACAGCTCAGTACTGTCCAAACGCCTGTTCTAGGTTCTGGGGCTGCAGCCTGGGGCTTTGCTCCTGGGACCCAGGTCCCTCCCTCTCCTCCAAACTCTCCCCCCGCCACGTGGATCTCTCTGGGCTGCCATTTGCTCCGGGGAGCTGGGCAGCCCTCTTCGCGTTTTTGCTATTCCTACCAATCTCAATGTGGCTTCTTCTGTGTTCCCTGGTTGAAGAGTCCACTTAGTTTAGTTGAAAGTTGGTTTATCCAGATGATGGTTCTTAAAATTGAGTTATAATCCACTTTGGTTCTGGGAGTTGGAAGTTGGTACGTCCGCCTACTCCATCGCCATCTTGCTCCTCCAAGGGTGTAAATTTAAAGTACTTTTAGATACTGGAGTTGGTGTATCTGTTATTGCTAAGCTACATTGTCCTCTTTCCTGGCGCACTTATGCCAGCGTAGAGTGAATCTCCTCAACAAATCTCTAGTTTTTTACAATGGGAAGATCAAGATGATCATTCTGGACTTTTTCAGCCTTATGTGCTCCCTGGATTGCCAGTTAATATTTGGGGTAGAGATGTTTTGAAAAATATGGGAGTGTTGCTTATCAGTCCTAATAGTTTAGTCAATACTCAAGTGCTTAACAGGAATTTTTGTCCACTAAGGGGCTAGGTGTGTCTAATGGTCAAGTGCGTCTTATGGAACAAAAAATACGGTACCTCCAATTTGTTTTTTCTCAGGATTTCTTTGGTTATTCATAACTTTTGTTTCCATAGAAATTTTGGGATTAGCTGTTTTGATATGGAGAAGAATTGGTATTTTAAGAGGCATTTCATTAAATCTGTATATGTCTTTAGGTAATAAGGACATTTTAATAATATTAATCCTTTCACTGTTTGAGCACAGGATAGCATTCTGTTAGGGCTAATGGATGGGGCCCAGGCTGATGAGGGCGTCAAAGCTCAGACTTCACTATATCATATTAAATCTGTCTCCTGAACCAAACATAATTTTCATGAGTGCTAGGACAGTGTCCAACATAGTAGCTGGTTCATAGCAGATATTCTGTACATAATAATGGAGGAGACTGACCAGGTGGTGGCTAGGTGGATAGAGTGTCAGACTGGGATGTGGAGGACCCAGGTTTGAAACCCCAAGGTCACTGGCTTGAGTGTAGGCTCATCCAGCTTGTGTATGAGCCACCAGCCTGAGTGTGGGGTTGCTGGCTTGAACATGGGATCATAGACATGACCGCTTGGTTGCTAGCTTGAGCCCAAAGGTCAATGGCTTGAAGCCCTAGGTCTCTGGCTTGAGCCAGGGGTCACTTGCCTGGTCAAGGCACATATGAGAAAGCAATCAATGAACAACTAAGGTGCTACAACGAAGAATTGATGCTTCTCATCTTTCTTCCTTCCTGTCTCTCTTTCCCTATCTGTTCATCTCTCTGACTCTGTCTCTGTCAAAATAATAATAATAATAACAACAACAACAATAAATGGAACTAGGCAAAGCAAACTTGTTCTCACTTCTCTCCTAGGTAGTGCTTTATGACTGATACCTTTTTCAAGGATTTCTAATACAGATGCTTCTCAATTTACAATGGGGTTATGTCTGATAAACCCATCATAAATTGAAAATATCATAAACTGAAAATGCATATATTACATCTAACCTGCCAAATATTATAGCATAGCATAGCTTACCTTAACCTTGCTCAGAGCACTTGCATTAGCCTACGTTGGGCAAAACAAGGAATACACTGTAGGGTATTGGTCATTTACCTTTGTGATCATGCACTGACAGGGAGCTGCACTTAGTGCTGCTTTCCAGCATCACAAGAGAGTATGGAACCACATATTGCTAGCAAAAAAAAAAGATCCAAATTCAAATTTTAAAATAGTCATTCTACTGAATGTCTATTGATTTTACACCACCATAAACTTGAGAAATGTAAGTGGAACCATTGTAAATCATACCATCTGTGATAGTAACCATGCCTCCTCCCAAGAGACACAATGCTTCTTTAAATATGTGAATATCTTCATTCTTCCAGACCTGGATGCCGGGATATTTTTAGAACCACTTGGCAGTTTGCTGATCTGACATTGTGGACTGACTCTTATGATTTGGCTTCCAGATGGCAATTCTATATTTCTTGTTTCCAAGTCTTTTGGTGAGGCAGGATGGGTAGGTTTGACATCTTGGCCCCCACAAAAGGAGCAATGTATTGTATTGACTGATATATGATGTGGAGCTGCACAGACCAGTTGGAGGCCGCTCAACTCCCAAACAGAGTGATTTGGAAAAAGTTACTTAGACTTTTTCCAAAAGACTCCCAGAGCCTCAGCTTTCTCATCTTTAAAATGGGGATAATGATAGTACCCAACCTCCAGATTAGTGGGAAGATCCACTGCAATAACACAAGCAAATACTGAACACAATGGGTTCACAGTTAGAGCTCAGTAGGGGGGATGCTGCTTATGGGAGTGTCCTAATGTACCCAAAGACTGCTAACTCCATGAGCTAAGTGTGTCAGTGCTATTCACAGGCATGGGCCAGCATGAAGTTGATTCTACAAGTGATATTTAACAGCCTCTAGGTGCTTGTGAAGCAGCCAGTGAATGCTGTAATGTCAGAAAGCCAGCCTAAATGGTGTGCTTTCTTTCCTGTGTGGGTGGCTTCCTGATGACTCTATTAGGTCACCAGCTCCTCCTGCCCAAACAGTGAGACTTCCTGAGGGAAACAGCTTCTCTTGTGGCCAGTCTGTCAGGAATGAATTGCTGGCTTGGGGAATACTATTTACCATCAACACTTCTGGAAATACAGAGAAGGTTAATTTAGCAGATGACTATAAGAAAAGAAAGGTGGAGAAAGAAAGAGAAATCAAATGAGTGAGAGAGAGCACAGCGGTAAGCTCTCTTGGTAAGTGTAGCACAACAAGGGTCTAGTCTGTTGGGAACACAAGATTTACAAAGATGAGATGTTTGAAGTACACAAACTACAAGGAAGAGAAAGTGAACTGGGAAGAATGTGAAGAAGAAAGGAGTCAAAGATACAGAAGTACAGAAAAATGGCACATGAATCCAGAGGTTCTGTCCTCCGGACAACCAAAGACTGTAGATAGAGTGAATAACAGAATCTACAGGTATAAATACCACTATCTTATACTCCTCTGTTTATGGCAGACATCACTAATCAACCACAGCACTCTTTCAAGTGAGTTCAAATATAACCTCAGAATCCTTTTCAAACAGAGATCTTGGTTAATCTTGTCTAATCCACTAGAGTTGTATTTGCCTGGAAACCGTCTTCTGTCTGGGATATAAACTCTTTCCACACATTTAGAAAGAAGACTTGGGCCGGAAGAGCAGATCAAGGCACAGAAAACAGAAGAACATTAAGAAGGGAGCATTAGGACTGGACATTTCTGACTAATAGCAGAGAGAATGGACTTTTCTCAACACCAAAGACTGAAGAGCTATCTCTATCTCTATTCTGTTTATCAGATAGTTAGAGAGATAAAGGAGCCAGATTAACACCAGATCTTCAGAGTTGAAGATTATGCTTTAAAGGTGGAGCATAGGGAGAAAAGGACTTCTAGTGATCTTCAGCAGTGTCTGGAAGCAATAGGTGCTTAATAAATTGTTGAATTGAGCAAAGGACGATCAGGAACAGTAAATTTAGGGGAAACATTCAGTCACCACCGATGGGAGTAATACACTTTTTTTTGGAAGGTTCTGTCATCTTATATATAACCTTAAAAATATGCAAAACTTTTGACCTAAAAATTCTATTTCTAGGAAATAGCCCATAGAAGTGTACAATAGTTTATTTCCAAGACTATTAATTTCAATGTTGTTTTTAATACACTGTATTACAAAAATGCTGGAAGCAACCTAAATGTTCAGCAGCAGGGGACTAGTTAAATTGATAGCAATATATTTGAGAGATGAAAGATGACACTTGCTGTTTAATATGATTCTGTTTAAGGCTGTTTACTGATGTATTATATTTATGATCTATCACTAGTGAATAGAGACAGCTATAAAGAAGCAACTACTTTATGAAAAAATATATGCACACTAATAATTGGAAGTATATAGGTTAAATATTTAAAAATGTTTATCTGGAGGTTATAGGATAATAAGTGGTGATTATTTTTTCTTTCTACTTTTCTATATTTTAAAAAAATTCACAAAATAATAAAATTACCCAGGAACCAGATAGAGATGTCTGCTTTCAATGCTGTTATTCAACATAATACTAGGAGTCTTACCTGCAGCAATAAGACAAGAAGAAGAAATAAAAGGCATCCAAATTGGAAAGGAAGAAGTAAAACTATCATTATTTACAGATGACATGATACTGTATATAGAGAAACCTAAGGATCCCACCAAAAAAACTACTAGACCTGATAAATGAATTTATTAAAGTAGCAGGATACAGAACAAATATCCAGAAGTCATTTTTATTTTTATACATCAAAAGTGAACTATCAGAAAGGAAAACTAAGAAAATAATCTCATTCACAATTGCTTCAAAAATAATAAAATGTTCAGGAAAAAATTTAACCAAGGATGTAAAAGACCTGCAGTCAGAAAATTATAAGACACTGAAGAAATCAAAGAGACAAATAAATGGAAGCATATACCGTGTTCATGGATAGGAAAATTAACATCATTAAAATGTCCATACTACCCACTGCAATCTATAGATTCAACACAATTCCTATCAAAATACTAATGCATATTTTACAGAGCTACAACAAATATTCCAAAAATAATATAGAACCACAAAAGACCCTGAATAGCCACAGCAATCTTGAGAAAGAAAAAGTAGGAGAAATCATGTTATCTGATATCAAACTATAAGGCCATAGTAATCAAAACATTATAAAAACAGAAAAACTAAACTAATTGTTTTTATAATAATTAAAATGTTTAAGAGTGATTGACAAAATCATAGTTTGTCATTTTACACCAAGATGTGCACATATCCACATGGTGTGTATGACTTTAGATATTTAAACTTTGGGGATTACTTAATAATAGTAATAATAATAATAATACAGGGTTAGCTGATACATAATGAACATGAACACTCAGTATATAAGTACCAGGTGCATTGTTAAGCCCTTTTTCATATATACTCTTTTAACCTTATAACAACACTGGGAAGGAGATGCTGTGCTCTCACTGTTTTGGACATGAGGCACAGGAATGAGTTACCAAGATGCCCAGCCCAGCTGCTGAGGGGGTTGGAGCAGGACTCAAAGGCAGGCGACTTTCTTTTTTTTTTTTTTCTAAAGTTTTTCTTTTTTAAGCATTTTAATTTTATTTATTTATTTTGTGACAGAGAGAGGGACAGACAGGAAGGGAGAGAGATGAGAAGCATCAGTTCTTCGTTGCGGCACCTTAATTGTTCGTTGATTGTTTTCTCATATGTGCCTTGACCAGGGGGCTGCAACAGATTGAGTGACCCTTTGCTCAAGCCAGCAACCTTGGGCTCAAGCTTATGAGCCTTGCTTAAACCAGATGAGCCCATGCTCAACCTGGCGACCTCTGGGTCTCGAACCTGGGTCCTCCACATCCCAGTTCGACACTCGATTCATTGCGCCACTGCCTGGTCAGGCGGCAGGGAACTTTCAACCTACTCTTTCGACCTTCTATCTACATTACTTCCAGCAAAAGAAAATCTTAGCCAGAATTTTTTAAAATTCTAAGATTGAACCAAGGGTATTAAGAAATCACATTAGCAGTAATTTTGAAGTTTCCCAAATTAAATTAGATTCACATTTTTGTATATGTGTCTGAGTTCTTGTCAGGACAAAAAAAAAAAAAAGTGAGAGAATTAAAGTGAATTGAAAAGACTTCTTTTTATAATTAAGCCTTCCTTGCCTGCTTTCTGTTACTCACACAGACACATTACAGCAATAAACTGTTGGAAAATTTCACAGCTTTTGTATTCTGTCTGAGTGTGAAGGATTTGAGACCTTGTGAAGAAAGCTCCTTGGTTTATTTCACAGGCTGATTTCTGAGTGCCTCGGGCACACCCTCAAAGCTGCCCACCACATTGGAGCTGTTTGTATGGATATATTTTTATGTTCCTGAATAGTACCTGCAATTTCAATATTTCTGCAGAATGTTTTTGAGCAAATTGGGCTGTAAAGGTGGAAAGATGGAGGAAAATCATCTCTGCTCTCAGAGCTGATCCCTGGAATCACTCATCTCCCTTTGAACAAACCAGAGCTGCCACTGAGGGGAGAAAACTTCCTTAGCCCTGTTTGGGGAGGGTGTTCTGGAAACAGCTTTCTTTAACCCAGGGCTAAGGATCAAGAGATACCCTTGTCCAACACCGGGCAGTGTTTGGGAATTGGGAAAGGATAGCTGCAGACTGGGCAGAGCAAAGGATCCATCGACCCAGAGGAAGAAAGGGTGAAGGCTGTACAGAACTTCATATCTTGACTCACTAGCTGCATGCCAGGACATTTCTCTTCTCATATCTCAGTTTCTTTATCTACAAAATGGGAGAAGTATATGTTTTCTAGGTTTCTTATCTCCCTCCTCTCCCCTTTTCCCTTTTGACTCATTCTCTGTCTTATTCTTTCTCTTTTTCTCTCTTTTAGGACAAAATCAAATAAAATATGTGCAGATGTAAAATGTCTGACACAGGGAACATACTCAGCAGCAACCAGTGAGGTAGGATGCATTCATGGTTATGACTGAGAGCGCTGCAACCCAACAAAGGCAAAATATGGTAAACTAAAGAAACTCTTGGTATTGCTTCCATGCAGAGGTTGAGTCTTTTGACTTTGGCTGGACTCTCTAGCAGCCTGAAGCCATGATGTACCAGCTCTGGCCCAGGTCTCAGGCAGTTTACACTTGTTCCCTGGGAACTCTGTGTAAACCCTGAGCTGCTCTAACAATGCAGTTACCCTGAAGACAGCTGTGCAGCAAGATCATACCAGTTCCCTTCAAATGACAGTCCCAGCTGAGCTGCCAAGCCTCCTTGCCAAGACATCAGTCATGCAAGGGAAACAATCCGAAATTCTCCACACGAGTCCCTCTACCTGGCTTACTCCTGGTACTTAATCCTGTTCTCAAGAGGTTTTGTAAAATTGGAACAGTCATTCATTTGACTTCTTTTGAGTTGCCTTACGAAAACCTTGGAGTTAGCAAGGGAATTAAGAGACTCTCCTCTCTCTCCTATGATGTGTCATTGCTCATGTGGGATGGTAGCACAGTCTCTTTGTTTTTCTTGTTTCTTTTTTTTTTTTTTTTTTTTTTTTTGTGACAGAGAGAGAGGGATAGATAGGGACAGGAAGGGAGACAGATAAGAAGCATCAATTCTTCATTGTGGCTCCTTAGTCTCCTTAGTTGTTCATTGATTGCTTTTTCATATGTGCCTTGATCTGGGGGCTACAGCAGGCTGAGTGACCCCTTGCTCAAGTCAGCAACCTTGGGCTCAAGCCAGCGACCAAGGGGTCATGTCTGTGATCCCACGATCAAGCCAGTGACCCTGCGCTCAAGCTGGTAAGCCCCTGCTCAAGCCAGATGAGCCTGCACTCAAGCTGGCGACCTTGGGGTTTTGAACCTGGGTCCTCCATGTCCCGGTCTGATGCTCTGTCCACTGCACCACTTCCTAGTCAGGCATCCTTCTTGTTTTTCTTTCTCCCTTTGCTCCATGGAGAACAGTCACTGCTGATCTGGCTGCAGGTGGGCACCTTGGCTGTTTGCCTTGGTCTGCAGTCCAGGACCTCACCACTCAGGACCCTACAGCCTACAGCTCCTGAATTAACTTGCACCTTGCCTTGGTTTCCTTTTGCTGCTAATAGTGAGTCTTTGAAGCTGAAGATGTTCCATCAGGCTGTCTTGCTGAGTAGTTTCAAAGAAGAGATTAAGACCTGTGATCTGCTGGGGTAGAGATGACAAGCAGAATACTGTAAAAGAAACACCAGGATCCTGACCAGGCGGTGGCACAGTGGATAGAGCATCGAGCTGGGATGTGGAGGACCCAAGTTCAAGCCTGGAGGTCTTGGCTTGAACACGGGCTCATCTGGCTTGAGCTCACCAGCTTGAGTGCAGGGTCACTGGCTTGAGCATAGGATCATAAACATGGCCTGATGATTGCTTGTTTGAGTCCAAAGGTCGCTGGCTTTCATGAAGCCCAAGATCACTGACTTGAGCAAGGCATCCCGTACTCTGCTGTAGCCCCTCCCACCCCAGTCAAGGAACATATGAGAAAACAACTGATGAACACTAAGGTGCTGCAACAAAGAATTGATGCTTTTCATCTCCCTTTCTTCCTATCTGTCTGTTCCTATCTGTCCTTCTCTCTGACTCTCTCTCTGTCTCTGTCAAAAAAAATTGACCATTGGAGTCATTAATTAATTAGTTCAATGAATAGTTCTTGAGCATCCTCCAAGTGCCAGACACTAGGCTAAGCAATGAATTATAAACCTTTGGGTCTGGTTCTCAGCTCTTCCACCCAAAAGTTATCTGATATTCACCCAGTAGAATGGCCAGAATAAAAAGAAAAGACAATTCCAAGTCTTCATGATGCAAGAGAGCAACTGGAACTTTTCTACACCACTGGTAGGAGTGTGAATGAGTTCAACTGTTTTGGAAAGCTGACTATACGAAAGTTGAAGATTTTACTCTGACAGAAATGCATGCATATGTGTACCAGAAGACACATTCAAGAGTGTCTACATATGGTTGCACCATTTGTAAGAACCACCAACTGGAAACAACTCCAAAGTTCATCAATTACAGAACAGCATTCATACCACAAAGTGTTGTGCTGCAGCAAAAGCAAACTAGCCAATTACACACAGCACACAGGAAGTCTCACAGATACCCTGTCACAGGGAAGAAGTTGTGGACAAAATAGTAAGTCCTGCATGATTTCATGTATGTGCATCTTAGAACAGGTGTCAGTCAGGGTAATGGTTTTCCTTCGTTATTAGGGAGTAGAAAGAACAGGAGAGGGACTCCCAGGGGACTGGTGATGAAATTCTGTGTTTTGGTTGAAATGCTAGTTACATAGACATGTCCACCTGGTGAAATCCATCCAACTGATTACTTAAAATGTGTAAATTTTTCTGATTTATACTTTAATAAAAGGTTAGGAAAACCTTAGCCAAACTTAATCAAATTGTTTCGCTCTTTATGCTTGGTTTCCTTACCTATAAAAATATGGATAGCCTTCATCTTATGGCTATTGTCATACTGTGATTTAATGAATATAAACTAGTGAACCACCTAAAACACATTAGGTGCTTTATAAATGATGGCTATTATTATTGTTAGTTTTGTTACTAATAATTTCTTTTCTTAGATTCATTTTTCTCTGAATGCTTAATTTAAAAAAACACCTGGGGGAATGTCATTATTCTTTGGGTGAGAAGGAAATTTAAGGGGTAAAAAGCCTATAACGGGCCTTTCTGTGGGTTGAAGTTATTTGTGATAGATGTCAAGTCACAGATGAAAATGAAAACTAGCTTCCTCTTTTGAAAATGCTCATTTTCTTCCCATGATTTTCAAACCCCTTCCCTAAGTTTGCTCTGAGGGTGAGACTTTGAGAAGAGAATGTTGTACCACCTGGAAGAAATTCTCCCCACTTACCTTTCTCCACATATTCATAAAATGTGATTGAAAGCAGATTTTTCAGTTCCTCAGGAGCTGAAAACACGTTCTGATCAAGTTTATACCGTATTTCCCCATGTATAAGGTGCACCATTTTTTTAAAGATTTGGGGTCTAAACACTGGGTGTATCTTATACAATGGTTGTAGATTTTCTTACTTGAATTTCCCTCTTTTTTGCACGTGTTTTGTGCTCATTGTTGAAGACAGTGATTCGTCATCAGACACAGATGAGGACAAACTAATGGATGGGAGTTTTGACAGTGATGAGGACTTGTATAAATTTTATAATTAATAAAATTTGAGATCAATAACTTTATGTAATACATTTTTTTTCAACTTTCAGGCCCCGAGATTAAGGTGCGTCTTACACATGGGAGTGTCTTATACATGGAAAGTATGGTACCTCTCGGCCAGAATTCTCACTCACTTTCCATGTGCAGGGACAAGGTTTAATAGAGATGGCCGTTCTCCATCAGTCTAAATGTCATCGTCAGCCCCTGGAGAAATTGCCTATGCTTTATTGCTGGGAGCAAGTCTAAACTTTTTACACTTTGGATATTACAATTGGCATCTGAAAAACAGACATAGCTGATCACCGCTGGGAGAGGAGAAAGGCTGTGGAAGGAGGCCTGGGCACTGGAAGACTCAAAGCACCATCAGGGAAGGACCACAGTGCTCTCTATGACAAGATCCCAGTGGGTCCAGGTATTTCACTCTCAGGCTGAGAGACAGACCAGGAAGGATGGGGTTGGGGACCACATCTGCAGGGTCTAGGATAGAGATGCTAACTGTTCTGCTGAAACACTTTTGAAGACATGACTATGATGTCCAAGCAAGTTTAATGTGATTTAGTTACAGTGTGAGAAAGGGTGGATGCTTCTCTGCCCCATGGGACCCCAGCCATCTCTCTTTCTTAGAAAGATGTTGACTCAGCAAGCTTACCTCTATAGTCTCAAGAAATTGCTATACCAGCTCTAGGCTCTCCCTCTTAACACAAGAGGTGGGTAGATTAGTTTAGAAAATCCCTAGCTGTGTATGTGAGAGCAAAGAGAAACCAGAATTCTTGTATTTTATGGGTGGTGCTTTGTTTCTAAAGGGCAATTTAATGCTATGAATTAAATCTTTAAAAGGTGTAGCCCTCTGACCATAAGTACTTATCCTTAGGAATTTTTACTAAAGTGCAAAGATATTTAGTGTTATTTCAATTCATTAAATATTTGTTAAGTACCTGGTAACTGACTGGGACTTATTAGGTGCCATTCATTATCTCAGACTGCTCAGGGTGATCACTGAGATACTACCATCACCGTCCCTATTTTATAGATAGGAAACCAAGGACTTGGGGAGTTAATTCGCTGCCCAGAGTCCCTGCTAATTGGCAGTAGAGCTGATTTGAAGCAGAGACATCTGACTTGAGAGCATAAACTTGTGACCATTTCATTTTGGAGCTCTCAGCCTTCCAGGTGAGGCTGATACTGAACAAAATCTATACGTGTTCACTGTTTATGAAGGAAAAGCATGGGGCACCATGGGAATACACAACTCAGATATTCCTGCAATTGTTGATCCTCACCCCACCAGAAGAAATAACCTAAATGTCTGACAGTTAAGCTTTGACTAACTAACATTATTGCCCATACTTTGGAATACTGAGCAGCATCAACGTGAAGGTCACCAGGCTATGTTTATTGACATGGGAAGATGTTTCTGTCACATTATTAAAAAGAAAAGGGCAATTATGGTAAGTGAAAGAAAAATTTCTGTGGGGTGTGTGTGTGTGTGTGTGTGTGTGTGTGTGTGTATGCATGCCCAGAAACAACACATTACTAGTTGTTTTCTCTGGGTTCATGGATTATATATAGTATCTTTCTTTCCATTTCTCTATGATTTGGGGCGGTAATTAGCATGTATTACATATATAATTGGAATAACAAGCTATTTATACATGAGGGAAAATAGTGCTGCCTCTTCACACACACAGATGGCTTGCTGGTCCAGAAGTGCCTTAATCCTTGTTTCTTACAAAAAGGAAATAGTCGCCTGCAGAGGTGAAGGCTGGTTCCTGTTCCTGTAGAGCCAACCAAGGTCCTCAAAGTATGACCCAACAGATTTTTCTGCCTCTGAATCACCTATGGCTCCTTGTTAAGTGTTCAGCTTCCTGGGCTTCAACCTGGTATAACTCACACTTATTGAGCGCTTATGTGCTGGTCACTGTTCTAAGTGCTTTACATTTACTAGCTCGTTTATCCTCTCAAACCCTAAGGTATGTACATGATTATACCTACTTTCCTGATGACAGAGCTGGGATACAGAGAGCTTAACTAACCTGCTCTAAGCAACAGAGCTACTGGGTGGTAGAAGGGATGCCAGTCTTGTTCTTGGCTCCAAGCCAAAACATCCAGTCACTATCCTCAGAATGTGGGACTCAGGAATCCGATTGTTAACAAGTTCCCACGGGATCAATACACACAAAATTTATGTACTTGTACTTCAAAGAATATTTTCTGTCAGAAACACTTGCATTGTTTTGGATTAAGAAATGACTGATTCATTTACTTCATAGCTGACTGAGTGGACTTGGGTTTCTCCTGAAGTAATTAGAACAAAAATGTCAATTAGTGATTCAAGAAGACTCGCTCAATGGTAGAACTCTTCCCTTTTTTTTCCCTTCTGTGAAACACATTCTTCAGAATCCCTTCTTCAGAATCTAAGGTGCTAAATTATGGGCTGTTCTTTCTGAAGTTCAGAAGGGCAGAAGGAATGTGTGCACAGGGTTAAGAGGTCCACCTGAAGGCTCTCCCTCTCTGCAGACTCTAAAACAACCTCGAAAACTCTGTCTGGAAAGCTAGAGATGGTTGAGGAACAGAAGTCAACATTGTCCAAGGACTCTGATTTCCAACTCCTCCTTTTTTTATTTTATTTTTTGTATTTTTCTGAAGTGAGAAGCGGGAGGCAGAGAGACAGACTCCTGCATGCGCCCAACCGGGATCCACCTGGCATGCCCACCAGGGGGCGATGCTCTGCCCATCTGGGGCGTTACTACATTGCAACTGAAGCCATTCTAGCACCTGAAATGGAGGACATGGAACCATCCTTAGCGCCTGGGCCAACTTGGCTGTGGGAGGGAAAGAGAGACAAAGAGGAAGGAAAGGGGGAAGGGTGGAGAAGCAGATGGGCACTTCTTCTGTGTACCCTGGCTGGGAATTGAACCCAGGACTTCTACACACCGGGCCGACACTCTACCACTGAGCCAACTGGCCAGGGCCCAACTCCTACTTCTAAAGACTAACTATGGTGCTGTTTTACAAGCAAGTCCTGATGTGTTAGGACACCCACTGACTCAAATAGTGATTGCAAAGTTTGGTGGAGTTGTGTTTAAATAGGAGCTTAGAGGTGCACTAAACTGGTGACAGGCACAATTCCAGGCCCTGTTTATATCGTGAACAGAGTTGGGCTTCAGAGGAACTCATATACATTATAGTGAGGATGGCAAAACAGCAAGCACCTGCCCAAACACCTTTGTCCTGGTGGCCAAGTTGGGCCATAGCCTCAAGCAGTAGAATCGCTGGCCTCCCCAGTCCAAAAATAGTCAACCACAATAATGACCCTTCCTACCAGCCACATTCATCCAGTGCCAGATTTGGAAGCTGCAGTGTTAGACACAAGATTGGTATGCTAGTGGGTGGTTGGCAAAGAAAGAGATCTAGAAAATTTGGTCTCTCTGTTGGGGCTGAGAATGGACCCTGAGGGCCACTGTGAGAGAAGGCTGTGTGATTGCACCTGCCTGTCATCATAGTCACCAATAATACCGCCTTTGGTACCCCCACTCCCTAAGCCCTCTGAGGTAGTGTAGTCAGTCATATTTTATTGAAATATGATAACAAAGTCAGTCACATTTCATTTTCTCATTTAACTGATTAGGAAATTGAGGCTTATAGCCTTGTTTGAGACCAAATATCTAGGGAGAGACAGTGTTCTGGCTCTGGGACATTTAAACCTAGAGTTTTCTTCTCTTCTGAGTCAGTGAACAATGCCTGAGAACAAACACCCTGGGCAAATTAGGAGAGAGCATGAGTGGGCTTTCTATCTGCAGAGGTGCGAATTCCACGTCTCCTGGAGAGCTGCCCCACCCATAGCTCCTCTTAGCTGCACTGTTGATTCATGCTGGCTGTGTTCTCCACATCTCTCCTCTACTTCAAGACCTGATATGACTGCTTCCCTTCCACAGGGAGTGAAGGACTTGAAAAAAAAAAACACTGTTGAACTTAAAAGACATCTTTAGTTCTCCAGAACTAAAGGTTTTTACAGTAGTGTGGGGGTAAAATCTGACTGCTTTTGCATCTTTTGAACAAATTAGAGTATTGGAAGAATGGGGTACAAAAGAGAGAGGGGTACATTGCAGAGGAATGAAATCTGTGGGCTTCCTGAGTACCAAGTCCTTGTGTGTCTGTGAAGTCAAGGGGTAATATTGGAGTCTCCCATTGGGAAAGACAGCCATTTCCTGTGCAATCTCAACTTGAACCACAGCTCCCCAGGGAGCCTTCTCAGACCCTAAACTAACCAGGCCAGCTCCTCTGTCATGTAGCCTGCGAGTCCTCTGCATTTGACCTTTGTAACCCATATTACACTTGTAATTTTTTGTTTAGCACTTGTCTCTCCCACTTCACTGCAAACTCTATGAGGGCAGAGGTTGAGTCTGCCTTGTTTACCACTTGTGTTACTTGGGACTCTTGGTTGCAAGGATTAAACAAAAAGAGACTTTTCTGCCCAAGTTTAGAGTTGGCTTCAGGCAAACCTGGATTCAGGGTTTCTAAATAAGTCACCGAGATTTGATACCTCTGCTACTCTTGGTTCTACTTCATTTTCCTCCTTTTGTTGGTTTTATTTTAAGGCTCCTCATGATGCCAAGATGGCTGCCACAACTCTTACCTAAGATGTTTTCAGGAAGTAGTAAGCACCTCTTCCTTGTGATGGAAGCAAAATTATCAGGATTAATTCTGATTGGCTTGGCTGAGTAAATTGCCTATTCCTGAACTGGTCACTGTTGCACAAGAAACATGGTGCTTTCTGATTGGTCTGTGTAACCCATGCAGACCATTGTCTACCCCAAAGCCACTCCCTTCATTTCTCCGTTCTAACAAGAACTCATCAGGTATCAAATGGGTTGGCTAGATGCTCAAGAAAGGTGACCCTTCCTCAATCCAAGAAACCATGCATGATAATCTCGTCCCTTCTTGCTGATGGTTGGTATAAAAGTATGCACTGGCCCACTTTTGACAAGTAAAACATGATGCTAAAATGTACTGGATAAGTGTAGGAGAAGTTTTCCTCCCTGACAAGTCAGATATTTATGGGGAACTAACTTTCTTTCAGTCTTTTCTTGCCTTTGGATATTGTGAGGGGATGGGGTGTTTGTAGCTGCTGCAGTCATCTTTTTTATTTATTTTTATTTTTTGGTGACAGAGACAGAGAGAGAGGGACAGATAAGGACAGAGAGCAGAAGCATCAATTCTTCATTGCAGCACCTTAGTTCATTGATTGCTTTCTCACACGTGCCTTGACTGTGGGCCTTCAGCAGACCGAGCAACCCCTTGCTGGAGCCAGCGACCTTGGGTCCAATCTGACGAGCTTTTGCTCAAGCCAGGTGGGCCCGCGCTCAAGCTGGCGAGCTCGGGGTCTCGAACCTGGGTCCTCCGCATCCCAGTCTGACGCTCTATCCACTGCGCCACCGCCTGTTTGGGTGCTGCAGTCATCTTGCAACCACTGCTAATATATTGGAGATGACAGGGTAGAAAACTATCTTCTTTGGCTTCTGTGCTACTTCATTTCTACTGTCTTACATCTGTGCCTTTTCTTCTGACATACTGTCCACAAGCTATTGAGCCAGTTGCCTGCATGTGCAGAACACCAGAATGCCTGGGGCGTACATTCCTACCAGTGAAGCCCTTACCTATGACTGGTGCAGAAGTGTGAAGCCCAGCTCCTTTGCTTTGAATTGGGACAAATCCTGAGATATACCGTATTCTCCCATGTATAAGATGCACACTTTTTCAAAAAATTTGGGGTCTAAAAATTGGGTGCATCTTATTCAGTGGTTGTAGATTATTTTACTTGCATTTCCCGCTTTTTCGCACTTGTTTTTGAGCTCATTATTGAAGACAGTGATTCATCATCAGACACAGATGAGGACAAGCTAATGGATGGGAGTTTTGACAGTGATGAGGAGTTGTATGAATTTTATGATGAATTAAACTTGAGCTCAATAACTTTATGTAATACATTTACTTTTCAAATTTTGGGCCCCAAAATTAAGGTGCATCTTATACATGGGAGCATCTAATACATGAGGAAATACTGTATTTTCCACTCCAGAATTCCCTGCAGAATCAGGCATAGGCTTGGACTTACTGAAAATCAACTTCTGTCCCCTCCTCCCCTATTCTGCTCTCCCTAATTCCTACCAGATGTTCCTGGGAGCGTTTCTTTAATCAATCCTTGCACACAAATTATTGGCTCCTTATGGAAGACTTGTCATATCACCAGGGTTTATACATCACAACTGCTCTGTAAATATTTGTAGTCTGAGTGAATGAATACATGAATGGATGAACAACTGGAAAAATCACATAGAATCTGAATAAGTTATTATACTAATTATAGGCTGTGTACTTTTTCCCTCCTTTGCCTCTGTGAAACAGGTTAGCTCCTGGGGGAACTTCAAGCTTTTGAAGCAGACAGGGTGTCATTTTACTAGGCTTAGATGCTTCCCAATAGGGCAAGCCCTTAGAACAGTGATGGGCAATCTTTTGAGCTTGGTGTGTCAAAAATTGCCAAAAAACAGGGCATAACTCGGGTGGTGTGCCACTTGGAGAAAAACGGCCTAACCAGAAGTCCTAGAACTAGACGCTCTGTGCCGGAGTTCTGTTGTTTTGGCCTACAGACCTCCGGCACAGAGTGTCTACACTATATACAGCAAATGTTTTATCCTTGGCTACTGCACCTGGTCGTGCAAAAGCGGAGGATGAAATGTCCTCGGCATGCGGCCCCATGCGGCCAAGTGTCATTGAAAATGGCTACGCATGTCAGTGCTGACACACGTGTCATAGGTTCGCCATCACGGCCTTAGAAGGTGAGGTCCTCTCCTCAGAGAAGGAAGAAAGTCACTATCACTCAGGATGAGAGCCCTGAGGTAGGCTGCCTGAACATTTTCAATGTCTTTCATTACAAGAGCAACTGGAGGGAATGACTATACTGGAATGAATCAACTAAACTTTTAACCTGAACCTCAGTATAATTCACACTTCCCCCTCCATTACTTAGTGTAAGAGATGGAAGAGGCAAAAGGGAGAGATAACACTTTATTTTTATGGATTTCTTTTAACGAGAGAGACAGACAGACAGAGGAAGAAAGATAGGAAGGGAGAAATGAGTAGCACCAATTCTTCATTGCAGCACCTTAGATGTTCATTGATTGCTTTTCATATGTGCCTTGACTAGCCGAGCCTGTGACCCCTTGCTCAAGCCAAAGAGACCTCGGGCTCAAGCCAGCAACCTTGGGCTTCAACCCAGCGACCTTTGGGCTCAAGCCAGCCATTGTGGGGTCATGTCTATGATCCTATGATTAAGCCAGCGACCCTGCACTCAAGCTGGTGAATCCGTGCTCAAGCCGGTGAACTCTGGGTTTCGAATCTGAGTCCTCAGCATCCCAGACTGATGCTCTATCCACTGCACCACTGCCTGGTCATGGTCAGGCTTTTATAGGGCATTTTTATTCCAAACGACTTGCTGGGTCAAACCCACTATCATTTCATGAAGTATGCGTGAAGGGAAACCTTTTGTTTTTCTCATGGCTTTAGTTGAGTTCATCTCTTAGAAAAAAAAAATTTTTAAATCAGGTATCTCAAAAAGTTTACTTCTTGTCATAATAGCAGATATGGTTTTGATTAGATCATATCATAAATGAGTCTCTGTTGGTAAAATTTTCAAGCTTCTGAGGGTCTTAAAAATCATTTAGTTCTTTGACTTACTTTATACTTGAGAAGACTAAGAACCCAGAAATGGGAACTATCATGCCCAAGTTCACACAACCAGTGAGCATCAACAGCTACCAAATGATAGAGATATCATTTAATCTTTTTTTTTCACGTCCAGTATTCTTTTCTGCAAGGAAGCCTAGAATGGTAAAATGGTTGCCATGGCTGCAGAACAAATTCCTTCAAAACCTAATGGCATAAAACAACCACTTATTATGCTCCTGTATTCTGTGGGTTGGGAATTTGATTGAACATAATGAGGATGGCTTCTTTCTGCTCCACAACGTCTGCAGATTCAGTTGATAAAGCCAAAGGCTTGGAGCTGGGTTCACCTGTAGCCTCATTTATTCATATTAGTAAAGTTTGATACTGTCTATCTGCTGAAACCTTAGCTAAAGATGTTAGCTAGATCACACAGGAGTTCAAAGGCTCTATAATCAATGCTGAATTTGACACAATTTGCCTCTTTCTAGCACCCTCTGTTCTCCTAAGACTAGAAAACACTCACCCAGAGAATCCCCCATCCAGGCCCTGACTGTACCAACAGCCATGGGGATCATACCCATCTCCACCAGTGGGGAAACCCTTCAATGGCATCCCCGTGCTTTTGGAGTGAAGACCAAAACTCTTACCTCAGGTGAGGGCCCTGAACATCTGGCCCTTCCAACTTCTGTCTTTTCTACTTTCTGTTCTAGCCACACTATTCTTTTATCGGTGAAAGTGTCTTGCTTCCTCTCACCCCAAGCCCTTTGCATATTCTGTTTCTCAGTTTCAAGTATTCATTCATCCTCTCTCCACCAAAGGACACTCATCCTTCAAATCAGCTTATCAAGGAGCTCCACACATCAGCAGTCAGGGTTCCTCTGTTTAGACACTCGTGGAAATTCAGAACACTCATTGAGGCTATGAGAATACATTTATGTGTGATTTATGGTTAAAAGCTCTTTCTTCCAGCTGTTAAGCTAATCATATCAGAGAGAAGTCTGTGTTTCTATTCACTAAGTCTAACACTCAGCTCAGGGCCTGGCCCAGAATAGACCCTCACAAAACATTTATTGAAAGGGAGACAGAAAGGAAGGAAGGTAAAAAGAAAGGAAAGGAGGGAGGGCAGGAAGGAGGGAAAATGGGCGGGGGGGGGGAGACTTGCCATGCCTCCAATGAAGGATCCATGGAGTAAATCACAATTATTATTTTTTATTGATTTTATTAATTTTTAATTTTAATGGGATGACATTGATAAATCAGGCAACATATGTTCAGAGAAAATCTCTGCAGGTTATTTTGACATTTGATTATAATGCATACCCATAACCCAAAGTCAAATTGTCTTCCGCCACCTCCCACTTACCCCCCTGCTTCCTGGATAGCCAGCACTCTCTTGTCCATGTCTCTGAGTCTCATTTTTATGTCCCATCTATGTATGGAATCATTTACTCTTAGTTTTTTCTGACTTATTTAAATCAGTATAATGTTATCAAGGTCCATCCATGTTGTTGTAAATACTCCGATGTCATCATTGCTTATGGCTGAGTAGTATTCCATAATATATATGTACCAAAGCTTTTTAATCCACTCGTCCTCTGACAGACACTTTGGCTGTTTCCACATCTTCGCTATTATGAACAATGCTGCTATGAACATGGGGGCACATTTCTTCTTACGAACAGTGCTATGGTGTTCTTAGGGTATATTCCTATAAGTGGGATAGCTGGGTCAAAAGGCAGTTCAATTTTTAATTTTCTGAGGAATCTCCATACTGTTTTCCACAGTGGCTACACCAGTCTGCATTCCAACCAGCAATGCAGGAGGGTTCCCTTACTTCCACATCCTCGCCAGCACTTAATCTATGTTGTTTTGTTGATGAGCGCCATTCTGACTGGTGTGAGGTAATATCTCATTGTGGTTTTAATTTGCATTTCTCTAATTATTAGTGATGTTGAGCATTCTTTCATATGCCTATTGGCCATCTGTATGTCCTCTTTGTAGAAGTGTCTATTCATTTCTTTTGCCCACTTTTTGATTGGAATGTTTGTCTTCCTGGTGTTGAGTTTTACAAGTTATTTATAAATTTTAGTTATTAACCCCTTATCAGACGTATTTTCGAATATGTTCTCCCATTGGGTAGTTTGCCTTTTTATTCTATTTATATTGTCTTTAGCTGTACAGAAGGTTTTTAGTTTGATAAAATCCCATTTGTTTATTCTGTCTTTTATTTCACTTACCCATGGAGATAAATCGGTAAATATATTGCTGCGAGAGATGTCAGAGAGTTTACTGCCTATGTTTTCTTCTAAGATGCTTATGGCTTCATGGCTTACATTTAAGTCTTTTATCCACTTTGAGTTTGTTTTTGTGAATGGTGTAAGTTGATGGTCTATTTCATTTATTTGCAAGTAGATGTCCGATTTTCCCAGCACCATTTGTTAAAGAGGCTGTCTTTACTTCATTGTATGTTCTTACCTCCTTTGTGAAATATCAGTTGTCCATAAAGGTGTGGGTTTATTTCTGGGTTCTCTGTTCTGTTTCATTGATCTATATGCCTGTTCTTATGCCAGTACCAGGCTGTCTTGAGTACAATGGCCTTGTAGTATAACTTGATATCAGGAAGAGTGATACCTCCCACTTTATTCTACCTTTTCAATATTGCTGAGGCTATTTGTGTTCTTTTTTTTGGTTCCATATAAATTTTGGGAATATGTTTTTTATATCTTTGAAGTATGTAATTGGTATTTTAATTAGTATAGCATTAAACTTATAAATTGCTTTGGGTAATATAAACATTTTTATAATGTTTATTCTTCCCAACCATAAGCACCGTATATGCTTCCACTTGTTTGTATCTTCCTTGATTTCTTTTATCAATGTTTTATAGTTTTCCAAGTCCAAGTCTTTAATCTCCTTGGTTAAATTTACTCCTAGGTACTTTATTATTTTTGTTGCAATAGTGAAGGGGATTGTTTCCTTAATTTCTCTTTCTGACAGATCATTGTTGGTGTATAAAGATGCGTCTGATATCTGAGTATTAATTTTATATCCTGCCACCTTGCTGAATTCATTTATCAGGTTCAATAGTTTTTTGACTGAGACTTTAGTGTTTTCTATATACAATATCATATCATCTGCAAATAATGATAATTTTACTTCTTCTTTTCCAATTTGGATACCTTTTATTTCTTCTTGTTGTCTGATTACTATGGCTAGGACTTCCAGTACTATGTTGAATAAGAGTGGTTAAACGGGGCACTGCTGCCTTGTTCCTGATCTTAAGGGGATTGCTTTTAATTTTTGCCCATTGAGTATGATGTTGGCTGTGGGTTTCTCATAGATGGCCTTTATCATGTTAAGGAATGTTCCCTGTATTCCCACTTGGCTGAGAGTTTTGATCATGAATAGATGCTGAATTTTATCAAATGCTTTTTCTGCATCTATTGAAATTATCATGTGATTTTTGTCCTTCCTTTTGTTTATGTGATGAATCACATTGATTGATTTGCAAATATTGAAGCAGCCTTGCCTCCTCAGAATAAATCCCACTTGATCATGGTGTATGATTTTTTTCATATATTGCTGGATCCGGTTGGCTAATATTTTGTTGAGGATTTTAGCATCTAAATTGATCAGGAATATTGGCCTGTAATTTTCTTTCTTTGTGTTGTGTTTGCCTGTTTTCAGAATCAGAATTATGCTTGCCTCATAAAAGGAGCTTGGAAGTCTTCCTTCCTCTTCAATTTTCTGAAATAGCTTGAGAAGGATAGGAGATAATTTTCTTAGAATTTTTGGTAGAATTCACTTGTGAAGCCATCAGGTCCAGGACTTTTCTTTGTTGGGAGTTGTAAAGCCAATAGCTGGGGTCACCATCACAGCAGCCTGACCCGTGCAGGTTCGCATTAGATTCGAACAGTCGGTAATGAAACAATGGAGCCAAAAACTGGTGAGCCATCAGCTTTAATTCTAGCTTGCACCCGGCGGGCAAGCAAAAACACACCCTGGGCTCCAAAACCCACACATTCAGTGCTCACAAAGCTACTGACTTATCCGAGTTTCCTAGAATCAAAAATTTCTATCTCACCAGACTTATTCACCACTGTTTCCCATATCCTCCTGCACAAACTCTTAAACTGGCTTCTCCCTCAGCACTCTGCCATCCTGGGTGCTTCTCTCTTCCACGTGGCCTTAATCTGCTCTCCTCTCTAATACTAACCTCAGGAACTCAGGAACCAAGAGAGAGAGATCAAGCTACTGGTCTCTCCCACTTTATACCATAGAATCAAAACCTTTAATCCAATTATACAAACAAGGAAGTCTCTGTATAATGGGATTTCTTAGGAGAGTGCACCACCACCCTACATCATCCAATCACTCAAGGGGGTGGGGAAGAGCTTACTCTTAAACTAAGCCTTAGGCTATAACGACCCGGCCTGCCCACAGCCTGTTCCAGAACACACATTAATATCAACGAACTTCCATGTGGGCAGCGCCATCTTTAACAAAGTTGTCCGGTAGTTGCCTCTGGGTTGGGTTGTGAAACCCTCCCTGGCCCTGAGCTTTCCGACAGTTGTTAATCTTGCTCAAACCACACACGCCCAAATTCTCGGAACTCTCTGACCCCAAGGCCGTTCTAGGAACTGCACGCTCCACCAAACCGGTAGATCGTTACCATCCTCCCCCTCTGCAGATATAAAAAACCCGAAAACCCTCCCCGGGCGCGCCTTCACAGACTCACATCCGAGGGTCAGTGAACTCACCCGAAGCTCCCAATGAAGCCTGATTTCGCTTATTCGGCTGTTTGGTTCTTTGCTTATTCGTTCATTGGCGGCACGTTGGGGTCTTCCATCTTTCATTTGGTGCTGAAACCCGGGAGAAGGGCTTTGTGACCTGCCCCGGCCCCCACAGGCTGGAGCGAGAGTCCCCCTTCTCTTTCCTCCTGCCTTGTGCCGCCTGTCGCTTTGAATTCGGAGTTCCCTGTGAGAGTGAATTTCAACCGTGAGTAATTCGATTCTCTGTCTCTCTGTCTCACTGGACCCCTGTGTCTCCGCCCGGGTCTCTCGTCCTAGACTCGGCCGAGCCAAGAGGCCCTCCCCACGCCGACTCCTGGAGTCTTAATAGGGGTTCCGATTGAAAGGGACGCCTTTCACTCGTTCCTCTATTTCTGACCAGAGACGGATATTTGGAAGGGACGCCTCCCTCATATTCTTTCTCCTCCGACACGTAGGGGTTCAAATGACTACTAAATTATGGGGAACTCCAAATCCAAAATAGACCCAAAAACTCCTCTAGGATGTCTTCTTAAAAATTTTTCCAAATTGGGATACACTCAGACACTTCGCAGGAAGAAACTCGTCTTCCTGTCACAGGTCGCCTGGCCTCAATACACCCTAGATAACCGGTCTCACTGGCCGCCTATGGGTACTTTTGACTTTAACGTCCTCCAGGACCTAGACAATTTTTTGCCGGCGCCCTGGAAAACACTCTGAGGTCCCATATATTCAGGCTTTCTGGGATCCCCATTCCCGCTCCGATCTCTGCTCCTACTGTTCCACTCTCCAAATTCATTCTAGCCCAGACCTCCCCTGCTCCCAAGGCTTCATCCCAAGACCCCCTCCTTACTCTCAACCGGATGACCTTCCCGACTACCTATTTCCTCCTCCGGCTCTCCCCCGGGAGAACCCCCCAGACCCGGGCCAGGCTCCGGCTCCTTCCGCCCCTCTGGTTCCTTCTGCCCCACCTCCCACCGACCCTCTCCCCTCTCCCGTCGCAGCTCATACCAGGTCACACAGCCCCCAATCATCATCCGTTGTCCTCGCCCCTCTCCGCGAGGTAGCTGGGGCAGAGGGCCTAGTTCGGATACATGTCCCCTTTTCCCTCCAAAACCTTTCACAGATTGAGAAACGGCTAGGATCTTTCTCGGCCGACCCCTCAACCTACATTAAGGAATTCCCGTACTTGACTCAGACATATGACCTGACCTGGCATGACATTAAAGTAATTTGTACCTCCACTCTCACCCCTGAGGAACATGAACGTATCCTCACTGCCGCCAGACAGCAGGCAGACAGGGACCATCTAGTGGATGACCAGATCCCCCTTGGCACAGAGGCGGTCCCCCGGGGAGGACCCCAATTGGAGTTATCAACCTGGCCAAGGGTCCAACATTCGTCGTCGAAACCTTATGCTCCGATACGTAATCAGCGGTATGGACGCGGTTTCTAACAAGGTTGTAAATTATGATAAGCTGAGGGAAATTACCCAACTCCCCGAAAAAACCCAGCCCTTTTCCTGAACCGCCTTCAAGAGGCCCTTGTTCGTTATATCCGCCTAGATCCGCGGTCCCGCAATGGGGCCACAGTCTTAGCCTCTCACTTTATCTCTCAGTCTGCCCCAGATATTAGAAAAAAACTTAAAAAGGCTGAAGAGGGCCCTGAGACTCCCATCCAAGACCTGGTAAAAATAGCTTTTAAAGTGTTTAACGCCCGAGAGGAAACAGCTGAAGCGGCCTGCCAGGAACGGCTGCAGCAGAAGATTAGTCTCCAGACCCAAGCCTTGGTAGCGGCTCTCCGGCCGGTAGGGGAACCAACAAAGAAGCCAACCTCCAAGGGAGGACCGCACACCACCGGGTGCTTGCTTTAAATGTGCCAAAGAGGGCCACTGGGCCAAGGCCTGCCTGCAGCCGAGGCCCCCTACCAAGCCTTGCCCACAATGCAAACTCATGGGCCACTGGAAGTCGGACTGCCCGACCCTGGCTCAGCCTGCGGCACCTCAATGCTGGGGAACTGAAAACCAGGCATTTCCAGTCTCAGAACTGCTGGGCTTGATGGACGACTGAGGGGGCCCTGACTCTTCGACTCCGGTTACCCTCACCGAGCCCAGGGCTACGCTCCAGGTAGCGGGTAAGTCTGTTTCCTTTTTAATAGACACGGGGGCTACCTACTCTGTCCTTCCCTCTCATTCGGGCCTTACAGTTCCTCCCCAGGTCTCGGTAATGGGAATCCATGGCTCACCTTCAACCCCACGGCGGACGACCCTCCTTAACTACCCTTTGAGGGTCACCCATTCTCTCACTCCTTCCTAGTCATACCCTCCTGCCCAGTTCCCCTCCTGGGGAGAGACATTTTGTCCAAACTCCGGGCAAGCATTTCATTCTCCCCCAGGAAAGCCTTCCTATTAGTACTGGTGCCAGATCCCGACCCCGGGCCTGACTCAGACCCCAGAGTCCAGCTTCTACCTGGTTCGACCCTAAGGTCTGGGATACGGATACCCCCACTGTAGCCTCCCTACAGAGACAAATAACTTCTCTCGCCCAAGTCTTGTTACAGAACCGGTGAGCCCTGGACCTGCTTATGGCCAAGCATGGGGGCACCTGTGTCTTCCTGCGGGAAGAGTGTTGCTACTACATCAATGAATCCGGAGTCGTAGAGGAGAATGTCCAGTCACTCCGAAAACTACAAGAAAAGCTACAAAAATACAACCAACAACAGGACATGTTTACCCCGGAGTAGTGGAAATCTCCTCTGTTCTCTATGCTGGCTCCTATCCTAGAATCTCTCCTAATAATCTGCATCTTACTCATGTTTGCTCCTTTACTTCTTAGGTTCATGCAGACCCGCCTTCATGAAATCACACGTGTGGCAGTCCACCAGATGATGCTGTTACAGTACCAACCCCTGCCCACCATGGTGAATACGGACTGCTCTGGCCCTTTCCTACCTCTCCCCAACTCTGTTCCCATACAGCAGGAAGTAGCCAGATAAGACCACGTCGCCCCACTCCCTATACCAAAGAGCCAGGAATGTCCTGTAGTTGCCTCTGGGTTGGGTTGTGAAACCCTCCCTGGCCCTGAGCTTTCCGACAGTTGTTAATCTTGCTCAAACCGCACACGCCCAAATTCTCGGAACTGTCGGTCCCCAAGGCTGTTCCAGGAACTGCACGCTCCACCAAACCGGTCGACCGTTACCATCCTCCCCCGTCTGCAGATATAAAAAACCCAAAAACCCTCCCCAGGCGCGCCTTCACAGACTCACATCCGAGGGTCAGTGAACTCGCCCGGAGCTCCCAATAAAGCCTGATTTCGCTTATTCGGCTGTTTGGTTCTTTGCTTATTCGTTTATTGGTGGCACGTTGGGGTCTTCCATCTTTCAAAAGTGAGCATAATATATTTTATCTGCCCAACAGGAGTTTTTTAACTGTTTCGATCTCATTTGTTTTAATTGGTCTGTTTAGGTTTTCTGACTCTTCCAGATTGATTTTTGGAAGATTACATGTTTCAAGGAATTTGTCCAAGTGTCCTTCAGTGGATGAGTGGATTAAAAAGCTTTGGTACATATATACTATGGAATACTACTCAGCCATAAGAAATGATGACATTGGAGCATTTACAACAACATGGATGGACCTTGATAACATTATACTGATTTAAGTAAGTAAATCAGAAAAAACTAAGAATAAATGATTCTATACAGAGATTAGACATAAAAATGAGACTCAGAGACATGGACAAGAGTGTGCTGGCTATCCAGGAAGAGCGGGGGCACGGTAAAGGGGAGAAGAGGGAGGGGGGAGGGGTAGGGGACGGGCACAAATAAAACCAGATAGAAGGTGATGGAAGACAATTTGACTTTGGGTGATGGGTATGCATTATAATCAAATGTCAAAATAACCTGCAGAGGTTTTCTCTGAACATATGTTGCCTGATTTATCAATGTCATCCCATTAAAATTAAAATTAATAAAATCAATAAAAAATAATAATTGTGATTTACTCCATGGATCCTTCATTGGAGGCATGGCAAGTCTCTCTTTTTTTCTCCTGTTTTCCCTCCTTCTTTTCCTCCCTCCTTTTCTTCCTTCTTACCTTCCTTCCTTTCTGTCTCCTTTTCAATAAATATTTTGTGAGCATCTATTCTGGGCCAGGCCCTGAGCTGAGTGTTAGACTTAGTGAATAGAAACACAGACTTCTCTCTGATCTGATTAGCTTAACAGCTGGAAGAAAGAGCTTTTAACCATAAATCACACATAAATGTATTCTCATAGCCTCAATGAGTATTCTGAATTTCCACGAGTGTCTAAACAGAGGAACCCTGACTGCTGATGTGTGGAGCTCCTTGATAAGCTGATTTGAAGGATGAGTGTCCTTTGGTGGAGAGAGGATGAATGAATACTTGAAACTGAGAAACAGAATATGCAAAGGGCTTGGGGTGAGAGGAAGCAAGACACTTTCACCGATAAAAGAATAGTGTGGCTAGAACAGAAAGTAGAAAAGACAGAAGTTGGAAGGGCCAGATGTTCAGGGCCCTCACCTGAGGTAAGAGTTTTGGTCTTCACTCCAAAAGCACGGGGATGCCATTGAAGGGTTTCCCCACTGGTGGAGATGGGTATGATCCCCATGGCTGTTGGTACAGTCAGGGCCTGGATGGGGGATTCTCTGGGTGAGTGTTTTCTAGTCTTAGGAGAACAGAGGGTGCTAGAAAGAGGCAAATTGTGTCAAATTCAGCATTGATCATAGGGCTTTTAGAACTCGTGTGTGGGCAAGAAGATCCTATGAGAAAAGGGAGGTGGGAGGAGCATCATCGGATGTGTATAAGAGCTTTGATCCTGTAGTCAGACAGGTTTGGCTTTGCTATCTGCCAGCTATGGGATCCTGGGCAGGTTTATAGTTGCTCTGAGACTATTTTCTCACCTATAAAATGAACATAATAGTAACAAATGTGTAACTTGTCCACCTATTTTTCCTTTTTCTGTTGGAAAATTACCATGGTTTGTGGTTCTAGCTTCACTTTGGGGCACATAATCCAGGCCCAGACATATCACCATGGTGTGTGAGTGTGTGTGTGTATGTGTGTAGAGAAAGAGAGATTAAGAGAGGGATGAGATCAAGGGAGAGAGATTGAGAGATAGAGAAAGGGAGGGATTGAAAGATTGAGAAAGAGATTAAAAGAAACACATAGATTCAGAGAGAAAGAGTGATGAAGAGAGATAAAGTCATAGATTGAGATTGAGAGAGAGAAATTGGGAGAGATAGAGAGAGACTGAAAGAGATCAAGAAAGGGATTGAGAGAGAGAATGAGAGAAATTGAGAAAGAGATCAATAGATATTGAGAGAAGAAGATCAAGACAGTGAGGGAGATGGAGAGATCGAGAGAGGGCAAAAGATCGAAAGAGAAATCAAGAGAGAGAGAGAGATTGAGACAGAGAGTTTTATTTGAGATTTTGGATGCAACTGTTCCTGAAGCCCTGATCATTCCTTGTGCTTTTCAGTTAATTATCATACATTCTCATTCTGACTTAAGCCAATTTGAGTTGGGTTTTGTCATTCATAATGGTTGTGTTCTGACCAATGCATCATGTCACTGGGTTACTGTGAGGGTTAACTCTGAGAAAGCACCTAAAACAAATGTAAAGTGCTCAGCAGGCAGAGTACTTAGTAATTACTACCTAAGGTTGTTGTTTTGTTAACAATTCATAGCTGTAAAATATACTTGTGAGTATGCTAATTCTCCCCTTGGCAGTGTGGTCTCCTATTGCTACCACCTTAGTTATCCTCAATGACTTGAGTTTTCCTTCCTTACCTCCCAATCTCCCTTCAAAATTTATGACTCCTGTGTCCCCTGGGATTCTCTTGAAGTGGCAGTGGCTGCAATGACCTGTGGCATGTGACTGTTTTTAAATCTCATTCAAGAAGACCCCAAAGCAGCTGATCTCTTATTATCTTTTGTACTAATTGTCTATTGTAAAACAAGTGACCCCAAAACTTAGTGGCTCAAAATACCAGAGATTGGTTATCTCATGGCTTCTGTAGGTCAGAGATGCAGGAACAGATTTGCTAGGTGGTTCTAGTTCAAAGTCTCTCATGAGACTGAAATTAAGACATGGACCAGGACTGCTGTCATCTGGAACCTTGATTGGATCTGGGGGGTCCACTTACAACATGGCAGACTCATATGGCTGTTGGAAGACTTCAGGTCTTGGTCACATGAATGTCTGCACAAAGCTGCTTAAGTGTCCTTATGATGTAGCATCTGGCTTCCCCCAGAGTGAATGATCCAAGAGAGAGAAAGATGGAAGCTGCAAGTATCTTTTGTGTCCTAGTTTTGGAAGTCACAAACATCATTTCTGCAATATTCTACTGGTAGTACAGGTCAGCCCTACACAAGGGTGTGAACACCAGGAAAGGGTCACTGGGTTGACTGCCACAGTTGCAAGGAAGGCATGGTATTGTTAAGTATTCAAGTTTCTTTTTATCTGATGGGGATTCTCTTCCCCAAGGAGGCTTTTGGATGCTCAGGGTAACTTTTTGATGCATATTTGAGACACACAAAAAAATTCCTTCTAGCAACTTGTGCACTAAAAGTTTTATAGAACTCATAGAAAACTCCTTAAATAAACTAGTGAAGTGACTAAACTAATTTGCTGACCTATAATTTCCTGGCACATCGGGAGATTGTCTAACAAGTCCTAGTTTCAGGTTGGCAGCCTGCCAGCATTGCAGCCCTCTCTGGAGTGACACACAGGAATGAGTTAAGCATCTTGGAGGGTTGGGAAGTTTGAGCATTGCAGGGAAAAGAGTGCTAGACCTGAAGGCTGGATATTTGAGTTTGAGGGCTGGCCCTGCCACTTCCCTGTCATCATATGCCTCTCCATGCCTGTTTTTCCTTCTGGGAAAAATGGTAATAATCATGACCATCTTTTTTTAAAAACTTCTTTTTATTTTATTCATTTTAGAGAGGAGACACAGAGTGAGAGAGAGAGAGAGAGAGAGAGAGAGAGAGAGAGAAAGAAAGAGAGAAAGGAGGGAGGAGCTGGAAGCATCAACTCCCATATGTGCCTTGACCAGACCAGTGCAGGGTTTTGAACTGGCGACCTCAGTGTTCCCAGGTCGACGCTTTATCCACTGCGCCACCCCAGGTCAGATCAATCATGACCATCTTTGATCCACAAGGCCATTACTAGGTTTGAGTGAGCTGATGTGGCATTTACAGAAGGGTGGCTCATAGGACACTGGAGTTCTGTGCAGAAGTGAGTGTGGAAAACTGTTCAAGCCCAATAATTTCCTGCCTTTCTTGTCTGCAGGCAGGACCAGCTTCACAGGCATGCGGCCCTGCACATGGGGTTTTATACACTATGGTTGCTGTCTTGAAGGTCTTAATTATTTTATACTTGATGTTGTGCTTTGTGAATGAAGTTTGATGAAACAACAGATCAGGTGCTGAGGGCCTGGAGTCTCAACACACAGCCTTCTCCCTAGTGTAGGGTATTTAGCTGCTTGCTCTCCTTCCCTGGAGAGCTACCAACTACCCTTTCTGTACACTACTAAAAGACCATTTCACCACACCACCCAGACCATTGGAGCTCAGGGTAGGGACTGGTTAGCACTGGGGAGGAGGAGCACTCTGTGGTTGCCCTCTGACCCCCACAGGCGCCTGAATGTAGGTGAGGGCAGGGCTGGAGTCCAGTGCCTGCCCCATGGTGTCTCAGGGCAGGGTAAGGCGGCAGCTGTCCCAGTGGGGAACCAACAGTGTCCCGACAGACTTGGCAGACAACTCAGTGGGGGCCTCTCACTCACCTCTGAGCCAGATACTGAGGAGTTTACAGTTCTTTGGGGATCATCTATCTTCTGGGAGTCGGGGCAGCCATGTGAGGAAAGCCATGCATTCTCACTTTTCGTTGGGCCCCACAAATTATGTAGTTGGTCCTGCCTTCGGGACTTTTCAGATCCTTTAATACAAAAGGCACTAAAGTGTAGTGGTTCAGATCACTGAACTATCTGGGAGGCATGGCTCCACATCTTACCAGTGTTGTCACCTTGGCCCATTTCCGTAACCTTTCTGTACCTGTTTCCTCATCTCTGAAATAATGATCATGTAACATCTACCTCATAGTTTGTTGTGAGAATTGAAAGGGGTAGTACGTGCAAGGATCTAGACTAGCGCCCACCATGTATTGGATGTTAGCTGATATGATTTAATGCTAGTTTTCCCCACAGGACTGTAGTGTTGAGGATGAGCACATTATCTCTACCACTCACTGCTGCAGTCTGGGACTCAGCACCATGCCTAGAATAGACTCTAAGGGCAACTTCTCGCAGCCAGGGAATCATACAGAACCATTTTCCACAGACTGCATGGTTATGAAGTGCTAAGTGTGCCTGCATGGAGCGAAGCCCTTCAGGTGAGGGAGCAATTATAAACATAGTTCTTTGCAAGGTCCTTTCCCCTCCTTTATGTCCTTTGAGACTCAGCATCTTGTCCATTAACTTTCCTGAAGTTGGGAACAAAACATATGAACACGGAAAGACTGGCCCACCTTCCGTCAGAGCCCATTTATCCTGCTGGGAACAGCTATTTTAGTGCCGTGACTCACTTCTCTTCCTCAGCCTTTCTGTCTTCCATTTGGTCCATCTAGTTCCCCACTCTAGTTCCTTTTCTCCAGAAGACCTTCTCTTGTCAGCTGACAGATTCTCAGCAGCCATGAGCACATACTTCAACTTGTGCTCCAATCCAGGCTTCTGTTCTTTTTAGAGCTACTTAATTTTATAACTTTTAAATGACTTTTCTCACCTGTCTGATTCTTCTCTACCCCCATTCCACAGCTTTTTCCCTAGGGCTTTTATATTTTTTGTTCATTAGCTATGCAGTTGTGTGGGGACCCTTTAATGAAATCTGCTTTATTTAGCTATGGGAGACCCACCGTCTTAATTAGGGTTTCTCAAAAAACTGGCCTTGAGTCTTGGCTTGAGTGCAATAGTTTATCTGGGAAGTGATCCAGGAAGTAAGAGTGAGGAAGAGTGAGAGGGAAAAGGAGAGGAGCTGAGAACAGTACGTTATTTACTGGTTACCTACTGAGTAATGTGCAGGAAATGTAGACATGAAATACACCTTTGTACTGTCCTGCTGGAGGGAGGGGAACTTGGGGCATTTACCAACTGAGTGCCCCATTGGATGGTCCCTCTGAAAACTGAACTTGCCTGCACTTCCGCCTGTGTCTGTGCGAGTATGTGGCCCTCTCTGGCTTTGGAGAGATGCATGGCCAGTGCTAGAGGCGGGATTTTGGAAATAACCTGTGACCATTCTCTTTCAGAGCTTATGTGACTTGTGCACACAGACATTTGATCCCTCAAGTTAGGACTGTCTCTTGGGGTATGGATTCCTTCATTTCTTTAGGTATTTTTAAAGCTCTGATTATGATGGTGTTTTGTTGCCTTTGGAGCAGGCTCCAGACAGTTGGCACACTTACAGAGAGATTGTTGGGTCCCCAAAAAGAAAGGGACAATCAGCCAACAGTTATACAACGTGTTTCTATCTCTGGGGATCAATCTGTTGAGAGGAACATGTTGATATTCTCAGATAAGATGAAGGCAGAGAACTACCCATGACTTCCAGAGCCCATAACTGCATTTTGGTGGTATCCTAATTGCAAAACTGATGTGAGTCACACTCCAGGTGCTAACAATTCTGAAGATGATATTACACAAACATTAATTAGACAATTTTTCTCCAATTGCTCTGCCTTTTTTCTTGTCCCTTAATGACATCCTGGATGGATCCCATAAGTTTCTGTTCACCTTGGATATAAAAGGGTTTTATTTAAAATTCTAGTCTCATCTCCTCCCTCTGCCCTGCTCAGGTTCAACTCAGCCTGAAGGGTTTGAGCTGAAAGGTAGCTCAGTTTGCTCTAAGCCCCGCCCCTACACACTTCTTTCTCCCCTTTTCTCTTCTTAGGTAACTCCAGGGGACCCCCTCCAGGAAGAAAGGAAGAAAGGAGGAGAGGAATGAGGGAGAAAGGAAGGGCTAATATGGTGTCTCTAAAAATGTCTGTATGTACTGTGGCTCCCCTTGGAGAAGAAATTTTTAACTTAAATGGGTAAAATTTTTTTTAATAATTGCAAATGCAAATCTTTAAGTAAAAACTGCCATTCCTTCTATTCGAAATGTAGGCATCAAGCCCCACAATAGCATCTGGCTTGTTTTTTAAATTGGGATCCTTTGTACCCAGTCTGAGTCAATAATTGCTAATGTGTTCTAAGCACTTCCTTTGTGCAGGCATGGAGGAAGCATTCTACATGCATCAGTTCATTTAATTTCCATCTTTTATGGAGGCATAGTGAGGCTAACTGACTTGCCTAAGGTCATACAGCTAGTAAGTAGGCAAACTGGGATTTGAACCTGGGCAGTCTGACTTCAGAGCCCACATTCTTAAACCACTTATTTGTAAACCAGTTAAGAGATAGCTAGTTTTCGCAAAAGCCTATGTTCCTGGATTTTAATGGTGGGGGCCAGCCAGTGCAGCCGATCACTGCAGCATACTGCTAAAAGAACCTTCTCAGCTCCTTATTGAGAAATGAACATTGAATTATAGTGCCCTTTGGCTGACAAGGCAATTCTGATTGTTCTTTCTAGGGTCAAGCTACTGACCCACAGAAATTGAAGACAGGTCTTTATTAGGCAACTACTAGGTGCCAAGTCCTCTGTCTGGCACTGAGGATAATGAGAATAAAGTAAATACAACTTCCACCCAGCAAGGACTCCTGTGAAGTCAGAAGAGACACACCAGGAGGTATGTCAGTATATGGGGAGCAGAACTCTGGTGACAGGTGTGGACGCAGAGCACCATGGACACTGTGGGTAAAGGAAGTTTCACAGGTTAGGAAAAGACCTTGTTTCCTTCACCCTAGCGCCACCTTGCACTTTCTTGCCTGACCCAAGTACCAAGATTTTCTTTGGTACTTTCTCCCTTTGAAACATATGTGTCTTCCTTTTTCTTCTCTCCCAGACGACTCCCTAGCTAATCTTCCAGCCTCATTAAAATCAGAGGTTAGTGACTCCTGAATTTTTTAAATTGAATTTATTAGGGTGACACTAGTTAACATACAGGTTTCAGTGGCCCAATTCTCTAAGACATCTCTGTACACCATATGCTGTGTTCACATTCCCCCAAGTCAAGTTTTTCTCACCATTTACCCCCCATGACCTCCTCCACACCCCCCATCAACAGGGTTGCACAGACGGTGGCAGATCTGAGGGAAGTGCAGGCAGCAGAGAGCCACAAGGCTGTGCATGCTGCTGCCTGTGTTGCCTACCTTGCCCCACAGACTAATCAGAGAAATGAGGCTATAAAGTTTACCCGGACACAGATGTGGGTAGATTAGATTGCTGCTGGGGCAGATAGAAAGAAATTGGATGGCAGGTCTAATAGTCTTTTTCGAGTTATGGTGGTAGCTTAAGCCAGAGCAAAGGTTTCAGCTGATGAAAAATGTAGGGGAAATGGGTGACCCCAGAAGCTGCCAAGAAAATGGCTGGTGTTCATGGTGCACAACTGCAGGATTATATGATGGAGACAGCTGAGGAAGAGGAGGATCCCCCAAGACCCATTGTTCCAGTTTGAATAAGAAGAAGACCAAGGGACCCATCCAATGGGGAAGAGAGGGGAGCTGGAGGCCCCATGTGAAATTGGTAATTTACTGGTCCCCTTCTAATGTGCAGCAGATGCTGGACTTAGAAGATAATAAGTGTTTTTCTGTTTGTTTTGCAGCTAGGAGAACTGTCAAGGCAGCACAGGCCTTGAATGTGTTGTTTGACCCCACCAGGCCCTGTGAGCTTGGACTGCTGAGAAATTTAGATTGGGCTTGTGGCAATGGACACATGGCCATGGAAAGGGGCTGAGGTCCATTAATAAAGAGCTGTGTGGCTAGTTGCCTGTAGTGTGGACTTTTACCTCGGATGATTTGCACAGACAGCTGGGCTGTCTATTGTGGACTAACCACTGAATGGACTGCGACCAGGAGGGGCACCAGCTCCCTTGCTGGATGGACATGCTGCTTGTGAATAGTGCTCTAAGAGACCTTGATGGGGGCCGCAGCACCTGTGTAGGTCCTGCTGCACTGGGAGCTGCTCTCAGCCAGTTGCAGAGATGCACCAAGTATACTTTCTTCAATGGACATGACCCTGGACTCTTGTTCTCTTTTGTCCTGTCCTGTAAAGACAGGACCCTCACCTACAATGGGTGGTCTTGTTGGTACCATGGGGTAGGGGTCTAGTGGTGGGCCTCCAGTTTACCATCTGGGCAGAGTGCTCAGGGAGACATTGTGAAGGGCACCTTTGTAATTATTGTATAACTTGTGCTGTTGCTGTAATCTGTTTGTTTATGTAATACACCTCACTCCTCACATAGGGATCATCATAGAAGATACCTGTCACATTTATTGTGAGGCAAGCAACTCTAAAGGGGTGGATTGTTGGGAAAATAGCTGTGTTGGGCTTGCTCACTTGTACTTTGCATGATTAGCATGTGAGCACATGGCAAGGCCACGTGTGTATAGTCTATGTAAGGCTACAGGAGGTTTGAATCAGTGTGGATTGCAGATTGCCTGCCCACCACTGTGAGGGGCCACTTTGCTGTTTGTTTGTTTGCTGCCATGAGAAGCAGTTTCCCCACCTCTTTGCTACCATTGAGAGACTCTACTAAACAGGAATGGCCCACCACTTCCGGCTCTGCAGTTTCTCTACTGTCTGCCTGAGTCCAGTATGAGCCTGCCTGGTCTTGGCCACCAGCATTATACTTCTCATACCCTCAGAGTTGACTGTGGATAGTCATAGTTGATATTTCCACTTGATATCTTATTGATGCCTCATATTTAGCATGGTTAAGACAACTCTTGTTCTCCTGTTCCTCAATCTTCTCCATCTTAGAGAATAGTATACCATAAGCTGTGTTCCTCAAGCCAAAATCAAGCATTTATTCTCAATAAGTTCCAATATCCACTCCATCCAGCAACTCATTCTTTTGACTCTATCTCCAAAATACAACATAAATCAGTTCACTGAATTCCCACTGCCACCACCTTGGTCCAGTTTGCCATCATCTCTTACTGGCATACTTATAGTTGTCACCTAACTCCTTGCTCTCTCTCTCTCTTGCTCTCCCTACCCTATTAGTCACCACACAACAGCTAGTATAAGCTTTTTTTCTTCCTTTTTCAAGTGTGTGTGGTGGGGGAATATAGAGAGACAGACTCCTGCATGTACCCCAACTGGGATCCACCTAATGACCCCTGTCTAGGGCCAATGCTCTGCCTATTTGGGGCCCTGCTCACCATAAAGCTATTTTTAGTGCCTGAGACAGAAGCTCCACAGAGCCATCCTCAGTGTCCAGGGTCAATAGACTGGAACCAATTGAGCTATGACTGTAGGAGGGAAAGAGAGAGAGAAAGGGGAGGGGGAGGGGTTGGAGAAGCAGTTGGTTGCTTCTCTTGTGTACCCTAACTGGGAATCAAACCCAGGACATCTGCATATCAGGCTGATGCTCTACCACTGAATCAACCAGCCAGGGAGCAGAATAAGCTTTAAAAATATATAAATCATCTGCTCATGTTATTCCCCTTAAATCTTCTGATGGCTCCTGATCACACTTTGAATGGAATCTTGTTGCTTCCCCTGGCTTCCGGGCTTTACTTTATCTAGCCCTCACCAACCGCTCCAGCTTCATTCCCTTTGCTCCACTTATTTCCTGTCACAGTGAGGCTTTAATGATTTGTTGCTGCAAAAGAACAGAATACAAAATACAAAAAAAAAATCCTAAAATTTACTGGCTTAAAACAGAGACACTGGGTCTTTTCTCATGACTCTGTGAATTGGCTGGACTCGGCTAGGAGACTCATCTCTGTTCCACATGGTGTCAGTTGGGCGACACATGTGGCTGCATTGGCTGGGACTTCTGTTGGGGCTCAAATGCCTCCTCTCACATGACCGTCTTCGCAGCTGGGGCTGACCAGGCATCTCTTTCTCTCCACATTGTCTCTCCAGTACGTGTTGGCTCAGGGCTCCAAGACACTGAAATAAGAAATTGCCAGAATCCTATGCCTAAAACAGAAACACTGTCACTCCATGTATATTCTACAGGTCAGAGAGAGTCACAAGGTGCACCCAGATTCCAGGGAGAGAAATAGACAAAGAATTTGTAGTCATCTTCAATGCACAACTTTGTCCCTCTTTCTAAGCAACTCATTCTTCTTCCCTTGGGGTCTGTGCACCTGCTTTAGCTCTCAGCATGGAGTGCCTTTCTCCCAGATCTTGGGATAGATGGCACCTTCTTATCATTTAAATCTCATCTCATATGCCATCTCTTAAGAGGTGACCATTCGATGAAAGAAGCAACCAGTCACTACCATGTTACCCTTCAGAAGACCTCTGCAGACCACTATCACTGACTTAATTTGTTTAATTACTTATGCCTTGTCTCTTAGCACTGGGATAAAAACCCTGTGAGAGCGGGAGCCTGGTTGTGGGGTTCGCACTGTATCTTTACTCCTAGAGCATCTAATGCAGAGGAGGCAAAGGCATCCATAAACACATCTTGAATACCATATTTCCCCATGTATAAGACTCACCTTTTTTCAAAAAATTTGGGGTCTAAAAACTGGGTGCGTGTTATACAGTGGTTGTAGATATTTTTACTTGCATTTCTCCACTTTTTCATGCTTGTTTTTGTGCTCATTATCAAAGACACTAATTCATCATCAGACACAGATGAGGACAAGCTAATGGACTGGAGTTTTGACAGTGATGAGGAGTTGTATGAATTTTATGATGAAAAAAACTTGAGTTCAATAACTTTATGTAATAGACTTTTTTCCCCAAATTTAGGACTCCAAAGTTAAGGTGTGTCTTATACCTGGGGAAATACGGTAAATGAATACAAGAGACCTCTTCACCTTGTGGAGATAAAGAACCAGTCCTAATCACACACCCAGGCTCTGTCCCTCCTCAATGTGTAGCCTTGTGGGAAGTTATCTTACTTCTTTGTGTCTCAGTCTCTGACACAGGGTGAGAATTGTGAACCCATCTCACGCCCCAGGGGATGTAGAGAGACAATTTTATGAAAGGGGCTGCCACTGGGGAAGCTCTTATTATTATTTTAATGTAAAGTCCAGTCAACTCTTTCCTCTTTACTTCCTTTCCCTGAGCTCCAAAACCAGGAGAGAAAAATTTCATATTAACTCTAGAAAGCAGGAATCATATTTCATTGTGTCCTTAAAATGCTTTCCTGTGGCTGCTCCCTGGCTCCAGCCTAGAGTAGGTCTTTAGCTTGTGTCTGGTGGTAGAGGGCAGGCCAGCAGAATTTAAGAGGGAAGGGCCAGAAGAGCTATATACTTTCCACCGGAACTCTGAACTCCTGCTGCAAGGCCACCAGACCTCTGAGGGTTCCTTTCAAACCCCACGCAAGGCCTTCTGCATGCCAGCTTTCTTAGTTTCATTACACTGTATAGTCCTAATCAGAGCCTTTTGCAACTCCTATCACTCAACTTTTCCACCTAACTACTCTTACCTTGTGTAAAGCCAGTAGCCACGGCCACCATCACAACTGCCTGGCCCATGCAAGTTAAGGTTTGATTTGGACAGACTGTAATGAAACAATGGAGCCAAGGACTGGTGGGCCATTACCTTTTTAATCCTAGCTCACACCCGGCAGGCAAGAAATACACACAGTGGGAAAACACTTCCCTTTCCATTCAGGGCTCCCCAAACCACTAACTTATCTGAGTTTCCTAGAATCAAAGGTTTGTACCTCACCAGCCTTATTCACCTCTGTTCCCCATCTCCTTCTCTCTGCACACACTGGCTTCTCCTTCAGCACTCTGCCATCTTGGCTGCTTCTCCTCTCCTCCATGTTGCCTTTCTCTGCTCTCCTCTCTAATGCTAATCTCAGGAACCAAGAGAGAGCAAGCTCCCGGTCTACCCCACTTTACAGTGTAGAAATCAAAACTTAATTCAATATACAAACAAGGAAGTCTCTGATACAAAGCCACTTATCTGAGGCATAAATGGGATTCCTCATAAGAGTGCACCACCCCCTATCCTGCAACAGTCAAGGGTGTGGGGAAAGGCTTAGTCTTAAAACTAAGCCTTAGGTTATAAGGACACTGCTTGCTTACAGCCTGTTCCTCACATCCAATGCAAACTATAAGTGAACAAACATATATCATATTTACAAACTTATTTGACCAACACCTTGTTTCTTTAATGAATCTTTCTTAATGATTCTAGTAATTTTTATGAAATGTTAGGTGATTTTACTTTTCACTTTATAATTTGTAATTATTATGTTCATGTTGTATAAACTTGGGTTCTTAATCATAAAGTTACAAGGAACTTAATTGATTTGAAACTAAGCATGCCTTGAAGTGTGAACATGTCAAATGGATGCAAATTGATCCCCTAAGTTTAAAGCTTAGAGAGCAAGGTGGCATCCTGATGGAAATTTTCCTAGAGTGCTTGACAGGGCCAACTCAGTTAAGCTGAACTCTTGCCACAGGAAGTTTTTATATACCTGAAAGATTGCCGGGTGCCGCCGATGAACGAACGAAGAGCCGAAACAGCCAAATGAGCAAAAGTCAGGCTTTATTGGGAGGACTCCGGGCGAGTTCACTGACCCTCGGATGTGAGTCTGTGAAGGCGCGCCCGGGGAGGGTTTTTGGGTTTTTTATATCTGCAGAGGGGGGAGGATGGTAATAGTCGACCCGTTTGGTGGGGCGTGCAGTTCATGGAACAGCCTTGGGGACAGACAGTTTCAAGAATTTGGGTGTGTGTTGTTTGAGCAAGATTAACAACTGTCAGAAAGCTCAGGGCCAGGGAGGGTTTCACTACCCAACCCAGAGGCAACTCCCGGACATTCCTGGCTCTTTGGTATAGGGAGTGGGGTGACGTGGTCTTTCTGGCTGCTTCCTGCTGTATGGGGGCGTCGTTAGGGGAGGGGTAGGAAAGAGCCAGAGCAGTCCGTATCCACTATGGTGGGCAGGGGTTGGTTCTGTTGCAGCATCATCTGGTTGACCGCTATCCTGGTGATTTCCTGAAATTGGGTCTGCAGGAAGCGAAAAAGACAAGGGGTAATCAGTAAGATTAGTCCAATTATGAAAATGGGTCCTATGAGTGGAGCTAATAAAGAATACATGGAGGAGTTCCACCAAGATGAGGCTTCTGCTGAGAATTTTTGCTTCTGGAGATCAGAGCTGAGTTTGTGGAGGGCTTCTACCCTGGTCTCTACAAGGCCGGATTCGATGATGTAGTAGCAACATTCTTCCCACAGGAAGACACAGGTGCCCCCGTGCTTGGCCGTAAGCAGGTCCAGGGCTCGCCGGTTCTGTAACGAGACTTGGGTGAGAGAAGTTATTTGTGTCTGTAGGGAGGCTACAGTGGGGGTACCCATATCCCAGACCTTAGGGTCAACTCCAGGTAGAAGCTGGACTCTGGGGTCTGAGTCAGGCCCGAGGTCGGGATCTGGCACCAGTGCTAATAGGAAGGCTTGCCTGGGGGAGTGTAAAGCCTGTGGCCGAGGCCACTATCACAGCAGCCCGACCCACTCAGGTTCGCATTGGATTCGGACAGATGGCAATGAAACACAGGAGCCACAAACTGGTGAGCCATCAGCTTTAATTCTAGCTTGCACCTGGTGGGCAAGCAAAAACACACACTGGGCTCCAAAACCCACACATTCAGTGCTCACAAAGCTACTGACTTATCCAAGTTTCCTAGAATCAAAGCTTTCCAGCTCACCAGACTTATTCACCTCTGTTTCCCATCTCCTCCTGCACAAACTCTTAACAAACTGGCTTCTTCCTCAGCACTCTGCCATCTTGGCTACTTCTCCTCTACATGGCCTTAATCTGCTCTGCTCTCTAATACTAACCTCAGGAACTCTGGAACCAAGAGAGAGAGATCTAGCTACCGGTCCGCCCACTTTATAGCATAGATAATCCAAACCTTTAATCCAATTATACATACAAGAAAGTCTCTGATACAAAGCCACCCATCTGAGGCATAATGGGATTCCTCCCTACATCACCACCCTACATCATCTAATCAGTCAAGGGTTTGGAGAAGAGCTTAGTCTTAAACTAAGCCTTAGGCTATAACGACCCAGCCTGCCCACAGCCTGTTCCAGAACACACATTCCAAGCATAAGGCCAAATAATATCACCTGGGTGATGGGCTTCCATGTGGGCAGCTCCATCTTTAACAAAGTGAGCATAATATATTTTATCTGCCCAACAGGGAGAATGAAATGCTTGCCCAGAGTTTGGACAGAATGTCTCTCCCCAGGAGGCGAACTGGGCAGGAGGGTATGACTAGGAAGGAGTGAGAGAATGGGTGACCCTCAAATAGGCAATTAAGGAGGGTTGTCCGCCGTGGGGTTGAGGGTGAGCCATCGATTCCCATGACCGAGACCTGGGGAGGAACTGTAAGGCCCGAATGAGAGGGAAGGACAGAGTAGGTAGCCCCCGTGTCTATTAAAAAGGAAACAGACTTACCCGCTACCTGGAGCGTAGCCCTGGGCTTGGTGAGGGTAACCAGAGTTGAAGAGCCAGGGCCCCCTCAGTCGTCCATCAAGCCCAGCAGTTCTGAGACTGGAAATGCCTGGTTCTCAGCTCCCCGGCATTGAGGTGCCGGAGGCTGAGTCAGGGTCGGGCAGCCCAACTTCCAGTGGCCCATGAGTTTGCACTGTGGGCAAGGCTTGGTAGGGGGCCTCGGTTGCGGACAGGCCTTGGCCCAGTGGCCCGCTTTGCCACATTTAAAGCAAGCACCCGGTGGTGTGCGCTGTCCTCCCTTGGAGGCTGGTGTTTTTGTTGGTTCCCCTACCGGCCGGAGGGCCGCTACCAAGGCTTGGGTCTGCTCCTGGCGGGCGGCTTCAGCCGTTTCCTCTCGGGCGTTAAACACTTTAAAAGCCATTTTTACCAGGTCTTGGATGGGAGTCTCAGGGCCCTCCTCAGCCTTTTTAAGTTTCTTTCTAATATCCGGGGCTGACTGAGAGATAAAGTGAGAGGCTAAGACTGTGGCCCCATTGCAGGACCGCGGATCTAGGCGGATATAACGAACAAGGGCCTCTTGAAGGCGGTTCAGGAAAAGGGCTGGGTTTATTCGGGTAGTTGGGTAATTTCCCTCAGTTTATCATAAGTTACAACCTTGTTAGAAACTGCATCCATACCTCTGATTACGTATCGGAGCATAAGGTTTCGACGAGGGATGTTGGACCCTTGGCCAGGTTGATAACTCCAATTGGGGTCTTCCCCGGGGACCGCCTCTGTGCCAAGGGGGATTTGGTCATCCACTAGATGGTCCCTGTCTGCCTGCTGTCTGGCAGCAGTGAGGATACGTTCATGTTCCTCAGGGGTGAGAGTGGAGGTACAAATTACTTTAATGTCATGCCAGGTCAGGTCATATGTCTGAGTCAAGTACGGGAATTCCTTAATGTAGGTTGAGGGGTCGGCCGAGAAAGATCCTAGCCGTTTCTCAATCTGTGAAAGGTCTTGGAGGGAAAAGGGGACATGTACCCTAACTAGGCCCTCTGCCCCAGCTACCTCGCGGAGAGGGGCGAGGACAACGGATGATGATGGGGGCTGTGTGACCTGGTATGAGCTGCAATGGGAGAGGGGAGAGGGTCGGTGGGAGGTGGGGCAGAAGGAACCAGAGGGGCGGAAGGAGCTGGAGGGGCGGAAGGAGCCGGAGCCTGGCCCGGGTCTGGGGGGTTCTCCCGGGGGAGAGCCGGAGGAGGAGATAGGTAGTCGGGAAGGTCATCGGGTTGAGAGTAAGGAGGGGGTTCCTGGGAGGAAGCCTTGGGAGGAGAGGAGGTTTGGGCTAGAAGAATTTGGAGAGTGGAGCAGTAGGAGCAGAGATGGGGCGGGAACGGAGATCCCAGAAAGCCTGAATATAAGGGACCTCAGAATCTTTTCCTGTTCGGCGGCAGAAATTGTCCAGGTCTTGGAGGACATTAAAATCAAAAGTGCCCATTGGAGGCCAGTGGGACTTATTGTCCAGGTTATATTGAGGCCATGTGACCCGTGACAGAAAAATGAGTTTCTTCCGACGGAGGGTTTGAGTGTACCCCAATTTGGAAAAATTTCGTAGGAGACACCCTAGAGGTGTTTTTGGGTCTATTTTGGATCCAGAGTTCCCCATAATTTGGCCGGCCTTTTGGTCCTAGGCGTCGGAGGAGAGAGAGAGTGTAAGGGAGGCGTCCCTTCCAGATACCCGTCTCCCGACAGGAGACCTAAATGAGAGGTCTCAGGACAGAGATAGGAGAGCAGCCGAAAGGCGTCCCTTCGAATTGAACCCCTATAAAGACGCCAGGAGTCGGTGGATGGAGGGGTTCCCGGCTCGGCCGAGTCTAGGACGAGAAACCCCGGTGGAGACGCAGGACCAGAGAGAGCGGAAGAGAAACCAGGTTACTCACAATTGGCGATCGAGGTCGTAGGGAACCCAGAGTCCAAAACGACGGGCGGCACGAGGCAAGGGGGAGAGAGGGGGGACACCCGCCTCATCCAGAAGGCCGAGGCGGGTCACAAAAAGCCCCTCTCCCGGGTTTCAGCACCAAATGAAAGATTGCCGGGTGCCGCCGATGAACGAACGAAGAGCCGAAACAGCCAAATGAGCAAAAGTCAGGCTTTATTGGGAGGACTCCGGGCAAGTTCACTGACCCTCGGATGTGGGTCTGTGAAGGCGCGCCCGGGGAGGGTTTTTGGGTTTTTTATATCTGCAGAGGGGGGAGGATGGTAACGGTCGACCAGTTTGGTGGTGCGTGCAGTTCATGGAACAGCCTTGGGGACAGACAGTTTCAAGAATTTGGGTGTGTGCGGTTTGAGCAAGATTAACAACTGTCAGAAAGCTCAGGGCCAGGGAGGGTTTCACTACCCAACCCAGAGGCAACTACTGGACAATACCTTTTTGTTTTTTTGCATTTCTCACAGACAGAAAGGACAATATTTTTTTAAGCCTAAGAAAAGTTAGACAAGTGTAAAATGTTCAGTTTATAGTTTTTCTTTCTGTGGAGAACTCACATTTTGAGGGCAAGCTGGTTTGGAATGTACAAAGTGGGGCAGAAGTGGGTTTATGGTTGTGAGTGCAAAAAGCAGAGTTTGTTCCTTTTTTTAAAATTTAGATTTTATTTATTCATTTTGAGAGAGAGAGAGAGGAAAAGAAAGAGAGAAGGGGGGAGGAGCAGGAGGTATCAACTCCCATATATATCTTGACCAGGCAAGCCCAGAGATTCAAACCAGTGACCTCAGCACAAAGTTTGTTCTTGTATAATTATTTATTAATAGTTGTATTATTTTCCATATTAACAACTGTAGGCCTACTTTTACCCACTCTGTACACATGTCTTGATTCAGAGCCTGGAAATCAACATTACCACCTCAAGTTGACAATGTTTGAAAATTAAGTACTGATAATAGAAACATTGGCAAAACACAGTCATTTGGGATGAGTTTAGTTTCTAAAAATTTTCTGAAGGAATGATTATACAAACACTTTTCCATAAAGAACTTTCTCTGAGCAAATGAATTCACAGGAGAAATCCCCAGTTTCCCAGAACAGCATGAGTTCCATTATGCATTTCTGGTGAATGACAGGTCAATTTAGTTCTAACTGGCTCTAATTGCCCCCCCCCCCAATAGGCTACATTTCTCTAACTGCCTCCCAGCATGTATGAAATCCTTTCCTAGCTTTGAAAAATATCAGAGATTATTTCCCAGTGGATCCCTATATACCTAGCCAAACTGAGGGCTGGGCACAGAAAAATGAGCCTGACTCCAGGAAAGACAGTTTCCAAGACACAGTGCTCGCTGATGTGCCAGTATGAACAGTCACACCAGCTTTTCCTGTAAGTGATCTCTCCAAAAGCATTTTCTTTTGTGAGTAGTTTCAGTGGTTTCTGCTTGCTTTCATATCTCTAGTTCTATTTCTTGCAAGTCAGTTGTTTTGCTTTACTCTCTTTTCAGGAGTCATTGACAATTGTCTCTTTGACTTTATTGTCTGCAGTCTCACTTGCCTTGGGCTCACTGCCACTAGCCTCCTCAGCAGTGACACTGCTTGGCCTCCTTGTCTCTATTTTGTGTTCCAGACCATGCTCCTTGCTGCATGCCCCTTGAGGGTGGCATCTATCATGTTTGCTTTAGTCCACTCCACCCTCCTTATGTGCCCAGAGCTAAGCACTGCATTTGATATAAAGCACTCAGTCATAAATACTTCTTTTTTTCTGCAGAGGTACACAAAGTGTACAAATAGGTTATATTGAAAGATTTTTACTCATCTTATATCACCACCCCAATTAAAATAATCCAATTAAAAAATGGGTAACGGACCTGAATAGACACTTCTCAGAAGAGGACATACAGATGCCAATAGACATAGAAAAAGATGCTCAATGTCATTAATGATCAGAGAAATGCAAATTAAAACCACAATGGATATCACCTTACACTTGTCAGAATGGTTATTATCAAGAAATGAAGAAACAACTAATGTTGGTCAGGGTGTGGAGAAAAGGAAACCCTCGTGCACTGTTGTTGAAAACGCAGACTGGTGCAGTCACCATAGAAAGTACTACAAAGTTTTCCTTAAAAATTGTACTCTGATCATTTTTTTTTTAAAGATTTTATTTATTGATTTTAGAGAAGACAGAGGGAGAGAATGGGGTGGGGGAAGAGCGGGAAGCATCAACTTACATTTGCTTCTCTTATATATCGTGACCAGGCAAGCCAGGGGTTTCAAACCAGCGACCTCCGCATTCCAAGTCAACACTTTATCCACTGCACCACCACAGGTCAGGCTAAAATTAAAAATGGGCCTGACCAGGTGATGGCGCAGTGGATAGAGCGTTGGACTGGGATGCGGAAGGCCCAGGTTTGAGACCCCAAGGTCGCCAGCTTGAGCATGGGCCCAATCTGGCTTGAGCAAGGCTCACCAGCTCCAGCAAGGGGTTGCTTGGTTTGCTGAAGGCCCGCGGTCAAGGCACATGTGAGAAAGCAATCAATGAACAACTAAGGTGTCGCAACGGCAACGAAAAACTAATGATTGACGCTTCTCACCTTTCTTCATTCCTGTCTGTCTGTCCCTATCTATCCCTCTCTCTGACTCTCTCTCTGTCCCTGTAAAAAAAAAAAAAAAAAAAGGGGAACTGCAGAACTGTATGATTCCACACATAGGTGTGACACAAAATTGAGACTCATGAACATAGATAAGAGTGCAGTGGATACCAGGAGGAGGAGAAGGGTGGAGAGGGAGGGCAGTGGGGGGAAGAGGAGGAGCTTAAAGAGAAAATATAAGGTGACAGAAGATGATTTAACTTTGGGTGATGGGTATACAGCATAATTGATTGTCCAAATGATGTGGAGATGTTTTCTCTAAATCTATGTACTCTGGTTGACCAATGTCACCCTGTTAAATTTAATAGTCTAAATAAAAAACAAATGGAACTGGCTTATAATCTAGCAATTCAATTCTGGGCATATATTCTAAGAATCCCAAAACACTAGTTCAAAAGAATATATGTATGCTTATTTTAATTGCAGCATTATTTATAATAGCCAAGATTTGGAAACACCCAAAGTGCCCATCAGTAGGTGAGTGGATGAAAAAGCTGTGGTACATGTACACAATGGAACACTACCTGGTCATAAGAAGAAAAAACGAAAAAGGAAATCTTACCTTTTGTGACAGCATGGATGGACCTGAAGGGTATTATGCTAAGTGAGATAAGCCAGGCAGAAAAAGGCAAACATCATATGATTTTATTTATATCTGGAATCTAGTGAACAAAATAAACCAACAAAATAGAAACAGACTCAAAGATACCAAAAACAGACAGCTGTCAGAGGGGTGGGGAGCTGGGTGAAAACAGTGAAGAGATAAAGCAAAAAACCCTCTAAAACTCATAGAAAAAGACAACATTATGGTAATTACTAGAGGGAAAGTGGAATGTGGGAGGCAGAAAAGGGTAAGGGGAGGGATAAGTGGTGAGGAAGAAGACTTTGGGTGGTTAACATACAATATATAGTTGATGCATTATAGAATTGTACACTTAAAACCTAAATAATTTTATTAACCAATGTCACCCCAATATATTTAGTAAAAATAATAATAAAACTAAAACAGAACAAAAACAATTGAGAAGAAATAAAATAATATTTTAGGATGAAAAAAAAAAAAAGGATACCAAACATTTCCAGCACCTTAAAAGGCTCCCTTATGCCCTCTCTCAGTCATATGCTACAGAAGTAACTACCATTCTGACTTTTATCACCAAATATTGATTTTTGCCTGTTTTTGACCTTCATATACAGGATTGTCCAATGTTGTAGCCATGAAAATTCATCCCTTAGAGCTCTGACTGCAGGGAGTTACCTATAGCCAATTGTGCTGAGCTCTGAAATCCATCACTGCACCTGTGAGAGGCTGTTTTTCACAGGCTACTCCTACCTTTGACTGCATATAGCAGGCTCATTCCTGGGAGATGGGGAAATCCTCTCTGAGGGGCCATTTTACTTCAGAGACTCACCATTAGTCTTGCTGAGTTTCCTTAGAAATGCATGGCGGTCTAGGACATTTTTATTCAACCTACATTCCTTTCCTTCCTTCCTTCCTTCCTTCCTTCCTTCCTTCCTTCCTTCCTTCCTTCCTTCCTTCCTTCCTTCCTCCCTCCCTCCCTCCCTCCCTCCCTCCCTTCCTTCCTTCCTTCTTTCCTTCCTTCCTTCCTTCCATTTCTCTTGGACATTTTATTTGTCCTCTCCTTAGAAGATCCAAACTGTTACAAATATCTTTTCTTCCCTATAAGCTTCTTGTGCTCATCATTAGGCTTTTGATTTTCATCATTGTGGCTGCATGTAAGCAGAAATTTGCTCTTTTCTTTTAATTGTGTAGTACTCCATTATATGAGGGTGCGTACAAATTATTTAGTTCTTATAGACCTGATTGCCACTTGGATTGCTACCTGTTTCTGGCTATTATGAGTAAAGCTCTATGAATATGCTTGGACTTGTCTTTCAGTTGACAAATACATTTATTTCTTTGTAGTAACGTGGGCAGTGGATGCTTAGTTTTAGTGGCTACATCAAAACAGTTCTCCAGAGTGATTGTAGCAATCTACTTGTTGGTCACATAAGTTTGTAAATATAATATATATGTTTGCTCGCTTATAGTTTGTATTGAGTGTGGGGGACAGGCTGTAGGCAGGCTGGGTCATTATAGCCTAAGGCTTAGTTTTAAGAGTAAGCTTTTCCCCACACACTTAACTGATTGCATGATGTGGGGTGGTGCACTCTCACGGGAATCCCATTATGCCTCAGATAAGTGACTTTGTATAGAGACTTCCTTGTTTGCATATTGGATTAAAGGTTTTGATTTCTATACTATAAAGTGGGACAGACCAGGAGCTTGCTCTCTCTCAGTTCCTGAGGTTAGCATTAGAGAGGAAAGCAGAGAAAGGCCACGTGGAGGAGAGGAAAAGCAGCCAAGATGGTGGGGTGCTGAAGAAGAAGCCAGCTTGTGCAGAGTTTGTGCAGAGAGAGGGAGAGGGGAACAGAGGTGAATAGGCTGGTGAGGTACAAACCTTTGATTCTAGGAAACTCGAATAAGTCAGTGACTTTGGGAGCACTGAATGAAAAGGGAAGTGTTTTCCCACTGTGTGTATTTCTTGCCCGCCGGGTGCAAGGCAGGATTAAAGCTAATGGCCCACCGGTTATTGGCTCTGTTGTTTCATTACCGTCTATCCGAACCAAATGCGAACCTGCACAGGCCAGGCAGCTGTGATGGTGGCTGTGGCTACTGGCTTTACACTGCTTTTACACATTCATAAAGTATTTACTGACTAAATGAGCTCAGGCTGGAGGATCTTTTTATTTATTTAAAAAATTTGTTTTATTTAGAAATTAAATTTAGTGAGGTGACATTGATCAATAAGAGTAGAAAATTTTTAGATTTGAAATGTTGATTATGTTGTGTGCCCATCATGCAAAGTCAAATCACTTTCCAACACCATATAATTGTCCCTCTTTATTCCCCTCCCCTGCACCCCCTCTGCCTGGTAAGCAATACACTTCTATCTATGTCAGAGGGTCTTTTTATAACTTGTTATAACTCTAGACAGTGAGGAAACAAACATTTTGCCACACAATCAAATAGTCAGATTAAGGAGTCTTTATTCTAAGGTGACCACGAGTTGATTCACATCCTAAAGAATTTGTGGCCCTGAAGGAACTCAGAGGTTTGCTTTTAAAGGCAAAAAGAGGCAGGGGAGGAGGGGTAAGCACCTAGCCAAAGCAGTTGTACAGAAGCGAAACAGGCTTTTGGTTATCACTGGAACAATCTAGGGACAGAGTGCTCAGCGAAGCATTTTACAGAAAGCAAAAGAATGTGCTCGGTTATCTTGGCTTTTTACAGAGGTTAAGGGCTTTCTGGAATCTAGACATCAGGGAATGTTTATGGCCTTTACAGAACTCTTTTCATTTACTCATCTCCAAATATTGCAAAACTTGTTCTATGGTCAGGGTATGATGTTTCTACATTTTATTTCCTACTGGTTTTACTTAAATTTTAATCAAATTCTTGATTTAGTTTTATTGCTATTGTCTTGAACAATTGTATATTGCCCTCTGATTTATTGTAAAGTACTGTACCTTACTTCTACAGGTTTACATAGAGACACAAAGTCCAAATAAATTTTTGAGTTTTATTGATTAATAAATAAATATTCATTATTGTAAACCCAGTGGCCAAGGTCAGGATCACAGCCGCCTGGCCAGTGCAGGTTCGCATTAGATTCGGACAGTCAGTAATGAAACAACAGAGCCATCAGCTTTAATTCTAACTTGCACCCGGCGGGCAAGCAAAAACACACACTGGGCTCCAAAACCCACACATTCAGTGCTAACAAAGCTACTGACTTATCCGACTTTCCTAGAATCAAAGGTTTCTAGCTCACCAGCCTTATTCAACTCTGTTTCCCATCTCCTTCTCGAGCACAAACTCTGCACAAACTGGCTTCTTCCTCAGCATTCCACCATCTTGACTGCTTCTCCTGGCCTCCATGTGGCCTTAATCTGCTCTCCTCTCTGATACTAATCACAGGAACCGAGAGAGAGAGCAAGCTACTGATCTGTCCCACTTTATAATGTAGAAATCCAAACCCTTAATCCAATCTACAGACGAGGAAGTCTCTGATACAAAGTCACCCATCTGAGGCATAATGGGATTCCTCAGGAGTGCACCACCCCACATCATCCAATCAGTCAAGGGTGTGGGGAAAAACTTACTCTTAAAACCAAGCCTTAGGCTATAATGACCCAGCCTGCCCACAGCCTGTCCCCAAACACACATTAATATCAACGAACTTCCATGTGGACAGCACCATCTTTAACAAAGTGAGCATATTATATTTTATCTGCCCAACAATTACCGACTGTCCGAATCTAATGCGAACCTGCACTGGCCAGGTTGTTGTGATGGTGGCCTTGGATACTGGCATTACATTTGGCGTAGTCTGTGGCAGGATTTGATACAGATCGGTATGGAGCCACCACCACCTTTGAGTGGTGGAGTAGAGGACTGGCTGCTGTTATGGTTCCCTGTGGCTGTTTTTTGGGGGACTGTTGGCTGATTGACTTTTACAGCCATGCGTGAGGAAACCAAGAGCTCTATGGAAGAGGCTGCCCAGGACCTGCAAACTGAGCAGCAGAAGGAGCTGGAGAAAATGTGGGAGAAACAGATGCTGACCCTGGAGCTGGAGGAAGCGCTGGAAGAGGAGGCCGACCCAGTTTGTGAGATTCGTCTGGAAATGGAGCAGCTGCCAGAGAAGGAATCACAGGTTCATGAGTTGCAGATTGCCCTGGACGTTGTGGAGAGCCAGCAGCGGTATAAGGCTGGGCCTGAGGCCAGGGCCGGGGCTGGAGTTGCAAGACCTGCTGAGCAGAAGGCAACGGTAGCCCAGGGCTTGAGCCCAGCAGCAGGAGTTGATGTTTTCAGTTCCTCTTTGGAGGATAAGGAGAATCGATCTGGAGTTGCAATCCACAGACTCCAGAAGGTAAACCGTGGCAGCTGCGGCGGGAGGATGAACAGACATCCCGGGAGCCAGGCATGCTTTACTGAGTGGCCACTGAAACGGCAGGGAGTGCCTGCCAAGCTGCTGATAGGTCTGCAATTTTGGGACATAGGGGTGGATGCCATCATGCTCTCTGGAGCAGAGATGGAAATGCTGACTGCCATTGTCACCTGCTTTTCTTTAGGACACTTTGAGACCTGCCATGATGGCAGGAATGGTGGGGGAGACTAACACCTCATGTGCGTGGACTGATTTCCTGGACTATGACCGGATGGGCACAGGCTCCTTTGTTGAATGGATTTATGGATTTTGGACAATGTGAAATACCCTGATGGGGGTTAGGGACGGCCTTGATGGGGAGGCCCTCTCCCTGCCCCAGCAAGAAAGAAGGCTGAGGACATTTTGCACTTTTGGCAAAGTGCTCAGAGACTGGTGAAATGTGTGTACCTTTGTGTTGGGCAGATAAAATATAATGTGCTCACTTTGTTAAAGAGGGCGCTGCACACATGGAATCCCATCACCCAGGTGATATTATTTGGCCTTATGCTTGGGATGGGTGCTGGGGAAAGCCTGTAATGTAAGCAGGCCAGGTCATTATAGCCTAAGGCTTAGTTTTAAGAGTAAGCTTTTCCCCACACCCTTGACTGATTGGATGATGTAGGGTGGTGCACTCCTGAGGAATCCCATTATGCCTTAGATGGGTGACTTTGTCCAGAAACTTTCTTGTCTGTAGATTGAATTAAGGGTTTGGATTTCTATATTATAAAGTGGGACAAACCAGTAGCTTGCTCGCTCTTGGTTCCTGAGGTATTAGAGAGGAGAGCAGATGAAGGCCATGTGGAGGTCAGGAGAAGCAGCCAAGATGGCAGAGTGCTGAGGGAGAAGCCAGTTTGAGCAGAGTTTGCTTTGGAGGAGATGGGGAACAGAGGTGAATAAGTCTGGTGAGCTAGAAACCTTTGATTCTAGGAAACTCGGATAAGTCAGTAGCTTTGTGAGCACTGAATGTGTGGGTTTTGGAGCCCAGTGTGTGTTTTTGCTTGCCCGCCGGGTGCAAGCTAGAATTAAAGCTGATAGCTCACCAGTTCTCGGCTCTGGTGTTTCATTACCGTCTGTTCGAATCTAATGCGAATCTGCACGGGTCAGGCGGCTGTGATGGTGGCCCTGGCTATTGGCCTTACATTTTGTAATTATTGAAATTGTATGATTTGTCATATTGTTTTAATTTGTGTAATGTGCCTAATTTCCTTGTACAGGAATGCCAATGGTGTAGATTGTGGGTAGTAAAGTGAGCATAGGGGTGGATTGTTGGGCAGATAAAATATATTATGCTCACTTTGTTAAAGATGGTGCTTCCCACATGGAAGCCTGTCACCCAGGTGATATTATTTGCTCTTATGCTTGGGATGGGTTTGGGGGAAAGGCTGTAATGTAAGCAGGCCTGGGTGGTTATAGCCTAAGGCTTAGTTTTTTGTTTTTTTTTTTTCCTCAGGTTTCATATATTTATTTAGCTGATTCATCTACAGAATAAAGCATTTCTAGCATTAAGAAATATGATACTTTGAAATCTTTTCCCCCTGCAATTCTGCTTATTACATTTTTATAGGCTTAGTTTTAAGAATAAGCTTTTCCCCACACCCTTGACTGATTGGATAATGTAGTGTGGTGCACTCTCATGAGGAATCCTATTGTGCCTCAGATGAGTGACTTTGTATCAGAGACTTTCTTGTTTGTAGAGGGGATTAAAGGTCTTGAATTTATGCTATAAAGTGGGTCAGACCAGTAGCTTGCTCTCTTGGTTCCTGAAGTGTTAGAGAGGAGAGCAGATTAAGGCCACATGGAGGCCAGGAGAAGCAGCCAAAATGGCAGAGTGCTGAGGGAGAAGCCAGTTTGGGCAGAGTTTGTGCAGAGAGAGGGAGATGGGGAACAGAGGTGAATAAGTCTGGTGAGCTAGAAACCTTTGATTCTAGGAAACTCGGATAAGTCAGTAGCTTTGTGAGCACTGAATGAGTGGGTTTTGGAGCCCAGTGTGTGTTTTTGCTTGCCCGCCGGGTGCAAGTTGGAATTAAAGCTGATGGCTCACCAGTTCTTCGCTCCATTGTTTCATTACCGACTGTCCGAATCTAATCCAAACCTGCATTGGCCAGGCGGCTGTGATAGTGGCCCTGGCTACTGGCTTTACATAGGGGGTGCATTTAGCTTTCAGTAGGGGGAGTAAGTTGGTCCAGTTTTGAACCGTTTCTAAAATAAATTTAGTTAGGACTTGTTCAGAGTTAAGTTCATTCTTTCTTCCTGTCCCAAACTCTGAGGCCTGTAAGCACAATATAATTTTCAATTAATATTGAGTACTTTTCTTACTAGCTGTGAGATCTTAGATACAAATGCAGGCCCATTATTAGACCCAGTATTAATGGGCAAGCTAAATCTGGGAATAATTTCATATAGCAATTTCTTAATAACTGTTATTGCGGCCTCATTTCCAGTAGGAAAAGCTTCTACATGTCCTGATAAGGTGTCAATAAAAACTAATAGGTGTTTCTATCTCTGTGCTAATGTTCACCTGGGAAAGTTCCTCTTTCCCTATTTCTTCTTGCAACTTCTCTACTTTGCTTAGCATTTACTTGAGTACAGACTAAACACTTGGATACTATGCTTTCTATAATAGATTCTAAATCTGGCAAATAGTAATTTTTCTTAAATAATTCTATTATCTTAGTTTGGCCTAGATGAGTTGCTCTGTGTAGCTGGCTGATAATCCTAGGGCTTCAGTCTCTTCCTTATCTGGCAGTTCTAACTCTCCTCCCTTAATTTTAGACAGTCCTTTCTTGTTAGTAAAATCTTCTTCTGGTTGGTTATAAAAAGGACCTCTGACAACAAGGGTTCTGGTAAAGTTGCTAAAATTTCTAAAGGTCTTACTGGTTTTAGGGCTACTACTTATCAGCTGCCCCATTTCCTCTTGCCTCTAGTGAGTTTCCTTTCTGGTGCTCTGGGCAATGAATGAGACCTACAGTCTCTGGTCAGCAAATGGCTTCAAGTAAGGCTAAAATTTCTTCTTTGTTTTTAATGTCCTTACTAGCAGATGTCAGGAATCCTCTCTCTTTGTAGACTGCTGCATGAACATGGGCAGCAGCAAAAGCATTATGTACTGTCAGTGTAAATGTTGACCTTCTTTCCCTTGGTCCACCTTAACACCTAGGTGAGATCAATAGGTTCTCCCCCTGGCCAAGGTCCCGAGGGGCAAGGCTTGGGCCCAGATGACTTTATCAAGAGTCACTACAGCTGCACGAATGTCGAACCCCATCTAAGACAAAACTGCTACCATCTGTGAATAGCTGTTTTTCTACACCAGCTAGGGGTTTATCAGTGAGGTCCAGCCTTGCAGTATGAGCAGAGTCTAGTATCAGAGCAGTCATGCAAGGGGATGCTAGGATCCTCGTCGGGCATCAGTCTTGCTGGGTTGATGGCCTGCATCTGGACAAACTTGATGCGAGGCTGATTGATGAGCAGAGCCTGATACTGTGTGATCCTAGCATTAGCCGTCCACCTTTCTGGGGTTCCCTTAAGCAAAGTCTGTACTGCATGGGGCTGTTAAGAACAGTGCTTGCCCCATAGTCAATTTATCTGCCTCTCTCACTAGTATGGAGACAGTTTGGCCATCCAGATGCAACAGGGTCTAGTCTCTTGGAGAGGTAAGCCACAGGCCTGCGCCATGGCCCTAGCATCTGGGTCAAGACCCCTTTCAAGATTCCTTTGCTCTCCTGAACAAAGAACTGGAAAGGCTTTGTAATGTCTGGGAGAGCCAGGGCTGAAGCCTCAGTGTGGGCCTTTTTGAGCATTTCAAAAGCCTCTTGTTTCTTATCTGTCCAAATTAATTCTTGGGTTCCTGCTGTGCAGGAGTACACAGGATTGGCTATCGCTGCAAACCTAGGGATCCACAACCTGCAGTATCCAACTGCTCCAAGAAATTCTCTGAATTGTCTCATGGTGGTGGGGGTTGGGATCTGAAGGATAGCTTCTATTCAGCTGAAGGAGAGTATGCTTCCCTGCCTTAATGTGGTAGCCTAGTTAGAACCAAGGGAAATAAGGTCATTAGCCATTCACCTTGGAAGTTCAGAGTTGTGCCTTTTTAGCTGATACTCGGTACCCTAGAGCAGTGGTTCTTAACCTGGGTTCTATTGAACCCTAGGGGTTCGATGAGTCGGTCTCAGAGGTTGGGAGAAGCCTCTGCCGTGGAGGCCAGAATAAAGTGATACCATAATTTGTTGTGAGTTCATGCACTTTGTTGGTTTTGTTCTTTGAGCAAGGTGATGTTCATGCGCGGCTCATTTTGTGCACCAGTAAAAAAACATATACCTATGTCTTGAATTTGGGGGGAAAATCATATTTTATTTATCACTAAAGAAGGGTTCAGTGAATGCGCATATGAAACTGGTGGGTTTGGTACCTCAAAAAAGGTTAAGAACCACTGCCCTAGAGTCTGCAGTGTTTGTAAAAGGCCCTCAGTGGTGGTCCGGCAGCTTACCTCCGTTTCTGCAGCTAGAAGTAAACCCTCTGCATACTGTATGTAGCAGCGTGCATTCTGGATGTTCCTGGCAGAAGGCAAGCAGGTCCTGATGCAATGCCTTGTCAAAGAGGGTCGGTGAATTCTCAAAACCCTGCAGTAATCTGGTCCAGGTTAGCTGTTCCAAGATGCCTGCTTCCAGATCACTTTATTTGAAGGCAAAGATGGGCTGACTTACAGGGGCTAGGAGAATACTTAAGAAAGCATCTTTTAAATCTAAGACTGTGTAAAACTTCAAGTCTGGTGACAACAGGCTCAGTAGAGTGTAGGGGTTAGACACAGTGGGGTGTATTGTTTCAACCCACTTATTTACTTCCCGTAAGTCCTGGACGATAGTCTCTAGTGTCTGGCTTCTGAATGGGCAGTAAAGAGTTATTACATGGGGACTGACAAGGAATAGTCTCTTAATATGGGGAGTTATTCCCTTTTTGGCTTCCCTTTCTTTCTACTCTGGTGTTCTAGAACAGCTACAACTACCTTAGTCATTTTCTCAGTTTGTTTCTTCTCTAAGGTGTCTCTATTATTGTAAACCTTCTGAGCTATCTCTAACAACTGGGAAATTACTATCCCTGGGAAGCCTTCTTATTTTTATTTATTTATTTTTGTAGCTTCCTCCTGATATCTGGAGCTAACTGGGGCATGAAAGCTAAGCTAACCGCCCTCGCATTTTCTGATGCCTCTGGGTCCAGGGGTGTATAGACCCTGTAACCTTCATGCAGTCTTTCTAAGAAAGCCACGGGAGTCTCCTGAGGATTTCGAATAATTTCTGACACCTTAGGCAAATTCATGGGCTTCTTAGCAGCTCCCCTGATCCCAGCTAACAGAAACTGGTGAAAAGTGTTCAAAGCTTCCCGCCCCGCTGTGGTGTTAGGGTCCCACTTAGGCCGGGTAACCGGAACACCTTCTCGAGGTCTCAGTTATTCTCCTCAGACCTACTCATTCCTAACATAGCAGCTTTTCTCTCCTCGGTATTTTTGTTTGTTTGTTTTTTACAGGGACAGAGAGAGAGTCAGAGCAAGTGATAGATAGGGACAGACAGACAAGAATGGAGAGAGGTAAGAAGCATCAATCATTAGTTTTTCATTGCCATTGCGACACCATAGTTGTTCATTGATTGCTTTCTCACATGTGCCTTGACTGCAGGCCCTCAGCAGACCGAGCACCCCCTTGCTGGAGCTAGCGACCTTGGGTCCAAGCTGATGAGCTTTTGCTCAAGCCAGATGGGCCCGCACTCAAGCTGGCGAGCTCAGGGTCTTGAATCTGGGTCTTCCTCATCCCAGTCCGACGCTCTATCCACTGCGCCACCACCTGGTCAGGCTTCTAACCTCAGTTTTGATTCTTTCCCTCTCTTTGGCAGTGAACAAGGTAACCAGAAGCTGCTGACAATCGTCCCAAGTGAGGCAAAGTGTGTACAATACAAAATCTAACAGTACTGTTAGGGCCTGAGGCTTCTCTCAAAAGGAGGGTTCTGAGCCTTCTAATTATACAAATCTCTAGAGGAAAAAGGGACATAAACAAGAACAGGCTCTTCTTTTTCCCTTCCCTCTGCTGGTGGGGCTTCTCCCAATGGTAAGAGGGATTCTGCTTCCTTTTTCTTCTCTTGCCTCCTAGTCCGCCTTGACAGTGGCTCTGGGCTCTGAGACGGGCGGAGACGATAAAGGCGGTGTGGAGGAAGTCATTCAGAGTTCTCCTCAACAGACTGTAAGACAGGGACCTTCTTTCTTGATTTGGGGCTCTTACTAGTAAAACATGATGACTGTCCCTGATTGCACAGCCTTTCTCTAGGGAGGGGAGTTTTCTACCAGGGCCCTCCACTGATCTATGTAGGGTAAGGTGACCAGATGTCCTGCTTTTGGTGGGACAGTCCTGATTTTTAACAATTTGTCTTGCATCCCACGGCGTTTTTTTTTTTTTTAATTAACTTTAATGGGGTGACACCAATAAATCAGGGTACATATGTACAATGAAAACATCTCCAGATTATCTTATCATTCAATTGTGCTGCATACCCCTTACCCAAAGTCAAATTGTCCTCTGTCACCTTCTATCTGGTTTTCCCTGTACCCCTCCACTTCTCTCTATTCCACCCTCCCTTCCCTCCCCCATCCCGTAACAACCACACTCTTGTCCATGTCTCATAGTCTCACTTTAATGTCCCACCTATGTATGAAATCATGCTGTTCTCAGATTTTTTTTTCTGATTCACTTATTTCACTCCATGTAATGTTACCAAGGTACATCCATTTTGTTGTAAATGATCCGATGTCATCATCTCTTATGGCTGAATATTGTTCCATAGTATATATATACCAAAGCTTTTTAATCCACTCGTCTTCTGACGGACACTTGGGCTGTTTCCAGATCTTTGCTATTGTGAACAATGCTGCCACGAATATGGGGGCGCATTTCTACTTTTCAAACAGTGCTATGGTGTTCTTAGGGTATATTCCTATAAGTGGGATAGCTGGGTCAAAAGGCAGTTCGATTTTAAATTTTCTGAGGAATCTCCAAACTGTTTTCCACAGTGGCTGCACCTGTCTGCATTCCCACCAGCAGTGCAGGAGGGTTCCCTTTTCTCCACATCCTCGCCAGCACTTATTCTGTGTTGTTTTGCTGATGAGTGCCATTCTGACTGGTGTGAGGTGATATCTCATTGTGGTTTTAATTTGCATTTCTCTAATGATTAGTGATGTTGAGCATTTTTTCATATGCCTATTGGACATCTGTATGTCCTTTTTGAAGAAATTTCTATTCATTTCTTTTGCCCATTTTTTGATTGGGTTGTTTGTCTTCCTGGTGTTGAGTTTTATAAGTTCTTTATAAATTTTAGTTATTAACCCCTTATCAGATGTGCTGTCGAATATGTTCTCCCATTGTGTGGTTTGTCTTTTTATTCTGTTCTTATTGTCTTTAGCTATGCAAAAACTTTTTAGTTTGATATAGTCCCATTTGTTTATCTTGCCTTTTATTTCATTTGCCCATGGAGATAAATCGGCAAATATACTGCTGCTACAGATGTCGGAGATCTTGCTGCCTATGTTTTCTTCTAAGATGCTTATGGTTTCACGGCTTACGTTTAAGTCTTTTATTCATTTTAAATTTGTTTTTGTGAATGGTGTAAGTTGATGGTCTAGTTTCATTTTTTTGCAGGTAGATGTCCAATTTTCCCAACACCATTTGTTAAAGATGCTGTCTTTAATCCATTGTATGTTCTTTCCTCCTTTGTCAAATATCAGTTGTCCATAAAGCTGTGGGTTTATTTCTGGGTCCTCTGTTCTGTTCCATTGATCTATGTGCCTGTTCTTATGCCAGTACCAGGCTGTCTTGAGTATAATGGCCTAATAGTAAACCTTGATATCTGGAAGAGTGATACCTCCTGCTTTATTGTTTCTTTTTAAGATTGTTGAGGCTATTCGTGTTCTTTTTTGGTTCCATATAAATTTTTGGAATATGTTTTCTATATCTTTGAAGTATGTCATTGGTATTTTAATTGGTATTGCATTGAATTTATAAATTGCTTTGGGTAATATAGACATTTTAATGATGTTTATTCTTCCTAGCCATGAGCACGGTATATGCTTCCACTTGTTTGTATCTTCCTTGAATTCTTTTATCAATGTTTTATAATTTTCCGAGTACAAGTCCTTAACCTCCTTGGTTAAATTTACTCCTAGGTACTTTATTTTTTTGGCTGCAATAGTGAAAGGGATTGTTTCCTTAAGTTCTTTTGCTGACAGTTCATTGTTGGTATATAGAAATGCCTCTGATTTCTGAGTATTAATTTTATATCCTGCCACCTTGCTGAATTCATTTATAAGGTCCAGTAGTTTTTTGACTGAGACTTTAGGGTTTTCTATATACAATATCATATCATCTGCAAATAGTGACAGTTTTACTTCTTCTTTTCCAATTTGGATGCCTTTTATTTCTTCTTCTTGTCTGATTGCTGTAGCTAGGACTTCCAGAACTATGTTGAATAAGAGTGGTGAAAGGGGGCATCCCTGCCTGGTTCCTGATCTTAAGGGGATTGCTTTTAATTTTTGTCCATTTAGTATGATGTTTGCTGTGGGTTTGTCATAGATGGCCTTTATCATGTTAAGGAATCATTACTGTATTCCCACTTTACTGAGAGTTTTGATCATGAATGGGTGCTGGATTTTATCAAATGCCTTTTCTGCATCTATTGAAATTATCATGTGATTTTTGTCCTTCCTTTTGTTTATGTGACGAATCACATTGATTGATTTGCGAATATTGAATCAGCCTTGTCTCTCCAGAATAAATCCCACTTGATTATGGTGTGTGATTTTTTTCATATATTGCTGGATCCGGTTGGCTAATATTTTGTTGAGAATTTTAGCGTCTAAATTCATCAGGGATATTGGCCTATAATTTTCTTTCTTTTTGTTGTCTTTGCCTGGTTTTGGGATCAGAATTATGCTCGCCTCATAAAAGGAGTTTGGAAGTCTTCCTTCTTCTTGAATTTTTTGAAATAGCTTGAGGAGGATAGGAGTTAGTTCTTCTTTGAATTTTTGATAGAATTCACTTGTGAAGCCATCAGGCCCAGGACTTTTCTTTTTTGGGAGTTTTTTGATAACTGTTTCGATCTCATTTGTTGTAATTGGTCTGTTTAGGTGTTCTGATTCTTCCAGAATGATTTTTGGAAGGTTATATGATTCAAGAAATTTGTCCATTTCACCAAGATTGTCTAATATTTTGGCATATAGTTCTTCATAGTATTTTCTTACAATGCTTTGTATTTCTATTGTGTCAATTGTTATTTCTCCACTGTCCTTTCTAATTTTATTTATTTGAGTCCTCTCTCTTTTTTTCTTGGTGGGTCTAGTTAAAGGTTCATCAATCTTGTTTACCTTTCCAAAGAACCAGCTTCTGGTTTCATTGATCCTCTGTATTGTTTCCTTAGCCTCTATGTCATTTATTTCTGCTCTGATCTTTATTATTTCCTACCTTCTACTTGTCTTGGGTTTTATTTGTTGTTGTTTTTCTAGTTCTATTAGATGCAGCGTCAGGTTGCTTATTTGAGCTTTTTCTAGCTTCTTATGATATGCCTGTAGTGCAATAACTTCCCTCTCAGAACTGCTTTTGCTGTGTCCCATAGATTTTGAGTTGATGTATGCTCATTATCATTTGTTTCTAGACACTTTTTTATTTCTTCTTTGATCTCATTTTTAATCCATTCATTATTTAATAACATGCTATTTAGTTTCCAAGTGTTTGAGTATTTTTCAGTTTTTCTTGTGTGGTTAATTTCTAGTTTCATGGCATTGTGATCAGAGAAAATGCTTGATATGATTTCAATCTTTTAAATTTATTGAGACCATTTTTGTGTCCTAACATGTGGTCTATCCTAGAAAACGTACCATGAGCGCTTGAGAAGAATGTATATTCTACTGCTTTAGGGTGAAAAGTTCTGAAGATATCTATTAAATCAAGTTGATCTAGTGTCTCCTTTAAGTCTGCTGTTTCTTTATTAATTTTCTTTCCTGAGGATCTATCCAGTGTTGTTAGAGGGGTATTGAAATCCCCTACTATGATTGTATTGCTGTTAATCTCGCCCTTTATATCCATCAAAGTCTGCTTTATGTATGTCGGGGCTCCTATATTTGGTGCGTAGATATTTATAATAGTTACATCTTCCTGTTGAGTTGTTTCCTTTATCATTATGTAGTGTCCTTCTTTATCTCTTACTACAGCCTTTGTTTAAAGGCCATTTTGTCAGATATAAGTACTGCTACCCCGGCTTTTTAAAAAATTTTTATTTGCATGAAATATTTTTTTCCATCCTTTTACCTTCAGTCTATGTGCATCTTTTGTTTTAAGGTGTGTCTCTTGTAGACAGCATATGTATGGGTTCTGTTTCTTTATTCATGCAGCTACCCTATGTCTTTTGATTGGATCATTTAATCCATTTACATTTAAGGTTATTATTGATATGTAGTAGTTTATTGCCATTTTATTCTTTAAAGCTGTATTCTTCTTTTGCTATATTCTTTCCTCCCTTTGAACTGTTCACAACAGGCCCCTTAGTATCTCTTGTAGAATTGGTTTGGATTTAATGAATTCCTTGAGGTTTTCTTTGTCTGGAAAGCTCTTTATTTCTCCTTCGATTTTAAACGTTAGCCTTGCTGGATAAAGTAGTCTTGGTTGTAGGTTCTTGTTCTGCATTACTTTGATTATATCTTGCCATTCCCTTCTGGCCTCAAGTGTTTCTGTTGAGAAGTCTGATGTCATCCTTATGGGGTCTTCTTTGTAGGTGATAGCCTTTTCTTCCGTAGCAGCTTTTAAAATTTTCTCTTTATCACTTAGCTTTGGTATTTTAACTATGATGTGTCTTGGTGTAGATCTTTTTGGGTTTCTCTTTAATGGAGTTCTGTGTGCTTCTTGAAAGTGTGGAGTGTTTCCCAGCCTTAATTTAGGGAAGTTTTCTGCTATGATTTGATTGAACAAAGTTTCCATTTCCTGTCCTCTCTCCTCTTCTTCAGGCACCCCTATGATGCAAATGTTGTTTCTCTTCATGTTGTCACAGAGCTCCCTTAGAGTTTCCTCACATTTTTTGATTCTCTTTTTCTTTTTCTTCTCTGCTTCTGTGCCTTTGTTTATTGGGTCCTCTAACTAGCTTATTCGATCCTCAGTGTCATCCATCCTGCTTTTAATTCTTTCCATTGTGGTCTTCAGTTCTGATACTGTATTTGTCATTTCTGTCTGATTCTTTTTTATTATTTCAATTTCGTTCTTTATACTTGTTATCTCTTTATTTAGGTGTTCATAATGACTATCCATTGTTGCTCTAATTTCTTTGAACAACCTAACTATCATTATTCTAAATTCTGCTTCTGGTAATTTGGTTATATCTGGTTCATTCAGGTCCTTCTCTGGGCATTTCTCTTGATTCATTTGGTTTGCATTCCTCTGCCTGCCCATTTTGTCTGTGTATAAGCAACTTGTAGCCACTGGAGACCAGTAGGTTTTGCCTTTGTGTTCTCTAGGTCTGGTCTGTCTGCAGGCCCCCCACCCCCTCTGCCGCTGCCTAGGGTGGTTGGGTATGAGCGTTGCCTGTGCCGGCTCACTGTGGCTCTTGCTGTGATTTTTCCCTCTCCTCCGCGGGAGGGGCTGTCACTCAAGCCACAAGCCTTAGCACCAAGAGTAGAGGTGAGCACCTTTGCTGAGCTGCGGACCCAGCCTATTTCCAGACTTCTGCCCAGATCCCGTAGTCAGAGCCTGCTCGCCACAGTTTCGTGGGTTGGGCGGGGCTTTTGACGTGCTCTCAGCTGTGAGCCTTTGCCCGTCTGGAGCTTTAGCCCTGCCCTCGAGGCCAGGGCCCTTCTGCGCAGGGTCGCCAACCAGGATTTATTGGGCCGGGCGTGTTTGCTGGCTTCTGCTCAGCTGCGTACTTCCGTTCATCCCGGACTCTACCCCGCCCCCACGTTGGGAGCCCGCTCGCACGTAGTATGGCAATCCGCGGTTTCTCCGGCCTGGCGGGGCTAGTAGCGTGGGCTCAGCTGCGAGCTTCCACTTGTCTCGGGGTCTACCCCGTCCCCGCGCTCGGAGCCCGCTCGTGCACGTATAATGGCCAACCGCGTTTTCTCCGGCCTTTTGGGGCTGGTAGCGTGAGCTCAGCCACGAGCCCCCGCCCGTCCCTGGTCCTAGCCCAGTCCTTGCGGTCAGGGCCGGCTTGCGCAGGGTCGCAGAGCAGATATCTGCCCGTTCCTGGCCTCCCGCTTTGTCCCCGTAGGTGGCATTACAGGCGGGCCCGCTACTTCTGGAGCACTTTCGCGCATCCCCTCCAACCCTGCTGGGCTAGACTGAGCTCACACCGGCTTGGCCTCTGCCCACGCCCGCAGAACCGCGTTTCAGCGTCCTGCCGCCCCAAACCCTTCAGCAAACCTCAGCACAGTAGGAAGGGACCTAATACTCCACACTGTAGGCCTGGGAGCTCCCTCACTTGTTTCACAGCTCAAAACTGTCCAAACGCCTCTTCTAGGCTCTGGGGCTGCAGGCTGGGGCTTGGTTCCTGGGACCCAGGTCCCTCCCTCTCCGCCAAACTCTCATCCCGCCACGCGGGTCTCTCCAGGTTGCCGTTTGCTCCGGGGAGCTGGGCAGCCTTCTTCGCGTTTTCGCTATTCCAACCAGTCTCAATGTGGCTTCTGCAGTGTTCCTTGGTTGAAGAATCCACTTAGTTTAGTTCAAAGTTGGTTTATCCAGATGATGGTTCTTAAAATTGAGTTATAATCCACTTTGGTTCTGGGAGTTGGAAATTGGTACGTCCGCCTACTCCGTCGCCATCTTGCTTCTCCTCATTATAGTTCTTTTAAGTGAAGAGTTATGTTTTCTGTCGGGTAAAGAAAAACATGGGAGCAGAAAGCCTGTAACCGGACTCAGGGTGGCGCGAAACTGGGCTGGCAGCGGTCCGCTTGGTCGGGAGGAGCCAGAATGCTGAGTTTTGAATGCCGACTCTGCACTTCCAAGATAGAGTATATATGGCTTTGGGCAAGTACTCAACCTTCTTCGGCCTCGTTTTCTCATCTGTAAAATGGGGGACAGTAGCAACACTTACCTCCCAGGGTTGTGACAATTAAATGTATTAACCCTGGAAACCTTGTCATGTGAGAAGCACTCCATTCACATGGGCTGCCCTGGTTTCCTATGAGCCATGTTTCCATCTGCTGCTCCCACCAGTCCCTCTCTCCTTTTTTCTTCCTTAAACTCAGTTAGTGAAGTGCTGATCCAATCACTGTCTAAATCAGAGAATTTACAGTCATGTAGGAGAGCTCAAACAAATAAGAAAGTAGCCCCTGACTGTGTACTTGCTTTGTGCCTTATATGTACAAGTTCTCCATTTATTGAAAGTTTGCATAGGCCACTCACTTCTTTGAAAGACCTACTACATTACTTCCTGAATATCATAAGAAAGCCAAAGAGGATTTTCACTTTTATGAAGAAAGGCAAAATGAATGTTCAGCGTTTGTTTTATAGCAGCCATGACAGAGACAATGAGCACCTTGAGCATCAAGAGGGGCTCTAACAAGCTTCTTTTCTGGGAACCACACTCAGTGTCTTAGCTCCCAGCTGCCAGAGCTCTGAACTGTGTCTGTGAGCATCTTTGCTTTATCTCCATTTATTTTGTGCATCGCTGTCCTAAGGTGATTGCTTTTCATTTTATGCCACTTCAGCTTATAAAGGATAGCAGAGAACCTGTGTTAGCAGGTTGCTCGCTCACTGTACAGAGTCCTTTCCTTTTCCCCCTTTTCTAGATAAAGAATCTGAGTCTTGGAGTGTTTGTAAATTTAAATTATCTTGCCAAGGGATTAAATGTGGTGAGTCTCATTGAAAGCCAGGACACCCAGCCATCATGCTGAGCTGGTTTTATGACATAGAATGTGCTGGATAACTGCACCAAGGCACCATGTGTCTTGGAATTTAGAGGTGGGAGGAGCTCCACCAATTGGGGGTTTTAAAAAACTTTCATATGAGATTTTTTTAAATGACCTGCGGTGGTGCAGTGGATAAAGTCTCCACCTGGAATGCTGAGGTTGCAGGTTCGAAACCCCAGGCTTGCCTGGTCAAGGCACATATGGGAGTTGATGCTTCCTGTTCCTCACTCTACCCTTCTCCCTCTCTCTTTCTCTCTCCCCTTGCCTCTCTAAAATGAATAAATAAATAAAATATTTTAATTAAAAGAAAAAGCCTTCATATAAGACACAACTTGGAGGGTAAGGAAGTTTTTTGTCATGTGTCTAGCAAAAAAGGTAGGAATAGCAAGAATGGCTTTTTAGATGACTAAAACAGCAAAAGCAATGACATAGTTTTCAGTCACACAGGATATGTGTAGGGCCAGTGGCCACCATGACCATGCAGATGCAGGCTCCCATTGGATTCGGGCAGATGGTGAAGGAGCTGTGGAGCCAGAAAATGGTGGGCCATTCTGTTTATTAGAGTCTTGTAATGGCAGATGAGCAAACAGGCAGGGAAGACCACTTCCCTCTTACTCAAGGCTCCCAAAGCCCCAACCCCCTCTGGAATCATATCCTGGACTCATAGGCCCCCACCAACCTCAGCATTCACTCTTTCTCTCTCTCTCTGCACTGTCCAGAAAAACCAGCTGGGGAAAAAACCCTTCTCCAGCAAACAATAGTCCCTCCCAAGCAGGAACGCAGTCTGCATTTGCAATCTGCTGCTCTGAGGGGAGCACCGCAGCCTTCCATAGACTATACACACATGGCATGGCCCCAATACAATGCAAAATATAAACAAGCAAACTTAAACACACTTGTTTCATACTTGTTTGCCCAATATTCCACCCCTTTTGCTCACTTCACAATCTACACCACAGGTATCCTTGTGTGAGGAATGAAGTACATTATATAAACAAACTGTAGCAACAGCACAAGTTATACAATTGCAACAATGATAAAGGTGCCCTTCACAATGTCTCCCTGAGCACTCTGCCCAAGGTGCAAACTGGAGACCAATCTCTAGGTGGGAGGGCCTGTAGAGTCCAGAGTTGTGTCCACAGAAACCTTAAAGTGTCCTTGGTGTGTCTCTCCAACTGGATGTGAGCAGCTTCCAGGTACAGGAGGGCCTCCACTGAAGCTGCATCCCCCAACCCCCCATCAGGGTCTCTTATACTGTCCAAAAGTGCCCCCCTTTGGTCACAGTCCAAGAGTCAGTCTATGATAGACAGCCCAGCTATCTGTGCAAATCACAATGTAGGGTCATAGAATCTCAGGCCTCCCCCGTCATCTCTGCCATCACAGCAGCTCTGAAGATGCTGCCCCAAGGAGGAGCACATGGCAACAGGGGCCAAACTCTCCACCTCTGCTCCAGAGAGCATGATGCCATCCACTCCTATGTCTCACAATCACGGCAAGCCTACCAAGGGCTCAGTATGTACTCTTTGCTGCTGGGTTTTTACGTTCTGGATGACCTCTGGCTAAGCTCTGAATGTGCAGAAGGGCAGCTTCAGCCTGAGCCTCCCTATCCTCAGAAGAGGAGCTGGAATTGCCTGCTCCTTCTGACTCAGTTACTTGGCCTGCACAGCTCCATCTTCAGCTCTTATGGTTACCAGCTCTCTGCCTGAAGCTGAACCCACAGTTATTCCTCCAACAACTGCCACTGCTAACGTTCAACTTTCAGTGTGAACTGTAACTCACGAACTTGTAGTTTGCTCAAGTTGCAGGCGCCATTGGTGCTCATCAGCTCTTGAACCCACTGGCCTCCTTTTTCAGCACTTGCTCTAGTTCAAGCCATTGCTGCCCCTCAGTTTGCAGCTCATTCTAGATCTCTTGATCTAGGCAGCCTCTCACAGGGCTATAAAACACAGCCAGTCCATGGTTTCCAAAAAGAGTGCCATGGGGAACCATAACAATGACCAGTCCTCTATCCCACCCCTCAATGGTGGCAGCAGCTCCATACCAATCTGATTTAAATCCTGCCAGCTGTGCCAGATGTAGGGCCAGGGGCAGAGGCTGTCATCATGAAGGTTCCCATTTGTTGGACAGATAAAATATATTATGCTCACTTTGTTAAAGATGGTGCTGCCCATGTGAAAGCTCGTCACCCAGGTGATATTAGTTGCCCTTATGCTTGGGATGGGCGTAATTATATTATTGTGTGTGGGGACAGGCTGTAAGCAGGCAGGATCATTATAGCCAAAGGCTTAGTTTTAAGACTAAGCTTTTCCCCACACTCTTGACTGATTGTATAATGCAGGGTGGTACACTCTCATGAGGAATCCTCCCATTATGCCTCAGATAAGTGGCTTTTGTATCAGAGACTTTCTTGTTTGTAGGTTGGCTTAAAGGTTTGGATTTCTACACTATAAAGTGGAGCAGACTGGGAGCTTGCTCTCTCTCAGTTCCTGAGATTAGCATTAGAGAGGAGAGCAGATTAAGGCCACGTGGAGGAGAGGAGAAGCAGCCAAGATGGTGGAGTGCTGAGGGAAAAGCCAGTTAGTGCAGAGTTTGTGCAGAGAGAAGGAGATGGGGAACAGAGGTGAATAAGACAGGTGAGCTAGAAGCCTTTGATTCTAGGTGTTGGGCAGATAAAATATAATATGCTCACTTTGTTAAAGATGGTGCTGCCCACATGGAAGCCCATCACCCAGGTGATATTATTTACCCTTATGCTTGGGATGGGTGTGGGGGAAAGGCTGTAATGTAAGCAGGCCAGGTCGTTATGGCCTAAGGCTTGTGTTGGGCAGATACAATATATTATGCTCACTTTGTTAAAGATAGCTCTGCCCACATGGAAGTTCATTGATAATAATGTGTGTTCTGGAACAGGCTGTGGGCAGGCCGGGTTGTTATAGCCTAAGGCTTAGTTTAAGAGTAAGTTCTTCTCCACACCCTTGACTGATTGGATGATGTAGGGTGGTGCACTCTCCTGAGGAATCCCATTATACAGAGACTTCCTTGTTTGTATAATTGGATTAAAGGTTTTGAGTCTATGCTATAAAGTGGGAGAGACCAGTAGCTTGAGCTCTCTTTCGCTTGGTTCCTGAGGTAGAAGAGAGGAGAGCAGATTAAGGCCACATGGAGGCCAGAAGAAGCAGTCAAGATGGCAGAATGCTGAGGGAGAAGCCAGTTTGTTAAGAGTTTGTGCTGGAGGAGATGGGGAACAGAGGTGAAGAAGTCTGGTGAGCTAGAAACCTTTGATTCTAGGAAACTTGGATAAGTCAGTAGCTTTGTGAGCACTGAATGAGTGGGTTTTGGAGCCCAGTGTGTGTTTTTGCTTGCCCGCTGGGTGCAAGCTAGAATTAAAGCTGATGGCTCACCAGTTTGTGGCTCCACTGTTTCATTGCCATCTGTTCGAATCCAATGCGAATCTGCACTGGTCAGGCGGCTGTGATAGTGGCCACGACTATTGGCTTTACATTTGGCGTAGTCTGTGGCAGGATTCGATACAGATCGGCATGGAGCCACCACCACCTTTGAGCGGTGGAGTAGAGGACTGGCTGATGTTATGGTTTCCTATAGCTGTTTTTTGGGGGCCTGTGGACTGGCTGACTTTTACAGCCATGTGTGAGGATACTGAGAGCTCTATGGAAGAGGCTTCCCAGGACCTGCAGGCTGAGCAGTGGAAGGAGCTGGAGGAAACATGGGAGAAACAGATGCTGACCCTGAAGCTGAAGGAAGCGCTGGAGGAGGAGGCTGTCCAGGTCTGCGAGATTCACCTGGAAATGGAGCAGATGCTGGAGAAGGAATCACAGGTTCGTGAGTTGGAGATTGCCCTGGATGTTGTGGAGAGCCAGCAGCGGCATGAGGCTGGGCCTGAGGCCGGGGCTGGAGCCGAGGCCAGGACCAGGGCTGAGGCCGGGGTTGGAGCTGCAAGGCCTGCTGAGCGGAAGGAAGCGGTGGCCCGGAGCTCAAGCCCAGCAGCAGGAGCTGGTATTTTCAGTTCCTCTTTGGAGGATGAGGAAAATTGGTTTGTAGTTGAAATCCGCAGCCTCCAGAAGATGAGAGCCCAGCAGCAAGGAGTAGTTACGCTGCCAGTAGGTCTGCGATTTTGGGACATAGGGGTGAAAGCCATCATGCTCCCCAGAGCAGAGATGGAAATGCTGACTGCCATTGCCACATGCTTTTCTTTAGGACAGTGTGAGACTTGCCATGATGGCAGGAATGAGGGGGGAGGCTAAAGCCCTATGTGTATGGACTGATTTCCTGGACTACAACCCAACTGAGCACAAGCTCCGTTGTTAAATGGACTTACGGATTTTGGACAATGTGAAATACCCTGATGGGGGTGGGGATGGCTTTGCTGGAGGCCCTCCTGCCCCGGGAAGCTTTTCCCATGGCTAGAGAAAAGGCCGAGGATATTTTGCGCTTTTGGCAAGGTGCTCAGAGACTGGTGAAATGTATCTTTGTAATTGTTGAAATTGTATGATTTGTGCTACTGCTGTAATTTGTGTAATGTACTTAATTTCCTTGTATAAGAATGCCGGTGGTGTATATTGTGGGTAGTAAAGTGAGCATAAGGGTGGATTGTTGGGCAGATAAAATATATTATGCTCACTTTGTTAAAGATGGCGCTGCCCACATGGAAGTTCATTGATATTAATGTGTGCTCTGGAACAGGCTGTGAGCAGGCCGGGTTGTTATAGCCTAAGGCTTAGTTTAAGAGTAAGTTCTTCTCCACACCCTTGACTGATTGGATGATGTAGGGTGGTGCACTCTCCTGAGGAATCCCATTATACAGAGACTTCCTTGTTTGTATAATTGGATTAAAGGTTTTGAGTCTATGCTATAAAGTGGGAGAGACCAGTAGCTTGAGCTCTCTCTCGCTTGGTTCCTGAGGTAGAAGAGAGGAGAGCAGATTAAGGCCACATGGAGGCCAGGAGAAGCAGTCAAGATGGCAGAATGCTGAGGGAGAAGCCAGTTTGTTAAGAGTTTGTGCTGGAGAAGATGGGGAACAGAGGTGAATAAGTCTGGTGAGCTAGAAACCTTTGATTCTAGGAAACTTGGATAAGTCAGTAGCTTTGTGAGCACTGAATGTGTGGGTTTTGGAGCCCAGTGTGTGTTTTTGCTTGCCCGCTGGGTGCAAGCTAGAATTAAAGCTGATGGCTCACCAGTTTTTGCTCCACTGTTTCATTGCCATCTGTCCGAATCCAATGCGAACCTGCACTGGTCAGGCGGCTGTGATAGTGGCCGCGACTATTGGCTTTACAGCTTGGTTTTAAGAGTAAGTTCTTCTCCACACCCTTGACTGATTGGATGATGTAGGGTGGTGCACTCTCCTGAGGAATTCCATTATACAGAGACTTTCTTATTGTATAATTGGATTAAAGGTTTTGATTCTACGGTATAAAGTGGGAGAGACCAGTAGCTTGAGCTCTCTCGGTTCCTGCTATCGCCATTGCAGGGGCCTTTCTGATCCCTTGCCCTCCATGGGAAAAGCTGGTTTTCTGCTTCTTCCTTGTCTTCTCTTGTGGCTTGCCTGTCTTGGTGAGACACAAATAAACAGAATGGCCTACCATCCTCCGACTCTGCCATTTCTTCACCATCAGCCCGAATCCAATGGGATGGGAACCTGCATGTGAATGGCCACAATGGCGGCTCCTGGCCCTACACTAGGAAACTCGGATAAGTCAGTAGCTTTGTGAGCACTGAATGAGTGGGTTATTAAGCCCAGTGTGTGTTTTTACTTGCCTGATGGGTGCAACCTAGGATTAAAGATGATGGATCACCAGTTCTTGGCTCCATTGTTTCATTACCGACTGTTCGAATCAAATGCGAACCTGCAAGGGCCAGGCAGCTGCGATGGTGGCCGTAGATACTGGCTTTACACCATTGGATTCAGGTAGAGTGTAAAGGAGCTGTGGAGCCAGAAGATGGTGGGTCATTCCATTTATTAGTCTCATAATGGTGGATGAGCCAACAGGCAGGGAAGACTGCTTCCCTTTCACTGCTCCCCAAAGCCCCAACCCCTCCTGGACTCATAACTTGGACTCAGAGGCCCTCACCAACCTCAGCATGCTTTCTCTCTTTCTCAGGCCCTCACAAGCCTCAGCACTCTCCCACTCTACTCTCCCCAGCAAAACCGGATAGGGAAGCAACAATAGCAAACAATGGCCCCTCCCAAGCAGGAAGGCAATCCACAATTTGCAATCTGCCGCCCTGAGGGCAAGTAACCACAGCCTTCCATAGACTACACACAGGGTGCTGCCCAAGCCAATGCAAAATATAAGAGAGCAAACCTAAACCCACTTGTTTCACACTTGTTTTCCCAACAATATGTTGAGAGAAATAACAGGACTCCAGGCTCTGGCACTAGCAAAACCTTGGTTCAAATCTCAACCCTGTTAGTTACTAACACTGAGACCTTGGTTAAATTGCTTAATTTCTCTGTGCCTCAGTCTCTTGTAAAATGAGAACAGTAAGAGTACCTCCCTTGAAGTGGTTTGGGAGGGTAGAAATGAGATAATGCTTAGGGTTCCACAAAGTGTAAATACTCATCAGTGTTAACTGTGCTCAGTGAAAGATTGCCGGGTGCCGCGGATGAACGAACGAAGAGCCGAAACAGTCAAATGAGCAAAAGTCAGGCTTTATTGGGAGGACTCCGGGCGAGTTCACTGACCCTCGGATGTGAGTCTGTGAAGGCGTGCCCGGGGAGGGTTTTTGGGTTTTTTATATCTGCAGAGGGGGGAGGATGGTAACGGTCGACCGGTTTGGTGGGGCGTGCAGTTCATGGAACAGCCTTGGGGACAGACAGTTTCGAGAATTTGGGTGTGTGCGGTTTGAGCAAGATTAACAACTGCCAGACGGTTTGAGTAAGATTAACAACTGCCGGACAGCTCAGGGCAAGGGAGGGTTTCACTACCCAACCCAGAGGCAACTACTGGACATTCCTGGCTCTTTGGTATAGGGAGTGGGATGACGTGGTCTTTCTGGCTGCTTCCTGCTGTATGGGGGCGTCGTTAGGAGAGGGGTAGGAAAGAGCCAGAGCAGTCCGTATCCGCTATGGTGGGCAGGGGTTGGTACTGTTGCAGCATCATCTGGTAGACTGCTTGTAAAGCCAGTAGTCAGGGCCACTATCACAGCAGCCTGACCCACGCAGGTTCACGTTAGATTCGAACAGTCGGTAATGAAACACAGGAGCCAAACACTGGTGAGCCATCAGCTTTAATTCTAGCTTGGACCTGGCGGGCAAGCAAAAACACACACTGGGCTCCAAAATCCACACATTCAGTGCTCACAAAGCTACTGACTTATCCGAGTTTCCTAGAATCAAAGGTTTCTAGCTCACCAGACTTATTCACCTCTGTTCCCCATCTCCTCCAGCACAAACTCTTAACAAACTGGCTTCTTCCTCAGCACTCTGCCATCTTGGCTACTTCTCCTCCACGTGGCCTTAATCTGCTCTGCTCTCTAATACTAACCTCAGGAACCCAGGAACCGAGAGAGAGCTCAAGCTACTGGTCTCTCCCACTTTATAGCATAGACTCAAAACCTTTAATCCAATTATACAAACAAGGAAGTCTCTGATACAAAGTCACCCATCTGAGGCATAATGGGATTCCTCCCTACACCACCACCCTAATCATCCAATCAGTCAAGGGTGTGGAGAAGAGCTTACTTTTAAACTAAGCCTTAGGTTATACTGACCCGGCCTGCCCACAGCCTGTTCCAGAACACAAATTAATACCAACGAACTTCCATGTGGGCAGCGCCATCTTTAACAAAGTGAGCATACTATATTTTATCTGCCCAACACCGCTATCCTGGTGATTTCCTGAAATTGGGTCATGATGAGGCTTCTGCTGAGAATTTTTGCTTCTGGAGATCAGAGCTGAGTTTGTGGAGGGATTCTACCCTGGTCTCTACAAGGCTGGATTCGTTGATGTAGTAGCAACATTTTTCCCGCAGGAAGACACAGGTGCCCCCGTGCTTGGCCGTAAGCAGGTCCAGGGCTCGCCGGTTCTGTAACGAGACTTGGGCAAGAGAAGTTATTTGTCTCTGTAGGGAGGCTACAGTGGGGGGTATCCGTATCCCAGACCTTAGGGTCGACTCCAGGTAGAAGCTGGACTCTGGGGTCCGAGTCAGGCCCGGGGTCGGGATCTGGCACCAGTACTAATAGGAAGGCTTGCCTGGGGGAGAATGAAATGCTTGCCCGGAGTTTGGACAAAATGTCTCTTCCCAGGAGGGGAACTGGGCAGAAGGGTATAACTAGGAAGGAGTGTGAGAATGGGTGACCCTCAAATAGGCAATTAAGAAGGGTCGTCCGCCGTGGGGTTGAGGGTGATCCATTGATTCCCATGACCGAGACCTGGGAAGGAACTGTAAGGCCCGAATGAGAGGGAAGGACAGAGTAGGTAGCCCCCGTGTCTATTAAAAAGGAAACAGACTTACCCACTACCTGGAGCGTAGCCCAGGGCCCCCTCAGTTGTCCATCAAGCCCAGCAGTTCTGAGACCGGGAATGCCTGGTTCTCAGCTCCCCGGCATTGAGGTGCCGCAGGCTGAGCCAGGGTCGGGCAGTCCGACTTCCAGTGGCCCATTAGTTTGCACTGTGGGCAAGGCTTGGTGGGGGGCCTTGGTTGCGGACAGGCCTTGGCCCAGTGGCCCGCTTTGCCGCATTTGAAGCAGGTGCCCGGTGGCGTGCGCTGTCCTCCCTTGGAGGCTGGCTTCTTTATCAGTTTCCCTACCGGCCGGAGGGCCGCTACCAAGGCTTGGGTCCGCTCCTGGCGGGCGGCTTCAGCCGTTTCCTCTCGGGTGTTAAACACTTTAAAAGCCATTTTTACCAGGTCTTGGATGGGAGTCTCAGGGCCCTCTTCAGCCTTTTTAAGTTTCTTTCTAATATCCGGGGCTGACTGAGAGATAAAGTGAGAGGCTAAGACTGTGGCCCCATTGCAGGACCGCGGGTCTAGGCAGATATAACGAACAAGGAAGGGCCTCTTGAAGGCGGTTCAGGAAAAGGGCTGGGTTTTTTCGGGTAGTTGGGTAATTTCCCTCAGTTTATCATAAGTTACAACCTTGTTAGAAACTGCATCCATACCTCTGATTAAGTATCGGAGCATAAGGTTTCGATGAGGGATGTTGGACCCTTGGCCAGGTTGATAACTCCAATTAGGGTCTTCCCCGGGGACCGCCTCTGTGCCAAGGGGGATTTGGTCATCCACTAGATGGTCCCTGTCTGCCTGCTGTCTGGCGGCAGTGAGGATACGTTCATGTTCCTCAGGGGTGAGAGTGGAGGTACAAATTACTTTAATGTCATGCCAGGTCAGGTCATATGTCTGAGTCAAGTACGGGAATTCCTTAATGTAGGTTGAGGGGTCGGCCGAGAAAGATCGTAGCCTTTTCTCAATCTGTGAAAGGTTTTGGAGGGAAAATGGGACATGTACCCTAACTAGGCCCTCTGCCCCAGTGAGGATACGTTCATGTTCCTCAGGGGTGATAGTGGAGGTACAAATTACTTTAATGTCATGCCAGGTCAGGTCATATGTCTGAGTCAAGTACGGGAATTCCTTAATGTAGGTTGAGGGGTCGGCCGAGAAAGATTGTAGCCTTTTCTCAATCTGTGAAAGGTTTTGGAGGGAAAATGGGACATGTACCCTAACTAGGCCCTCTGCCCCAGCTACTTTGCGGAGAGGGGCGAGGACAACGGATGATGATGGGGGCTGTGCGACCTGGTATGAACTGCAATGGGAGAGGGGAGAGGGTTGGCGGGAGGTGGGGCAGAAGGAACCAGAGGGGCGGAAGGAGCTGGAGGGGTGGAAGGAGCCAGAGGGGCGGAAGGAGCCGGAGCCTGGCCCGGGTCTGGGGGGTTCTTTCAGGGGAGAGCCGGAGGAGGAGATAGGTGGTTGGGAAGGTCATTGGGTTGAGAGTAAGGAGGGGGTTCTTGGGGTGAATCCTTGGGAGGAGGGGAGGTCTGGGCTAGAAGAATTTGGAGAGTGGAGCAGTAGGAGCAGAGATCGGGCCGGGTACGGAGATCCCAGAAAGCTGAATATATGGGACCTCAGAGTGTTTTCCAGGGCGCTGGCAAAAAATTGTCTAGGTCCCGGAGGACGTTAAAGTCAAAAGTACCCATAGGCGGCCAGTGAGACCGGTTATCTAGGGTGTATTGAGGCCAGGCGACCTGTGACAGGAAGACGAGTTTCTTCCTGTGAAGTGTCTGAGTGTATCCCAATTTGGAAAAATTTTTAAGAAGACATCCTAGAGGAGTTTTTGGGTCTATTTTGGATTTGGAGTTCCCCATAATTTAGTAGTCCTTTGGACCCCTACGTGTCGGAGGAGAAAGGATATGAGGGAGGCGTCCTTTCCAGATATCCGTCTCCGGACAGGAATAGAGGAACGAGTGAAAGGCGTCCCTTTCAATCGGAACCCCTATTAAGACTCCAGGAGTCAGCTAGGGGAGGGCCTCTCAGCTCGGCCGAGTCTAGGACGAGAGACCCCGGCGGAGACACAGGTCCAGTGAGACAGAGAATCGAATTACTCACGGTTGAAAGTCACTCTCGCAGGGAACTCCGAATACAAAGCGACAGGCGGCAAGAGGCAGAAGGAAAGAGAAGGGGTACTCTCGCTCCGGCCTCTGGGGGCCGGGGCGGGTCACAAAACCCTTATCCCGGGTTTCGGCACCAAATGAAAGATTGCCGGGTGCTGCCGATGAACGAACGAAGAGCCGAAACAGCCAGATGAGCAAAAGTCAGGCTTCATTGGGAGGACTCCGGGCGAGTTCACTGACCCTCGGATGTGAGTCTGTGAAGGCGCGCCCTGGGAGGGTTTTTGGGTTTTTTATATCTGCAGAGGGGGGAGGATGGTAACGGTCGACCCGTTTGGTGGGGCGTGCAGTTCATGGAACAGCCTTGGGGACAGACAGTTTTGAGAATTTGGGTGTGTGCGGTTTGAGCAAGATTAACAACTGCCAGACGGTTTGAGTAAGATTAACAACTGCCGGACAGCTCAGGGCAAGGGAGGGTTTCACTACCCAACCCAGAGGCAACTACCGGACACTCAGTGCACACGCACAAGGGATCAGGATGAGAAGAGCAGAGCAGACAGCTTTGGGCACTTCTCTGTGCTTCAGGTAAAAAAGTGGAAAGTACTTGTCCCTCTTGATTTCTTTTCACAGAAATGTGAGCGTGAATCACAATTTATGTAGACTCAGGGTCTGCTTTTAGTAACTTGCCCAGATCAGCAAAATACAGATGGAAACACAACCATAAAAAAAGGAACGACACCCCATCTAAGTGCCTGATACAAATATTTGGCTTCAGCAGATATTTCAGGCCCTTTTCTCAGGGAAGGACTTGGAAGTTTCTATCCGGGAGAAATGACACAAACTTAAAGTCTAGCCACTACCCTTTTCTGGTCACTTACAAGACTCAAAAGTGAGCCCCATGGGGGAGGGGAAATCAAAGAAAAGAAACATGAGTAAGTAATAAAAACACCTTTTGTATTTCCTTCTCCTTTAAGTCAGCTGGCATGTGGTTAACAAACTGCTTTGAAGGAACTGAGACAGCACAGACTATCCTCCATCCCTGCCCTTCCGCTGTCCCTGCTCCCATTTTCCCTAGGAGATCTGAGGAGAATTTAATCCATATGGTTTTGATTTCCTCATTCATTAAATTGCAGTTTTTCAAGAGATATTTGATCTACAAGATGTCATATGAGTGTCTTTTTGTATTTTATTATTTCTCTTAGAAAAGTCAGTAGTCTGCCAAAAGAAAATGAACTCCAAGCCCCTGGGATGTGAACTGGTTCAAGCATTAGTTCTAGAAGAGCCAGTAGTCACAGGACTTGAACACCCACTTTAGAAGCTAGGTGATCCAAGCAAGTGGGGACCTGTTTTGCTTTCCCTCCTCCTGTGTGTGTTGCTCACTCTTCAATCCTAATAACTGAATAATAATTAAATGTATTAAGTTCTTTAGTACCAGGCACTGTGCTAAGTGGTTTATGAAAAGACTCTAATTGAGTCTTTATAATCACCTTTTGAGGTGCTCCCTCCCTCTTTCCCTCCTTTCCTTCCTTCTTGCACTCATTTTTTCATTCATCAAATACTTTTCTTTCTTTTTTTTTTTTTTGACAGAGACAGAGTCAGAGGCACAGATAGGAACAGACAGACAGGAAGGGAGAGAGATTGTTGTAAAGTATTGTACTTTAATCCGCAGATTACATAGAGACACCAAGGCAGGATACAAAAGAAAGTTTGAGAAGTTTATCAGCAGGCTAGCTACAAGGGGCACAGTCCCAAATCATGTAGAAAGTTCCTACAATTCTGTGGCTGATTTTCTAGACCAAATCACATTCTGGTTGGGGTGGTAAAGGAGGGGCTTGTGATCTCTTTTCCTAGGTATTCTTTACTCTCATGACTTTAGCGTGAGTTCGAGTACAGTATAGAAATTCTTTAGTTTTTTATTGATTTTAATTTATTGTGTTTACATAGATTCTAATGTTGCCCTGAATGCATCCCCCTTCCCTCATATTCCCTCAACATCTCCCTGCCCCCCCTCCCCACAGTGACCTCCCTACTTCCCTTCAAGTTTATCCCATCCTATCATCCCCTTTCCCTCTGTCCTCTTTTCCTCTGGTCCCTTTGATCCCTCCTCTGTCTCAATAATGTTTTTCAGTTCACATTGTTCATTGGATTACTCAAATGAGTGAGGTCATATGATATCTTTCTTTTTCTGCCTGGCTTATTTAACTTAACATAATAGTTTCTAGGTCCATCCATGTTGTCTTAAAAGATAAGATTTTGTTCTTTTTCATGGCCCCATAGTATTCCATTGTGTACAAGTACCAGAGATTTTTAATTGACTCATCCACTAACAGAAACTTGGGCTGTTTCCAGATCTTCGCTATTGTGAACAATGCTGCCATAAACATGGGGGTGCATTTCTTCTTTTCAAACAGTGTTATGGTGTTCTTGGGGTATATTCCTAAAAGTGGGATAGCTGGGTCAAAAGGCAGTTCGATTTTTAATTTTCTGAGGAATCTCCAAACTGTTCTCCACAGTGGCTGCACCAGTCTGCATTCCCACCAGCAGTGCAGAAGGGTTCCCTTTTCTCCGCATCCTCGCTAGCACCTATAATGTGTTGTTTTGTTAATGAGCGCCATTCTGACTGGTGTGAGGTGACATCTCATTGTGATTTTAATTTGCATTTCTCTAATGATTAGTGATGTTGAGCATTTTTTCATATGCCTATTGGCCATCTGTATGTCCTCTTTGAAGAAGTGTCTATTTACTTCTTTTGCCTTTCTTTTCTTCCTTATTTTTTTTACAGAGACAGAGAGAGAGATTCAGATAGAGGGATAGATAGGGACAGACAGGAACGGAGAGGGATGAGAAGCATAAATCATCAGGTTTTTGTTGCCGTTGCAACATCATAGTTGTTCATTGATTGCTTTCTCACATGTGCCTTGACCATGGGCCTCCAGCAGACTGAGTGTTGGGAAGATAAAATATATTATGCTCACTTTGTTAAAGATGGCGTTGCCCACATGGAAGTTTGTTGATATTAATGTGTGTTCTGGGACAGGCTGTGGGCAGGTCGGGTCGTTATAGCCTAAGGCTTGGTTTTAAGAGTAAGCTCTTCTCCACACCCTTGACTGATTGGATGATGTAGGGTGGTGCACTCTCCTGAGGAATCCCATTGTGCCTCAGATGGGTGGCTTTGTATCAGAGACTTTCTTGTCTGTGTAACTGGATTGAAGGTTTTGAATCTATGCTATAAAATGGGGCAGACCAGGAGCTTGCTCTCTCGGTTCCTGCTATCACCATTGCAGGGGCCTCCCTGATTCCTTGCCCACCATGGGAAAAGCTGGTTTTCTGCTTTTCCCTTGTCTTCTCTTGTGGCTTGCCTGTCTTGGTGAGACACCAATAAACAGAATGGCCTACCATCCTCCGACTCTGCCATTTCTTCACTGTCAGCCTGAATTCAATGGGAACCTGCATGTGAATGGCCACAATGGCGGCTCATGGCCTTACACCGAGTAAACCCTTGCTGGAGCCAGTGACCTTGGGTCCAAGATGGTAAGCTTTTGCTCAAACCAGATGAGCCGTTGCTCAAGGGGGCAACCACGGGCTTTCAATCTTGGGTCCTTCCGCATCCCAGTCCGATGCTCTATCCACTGAGCCAAAAAGAGCATCAGGCTCTTTTGCCCATTTTTTGATTGGATTGTTTATCTTCCTGATGTTGTGTTTTACAAGTTCTTTATAAATTTTGGTTATTAACCCCTTATCAGATGTACTGTCGAGTATGTTCTCCAATTGTGCAGTTTGTATTTTTATACTGTTCTTATTGTCCTTAGCTGTGCAAAAGCTTTTTAGTTTGATATAGTCCCATTTGTTTATTCTTTTATTTCACTTACCTGTGGATATAAATCAGCAAAATATTGCTGCGAGAGATGTCAGTGAGCTTACTGCATGTTTTCTTCTAAGATGCTTATGGTTTCACGGCTTACATTTAAGTCTTTTATCAATTTTGAGTTTATTTTTGTGACTGGTGTAAGTTGGTGCTCTAGTTTCCCATTTTTTTTTGCCAGTAGCTGTCCAATTTTTTCAACACTATTTGTTAAAGAGGCTGTCTTTACTCCATTGTATGCTCTTACTTCCTTTGTCAAATATCAGTTCTCAATAAAGGTGTGGGTTTATTTCTGAGTTCTCTGTTCTGTTCCATTGATCTATATGCCTGTTCTTATGCCAGTACCAAGCTGTATTGAGTACAATGGCCTAATAGTATAACTTGATATCAAGAAGTGTGATACCTCCCACTTTATTCTTCCTTCTCAAGATTGCTGAGGCTATTCGTGTTCTTTTTTGGTTCCATAAAAATTTTTGGAATCTGTGTTCTATATCTTGAAGTATGTCATTGGTATTTTAATTGATATTGCATTGAATTTATAAATTGCTTTGGGTAATATAGAGATTTTAATGATGTTTATTCTTCCTAACTTGGAGAAGTGTCCATTTATTTCTTTTGCCCTTTGAACACGGTATATGCTTCCACTTGTTTGTATCTTCCTTGATTTCTTTTATCAATGTTTTATCATTTTCCGAGTATAAGTCTTTAATCTCCTTGGTTAAATTTAATCCTAGGTACTTTATTATTTTTGTTGCAATAGTGAAGGGGATTGTTTCCTAAATTTCTCTTTCTGACAGTTCATTGTTGGTGTATAAAAATGCCTCTGATTTCTGAGTATTAATTTTATATTCTGCCACTTTGCTGAATTCATTTATCAGGTCTACTAGTTTTTTTTACAGAAACTTTAGGGTTTTCTATATACAATATCATATCATCTGCAAATAATGATAGTTTTACTTCTTCTTTTCTAATTTGGATGCCTTTTATTTCTTCTTCTTTTCTGATTGCTGTGGCTTGGACTTCCAGAACTATGTTGAATAAGAGTGGTGAAAGAGGGCACCCCTGCTTTGTTCCTGATCTTAGAAGTGGATTGCTTTTAATTTTTGCCCATTGAATGTGATGTTGGCTGTGGGTTTGTCATAGACAGCCTCTATCATGTTGAGATATGTTCTCTGTATTCCCACTTTGCTGAGAGTTCGGATCATGAATAGGTGCTGGATATTATTAAATGCTTTTCCTGCATCCATTGAAATCAGCGACCTTGGGTCCAAGCTGACGAGCTTTTTGCTCAAGCCAGATGGGCCCGTGCGCAAGCTGGCGACCTTGTGGTCTCGAACCTGGGTCTTCTGCATCCCAGTCCGACGCTCTATCCACTGCGCCACTGCCTGGTCAGGCGATAACTGTTTTGATCTCATTTGTCATAATTGGTCTATTTAGGTCTTATCATTCTTCCAGACTGATTTTTATAATATTATGTTTCAAGGAATTTGTCCATTTCATATAGGTTGTCTAATTTTTAAAATTATTTTTATTTATTTATTCATTTCAGAGGAAATGGGGAGAAAGAGAGAGTGAGAGAGAGAAAGAGAGAGAGAGAGAGAGAGAGAGAGAAGAGGGGAGGAGCAGGAAGCTTCAACTCCCATATGTGCCTTGACCGGTCAAGCCCAGGGTTTTGAACCGGCAACCTCAGCATTCCAGGTTGACGCTTTATCCACTGCGCCACCACAGATCAGTAGGTTGTCTAATTTTTTAGCATACAGTTCTTCATAGTATTTTCTTACAATCTTTTGTAGTTCGCTTCTGTCAGTTGTTATTTCTTCACTATCATTTTTAATTTTTTTAAATTTCTTTTTATTTTATTCATTTTTAGAGAGGAGACGAGAGAGAGAGAGAGAGAGAGAGAGAGAGAGAGAGAAAGAGAAAGAGAAAGGGGGGAGGAGCTGGAAGCATCAACTCCCATATGTGCCTTGACCAGACCAGTGCAGGGTTTTGAACTGACGATCTCAGAGTTCCCAGGTCGACGCTTTATCCACTGCACCACCACAGGTCAGGCACTATCATTTTTAATTTTATTTATTTGAGTCCTCCTTCTTTTTTTCTTGGTGAATCTTATTAATGGTTCATTGATCTTGTTTACCTTTTCAGAGAACCAGCTCCTGGTTTCATTGATCCTCTGTATTGTTTCCGTATTCTCTATGTCATTTATTTCCGCTCTGTTCTTTATTATTTCCTTCCTTCTACTAGTCCTGGATTTATTTGCTGTTGTTTTTCTATTTCTTTTAGATGCAGAGTCAAGTGGCTTATTTGAGCTTTTTCTAACCTCCTATGGTATGCCTGTAGTGCTATGAATATCCCTCTCAGTACTGCTTTTGCTGTGTCCCATAAATTTTGAGTTGTTTTATGCTAATTATTATTTGTTTCTAGGAAATTTTTTATTTCTCCTTCGACCTCATGGTTAAACCATTCGTTATTTAATATTATGCGATTTAGTTTCCAAGTGTTTGAGTATTTTTCAGTTTTTCTGTTGTGGTTGATTTTTAGTTTCATGCTATTGTGATCAGAGAAGATGCTTGATTTGATTTCAATCTTCTTAAATTTATTGAGATCACTTTTGTGCCTTTATATGTGGTCTATCCTAAAGAATGTACCATGAGCATTTGAAAAGAACTTATATTCTGCTGCTTTAGGTTGAAAGGTTCTGAAGATATCTATTAAAACATGTTAATCTAGTTTGTTCTTTGCATCTGCTGTTTCTTTGTTAATTTTCTTTCTTGAGGATCTACCTAGTGATGTTCATGGGGTATTGAAATCCCTTACTATTATACTATTGCTATTGTTCTCGCCCTTTATATCTGCTTTATATATTTAGGTGCTCCTATATTAGGTGCGTAGATATTTATAATGGTTATATCTTCCTGTTGGATTGCTCTCTTTATTGTTATGTAGTGACCTTTATCTCTTACTAGAGCCTTTATTTTAAAGTCCATTTTGTTTGATATAAATATTGCTACCCCAGTTTTTTTATTTCCATTTGCATGAAATATTTTATTCATTTTTTTTTTAGTTTTTATATTTTTTTATTTTTATTTTTTTATTAATTTTAATGGGGTGACATTAATAAATCAGGGTACATATTTTCAAAGAAAACATCTCCAGGTTATCTTATCATTCAATTATGTTGCATAGCCATCACCCAAAGTCAAATTGTCCTCTGTCACCTTCTATCTGGTTTTCTTTGTGCCCCTCTCCTCACCCTCCTGCCTCTCCCTCTATCTCCTCCCTCCCCCCACCCTGTAACGACCACACTTTGTCTATGTCTCATATTCTAACTTTTATGTCCCACCTATGTATGAAATCATGCTGTTCTCAGTTTTTTTCTGTTTTACTTATTTCACTCTGTATAATGTTATCAAGGTCCATCCGTTTTGTTGTAAATGATCCAATGTCATTATTTCTTATGGCTGAGTAGTATTCCATAGTATATATGTACCAAAGCTTTTTAATCCACTGGTCCTCAGACGGACACTTGGGCTGTTTCCAGATCTTTGCTATTGTGAACAATGCTGCCACGAACGTGGGGGCGCATTTCTTCTTTTTGAACAGTGCTATGGTGTTCTTAGGGTATATTCCTGTAAGTGGGATAGCTGGGTCAAAAGGTAGTTCGACTTTTAATTTTTTGAGGAATCTCCATACTGCTTTTCACAGTGGCTGCACCAGTCTGCATTCCCACCAGCAATGCAGGAAGGTTCCCTTTTCTCCACATCCTCGCTAGCACGTATACTCTGTTGTTTTTCAGATGAGCACCATTCTGACTGGTGTGAGGTGATATCTCATTGTGGATTTAATTTGCATTTCTCTAATTATTAGTGATGTTGAGCATTCTTTCATATGCCTATTGGCCATCTGTATGTCCTCTTTGGAGGAATTTCTATTCATTTCTTTTGCCCATTTTTTGATTGGATTGTTTGTCTTTCTGTTGTTGAGTTTTGTAAGTTCTTTAAAAATTTTGTTTATTAACCACTTATCAGACATGTTGTCGAATATGTTCTCCCATTGTGTGGTTTGTCTTTTTATTCTGTTCTTATTGTCTTTAGCTGTGCAAAAACTTTTTAAATTTGATATAGTCCCATTTGTTTATCTTGCCTTTTATTTTATTTGCCCGTGGAGATAAATCGGCAAATATATTGCTGTGACAGATGTTGGAGAGCTTACTGCCTATGCTTTCTTCTAAGATGCTTATGGTTTCACAACTTACATTTAAGTCTTTTATCCATTTTGAGTTTGTTTTTGTGAATGGTGTAACTTCATGGTCTAGTTTCATTTTTTTGCAGGTAGATGTCCAATTTGCCCAACACCATTTTTTAAAGAAGCTGTCTTTACTTCATTGTATGTTCTTTCCTCCTTTGTCAAATATCAGTTGTTCATAAAAGTGTCGATTTATTAGTGGGTTCTCTGTTCTGTTCCATTGATCTATGTGCCTGTTCTTATGCCAGTACCAAGCTGTCTTGAGTACAATGGCCTTGTAGTATACCTTGATATCTGGAAGAGTGCTACCTCCCGCTTTATTTTTTCTTTTTAAGATATTGCTGCTATTTGTGTCCTTTTTTGGTTCCATATAAAATTTTGGAATATGTGTTCTATATCTTTGAAGTATGTCATTGGTATTTTAATTGGTATGGCATTGAATTTATAAATTGCTTTGGGTAATATAGACATTTTAATGATGTTTATTCTTCCTAACCATGAGCACGGTATATTCTTCCACTTGTTTGTATCATTCTTGATTTCTTTTATCAATGTTTTATAGTTTTCCGAGTCCAAGTCTTTAATCTCCTTGGATAAATTACTCCTAGGTACTTTATTATTTTTGTTGCAATAGTGAAGGGGATTTTTTCCTTAATTTCTTTTCCTGACAGTTTCTTGTTGGTATATAAAAATGCCTCTGATTTCTGAGTATTAATTTTATATCCTGCCACTTTGCTGAATTCATTTATCTGGTCTAGTAGTTTTTTGACTGAGACTTTAGGGTTTCCTATATACAATATCATATCATCTGCAAATAATGACAGTTATACTTCTTTTTAATTCAATTTGGATGCTTTTTATTTCTTCTTCTTCTCTGATTGCTGTAGCTAGGACTTCCAGAACTATGTTGAATAAGAGAGTTCAAAGGGGGCACCCCTGCCTTGTCCTGATATTAAGAGTATTGCTTTAAATTTTTGCCCATTTAGTATGATGTTGGCTGTGGGTTTGTCATAGATGGCCTTTATCATGTTAGGGAATGTTTCCTTTATTCCCACTTTACTGAGAGTTTTGAGCATGAATGGGTGCTGAATTTTATCTAATGCTTTTTCTGCATCTCTTGAAATTATCATGTGCTTTTTGTCCTTTTATTAATGTGATGAACCACACTGATTAATTTGCAAATATTGAAGCAGCCTTTCTACTCCAGAATAAATCCCACTTGAACATTGTGTATGATTTTTTTCATATATTGCTGGATCCGGTTGGCTAATATTTTGTTGAGAATTTTAGCATCTAAATTCATCAGGGATATAGGCCTATAATTTTCTTTCTTTGTGTTGTCTTTGCCTGGTTTCAGGATCAGAACTATGCTTGCCTCATAAAAGGAGTTTTGAAGTCTTTCTTCCTATTGAAGTTTTTGAAATAGCTTGAGGAGGATATGAGTTAGTTCTTCTTTAAATTTTTGGTAGAATTCACTTGTGAAGGCATCAGGTCCAGTTCATTTCTTTGTTGGTAGTTCTTTGATAAGTATTTCAATCTCATTTATTGTAACTGGTCTGTTTAGGTGTTCTGATACTTCCAGATTGGTTTTTGGAAGATTATATGATTCAAGAAATTTGTCCATTTCACCTAGGTTGTCTAATTTTTTGACATAGAGTTCTTCATAGTATTTTCTTACAATACTTTGTATTTCTGTTGTGTCAGTTGTTATTTCTCCACTTTCATTTCTAATTTTATTTATTTGAGTCCTCTCTCTTTTTTTCTTGGTGAGTCTAGTTAAAGGTTCATCAATCTTGTTTACCTTTTCAAAGAACCAGCTCCTGGTTTCATTGATCCTCTGTATTGTTTCCTTAGCCTCTATGTCATTTATTTCTGCTCTGATCTTTATTATTTCCTTCCTTCTAATAGGCCTGAGCTTTATTTGCTGTTGTTTTCCTAATGTTTTTAGATGCAGGGTCATGTTGCTTATTTCAACTTTTTCTATCTTCTCATGATATGCCTGTAGTGCTATGAATTTCCCTCTCAGTAGTGCTTTTGCTGTCTCCCATAAATTTTGAGTTGATGTATGCTCATTATTATTTGTTTCTAGAAACTTTTTTATTTCTTCTTTGATCTCATTGTTAATCCATTCATTATTTAATAACATGCTATTTAGTTTCCAAGTGTTTGAGTATTTTTTAGTTTTTCTGTTGTGGTTAATTGCTAGTTTCATTCTAGGAAATGCTTGATATGAATTCAATCTTCTTAAATATTTTGAGACCACTTCTTTGTCCTAACATGTGGTCTATCCTAGAGAATGTACCATGATCACTTGAAAAGTATGAATATTCTACTGCTTTAGGGTGAAAAGTTCTGAAGATATCTATTAAATCTAGTTGATCTAGTGTAACCTTAAGTCTGCTGTTTCTTTATTAATTTTTTTTGAGGGTCTATCTAGTGGTGTTAGTGGGGTATTAAAATCCTGTACTATTATAGTATTGCTGTTAATCTCACCCTTTATATCCATCAAAATCTGCTTTATTTATGTTGGGGCTCCTATGTTTGATGTGTTAATATTTATAATGGTTATATCTTTCTGTTGAATTGTTCCCTTTATCATTATGTAGTGTGTTTCTTTATCTTTTACTACAGCCTTTGTTTTACTGTTCATTTTTTCAGATATAACTATTGCTACCCTGGCTTTTTTCATTTCCATTTGCATTAAATATTTTTTTTCATCCTTTTACCTTCAGTCTATTTGCATCTTTTGTTTTGAGGTCTGTCTCTTGTAGACAGCATATGTATGGGTCCTGCTTCTTTATCCACACAACTACCCTATGTCTTTTGATTGGATCATTTAATCTATTTACATTTATGGTTATTATTGATATATAGTTGTTTATTGCCATTTTATTCTTTGTTTTGCTATATTCTTTTCCCTCTTTGAACTATTCACAACAGGCCTCTTAGCATATGTTGCAGAATTGGTTTGGGTTTAATGAATTTCTTGAGGTCTTTTTTTTTTTTTTGTCTGGGAAGCTCTTCATTTCTCCTTCAATTTTAAACATTAGCCTTGCTGGATAGAGTAGTCTTGGTTGTGGGTTCTTGTTCTGCATTACTTTGAATATATCTTGCTTCTGGCTTCAAGTGTTTCTGTTGAGAAGTTGGATGTCATTCTTTTGGGGGCTCCTTGGTAGGTGATAGCCTCTTTTTCTCTAGCAGCTTTTAAAATTTTCTCTTAGCTTTGGTATTTTAACTATGATGTGTCTTGGTGTAGATTTCTTTGGGTTTCTCTTTAATGGAGTTCTCTGTGCTTCTTGAACATGTGAAACGTTTTCTAGCCTTAATTTAGGGAAGTTTTCAGCTATGAGTTGATTGAAAAAACTTTCTATTCCTTGTTCTTTCTCTTCATCTTTGGGAACTTCTATGATGCGGATGTTATTTCTCTTTATGTTGTCACAGAGTTCCCTTAGAATTTTTGAGTCTCGTTTCTTTTTTCTGCTCTGTTTCTATTCCATTGTTTATTCTGTCCTCTAACTCGCTTATTTGTTCCTCAGCTTCATCCATCCATTTTTTCATTCCTTCCATTTTGGTCCTCAGTTCTGATACTGTATTTATCATTTCTGTCTTATTCCTTTTTATTATTTCAATTTCCTTTTATACTTGTTATCTCTTTATTTAGGTTTTCGTAATGTCTATCCATTGTTGCTTTAAGCTCTTTGAACATCCTAACTATCATTATTTTAAACTCTGCATTTGGTAATTTGGTTATATCTGGTTCATTCATGTCCTTCTCTGGGGATTTCTCTTGATTCATTTGGGTTGCATTCCTCTGCCTGCCCATTTTGTCTGTGTATAAGAAGGGTGTGGCCACTGGAGTCCAATTGGTGTTGCCTCTGTGTTCCCTAGGTGTGGTCTGTCTACAGGCCCAGTATACCCTCTGTCGCTGCCTAGGCGCTTGGGTATGGGCATTGCCAGTGCAGGCCCACTGTGGCTGTTGCTGTGATTTCCACCTCTCCTCCATGGGAAGGGCTGTGTTCTCGTGCCCGGCTCTATAAGCTTCAGACTGTCTGGCCCTTCACCTTGCCCCCACAGGTTGGGTTGCCCACTGCACTCAAGCCACAAACCTCAACACCAAGTGTAGGGGTGAGCACCTGTGCTTAGCTATGGACCCCTTCTGTTCCTGGGCTTCCGCCTAGCCCCTGCAGTCAGAGCCGGCTCACGCAGGATCGCAAACCGCAGTTTCTCGGGCAGGGAGGAGCTGCTGGCGTGTGCTCAGCTGCGAGCCTTCGCCTGTCCTGGGCTTTAGCCCTGTCACCCTGTCAGGGCCGGCTCGCTTAGGGTCGCAAACCTCAGAGGCCAGGTGATGCTGCTCGCCCATGGCCCCTGCTCATCAGCAGATCTGTGCCCGTTCCTGGCCTCCTCCTTTTCCCCTGCAGGTGGGGCTGCAGGCCGGCCCACAGCTCCTGGACCACTTTCGCATGTCCCATTCACCCCTGCTGGGCTAGACTGAGCTCACACTGGCTGGGCCTCCCTTCCCGCCCATAGAACCGCCTTTCAGCATTCTGCCGCCACCATATCTCCAGCAAGCCTTCAGCAGTGTGGGTAGGGGCACTGCAGCTCAGACCTTAACACTCCATATTGTAGTCCTGGAAGCTCCCGCCATACAAGCAGCTTTCCTCTAAGTGCCACGGGAGAGCTCGTTTGGCTGGTGTCCTGTCTCCCTTTGCTGGTATTGCTAGTTCCAGGGGAAATATTTGTTTTCGATTAGGGAAGTGTCTCAGCCCAGGGGTTATGTTGACTGTTTCTCAGAGTGTTTCTCCCTGTGCCTTCCAGGCCACACTCTCTTCCCGCTGCTCCAGTCCTCTCCTCTGTCCCCGTTCCCCGGAGCCCTGGGTGAGTGGTTGTGAGATAAGTTTTCTGCACTGCCCCTTTAAGAAAAATCCTGGGTCTGAGAAAAATGTCTCTTTCTCACAAACAGTATCCTCACTTGTTTCACAGCTCAATACTGTCCAAACGCCTCTTCTAGGCTCTGGGGCTGCAGGCTGGGGTTTGTTCCTGGAACCCAGGTCTCCCCCTCTCCGCTAAACTCTCTTCCCACCACATGAGTCTGCTGTTCACTCCAGGGAATTGGGCAGCCCTTTCCACGTTTTCACTTTTCCTACCAGTCTCAATATGGCTTCTTCAGTGTTCCTTGGTTGAAGAGTCTACTTAGTTTAGTTCAAAGGTGGTTTATCCAGATGATGGTTCTTAAAATTAAATTATAATCCACTTTGGTTCCAGGAGTTGTAAGTTGGTATATCCGCCTACTCCACTGCCATCTTGCCATCTCCTATTTATTCATTCTTTTACCTTCAGTTTATGTGCATCTTTTTATTTTTAATTTATTCATTTTAGAGAGGAGACACAGAGTGAGAGAGAGAGAGAGAGAGAGAAAGGGGGGAGGAGCCATAAGCCTCAACTCCCATATGTGCCTTGACCAGACCAGTGCAGGGTTTTGAACTGGCAACCTCAGTGTTCCCAGGTCGACGCTCCATCCACTGCGCCACCACAGGTCAGGCTGTGCATCTTTTGTTTTAAGGTGTGTCTCTTATAGACAACATATGTATGGGTCCTGTTTTCTTATCCATGCAGCTACCCTTTGTCTTTTGATGGTATTATTTAATCCATTTACATTAAATGTTATTATTGATATGTAGTTGTTTATTGCCATTTTATTCTTTAAGTTTGTATTCCTCTTTTGCTATATTCTTTTCCCTCTTTGATCTGTTTATAACAGGTCCCTTAACATTTCTTGTAAAATTGGTTTGGTTTCAATGAATTCCTTGAGGTTTTTTTTTTGTTTTTTTTTTTGGTCTGGCAAGCTTTTAATTTCTTGTTCAATTTTAAATATTAGCCTTGCTGGATAAAGTAGTCTTGGTTGTAGGCTCTTGTTCTACATTACTTTGAATATTTCTTGCCATTCCCTTCTGGCCTCAAGTGTTTCTGTTGAGAAGTTGGATGTCATCCTTTGTAGGTTATAGCCTTTTATTCTCTTGCAGCTTTTAATATTTTTTCTTTATCACTTAGCTTTGGTATTTTAATTATGGTGTGTCTTGGTGTAGATTTCTCTGAGTTTCTCTTTAATGAAGTTCTGTGTGCTTCTTGAACTTGGGAGACTTTTTCCTGCATCAACTTAGGAAAGTTTTCAGCTATGATTTGATTGAAAAAAGTCTCTATCCCTTGTTCTTTCTCTTCTTTTTTAGGAACCCCTATGATGCAGATGTTATTTCTCTTCATGTTGTCACAGATCTCTCTTAGAATTTCCTCAGACTTTTTGAGTCTCTTTTTTTTTCCTGCTCTGCTTCCGTGCCTTCATTTATCTTGTCTTCTAACTCGCTGATTCAATCCTCAACTTCTTCCATTTTGCTTTTAATTCCTTCCATTGTGGTCTTCATTTCTGATATTGTATTTGTCATTTCTGACTGATTCTTTTTTATTATTTCAATGTCCTTTTTTATACTTGCTATTTCTTTATTTAGTTATTCGTCATTATGACCATCTATTGTTGGTCTAAGATCTTTGAGCATCCTTGCAATTATTATATTAAACTCTGCATCTGGTAATTTGGTTATATCTGATTCATTCAAGTACTTTTCTGGGGATTTCTCTTTATTCAATTGGGTTGCATTTTTCTGCCTTCCCATTTTGTCTATGTATAAGAAGGGTGTGGCCACTGGAGTTCAATGGATGTGGCATCTGTGTTCCCTAGGTGTATTCTGTCTGCAGACCTGACACCCCCTCTGCTGTTGCCTCTGTTGTTGGAGTATGGGCATTGCTGGCGTAGGCAGGCTGTGGCTGTCCTTTTGGTTTCCTTCTCTACCCCATGGGAGGGGCTGTGTTCACATGCCCAGGTCTATAAGCATTCGCCCTGCCCCCGCGGGTGGGTTTTCATGCCATTCCCGGGTCCGCAAGCCATGGTACCACAAGCAGAGATGAGGACATTTGCTCAGCCATGGGTCTTTGCCTCTTCTCGGGCTTTTGCTATGCTTCCGCAAGTGGCGCTGCACTCGCGCGCTGGCCACAAGCTCCGGCTCTGCTGGCCAGGTGGTGTTGCATGCATGCACTCAGTCACTGGTCTCTGCAGGTCCCAGGCTTTTGCCTTTCTCCTGTGGGCAGGATTGCAGGTGGGCCCACAGCCAGTTGGACCACTTTCATTTGCCCCTTCCGCCCCCTCTGGGTGAGACTGAGCTCATGCCGGGCCTCAGTCGTGGCCCGCTCGGCTTGCACACCCGCCCACAAGATCACGCTTCAGCATCCCACCACCACCCACCCTCTAGCGAGCCCTCAGCAGTGTGGTTGGGGAAAGTGTAGCTCAGACCCTAACACTCAATACTGTATTCCTTAAGGCTCCCTCCTTCTATTTGACTCTGCTCTCAGTGCTGTGGAAGAGCTTGTTTGGCTGGTGTCCTGCTTCCCTTTGCTGGTATTGCTGGTTCCAGGGGAAACATTCACTTCAGATTTCGGGAGTGACTCATCTCAGGGGTTAGGGTAGCTGTCTCTCAAAGTGTTTCTGCCTGTTTATTCTAGATTACACTCTCTTCCTATTACTCCAGTCCTCTCCTCTCTCCCCTTCCCCCAGAACCCTGGATGAGTGGTTGTGAAAGAGGCCTTCTGTACAGTCCTTTTAAGAAGAATCCTGGGTTTGAGAAATCCCTCTCTTTCTCACAAATTGTATCCTGGCTTATTTTGTAGCTAAATACTGTCCATACGCTTCTTCTAGTCTCTGGGGTTGCAGGCTGGGGCTTTGGTCCTGGGGCTCAGGACCCTCCCCTCTCTGCTAAACTCACTTCCTCCCAAGTGAGTCTCTCTGGGTGACCGTTTGCTCCTGGTAGCTGGGCAGACCTATCCACGTTTCTGCTTTTCCTACCAGTCTCAGTGTGGCTTCTTCAGTGATCCTTGGTTAAAGAGTCCTTTTAGTTTAGTACAAAGTTAGTTTTTCCAGATGATGGTTCTTAAAATTAAGTTGTAATCCACTTTGGTTCTGGGAGGTGGAAGTTGGTATGTCTGCCTACTCCATCGCCATCTTGCCACCTCGTATAGGAATTCTTGATTAAGGTACTATTGGGCAGATAAAATATATTATGCTCACTTTGTTAAAGATGGTGCTGCCCACATGCAAGTTTTAAGAGTAAGTTTTTCCCCACACCCTTGACTGATTGGATGATGTGGGGTGATGTACCCTCATGAGGAATCCTCCCATTATGCCTCAGATAAGTGACTTTGTATCAGAGACTTCCTTGTTTGTAGATTGGATTAAAGATTTGGATTTCTACACTGTAAATTGGGACAGACATGGAGCTTGCTCCCTTGGTTCCTGAGGTTAGTATTAGAAAGGAGAGCAGAGTAAGGCCACATGGAGGCCAGGAGAAGCAGCCAAGATGGCTGAGTACCGAGGAAGAAGCCAGTTTGTTCAGAGTTTGTGCAGAAGAAGGAGATGGGGAATAGAGGTGAATAAGTCTGGTGAGCTAGAAACCTTTGATTCTAGGAAACTCAGATAAGTCAGTAGCTTTGTGAGCACTGAATGAGTGGGTTTTTAGTTGCCTGCCAGGTGCAGGCTAGAATTAAAACTGATGGCTCACCTGTTCTTGGCTCCAATGTTTCATTACCAACTGTCCGAATCTAATGTGAACCTGCATGGGCCAGGCGGCTCTGATGGTGGCCTGGCCACTGGCCTTATAAGTACATAAACTTTATTTTCTAAGGTTTTTAGATAAATTCTATCTTCTTTGCTCTGTGTGGCAAGTGACCCCCGGCACCCTTTCAGAGATTTCTAGGAATTAGCTAAACTATGACTAGATGACCCAGTTGTCCTTGAAAGCCAGGAAGCTCCTGCATTCTTCTCTTTCCTTTTTCTACAGAAAGGAGCGAGTAAGAAGCCTGACTTTTCCTCTTTAAAATGGCGTTGCTAATACTAAGTTTTACAGTTCTTTGCCACCTTATCACAAGATGAGAAGCATCAATTCTTTACTGCAGCTCCTTAGTTGTTCAGTGATTTCTCTTTCATGTGACTTGACAGAGGGGTGGGGGTTAGTTACAGCAGAGTGAGTGACCTCTTGTTCAAGCCAGTGACCTTAGGCTCAAGCCAGTGACCTTAGGCTTAAGCCAGTGAACTTGGGCGTCAAGCCAGTCTCTTTTGGGCTCCAGTCAGTGACCATGGGGTCATGTCTATCATCCCACACTCAGCCAGTGACCCTGTGCTCAAGCTGGATGATTCTGTGCTCAAGCCTGAGACCTTGTGGTTTTGAATCTGGATCCTCCCTGTCCCCAGTTCGATGCTCTATCCACTACAGTACTGTCTGGTCAGCCTAAGGTTTTTAATTTTAAAACAAGCAGAATAAACTGTGGGTGAAAGGGGGCCACATGCTGAACCTGACAAGCTTGAAGGAGGCCTGCCTGGTAGCCTTACAAACTAAGTGACCTAAAGTAACCACACAGGATGGTCTGAAATTGAAAATTTCTATCTAAAAGGAGTTCATGGTGGGTAGCGCTCTTGTAGGAGGTATTTTTCTCTACCAAAGGTCAATGCTTACCTTAATTGGGCTTGTTTGTTGTCTTTTGCATCTACAATAATGTACCTGATAACTGCCTTTGAAATGTAAGGGTAATCTTCTTTTCCCAGCCCCTCAGGGCAGGCATCCTACCAGAGCTGAAAACTGACAAAACCCCTCACTATCATGTTAATTAGCTTTTAACTATCTTATGCCTGCCCATTTAAAAGAAATTTCAGTATATACATTTTTACTTTTTATCCAATCCCAGAGATTTCCCTGCTTAGCTTTCTCTTTCCCTATTTTATCATCAATCAATTTTATGTAACTCCCTAACATCTTCCCCTTTGATTCTAAAGTGTAAAATAAGTGGAAATGCCACCATTTTCTGGATCATTTTCTCAATCCGTTGAGACTGCTTCCTGGGAATTGTCAACAGTTAGGCTCAAATATACTCATAAAAATTCTTGCAGGTGTGTATGCCTCTTATGTTGGCAAAGCATACTGTTACTTTATTCTTTACTGATTTACTTTCCGCATTTTGTTTGTGCCTACTATATACACAATAGGAGTTTGTTAAATGCTATTGATTAAAACCAGAAATTAGTGCTGCTACATTAATTTATTCAATGGTCAAGAGATGTAGAAAGCATTCATTCATTCATTCATTTAACATTTTTGAATACCATTCTAGATGTTATGCAGCATGTTAGGGATTCAGAATGAAGGAAACCAAATTTTTGCTATCAAACAGCCTCTAATCTGGCTATATGTGAGTGTGTAGTAAGTGTAGAATATGTGTAAATAATTATGTTACATAAAAAATATAAAGACTATGTGCAAAGTATTGTCAGGACATAAAGAGGAGGATTTTTATTCTTGAGAAAACTGGAGATGTAGGTTTTATTAGAGATGGTGTTGGGGTAAAGGCAACATTCTAACTCAGACAGGGACAGGGGAGAAATTCTCCAGAAACCAAATGAAAACCTGAAGATGACTGTGTTAGGAGCCTCATTTTCCACCTTTGTGCCATTCCCCAGGAATGAAGGCCGGGATGGATGGAGACTGCTGAGGGAGGGTGCAGAAAAGAGGTAATAGGCCTGCCCCCAAACTCTGCTGTGGCTTGGGGAACTTTGAAATTTCTGAAGCCAGTTTCTGATCTGCATTAGTTCCCTGGTCATCTTTCTGAAGATACTATTGATGCCAGTGGTGGACAGGAGCTCTTTCTGCCCTCATCTGTTTCCATTCTTTGAGTAGTACCTTTGAATAGCTTGGGTATAAGGAGCTCACCATCTCATTTTAGAGAATCCAAGTATTTTGTACATCTTTACCAAATTATGTGTTTTAAACGTTGTAATATCTCTCTCTAGGCATCAGTTTTCTCAACTGTAAAATAGAGGTAATAATAGTATCTAGTTCATAAGGTGGTTGTTGACGATTAAAAGAATAAGGCCGTGGCCCTTACAGACTCACTGTCCACCCTCCGCCACACTGCTGTGTCTGGGAGGATAACCTGAATGAGCTGCAGTCATGAACAACACTACTTTCTGTTTTCTGGGAAGTTTAAGCCCATAGGAAACATGAGTTTGGAGAAAGAATAGAGTGAGGTTGGCTTAGTCCTGTAAGGTCAGCATGGGCTGGCTGTGTCCTGCTATGAAGGCACTTGCTCCTGCCAGGTGATCCTCTCTATAGGCTCTGGTGACTGCTCTGTCTCTTCATGGCTTCAGGTCAGAGAGCAGGTGATGACAACCCCCTCTTACTGCCCCCCAGGTGCTGCACTCTCCCTGTGGTTTCTCTGTATCTTGCCCACACCTTTGCAAATGATCTCTCTATTAAACTCTCCTTAAAGATCCTATTTGAGTGCCCTCTGCGTCTGCTGCTGGTCCCGACTAATTCACTTGGAGGCAAGACCTAGGATCGAGCCTGGCTCACAGCAAGTACTCCAGACAGTCTGCTGCTCCTGTTGTTTTGTCATCCACAAAGCAAAGAATAAAACACAAGATGCATTTGTGGTTTGACCATTGATTTCATTATTCAAGGTCTTCTTTTCTTAATCAAATGATGTGGTTTTAGTCTCATGAATCATGAGTGGCTTGGATGAATGCTGGCCCTCCCATCTAAATACTGCTAAGTGCCTGACCAGGCAGTGGTGCAGTGGATAAAGCATCACCCAGGGTTGCTGAGGACCCAGGTTTGAAACCCCAAGGTTGCCAGCTTGGGTGCAGTCTTCATTTGGCTTGAATGCAGGCTCACCAGCTTGAACATGGGGTCACTGGCTTAAGCATGGGATCATTGAAACAGTCGTTGGCTTAAACCCAAGGTTCTTGGCTTAAACAAGAGGTTACTGGCTTGGCTGGAGCCCCCTGGTCAAGGCATGTATGAGAAGCAATCAATGAATAACTAAAGTGATGCAACTACAGGTTGATGTTTCTTATCTCTCTCACTTCCTGTCTGTCTGTCTCTCTCTCACTAAAATAATAAATAAATAAATAAATAAATTAGAAAGAACAACTTCTGAACACAATCTCCAATCATCATAGTGAACTTACTGTTCTCCATCCAGTATCCTGACCTTCCTTTATTATAACTCTCAGGACTCCTAATCCAGGATATAATTTCTATTTATGCTAATCAAACTTAAAGCATGTTAACTGTAACTGCATGTCAATGCTTCTTCTGGTAGGGTCCATATGTTATGGACTGATGTCCAATGAATTCACAGTTGCAGATCTAACCCCTAATGTGAGGCAATTTGGATGTGAGGCCTTTGGGAGATAGTTTTAGATGAGGTCATTAGACAGTGGACCCATGATGAAATTGGTGTCTTTATAAGTAAAGGAAGAGAGATGAGAGTTCTCTTCCTCTTTCTATGATGCGAGCACACAGTGAGATGGTGACCATCTGCAAGTAAGAAAGAGGACCCTAACCAGGATCAAATTGTCCAGCACCTTGACCTTGGACTTCTCAGTCTCCAGCACTGTTATAAATGAATATTTGCTATTTAAGCCACTCAGTCTATGCTACTTTCCTATAGCAGCCTGAGCTAAGACAATGTAAATATTTTAAATGTGTACTAAAAATATAAAACTCTTCTGTCCTGAGAACTCCCTCTGAACCAGGCACTGGACTAACTGCTCTATATGAATAGCTTCATTCAATTTCCATAGTAACACTTTTGGAATTGCCTTTAGTTACTTTTTTTTTAAAACCATTTCATGGAATGCCTTTAGTTTTTTGACAGAGACAAAAATAAAAGTAAAATTTAAAGATAATAATATTTTCCTTATATAAAAGAAGGATGAGAAAGGAGAAAAGCCAAAAGATTTAAATTCCAGCTTGCTCTATGAGCTCAATTAACAGCACTTTCTCAGAAATCCCACAAACAACTTTCACTTACATCTCATGAGCCAGAGGTTGCTCTCATGGCCATACCTAGCTGCAAGGGAGGCTGGTCAAGATAACTAACTGTTTTAACTGGGCTCACTGTAGCCTTCAGTAATGCCAACACTCTATTACTAAGAAAGAAGAGGAGAATAAATATGAGATAGGCTATTTATAAATATGTTATGGTGCTGCTGCCGCCCTTATTTTATTAATGAGAAAACTGAAGTCTGAGAGTCAGGCATCTTGCTGAAGACTACACTATGACAAGGAAGAACCAGCACTTGGATGGAGGTTTGCCCAACTCCAATGCCCACATTCTTTGCTTCTACATGCTAATGGTAAAGTTTGCCTAAGAAGAAAGGCAGTAGACTGAGTAGGTAGCCCTGTACATGCTCAGATGTCCTTAGTGCTGCTGTATGGACACCTGTTGAATAGGCCTAGCATTTTAAACAATTCTAGCTTTTGTCCAAAACTGACCTACAGAAGAATTCCAGAAGGAACCTTTATGTGAATGGGGGACTGTCTTAACTTATTTGCCCATCTCTCTTTCCTGGGACACTGTAGGCTTTGAAGGGTCCTATCTTGTTCACCAGTGTATGTGTATTCCCAGTAGCCAGAACAGTGTCTCACCCACTGCAGAGACCCAATAAAGACTTGTTGAATAAACAAAGGGAGTGAGTGAGTGAATTAATGAACTTGTATATAGCTAACAATTTTGAAAGCAAGTCGTTTTTTCTTGATGTTAGTATCGACTGGTTAATTGTGTTGAAAACCCAGTAAGAGGTAAAACCTCCCTGAGAAAACCACTCATTGCCAGTTATGAGTCCAAGAGTCTCTATCTGTGAGAATTAGCATTTGTGTTCCCCATGAAAACTTTTTATTTCTGAAAGATTACTGAATATCCTTCTTTTTTCTGATTAGCCTACACAGAGTGCACTGAAGAATTATGTTAATGTTGGTTTTTCTCCAACCACATTCTACTGAGGAATGAACCTATTTTTCAATGACAAAACTGAGTTTTAATGTAGTGTCCTTGTGACATGTTCTTTTTCAAGCACCCGAAGGATGCTTCTGTGAAGGGAGAAGTTGAAAATCTTTCACAGATGGCTATACAGTACTTCATGCCAGAGTGGAGTAACCCTCAGCATGCCAGCTTTAAATTAGATGTAAATAGATGACCACAGTTTTGCAGGGAGCCCAATAGTCTGAAAGATCAACCTGGTGCCTTAGGACTGGATTTTTACCACTGCAGCTGAAAATACTTATTTATATTTTTTGGTGTTTTCTGAGAAACTTTAATGTGCTAGGTTTAACTTTTAAGACCTTCTTTCTGTCACTTTGTCCCCCACCCCAAGCTTTAAGACTGACATGGGTCTGAAGGTACCTGTGGAGAACAGTGATGTGCCCTTTCTCCACACAGGTGAATTCTAAACAGAATTCTCTAAACAGAAGTTTGGCCCTCTTGGGGTCAAATAATGAAGGCTTTCTTTTTATCCCTCTGTGATTGTAAATATGATGGAAGTTAGGACTGATAGAGACATGTGTCTCCTCTGCTCAGCACATCCTAAGGCACAGGTGAATTGATAAAGGCTTTGGTTTAAAATGGGTTTAGGACATGCTCTGTGAAAGGATACCTCACTGTGCTGTTTTCCCACATTTTGAGATCTGGGAGGAAGGCGATGGCATCATTTTGTGATTCCCCCATTAGGGAACTGTATCAGTTAGTTGCTGCTGCATAACAAACTGTTCTGAAACTTAGTAGCTTGAAACAAGACCACTTACATAACTCACAATTTTGCATGTCAGCAATTTTGGCTGGCTTTAGCTGGTCTGGGCTGGGCTTAGCTGATCTCAAATGGTCATGACCAGTTGGTTGGTGGGCTTATGACAATCTCAGCAAGGATGAATGGGGTCACAGGGCTCCCATCACCCAAACTAGCCTGAACTTATTCACAAGATGGTGGAAAGATTCCAAGAGAGGAGCAAAAGAGTGTAAAGTCTCTTGGGGCTTAAAGACATATTAGTACATTGCTTCCACAGCACTCTACTGGTCACAGTAAGACAGAAATCATATATGGCCTTTATTATGTGGAAGTACTTTCCTTCTATACCCATTTTATTGAGTGTTTTAAACATAAAGTGATGTTGTATCTTATCGAAGGCCTTTTCTGCATCTATTGATAGAATTATATGATATTTCTTCTTTGTTTTGTTGATCATATTACATATTATGTTGATAGATTTATGTATGTTGAACCATCCTTGTGCTCCTGGAGTGAATCCATTTGCTCATGATGTATTATTTTCTTTAATGTGCTTTTGTATTTGATTTGTTAGAATTTTGTTTAGGATTTTGCATCTTATTTATTAGCAGTATTGGCCTATAGTTTTCTTTTTTGTGTTGTCCTTTCCAGGTTTTGGTATGAGGGTTAGGTTGGCCTCATAAAATATGTTAGAGAGTATTTCTTCTTCTTCTATGCTTTGGAGGACTTTGAGAAGGATAGGTACCAAGCCTTCTTTGAATGTTTGATAGCATTCACTTGTATAGTCATCTGTTCCTGGACTTTTGTTTTTTGGGGGAGATTTTTGAGAGTTGTTTCTATTTCCTCCCTACATAGGCTTTCCAGTACTTTCTGACTCAGTCTAGGAAGATTGTATAGTTCTAGGAATTATCCATTTCCTCTAGGTTGTTCAGTTTGGTGACATATAATCTTTCATAGTATTCTATTATGATCCTTTATATATCTTTGATTTTATATGGTAATTTTTTCTTTTTCATTTCAGATTTTGTTTATATGAGTCCTTTTTTTTTTCCTTAGTGAGTCTAGCCAGGGGTTTGTCAATTTTATTAATTTTTTCAAAGTACCAGCTCTTTGTTGTATTAATTTTTCTATCTTTTTTTTCTCTATTTCATTTAGTTCTGCTCTAATTTTTTTTTTTTTTTTTTTTTTTTTTGTGACAGAGCCAGAAAGAGGGACAGATAGGGACAGACCTACAGGAAGAAAGAGAGATGAAAAGCATCAATTCTTTGTTGTGGCACTTTAGTTGTTCACTGATTGCTTTCTCATATGTGCTTGACCGGGGGCCTATACCAGACTGAGTGATCACTTGCTTGAGCCAGCGACCTTGGTCTCAAGCTGGTGAACCTTGCTCAAACCAGATGGGCTCATTCTCAAGGCAGCAACCTCACTGGTTTGAACCTGGATTCTCTGCGTTCCAGTTTGATGCTTTATCCACTGCACCACCACCTGGTCAGGCAGTTCTGCTCTAATTTTTACCATTTAATTCCTTCTGCTGACTTTGGGTTGCCTTTGTACTTCTTTCTCTACTTCTTTAAGATGTGATATTAGGTTGTTTACTTGGGATTTCTCGTTTCTTTTTTCTTTTTCTTTTTTAGCGAGTGAGCGAGAGAGAAAGACAGATAGGCAGAAACAGACAGAAAGAGAGAGATATGAGAAGTATCAATTTTTCACTGCAGCATTTGATTGTCCATTGATTGCTTTCTAATATGTGCTTTCACCAGGGGGCTCCAGCTGAGCCAGTGACCCCGTTGCTCAAGCCAGCAACCTTGGGCTCAAGCCAGTGCCACGGTGTCATCTCTATGATTCCACACTCAAGTTGGTGACCCTGTGCTTAAGTTGATGAACCCACACTCAAGCCAGATGAACCTGTGCTTAATTAAGCCAGAGACCTTGGGGTTTTGAACCTGGGTCCTCTGTGTCCCAGGTAATGCACCACCACCTGGTCAGGTTCTCTTGTTTCTTGATATAAGTGTGTAACACTTATATCTGTAAGTATTACATAATATAAAATTTTCTCTTATTACTGCTTTCACTGCATCTCAGAAATTTTGAGATTCTGTCATTTTCATTTGTCTGTATATATCTTTTAATCTCTGCTTCTATTTCTTCTTTGACCCAGTCATGTTTTAGAAGTACAGTGTGTCCATAAAGTCATGGTGCACTTTTGACTGTGTGACTGGTCAAAAGTGCACCATGACTTTATGAACACACTGTATATTGTTTAATTTCCACATTTTTATGTGTTTCTTTACTTCCTTTTTGCAATTTAATTCTATTTTTAAAGATTTATAGTCAGAAAATATGCTTGGTATAAATTCAATCTATCTAAATTTTTTGATGTTAGTTTTGTGTCCCAACATATGGTCTATCTTTGAGAATGTTCCAGGCACACTAGAATACAATGTATAATCTGACGTTCTGGGATAAAAAGTCCTTTAAATGTCTATTACGTCCATTTGGTCCAGTGGGCCATTTAAGGCTGATATTTCTTTATTGATTTTCTGTTTGGATGATCTATCTAAGGCCATCAATGGTGTTGAGCTCTCCAAGTATTATTGTGTTTTTGTGTGTTTCTATTTTTAGATCAGATTTTAGGTCTTATATATTTTTGGGCTCCCTGGTTTGGTGCATGTATATTAAGAAGTGTTGTGTCTTCTTGATATAATGTTCCCTTTATCATTATGAAGTATCTATCTTTGTCTCTCATTACCTTTGTTGTCTTGAAGTCAGCATTATCAGATATGACTGTGGCTACACCAGTGCTTCTTTGAGTATTATTTGCTTGGAGATCGTTTTCCAACCTTTCACTCTATTTTTGTCCTTGCAGCTTATATGTGTCTCTTGAAGGCAGCATACAGTTGGGTTTTGCTTTTTGATCCAATCTGCTATTCTGTGCCTTTTTATTGGTGAGTTCCGTCCATTTACATTTAGGATAATTACTGACACTTGAGAATTTCCTATAGCCATTTTATGTTTGTTTTCTGGTAGTTTTGTGTCTCATTTGGTTCTCTTCTTTTGTGTTTCATTTGTTTAGTGGTATTCCACACTTTCCCCCCAGTTTCTTTTTTTTTTTTTACACTATTTCTTTTAGTAGTGACTATTTTTGTGGGTGGTTACCATTAGGCTATTAAGAGAAAAATTGTCATATATCTTTTCTCTGATGATTGCTTCTGCACTTCATCCTCCTTTGCTACTGCAGATATTTATACTCTCTTCTTTTATGTTATTGTTGTCATAGATTATCCTTGATTTTTTTTTTTTTTTTAGTGAGAGAGACAGAGAAAGAGAGAAACAAAGAAAGGGACTGATAGAGACAGACAGACAGACAGAAGGGAGAGAGATGAGAAGCATCAATTCTTCATTGCTGCACCTTAGTTGTTCATTGATTGCTTTATCATATGTGCCTTGACTAGGGGGGCTCTAGCCGAGCCAGTGACCCCTTGCTCAAGCCAGCAACCTTGGGCTCAAGCCAGTTGCCTTGGGCTTCAAGCCAGTGACCATGAGGTCATGTCTATGATCCCACACTCAAGCCAGGGACCCTGTGCTCAAGCTGGTGAGCCCATGCTCATGTTGGATGAGCTTGTGCTCTAGCTGGTGACCTCAGGGTTTGAATCTGGGTCCTCTGCATCCCAGGCCAATGCTCTATCCACTGTGCCACTGCATAGTTAGGCAGATTATTCTTGTTTTTATTGTGACAGTGTTGGGAGCTTTTACTTGTAGTTTTGATTCATTTTGTTCTTTGTATCTGGTCAAGTAACCCCCTCTGATTATTTCTTACAGTGCACATTTTCTGATAATTCTTTCAGCTTCTATATGTCTGTAAAAGTTTTTATTTCTTCTTCATATTTGAAGCATAGCTTTGATGAATACAGTATTCTAGGCTGGTAATTTCTCTCTTTCAGTATTTTCAATGTCTGGATCCACTCTCTTCTGGCTTGGAGAGTTTCTGCTGAGAAGTCTGATGATAACCTAATGGACCTTCCTTTATAGGTTATGTTCTTTTCCCTGGCTAACTTGAGGATTCTTTCTTTGTCATTGATTTTTGACTATTTTATTATGATGTGCCTTGGAGAAGTTCTGTTTGGGTTGAGGTAACTCAGCGTTCTGTTTCTTGGTTTTGAGGCTCCAACTCTTTCTATAGGCTTGGGAAATTATCATCAATTATTTGTTTGAATAGGCTTTTCATTCTCTTCCCTACTCCCTCTCTCCTTCTTCTGATATACCCATTATTCTTATATTTCTCTTTCTGATAGAGTCAGACAATTCGTGTAAAGGTCTATCATTGTTTTTAGTTCATGAGTATCTCTCTTCTTCTCTCTGTAGCATCACTAGTTGCTTGTCTTTGATGTCACTGATTCTCTCTATCTTGCCTGTCTATTAACTAAACTTGCTGTCTCATTTTTCAATATATTGAGTTCTTCATCTCTGTTTGGTTCTTGTTTAAAGTTTCAGTCTCCTTGCCGAAGTACTCATTTTGTTCATTAATTTGTTTTGTAAGCTCATTAAATTGCCTATCAGTGTTTTCTTGCATCTCATTGAATATTTTCAGAACTTTAATTTTGAATTCTCTATCACTTAACTCCATGGTTTGCATGTGGTGGAGATTGCTTTCCGGAGATTTTTCTTTTTCTTTCTTGGTTATTTTTGCTGTCTTGTGTAGCTATAGTATTTAATTTCTTCTTCTTTCATGGCATTTGAAAGTAGTATTGTTAAGAACTCTTACAACAACAACAAAAACAACTAAAAATGTATAATAAAAATTGAAAAAATATAATGAAAAATATAAAAAATTTAAAAATGACAAGTGAAAAAGAAAACCCACAAAAAACAAAGTGTAAAAATAAAAAAATTTAAAAACAAATGAAACACCCACAAAAAATAAGAATAAAAATATAAAAATTAAATAAAGTGAAATTCAAAAAAGAAAAAGAAAAATATTAATTTAAGTTTTTCAGAAGTTGCTTGACCAGGCGGTGGTGCAGTGGATAGAGCGTCGGACTGGGATGTGAAAGACCCAGGTTCTAGACCCCGAGGTTGCCAGCTTGAGCGCAGGCTCATCTGGCTTGAGCAAAAAGCTTGCCAGCTTGGACCCAAGGTCGCTGGCTCCAGCAAGGGGTTGCTCAGTCTGCTGAAGGCCCACAGTCAAGGCACATGTGAGAAAGCAATCAATGAACAACTATGGTGTTGCAACAGCAACAACAAACTAACGATTGATGCTTCTCACCTCTCTTCATTCCTGTCTGTCTGTCCCTATTTATCCCTCTCTCTGACTCTCTCTCTGTCCCTGTAAAACAAACAAACAAACAAACAAACAAACAAAAACTTTAAGTTTTGAGACGTTAATGTTTTCTTCCAGTAGGTGTCATTGTATTCTAAGTTTTAGCTCTGTGAAATTCCTGGGCTGATCTCTACTGGGATGTTGCAGTCATGTTGGTGGGTGGGGATGTTGTGAGGGCTTTACAGCTTTAGCAATGGTGATCTCAGGCCTCCGAGCACTCCTCCCTGTACCTCAACAGACCAGGAGACCAGACCTGGAGCACCTCTGTTCCTCAGGGGAGAGAGTGTCTCTGTAGAGTTAGCTGTGAGTTCTGTCTCTGCCACTCTCCTTATCCACGAGGTGAGAGAGGTAGAATCTGGGATGCTGGGTGGGACACTTTGGTTTTCTCTGTCTCTGCTCTGAGTGTGGGCTGTGTGCATACCCTGGGAACACTGTCCATGACACTTCATTCTGCTGCTATTTTGATTTAGTATCTCTCCCTCCACTCCAGTTTGGAGACCAGGCTCACATAGAAGGGAATATGCTCTTCCAAGGAAGAGACTCACCAGGATAGTAAGGATTGCTCAGAATCAGGTAAATAAGAGAAGAAAACCTACTGTAAGTTTGAAAGCACCCAGTAGTGGCCAGTGCCTTCATTTTGTCATTCTCTGGATGTACATATGTCCCTGAAGGCAGCACTCCTCTCCATAGTCCAGGTGATTTCTATTGTTTCTCAATTCTCAGCTTGGCAGATCCATGAGTGCTATATCTATATCTATCTATCTATCTATCTATCTATCTATCTATCTATCTATCTATCTATTTTTTTATTAACTTTAATGTGGTGACAGCAATAAATCAGGGTACATATGTACAATGAAAACATCTCCAGGTTATCTTATCATACAATTGTGTTGCATACCCATCACCCAAAGTCAAATTGTCCTCTGTCACCTTCGATCTGGTTTTCCTTGTGCCCCTACCCTTCTCCCTTTCCCACCCTCTCCTCCCTCCCCCCACCCCATAACCACCACACTCTTGTCCATGTCTCATAGTCTCACTTTTATGTCCCACCTATGTATGAATTCATGCTGTTCTCAGTTTTTTTTTCTGATTTACTTATTTCACTTCGTATAATGTTATCAAGGTACAACCATTTTGTTGTAAATGATTCGATGTCATCATTTCTTATGGCTGAGTAGTGTTCCATAGTATATATGTACCAAAGCTTTTTAATCCACTCGTCTTCTGACGGACACTTGGGCTGTTTCCAGATCTTCACTATTGTGAACAATGCTGCCACAAACATGGGGATGCATTTCTTCTTTTCGAACAGTGTTATGGTGTTCTTAGGGTATATTCCTAAAAGTGGGGTAGCCGAGTCAAAAGGAAGTTTGATTTTTAATTTTTTGAGGAATCTCCTTACTGTTTTCCACAGTGGCTGCACCAGACTGCATTCCTACCAGCAATGCAGAAGGGTTCCTTTTCTCCGCATCCTCGCCAGCACTTATTCTGTGTTGTTTGCTGATGAGTGCCATTCTGACTGGTGTGAGGTGATATCTCATTGTGGTTTTATTTTGCATTTCTCTAATAATTAGTGATGTTGAGCATTTTTTCATATGTCTTTTGGCCATCTGTATGTCTTCTTTGGAGAAATTTCTACTCATTTTTTTTTGCCCATTTTTTGATTGGATTGTTTGTCTCCTGGTGTTGAGTTTTATAAGTTCTTTATAAATTTTGGTTATTAACCCCTTATCCGACATGCTGTCGAATATGTTCTCCCATTGTGTAGTTTGTCTTTTTATTCTGTTCTTATTGTCTTTAGCTGTGCAAAAACTTTTTAGTTTGATATAGTCCCATTTGTTTATCTTGCCTTTTATTTCATTTGCCCATGGAGATAAACCAGCAAAAATATTGCTGCTACGGATGTCGGAAAGCTTGCTGCCTATGTTTTCTTAAAGATGCTTATAGTTTCACGGCTTATGTTTAAGTCTTTTATCTATTTTGAATTTGTTTTTGTGAATGGTGTAAGTTGATGGTCTAGTTTCATTTTTTTGCAGGTAGATGTCCAATTTTCCCAGCACCATTTGTTAAAGAGGCTGTCTTTACTCCATTGTATGTTCTTTCCTCCTTTGTCAAATATCATTTGTCCATAAAGTGGCGGGTTTATTTTTGGGTTCTCTGTTCTGTTCCATTGATCAATGTGTCTGTTCTTATGCCAGTACCAAGCTATCTTGAGTATAATGGCCTTGTAGTAGACCTTGATATCCGGAAGAGTGATACCTCCTGCTTTATTTTTTCTTTTTAGGATTGCTGAGGCTATTCGTGTTCTTTTTTGGATCCATATAAATTTTTGGAATATGTTTTCTATATCTTTGAAGTATGTCATTGGTATTTTAATTTGTATTGCATTGAATTTATAAATTGCTTTGGGTAGTATAGACATTTTAATGATGTTTATTCTTCCTAGCCATGAGCACGATATATACTTCCACTTGTTTGTATCTTCCTTCATTTCTTTTATCAATGTTTTATAATTTTCTGAGTACAAGTCCTTAACCTACTTGGCTAAATTTACTCCTAGGTATTTTATTTTTTTGGCTGCGATAGTGAAGGGGATTGTTTCCTTAAGTTCTTTTGCTGACAGTTCATTGTTTGTATACAGAAATGCCTCTGATTTTTGCGTGTTAATTTTATATCCTGCCATCTTGCTGAATTCATTTATAAGGTACAGTAGTTTTTTGACTGAGACTTTAGGGTTTTCTATATATGATATCATATCATCTGCAAAAGTGACAGTTTTACTTCTTCTTTTCCAATTTGGATGCATTTATTTCTTCTTCTTGTCTGATTGCTATAGCTAGGACTTCCAGAACTATGTTGAATAAGAGTGGTGAAAGTGGGCAACCCTGTGTGGTTCCTGATCTTAAGGGGATTGCTTTTAATTTTTGTCCATTTAGTATGATGTTTGCTGTGGGTTTGTCGTAGATGGCCTTTATCATATTAAGGAATGTTCCTTGTATTCCCACTTTACTGAGAGTTTTGAGCATGAATGGGTGCTGGATTTTATCAAATGCCTTTTCAGCATCTATTGAAGTTATCATGTGATTTTTGTCCTTCCTTTTGTTTATGTGATGAATCACATTGATTGATTTGCGAATATTGAACCAGCCTTGCCTCTCCAGAATAAATCCCACTTGATCGTGGTGTATGATTTTTTTCATATATTGCTGGATCCGGTTGGCTAATATTTTGTTGAGAATTTTAGCATCTAAATTCATCAGGGATATAGGCCTATAATTTTCTTTCATTGTGTTGTCTTTGCCCGGTTTGGGGATCAGAATTATGCTCGCCTCATAAAAGGAGTTTGGAAGTCTTCCTTCCTCTTGAATTTTTTGAAATAGCTTGAGGAGAATAGGAGTTAGCTCTTCTTTGAATTTTTGATAGAATTCACTTGTGAAGCCATCAGGTCCAGGACTTTTCTTTTTTGGGAGTTTTTTGATAACTGTTTCGATCTCATTTGTTGTAATTGGTCTGTTTAGGTGTTCGATTCTTCCAGATTGATTTTTGGAAGTTTATATGATTCAAGAAATTTGTCCATTTCATCTAGATTGTCTCATTTTTTGGCATATAGTTCTTCATAGTATTTTCTTATAATGCTTTGTATTTCTGTTGTATCAGTTGTTATTTCTCCACTGTCTTTTTAAATTTTATTTATTTGAAACCTCTCTCTTTTTTTCTTGGTGAGACTAGTTAAAGCTTCATCAATCTTGCTTACCTTTCCAAAGAACCAGCTTCTGGTTTAATTGATCCTCTGTATTGTTTCCTTCGCCTCTATGTCATTTATATCTGCTCTGATCTTTATTATTTCCTTCCTTCTACTTGTCCTGGGTTTTATTTGTTTTTGTTTTTCTAGTTCTTTTAGCTTCAGGGTCAGGTTGCTTATTTGAGCTTTTTCTAGCTTCCTATGATATGCCTGTAGTGCAATGAACTTCCCTCTCAGTACTGCTTTTGCTATGTCCCATAAATTTTGAGTTGATGTATGCTCATTATCATTGGTTTCTAGAAACTTTTTTATTTCTTCTTTGATCTCATTGTTAATCCATTCATTATTTAATATCATTCTATTTATTTCCAAGTGTTTGAGTATTTTTCCATTTTTCTTTTGTGGTTGATTTCTAGTTTCATGGCATTGTGATCAGAGAAAATGCTTGATATGATTTCAATCTTCTTAAATTTATTGAGACCATTTTTGTGTCCTAACATGTAGTCTATCCTAGAAAACGTACCATGAGAGCTTGAGAAGAATGTATATTCTACTGCTTTAGGATGAAAAGTTCTGAAGATTTTATTAAATCAAGTTGATCTCGTGTCTCCTTTAAGTCTGCTGTTTCTTTATTTATTTTCTTTCTTGAGGATCTATCCAGTGTTGTTAGTGTGGTATTGAAATCCCGTACTATGATAGTATTGCTGTTAATCTCGCCCTTTATGTTCATCAAAGTCTGCTTTATGTATGTCGGGGCTCCTATATTTGGTGCGTAGATATTTATAATAGTTATATCTTCCTGTTGAATTGTTCCCTTTATCATTATGTAGTGTCCTTCTTTATGTCTTACTACAGCCTTTGTTTTAAAGTCCATTTTGTCAGATATAAGTACTGCTACCCCGGCTTTTTAAAAAATTTTTATTTGCATGAAATATTTTTTTCCATCCTTTTACCTTCAGTCTATGTGCATCTTTTGTTTTAAGGTGTGTCTCTTGTAGACAGCATATGTATGGGTCCTGTTTCTTTATTCATGCAGTTACCCTATGTCTGTTGATTGGATCATTTAATCCATTTACATTTAAGGTTATTATTGATATGTAGTAGTTTATTGCCATTTTATTCTTTAAAGCTGTATTCTTCTTTTGCTATATTCTTTCCTCCCTTTGAACTGTTCACAACAGTCCCCTTAGTATCTCTTGTAGAATTGGTTTGGATTTAATGAATTCCTTGAGGTTTTCTTTGTCTGGAAAGCTCTTTATTTCTCCTTCGATTTTAAACGTTAGCCTTGCTGGATAAAGTAGTCTTGGTTGTAGGGTCTTGTTCTGCATTACTTTGATTATTTCTTGCCATTCCCTTCTGGCCTCAAGTGTTTCTGTTGAGAAGCCCGATGTCATCCTTATGGTGGCTCCTTTGTAGGTAATAGCCTTTTTTTATCTAGCAGCTTTTAAAATTTTTTCTTTATCCATTAGCTTTGGTATTTTAACTATGATGTGTCTTGGTGTAGATCTTTTTGGGTTTCTCTTTAATGGAGTTCTGTGTGCTTCTTGAACGTGTGGAATGTTTCCCAGCCTTAATTTAGGGAAGTTTTCTGCTATGATTTGATTGAACAAAGTTTCCATTTCCTGTCCTCTTTCCTCCTCTTCAGGCACCCCTATGATGCGAATGTTGTTTCTCTTCAGGTTTTCCCAGAGCTCCCTTAGAGTTTCCTTACATTTTTTAAGTCTCTTTTTCTTTTTCTTCTCTGCTTCTATGCCTTTGTTTATTGTGTCTTCTAACTCGCTGATTCGATCCTCAGCGTCATCCATCCTGCTTTTAATTCCTTCCATTGTGGTCTTCAGTTCTGATACTGTATTTGTCATTTCTGTCTGATTCTTTTTTATTATTTCAATTTCGTTTTTTATACTTGTTATCTCTTTATTTAGGTGCTCATAGTGACTATCCACTGTTGCTCTAATTTCTTTGAACATCCTAACTATCATTATTCTAAATTCTGCTTCTGGTAGTTTGGTTATATCTGGTTCATTCAGGTCCTTCTCTGGGGATTTCTCTTGATTCATTTGGTTTGCATTTCTCTGCCTGCCCATTTTATCTGTGTATAAGCAAGTTGTGGGCACTGGAGTCCAGTAGGTGTTGCCTTTGTGTTCTCTAGGTGTGGTCTGTCTGCAGGCTTGCCACCCCCTCTGCTGCTGCCTAGGGTGGTTGGGTATGGGCGTTGCCAGCGACAGCCTACTGCGGCTGTCGCTGTGATTTCCACCTCTCCTCTATGGGAGGGGCTGTCACTCAAGCCACAAGCCTTAGCACCAAGTGTAGAGGTGAGCACCTTTGCTCAGCTGTGGAACCAGCCTGTTTCCGGAAGGCTTATGCCCAGTCCCCGCAGTCAGAACCTGCTCGCCACAGTTTTGCGGGTTGGGCGGGGCTTTTGATGTGCTCTCAGCTGTGAGCCTTTGCCCGTCCAGAATTTAGCCCCGCCCTCAAGGCCGGGGCCCTCCTGCATAGGGTCGCACACTGTGGTTTATTGGGCCGGCCGTGTTTGGTGGCGTTAGCTCAGCTGCTAGCTTCCGATCGATCCGGACTCTACCACGCCCCCACATTCGGCCTTAGTTTGCGCACGTAGGGTGGCCAATCGCCGGGATTTCTCTGGCCAGGCGGGGCTAGTAGCGTGAGCTCAGCCGTGAAAGCCTCTGCGTGCACGTAGGTTTGCAAACCACCAGGGTTTCTCTGGCCGGGCAGGGCTCGTAGCGTTAGCTCAGCCACGAAAGCCAGCTCTTGCGCACGCGCGCACGTAGGATTTCAACCCACGGGGATTTCTCTGGCCGGGCGGGGCTAGTAGTGTGAGCTCAGCCGCGAGCCCCTCGCCCATCCCTGGTCCTAGCCCCATCCCCGTGGTCAGGGCCAGCTTGCGCAGGGTCACAGAGCCGATCTCTGCCCGTATTTTTCCTTACAAGTGGGGTCACAGGTGGGCCTGCAGCTGCCAGACCGCTTTCGTGCATCCCCTCCGCCCCTGCTGGGCTAGACCAAGCTCACATTCGTTGTGCCTCCGCCCACGCCGACCGGACAGCGTTTCAGCGTCCTGCCGCCAACATCCCTTCAGCAACCCTCAGAGAGATGGCAGTGTCTTAAGTCTCCACACTGTAGACCTGGGAGCTCCCTCCCTCTAAGCAGCTCTGCTCTAATTGCCGCGGGAGAGCTTGTTTGGCTGGTGTCCTATCTCCCTTTGCTGGTATTGCTAATTCCAGGGGAGATATTCGTTTTCGCTTAGGAAAATGACTTAGCCCAGGGGTCAGGATGGCTGTCCCTCAGAGTGTCCTTGTGCCTTCTGTCCACTCTCTGTTCCCGCTGCTCTGTTCCTCTCCTCTGTCTCCGTTCCCCGGAGCCCCGGGTGTGTGGTTGTGAGAGAGGGTTTCTGCGCCGTCCCTTTGAAAAGATTCTTGGGTCTGAGAAAACTCTCTTTTTCACAAACAGTATCCTCACTTGCTTCACAGCTCAATACTGTCCATACGTCTCTTCTAGGCTCTGGGATGTAGGCTGGGGCTTGGTTCCTGGGACCCAGGTCCCTCCCTCTCCGCCAAACTCTCCTCCCGCTACGCGGGTCTCTCCGGGCTGCCGTTTGCTCCGGAGAGCTGGGCAGCCCTCTTCACATTTTCGCTATTCCTACCAGTCTCGATGTGGCTTCTGCAGTGTTCCTTGGTTGAAGAGTTTACTTAGTTTAGTTCAAAGTTGGTTTATCCAGATGATGGTTCTTAAAATTAAGTTATAATCCACTTTGGTTCTGGGAGTTGGAAGTTGGTACGTCCGCCTACTCCATTGCCATCTTTGAATCCCTGTATCTATATTTTTGTCTGCTCTTTTGTCTAATGAGTTTGTTCATACATGTCTGAACTGATAGTAGTGAGTCTGGGAAACAAACTCCTGTCCCTTTATAAAATAGATTCATCATGTTCTCTGAAAAGGGTTTTTCAGACTATTTTCCTCATCTTGCCTGACATTCTCCTTTTTTTGGGGAATATATATATATATTAAGCAGCCTTTTTGCTCTTGCATTTTATATTGTGAAGTCGACACTTATGTAATAGTCTCATGGACCTGCCTTTCAGAAGTGGAAGAGTCTGTTGCTATAACTACAATGCTCAGAAATTTAGCCTCACTTAAAATTATGCATTTCCAAACTCCTGAAATGAAAACAGAAGATTTGAGCTACCTGGAGTTTTAACCTTAAAATTTATGTTTAGACACCGAAATTTGTACTGCTTATATTCAAAATATTTACAAAGGAACCTGTGTTTTCTCTTCATTTATGCAGATATTTAAAAGGTAAGTTTTATTTCTGAATCTTGAATCACAGAAATTCCACACTCTCTAAGAAATATGTAAATGTCCCTTTACCATCAGATCCTATAAGAAATGAAATAAGTAGAGTAGAAAGAAAGAAACTGTGTAATTTTGAAGTAGCCAATGCCTTTTGTGTCCAGTCTGTTTTCCTGCTATATCTATGTTTCAGATTTGAGTTCCTGCTCAGGAACACTTTGGGATCTTCAAAACTGAGGTTACAGAAAGCTTTTTAAAAAACAGTTCTTCTTATAAAACTGCATATTTTCCAGAATGCTGAGTTCATTAGACAACCATATTCCTCGTGGTAATTTGTGACCCCATTGTGTAAACAGAGTTTCTTACCCTGAAGATAACACAAGTAAACTTCAAATTTACAAGTAACTTTCATCTAACTAACTTTAGCAACAGGTTCAATTTAACTGCACAGGTAAAGGAAACGTTCCAGGGGCATTATAAGAAAGGCTAGTGATGTAAACTAAATTTCACACTACACTTAAATCAAAGTAGATTCAGACCTAGGAAAACTATTTTTTCCTCTCATCCTGGACCAAATTTCATGTAGTTTCAACCTAAATTGATCTACGTAACTTAAAGAGAACCCCAAATGTATCTTAGCACTGAAATGAAATGTTTCTGTACACTGTGTGGTATTCTATTCTTACTGTGAAACTGTATGTCAAACTAAGCTCCAGAAGATACTCTAACATTAATGTGAGCTCATAACTCTTTCTCGCTAATTGCCATTTGGCAGTGTCTGAATTTTATGCTGGTCAACTGCAAAACATTGTGTTTTAACTCTGTGTATAACAGCACATATTTTTCTACAAGTCTAGCAATCTCACTTAAAAATCTTACACTGTACACAAATCTGCTTAGAGTTATGTGTATAATGGAGAGTTGAAATGCTTTATCCCAATTCATCGGATTGTTTCTTCCACGTTTTTTACATATGCAAATAAAAATTCAACTCCTGTGTTATCAGAAACAGTGCCATATTTTTTTTTGGAGGCCATTTTAAATGTTCATCGAATACATGATTTTAGTGTTCGGTATATGTACAACCTTCTGAAGGGAGCATTGCAGGATATATGTTTGTCAGTCTTAATACCATAAGAAACTGATTATCACTTGAACTTGTTTCACTAAAGCAAAGAACATGCTCCAATATTCTGAAAGCATTCTGTTAGGACTTAGCACTGTCTAGAACAGTCACTGTATATAGATGTTCAACAGTGAAACTTTCATTCAGTTGGATAGCAAATGCACCAGAATCAACATGTATAGTTACTCTACTACCTGTTAAAGTTACACAGTGGTCTGTTCTTCAGGAGTAGCAGTGCTTTGCAATAACTTGTTTTTCTTTATCTTTTGAGAAAAAACTCAGTTCTCATTGAGAACAGCTCAATGTTGCTGAGAGGAGCTAAGGGGACCTTGCAACCTGCTAATAAAGGATCGTTACTGAATGAAAGAAAGCCAGTTCTAAAAGAAATAAGGAACCAGGAATATAATCACTACCCTTCATTACAGATGCCAGCTTCTCCTGGGTATACCAATGGCTTCTGTGAGATAACCACCACATTACCAACAATATGCCTCTCCTCTCCTTTTATAAAGAACCTCAGTCTAGTTTGTGATGGCAATATACCAAGGTAAAAACTACATTCCCAGCCTCACTTGGAGATTAGGGAATGCATTAGTTATCTATTACTGTTAACTGATTACCACAAACTTGATGGCTTAAAACCACACCTGGTCAGATAGTTCAGGTTAGAGCGTCATCCTGTTATGCCAAGGTTGTGGGTTCAATCTCTGGTCAGGGCACATGCAAGAATCAACTAATGAGGATTCCAAGGTGGCAATGGTGTAGGTGGACATTCCAACTGCCACCTCCCAGGACCAAATGAGTTATAAATAAATTTAAGAACAATCATCCTAAAATACCAACTTTGGACATTGGGGTATATAGCTGCAAGATTAGGTTATGTTACTGCTCAACCTCCTGCTGTCTGTCAATTAATCTTCTCTTTCTCTCTTGGTCCTTTTCAGGGCCTTAAGGACTTTGGCAAAGGGGAGAGGTTGGCAGGTGCTTTGAAACTCTAGTTGAGCTCACCCTCCATCACTAAGCTGGCCATAGTGTTGCCATCCTGAGCCTTTCTCTAGTCTCATCCCTTCTCATCCTCAACTGTTTTAATTCCTCCCTCTCCTATGCACTTACTGACACTGTATTCAGATAGGAGAAGAGGGTGCAGAAAGAGTAGAGAGCAAGAGCTAAAGAAAAAAATAAAATCAGAATGGCTCCTTCCCCATGGTCTAACAAACCTACATGCTTTCCCAACGTGCTACGGTGAGAGGCACCTGAACGGTACTGCAGGGGAGAGTGAGCCAGAGGACCCCAATCTAGGAGAAGCACATAGAAAGATGGGAATTTCTGACAGAGAAGAAACTCACCTAGAAAGGTAGCTCCAGGAAGGTGGAACCATGTTTCCCATCCATCCCCAGGGCCAGGTACAGGGCATGTACTTGGTAGATTTGATTTATAGCAAATTGTTGCTGAATGAATAAACTAAGTCTTTGCATGTGGTATTCTGAGTAATTTGTCAAATGAAGACTTTCTTTATTTTAGGCTGCTAATGACTCTGTTTCCTTAGCTTAGCTGCATATCAGCTGCAAAGACTCCTTAAGCAGGAGGCAGGAGGGATGATTCTGTCCTCTCTAATCTTTTTTTTTTTTTTTTTCTGAAGTGAGAAGGGGGAAGGCAGAGAGACAGACTCCTGCATGCGCCTGACTGGGATCCACTGGCACGCCCACCAGGGGGCGATGCTCTGCCCATCTGGTGTGTTGCTTCGTTGCAACCAGAGCCATTCTAGCACCTGAGGCAGAGGCCATGGAGCCATCCTCAGCGCCCAGGGCCAACTTTGCTCCAATGGAGCCTTGGCTGTGGGAGGCGAAGAGAGAGACAGAGAGAAAGGAGAGGGGGAAGGATGGAGAAGCAGATGGGTGCTTCCCCTGTGTGCCCTGACCGGGAATCGACTTTAACATGCCAGGTAGACACTCTACCACTGAGCCAACTGGCCGGGGCCTCTCTAATCTTTTCAAGTGACATCTTTGGAAAAGGCTTTGCCTGTGTTACATACTGGGTTGGCACAGTCTTAAGCATCTTTTGGAGGTTGTGTCAGGCTGTTGCTACCAACAGGGAGCACAGGAGGCTGGGTAAAGGTGGGTGAGAGGTTACCTTCTCTCTATGCAGTCAAAGAAGGGCAGAGCTGAGGGCTGCTCAGAGCACTGTTCGAAGTGACAGAGGGGCCAACCTCTCAGTTTCCTAAAAACACCAAGTACCCCTCTTTTTTTCTGCATCAGTCACAGTGTAACTCTTCAGTCAGAAACAGTCTTGGTCCCACCATTCCCTGATCAGCAATGTTACCCTAAGTAGGTTATATCCCCTTCCTGTGCCTCTGCTTTCTTATCTGTGTGATGAAATACTGACTGTGCTGAGTACTTACGTTTTAACACAGGGTTGGTGTAATGCTGGTGGTTGAGGCCAGGCAAGTTCTCACTGAATTTGGGTAGACGGTAAAGGAACTGCGGAGCTGGAAAGCATCAGGTCATACCTATTTATTGGAGACTCGCAGGGACAGGTGAGTGAATAAACAACATAAGAGAAAAAGCTAATAAGGGGAAATCCACTTTTTGCAGTAAAGGGCAAGAGAACGGGGGAAATTGCACCTCACAGAGGTGGGAGAGCAATCTGGGAGAACTGCTGCCCAGGTCAAGTGCCCGCAGCCTTGCACAGACCACGCACACGTGGCGCTGCCACGCGTCCACACACCAGTCAGGCAGAGTGCTTGCGGCTGGTGAACCAGTGAGCAAGCCTACACAGCCTTTTTCCTCTCAGTTGGTTAGAACATTTTTCCAAAGCACAGAGATGGTCAGGTTTGATCCCTGGTCAGGGCACACACAGGAACAGCTCAATGTTGCTATCTCTCACCAAAAAAGAATAAATAAATAAATAAAAAATAACATAGGGTTAGATTTTAAAGTCAGCTGGAAACCATTAGTTCAAAATACCCTTGAAAACTCCCTTAAATCACCATAAGATTCAGTCTATGTGATTTTGTGTATCTACAGTTCTACACAGAATTTTCCAGGCCCACAAAAGGACAAATGGGAACTCTGAGGGCAAGTATTTGGGAAGTCCTGTGTTTCAGGTAATTATCAAAGCGCTTGCAGTGAGTGGAGGTCTATAGGGAGGTATGGAGTGATGAACTCCCAAGTACTCTGGCTTCCTTCAAGACTTGTCTCCAATTCAGTTTCCTAGTAAGCTTCTACAATCATCCTAGTTGTCAATTGTTTTGTTTCAAAGAAATCGTGGTGTTTCCTGGGCTGGGAGTGGGGCAGGAGTTAGGAATGGTGAACAGCCCACAGAGTACTCTCCCTGGATTGGAGAAGTTGTGTAGTCAGTGTGTGGGGCAGTGTTTGGACACCATGAACACCGGATAAGGGAGAGGCTTTAGTCTGAAACTATCATTGTTGTGGCTTAAGAACCTCAGTGCGGCCTGGCCCACAATGATTTAGAGAGTGTGGTGGTCTCTCCCAAACCCTACCTCCCTGCACCAGCTCTGCACCTGAACCCTCCAGGACTCCTGGCTGGCTTGGTCTGCACCAACAGAGAGCTGAAAGTGCTGGGGAATTTGTGGCCCACCTACTCTCGCCCTGTAGTGGTGGTGGTCCTGGCAGGGAGCAATTGTGGAGGGATGCACACCACCCCTGTTCTCCCCTGTGGGACGGGGCCACTTTCTCACTCCCATGTCCTAGTAAGTCACTTTCACGTGAATCATTATTTGACCAGTCTGCTTCCAGAAACTCGGTCTACGACAGAGAGTGTGGAGGTTTTCCACACTGCTGGGATAAAAATCCATGTAAAGAAGGGGCAGAGCATAGAGAGAAGGAGGAAATGATGGGAAAGAAATGAAGCAGGTACAGAAACATTTGTTATGGAGGCAAAATTAAGAGCCATGACCGTTGGCCTAGACTTGAGGAATGGAGGACCCAAGGGCTAAGCGGGAAAGTAACTGGCCTGAGGCTAACAACGTATACCTGTAATTAGGGCAGAACTTGGGACGGTGTCAACCCATAAAAGTGCCCAACAAATGCTTGTGGTATAAATGAGTGAAGGGGTATGTGGACAGGACTGCACCTATCACAACTGGCCCCAATGCAGCTTCAGAGGACATTTTGCCCTGAAATACCTACCGTCCAGGTGTCCGTGGAGCTCTGTAACCTATACACCTGAGGAGCCCTGTTTCTGAGCACAAGCCTCAGGCAGAGGTCCAGTGTGTGTTCATCTATATGCCCCTGCCATCAACCCAAACCTGCAGGGAGGTTTGCTTTCTTTCTTCCTTCCTTTCTTTGCCAGAATGATATTTCACAGACAGATCAGAAATGATCTGCCCTGACCTCCTCAAACTTTGATTTGCACATGAACCTCCTGGTGGTTCAAATGCAGATTCTGATCCACTGGGTCTGGGGTGGGCCTGAGAAGCTGCATTTCAAACAAGCTCCCAAGTGCTACTCCTCCATGAGCCACACTGTGACAACAAAGTTCTGAGACTATACCTTTGCTCGCACCATCCCCTCATCCCAAGAAGACCCTCTCTCCTTACCCATCCCTTAAGATTCAGTTCAAATGTTACTCCCAGCCCTCTTGAGTCTTCCTCCTTCCTTCAATGAGAAGAAATCTCTTCCCGTGTTATAACAGTAGTGCTCTCTCTTTGATGGCATAGGTGTTTGTGACCTAGACTGTGAGCTTCTTAAGGGGTTGTCTGATTTTGTTTTGAAACCCCTGTAGTTCCTTTTCTATTTCCTGGAGCACTGTAGCAATTTCTTACTTGTATGCGCCAGGCACTGGGCTCAGTCCCTATTGGGCATTATCTCAATAACCCTGAGAGAGTCTTGTGAGGTAGGTTTTAGTATCCAGGGACTCAGAAAAGTAAGGTGAGTTGCCTGAGGTCACACCTAATAAGTGGCCAAACCCACTGACCCCATTTGTCAACAGCCAAAGCCCAAGCTCTTATACATTTTGTATTTGTTGAATGAATAAGTAAATGAATGGATGGTTAGCTGGATGGATGAATGAGTATTTCAGAAGAAAAAAATGATTCTGTGTAAAATACTCCACATGAAACTAGGAAATTCACATGCTTTACCTTGTCGTGGGATTGATTCTCCCCCAGTGATTTCCAAAAAATTCTTACTCATAATTGAGATTCTTCCCACAAAGAACAGAAAACTGACATTTTCAGCCCCAGCTATTGCATTTCCAACACCCTTGGGCTTAGCCCCCAATACCTCATCTGTCACTAAATATAAGGTGACCAACATTTTTTTTTTTTTTATAGGAACAGAGAGAGAGTCAGAGAGAGGGATAGATAGGAACAGACAGACAGGAACGGAGAGCAGTGAGAAGCATCAATCATTAGTTTTTCATTGCCATTGCGACACCATAGTTGTTCATTGATTGCTTTCTCACATGTGCCTTGACTGCGGGCCTTCAGCAGACCGAGCCACCCCTTGCTGGAGCCAGCGACCTTGGGTCCAAGCTGGCAAGCTTTTGCTCAAGCCAGATGGGCCCACGCTCAAGCTGGCAACCTCGGGGTCTTGAACCTGGGTCCTTCCGGATCCCAGTCTGATGCTCTATCCACTGCACCACCGCCTAGTCAGGGTAGGTGACCAACATTTTTACAATGAAAAGGACAAAAGTATATTGAAGAAAACAATATTGTAAATAAACATTTTATTCATTGCAACAATAATACATTATAATATGATAAATGCATAATAAAAACATTTGTAATTATTTTATAATTATGTTTACATGCCAATTAATTTTTAATAATTATTGTAAGAAAAAAGTACTCATTTAGATACAAATATGTCTCATCACATGCAATGGATCGACTCTGCATCGATTGAATAGGGACATTTACAGATTAGTCTTCCAATATCAAAAAGGAGAACTTGTAGAAGGACACTTTTCGAGGGAGGATGGAACTTACAAAAGAAACACTGCCCACCCTGAAGGAGGAGGATTGGTCACCTTACCAAATAGAATCTTCCTTCTCCCAAAGCATGCAGAGAGCTCCCTGCCTCCCAGGGGAGGCTGGGGTGGTACTGACAAGGGCACAGCTGCCCTGTAGAGAAGATTGGCAGGTGGCGTGGAAGCAGGCAGCTGTTGCCCTTTACTTCACTGGAGCAGCTTATATCATCTCTTCAATCACAGGCCCTTAAACAGCTTCTAACAAGTCATGTCACTGTCACTGCTGCCTGGAGAAGCTGGGGGAAGAACTGCCATATTTACCTGCAGATAAGCTGCAGCGCTCTTCCAGTGGGTAGTGACTCCATAAGGAGAACCAACCTGCTGCCCCTGCAGGTTTGCGGGGAGTCAGATTTCTAACAGTCCTTCCACCTTCTTGCGTTTATTTTAAAAATAATTTATTTTCAATTACAGTTGGCATACAATATTAGGTGTACAACCGAGTGATTAGACATTCATGTAATTTACAGAGGAGAAGGCGGTGGGTAATGAGAAGTATCAACTCACAGTTGCTTCACTTTAGTAGTTCATTGATTGCTTGTTGTATGTGCCTTGATTGGGCAAGCCCAGGGTTTTGAACTGGTGACCTCAGCATTCCAGGTTGATGCTCTATCCAGTGCACCACCACAGGCCAGGCTATATAACTAACAAAGTGGTCACCCCGATAAATCTAGTATCTACCTGGCACCATACATAGTTATTGCAACATTGGCTATATTCCCTACGCTATACTTACATCCCTATTTTATATTTTTATAACCTCTAATTTGTACTTTTCAACCCCTTCACATTTTTCTCCCAGCTCCCCAACCACCCTCCCATCTGGCAACCATCAAAATAAAACTTTCCCTCTTTTAATGACTGGTGGCACAGGCACGCTTACAAAAACAGGGGACAGGGGCATGTGGTAGTGAACTGTGACTGGGATCCTGAGCTGGAACCTCAGCTTCGCTGCTCTCAGTCTGTGTGACTCCTCTCTGAGCTGCAGTTTCTGTACAGCTAACCTTGCAGGTGGAAGTGAGGGCTGAAAAAAATTAAGCATAATAGGGTCAGTGTATGCCTGCGCGTGGAAAGCACTTAGTAAACAGGAGGTGTGCTAGGGGCTGATTTCCAGAACCCTGGAACCCCATCATGGCAGGGTGTGCCCCAAGCCCTGTGCCTTCTACTTAACCTCGTGGAACCTTTCTTCCTCAGTCCAGGTTCAAGTGCTCCTCATGACTGACCTGATAGGGTTGCAGGCAGGGGCCATGACCACCTACTCCCTGAAGTGGATGAAGGGACATTAAAAAACTGAACATTCCAGATCACCTTCCCCCAGGCATCCGGATTGACTCACTCGGGTGTGGAAGGTCCCCTAGTTTACTTCTGGTTAATCTTACATAAATCACTGAAAACTACATTTTTCCTTTTTCCCCTTAATGACTACCATCCCCACTCTCAAATCCCCAAACCCTACCTGTTAGAGAACTGGTGGCTGACTTCCATCTTAGGAGTCAGCCTGGCAGATGACCCTCTAATAAACTTTTCTTGCCTGAACTCGGGTGTCCTCATTTGGCAGCCAACCTTACATTTTGATGCCAAAACCCAGGAGGGGTGCCTTCTAGGACCTGCTGGATTGCCCTTCCCTCCTGCTTCCTTTCCCCTGGGCTTGATCCACTTCCTGGCTGCCCCTTCTGGACCTACCAAAAGGATGCCCTTCTCCAGGGCTTTCCACCCTTGCCATTGCTGACCCTGAGAACATCACCAGCCTAATTTCTTCTCTCATGGGTGAGTAATGAGTTCTCCTAGCTCAGGTCTCCTGCCTCTCTCTCTCTGGGCTCCGGCCTCTTGAAAGTCCTAGCGCTAGGCCAGGAAGACTCTCTAAGCCTCCAGGCCTGATCCTTACAGATCTGGGGACACTCAATTTGTAAGTGATCTTCACTCTCACTCTCAGAGACTGGCTGGGGGCACGGGGATGCCTCTTCCCTTTGCCTTTCTCCCACTAGAGTTTCTTGCATTCACCCTTTAGTAGCCTCCAACTTCATATCATGGGAGCATCACAATCTCACCTTTAAAAGGGCACTCCATTAGGATGCCTCTTTTGGGATCTCGACTCTCTAGGTCTCCGAGGAGTAGTCAGACACAAAACACTTATCTGTTACTGTAATACTGCCTGGCCCCAGTATCGGCTAGTTAACAGGTCTCAATGGCCTGAAAATGGCACTTTTTACTTTAACATACTTCAAGACCTTGATAACTTTTGTCAACGCAATGGCAAATGGTTGAAAATCCCCTACGTTCAGGCCTTCTTTGCTCTCCACTCTCATCCCTCTCTCTGTCAAACCTGTTCCACCTATCAAATCCTCTTAGCACACATCAAATCTCCTCCTCCTGCAAATGCTGACCCTCTTTCTTTCGATCCAGCTGATCATGCTGTCCCTCTGTATGCTCCCTCTCTATCCCCCCCCCTCATATGTACTGACAAATCCCTACCATCTGGGGATCATTCAAGCTCAGGATCAGTTACTGACCTCCCACACCTTCCTTCCCCCGCCTTATACTCACTCCCGTACAAGGCGATGTAGCCCCCCGGCTCCCCTGGCTCCCCTCTTTCCTCTCCATGAGGTAGCAGGTGCCGAGGGAATTGTTAGAGCCCGTGTTCCATTCTCCCTCTTGGGCCTGTCACAGACAGAGAAGAGACTAGGCTCCTTCTCCACACACCAGACACCTACGTAAAGGAATTTAAATACCCAACCCAGTCTCATGATCTTGACCTGGCATGACTTCTGTATCATCCTCTCTTCCACTTTACTACCTGAGGAGAAGGAGTGAGTCTGGTTGGTTGCACAGCACACGCCAATGACCTCCACAGGATGGACAATCAACACCCTGTGGGACCAGTGGCTGTTCCCTGGGAAGACTCTAATTGGAGCTATCAAATTGACAAACCTGGCCGGGACATTCATAATTGTATGGTCACCTGCTTAATAGTGGGACTTCAAAAGGCCACTCACAAGGCTGTTAATTACGAAAAACTCCGAAAAGTTATACAACGAGCAAACAAAAATCTGGTCCAATTCCTGTCTTGCCTAACGGAAGCACTCCAAAAATAGACTAAAATCGACCCCAATTTGGTTGAAAGGGCCATAGTTCTTAACACTCATTTCATCTCCCAGTCAGCCCCCAATATATGAAAAAAACACCTCAAAAAGGCAGAGGAGGGCCTTCAAACCCCTCAGGAAGATCTCCTGAGGTTTTTTTTGTGTGTGTGACAGAGAGGGCCAGATAGGGACAGACAGATAGGAAGGGAGAGAGATAAGAAACATCAGTTCCTCATTGCAGCACCTTAGTTCATTGATTGCTTTCTCATATGTGCCTTGATTGGGGGGTGGGGGGCTAGAGCAAACTGAGTAACCCCTTACTCGAGCCAGGAACCTTGGGCTCAAGCTGGTGAGCCTTGCTCAAACCAGATGAGCCCGCGCTCAAGCTGGCGACCTCAGGGTTTCGAACCTGGATCCTCTGCATCCCAATCCTATGCTTTATCCACTGCACCACCACCTGGTCAGGCTCGGGGTCAGCCTTGTTGTTACTCCTCGGCCTGCTGGACTTACCGGCTTCTGTTATGAATTTTCCTCTACTGCCTAGCATAGTGAATCCCAAGGTTCTCCTCACCACCCCCACGGCTGCCATACTCCAGGGGAAGTCCCCCTGGTTTCATCTCTCCAAATTCAGAAAAACAAAAGCTCCATCTCCACACATGGCTATGGATAACTATTCCAGTCTACCTGGATCATCACCCAGATACACCTGCTCCCCCTTAGGGCCCACCAAGGTCGGACTAACTAAAATCCCAGAAGAACAGCCTGAGCTGTGAGTAACTATGATTACTCCCTGGCAACAGACAGAATGAAGATTCCAGCTTGCTCTATTCTTTCTTATCTCCTTACCCTTAAAGGCATACTCTGCCCCCAAACCCTCACTCTCAGAATCCTCACATCTAGAAAGCTCTCTTAATCTTATTTAAAAATATTGTAATGAAGACTAACTCCTCCTATGTAGCTGACTGCTGCATATGTCTGTCCATGTCATCTTCAGCTTACTCAGCTTTCCCTATTCCTCTTAATAATACTCAACTCCTTCACACCATTCTTATCTACAAGATTCAGAAAAGGGCCACCTTCTTCAAGAGAGCCGACACTCTCATAGATTACCCCACCTCAGCTGCAAACTGAGCAAACAAGCTATACCAAACCTACTACTCCCAGCTAGAGAAATTAAAATCCCAAACCCCTCCTGCTCAAGGACCAGTCACTCTTAATACAACCCTCCTTTCAACTGCCCCCCATGCTTTACTGCTCAAGGTACTGTCCCAGTAGGTCACCTCCCTTCTGACCTCTGCAACTTCACAATAACTATCCAGTTTCCTAAAGACCATCAGAACAACTGAGTCAACTCTCAACTTTCTCAGAAGCAAACAAATTATTTTCTAAGCCTGTCTGCTTCATGGACCCCTATTCTTATGGCTTCACAACATAAATGCTACTATCCCACCAGCCAACTCTATCCCTGACTCACTGCTTCTTTCTCAGTGAAAATACAATGCTCAAAAAAATTCTCTAGTATATCTCCCTCTTATCAGGGCTGCTCTTTTCTCCACACTAACTATCTAGAGCAGGGGTAGTCAACCTTTTTATACCTACCGCCCACTTTTATATCTCTGTTAGTAGTAAAATTTTCTAACTGCCCACTGGTTCCACAGTAATGGTGATTTATAAAGTAGGGAAGTAACTTTACTTTATAAAATTTATAAAGCAGAGTTAGAGCAAGTGCAAGCATATAATAATAATTACTTACAAAATACTTTATGTCGGATTTTCACTAAGTTTGGCAGAATAAATCTTTATAAAACAACTTACTATAGTTAAATCTATCTTTTTATTTATACTTTGGTTGCTCCGCTACCGCCCACCATGAAAGCTGTTACACCCACTAGTGGGCGGGAGGGACCAGGTTGACTACCACTGAAGAGCTTGGAAACAGAAGGACAAGAATGACCCTTTAGTCATGTATTCTCTCTTCACCTCTCAGCCTGTATCACTTGGTCAGGGGCTTTCTACAAGTGTGGGACCTACATGTGTGTAAAGCCAGTAGCCATGGCCACCATCACAGCTTCCTGGCCCATGCAGGTTCACATTTGATTTGGACAGTCGGTAATGAAACAACGGAGCCAAGAACTGATGGGCCATTACCTTTAATCCTAGCTTGCACCCGGTGGATGAGAAATACACACAGTGGGAAAACACTTCCCTTTCCATTCAGGGCTCCCAAAGCCACTGACTTATCTGAGTTTTCTAGAATCAAAGGTTTCTAGCTCACCAGTCTTATTTACCTCTGTTCCCCATCTTTTCTCCAGCACAAACTCTGCACAAACTGGCTTCTCCTTCAGTACTCCGCCATCTTGGCTGCTTCTCCTATGCAATGCTAATTTCAGAAACCAAGAGAGCAAGCCCCTGGTCTTCCCCATTTTTTAGTGTAGAAATCAAAACCTTTAATCCAATCTACAAATAAGAAAGTCTCTGATACAAAGTCACTTATCTGAGGCATTATCTGCAATGAGGAACTGATGTTTCTTATCTCTCTCCCTTCCTATCTGAGGCATAATGGGATTCCTCATGAGAGTGCACCACCCTACATCATCCAATCAGTCTATTTCATCTCCAAAAACCTAGCCGTGGGTACAGCCATATGGGTCTCTACTGAGCTGCCCACTCACCAGCAAGTTGCCTCCAGACACAGCCACAGAGCTGGACACCTGGGGGCATTAAGAGGTGGGGGCCAAACATCCCTTCATTTAGAAATGATATTTTTCAGGGAGAGGGTCTCTCAGATGCATTGTTCCTGGGGTTGCAGCAAAGTGTTGGGTGTGGGCCCTGCAGTGTGGGACTGGAATAGGGTAACTGTGTTGCAGGCCTAGATATGCAGAATTCCTTCCAATAAAATCCACTGGACAGCCCACAAGAGAGGCTGGAAAGCTCTCCCCCAGCTTTGCTGGCAAGAATGAAAATATATGATTTAAAAAAATAGCTGATTCAATTTTTAAAAAGTGGCTCACACCTACCCCTGAGGAGTTGCAGTTAAAAATCCAGGCTCTGGCCCTGTTTTAAGTGAGGACTGAGGTAGAAAAAAAGACCTGTTTGGCAGGGTCCATGGGTCTTTATTGAAGCCTGTTTCAGTCTGAGTTTTTAAAATGAAGTTGCATAATTATTTTTCTCCTGTGCAAAGCAGGCTCCAAAGTACGTCTGTGGGGCCCTATGCAGCCCTTTGTTTTTGTCCCGTGGCCAGAATGATTCCCAGCTAGCCAAGCAGCCCAGTGGTGTTCTGAACCACCCCTAGCCCCAACTGCCCGTTTCCTGGTTATCTGAAGTGAAGAGGTCAGAGGTTAAGTAAGAGTCCTTTGGTCAGAGAAAGAAAAATAAATCCCCAGGACCTTTGGGTGTATTCTTGAAGCTTGTAGGCCTTCTTGTCCAGTACGGATGGGGAAAGTATTTTATATGTGGTCCTGTCCTTTTCTGTCCCCCTGGCTTGAGCAAGGAGTCACTAGCTCAGCTTGAGAACCCCAGTCAAAACATGTATGAGAAGCAATCAATGAACAGCTAAAATGATGCAACTACAAGTTGATGCTTCTCATTTCTCCTCTCTCTACTGCTCTCCCTCTCTCTCTCATGCAAAAAGAGAAGAAAAGAAAAGAAAAAAAATTCCCAACATAAAATCTAGCCACATACTAAAGAGACATCAAATATCACTTTAATTGTGAGATTTAAAAACAGTGATTTGTTTTTGCAGGATTCAGAATGCAAGCCTTAAAGTCATCACTTCCCTAGCACTGGAAAGGCTGAGCAATACCAAGTACATATAGGCATTTTGTAAAATGTTAATCTTGTATCAGCCCAGACAAGCCTCTCCATTCTCCCTCATTCCTCACTAACTTCTCTGTCTCCCTCTTAGGAAACTGAGCCCTATGCCTCTTTCATTTTAGCCTCTCCTGACATTAGGTGAAAGCAGCTCATTGAAATTCTTTTCCCTCCACTTCCACACATACTCTCAGACTGGGACAAAGGAAGTGTAGCACAGTGTTTTTTAACTGCTGGTCTTCGAACCAGTGTAGATCCACCAGAAATTTCAGGCCAGCCTGTGAACGGGTGAACCACTCTGATGTTGTATGAAGATTATAGACCCAATGATCTTAGGCAAATTCCCTTATGCTTAAGGTGATTGCCACTTATCAGTCTGTATTATTGATGTAAATACTATTGAAGTTGTCTTAAATATCTTTGGAACTTGTAGGGTCATTTGAACAATGTTTTGTACCGTGTATAGCATTTATAAAGCATGCACAACAGACAAAAAACATCTGGACAAATTATGTAGTATTTAATGTATCTTATATGTGTAGTTCAGAAATCAAGCACCAGATTGTAGTGTGTTGCACTATCATTTGTGGTAGGATAAAATTTTATTCATTGTGTGTGCAGGCTCTAACTCTACCCCTCTCTGTGTTTTTCATTCTTTTCATGCTTGCACAGATAATGTTCAAACTTATGTAGTGTTCAGTGCAGCGTACATGTTGTATTTGGGAACCAAGTACCAGCTTACACTGCAATGCACTAACATGTGTAGTAGTATATACTGCCCACAAAAATTAGGGGATATTTCGAGATGAATATGAAGCAATAAAAAAAGAAGCATTTGATCTTTTTATTAAACAAGAATATCAGAAAAGCAAATGACAAGTCAAAGAAAGTTGTTTGATTATGCAAATGAATGCAAAACCAACCTTTATTTCATTGGTGAAAATGCACTATACAAAAGGCTAAAATTACTGGAGTATCTGCACGTTCCCTGATCCCCTAATTTTTGGGATAAAACTTTATCTGTTGCGTATTTTTGTTTCCCACCTTATCTGTTTCTCAGTAGTACATTTTTTCACACTTGAGCAAATAGTCATGCATGTGCTCACCTGTTCAGAAGATATCTATATTATTTGCAAATAAATTATTGTGTTTTAGTATAACTGTGTGGTAAATTTTAAACCCTACAAAATGAAAAGAATAAACCAACAAAATCTTAACTGTCTTCAAAAGCCAAAACAATAATCAAAAGAAAAGTATTGATAACACCGAAAGTAAATCAATAACTAGAGCTTCAAGTTTAAAAGAAAGAGTGAAAAACAAAAGTGTTGATAATTTGGAAGATGCAACAAAAAACAAAAAAAGAGAAGGAAACTTTGTTAGGCAGTACGATAAGGAATATTTAAATTTATTTTATTTTTATTTTATTCATTTTAGAGAGGAGACACAGAGTGAGAGAGAGAGAGAGAAAGAGAGAAAGGGGGGAGGAGCTGGAAGCATCAACTCCCATACGTGCCTTGACCGGACCAGTACAGGGTTTTGAACTGGCGACCTCAGTGTTCCCAGGTCGACGCTCTATCCACTGCGCCACCACAGGTCAGGCCTACGATAAGGAATACTTAAAGCTTAGGTTTCACTGTAGCACCTAGTAGTGAATTATTACCATGGCTCTTGTGTGTAGTATGTTTTGAAATTCTGTCAAATGATGCAATGAAATCTTCCAAACTTACTCGTTATGTGCATTTGAAGCATAGTGATCTTATCAAGAAGCCACTGGATGTTTTTTGAAAGATTACACAATAAAATGAAAAATCAGAAAATTCAAATGAAGAAAATTATGACCAGTAACAAATTGCTGCTTTGAGCATCTTATTTAGCTGCCCTTCAAATAGAAAAAATAAAAAATCTATTTACTATTGGTGAAGAATTAATAAAGCCCTATATTTTAGATGCCACTCAAGAAGTTTTAGGTCCTCAAGCCACACAAATACTTGAGGTTATACAGCCATTGGACAATAAAGTTCAGAGAAGAATTGTTGATATGGTCAATGATATTGAAGAGCAAATAGAAGAGGGGATAAAGAAATCAAAATATTTTGCCATTCAATTTGGTGAATGAATTGACAAGAGTAACTACTTTGCTTGGTGAGGTGTATTGACGAGAAAGACTTTAAGGAAGAACTAGTCTGCTGTCTTGATCTACCTGGTCAGACCACTAACTCAGAGATGTTTACTACTTTCATTGAGTACTTTCAAGTTGAGGGCTTAGACTGGGGAAAGTGTATCAAAGTGTGTATGGACAGTGCTGCAAACATTATTGGACATCACTCAAGGGTGGTTGTGAAAATAAAGGATGTTGCACATTCAGAAATGTTGTCCACATACTGAATGGCAGCATTTGGTTTTATTTTTATTTATTTATTTTTATTTTTATTTTTTACAGGGACAGAGAGAAAATCAGAGAGAGGGATAGATAGGGACAGACAGACTGAAATGGAGGTGAGAAGCATCAATCATTAGTTTTTCTTTGCCATTGTGACACCTTAGTTCTTCATTGATTGCTTTCTCACATGTGCCTTGACCGTGGGCCTTCAGCAGACTGAGCAACCCCTTGCTGGAGCCAGCGACCTTGGGTCCAAGCTGGTGAGCTTTTGCTCAAGCCAGATGGGCCCGCGCTCAAGCTGGCGAGCTCGGGATCTCGAACCTGGGTTCTCAGCATCCCAGTTCGACGCTCTATTCACTGCGCCACTGCCTGGTCAGGCAGCATTTGGTTTTAAAGAAACTTTCCCCTGAATTGAACACAGTGATGAATGATACAGTAAAGATCATAAATGCTATTCATCATTGAGGTTTGAACTTCAGACTATTCACAACACTATATGGAAGCATGGATTCACAACACCAACATCTCTACACAGAAGTGAGGTAGCGGCTTACCAAAGGAAGGGTTCTTTATGCCTTTTTGAGCTGAGAGAAGAAATGAAACAATTTCTGCAAGAGCGAAACTGCATTAGTAGAGCTTTTGCTGGATGAAGAATGAATGACAAAACTTGTACATGTGGTAGATATATTTTGCCTCTTCAGGGGTTTAACACTAACATTTTTACATTAAGAAATAAGACAGACACACTAAGAAAGAAACTGGTTCTTTGGGAAAGTTGTATACAGAAAGAACATATAGAACTGTCACCACTTTTCCAAGACTTTCTGTTGGCTGCAGACATCAATTGGAAATTTGCATTTAATATAATAAGTCAACAGTTAAGAGCATTAGTTCAAAACTTTGACCATTATTACCCTGAAAATGAGGATCTCTATAAAAGTAACCTCTGGATCAATAATCCACTCATGAGAGATATCAACTCCTGCTCCCTTAATCATTGTAAAAAAGAAAAATGGATAGATATATCTTCTAACATCACTTTGGTGTCCAAACATAAAATGCAATCATTGTCACAATGTTGAATATCACTGGAAAAGAAAGCATACATGTCTTAGTTATGAAGCTATAAATTATTAATCATATTTTCTACTACCTACTTGTAGAAGACTTTCTCGGCCCTACCACTAATAAAAACCAAACAGAAACCAAATGGATGTCACTGCAGCACTTGTCTCTTGGAATCAAAGCTGCAGCCTTAGTCATCAAGTGTTCTTGCAGGGAACCAACAGCAGATTTTGCACTAGCTTTACTTGAATTAAATATTGCTCTCTAGAAATTTTTGTTGTATTCTATTAAATTTTTTTTTTACTGTTTATCTGGTTATTTTAGAGAATTTTCATTTTATAGAATTATAATTTAAAAATAACACACAAAATACTAACAATAGTTTTTATTTCTGCCTTAGAAGTCCCCAAAATAATTCTCCCATTTTCACCAGTTCACAAATGTAAAAGATTGAAAACTACTGATGTAGCATAAATATAGAGCCCACCATCTCCCTGATTGGACTGGCCTTCCCCACTTTCTCCAGACAGCTACTAGTTCCCACACAATTGTTGTATCCCCCACTTCCACGCAGACCTCCTCTTAAAGATGCTTATGTAAAGGTGCTTATGTAAAGATGCTTATGTAAAGATGCTTATGCATTATCTGTGCAAATCTGGGGCCTCCTAATGGGCTTCTATCTGAGTTTAAAACAAAGTCCAGACCACACACTGCTGATAATAATGTAAAATGGTATGATCACTTTGAAATGCAATTTAGCAGTTTCTTAAAAAGCTAAACACACACCTGACTATGTGGTCCAGCCATTCCAAAACCTATCCATGAAGTGTTCAAAGCAGCTTTATTTATAGTTGCCCCAAACTGAAAACAATTCAAGTGTTCATCAATCAATGAATACATAAACAAAATATGTATACATCCATACAAGGAAATACTACTAAGCTATCAAAAGGGATACACTAGTAACACTAACAATAATACAAACTCTAGAAAACACAAACTATAGTGACAGAGAACAAAGTAGTAGTTGGTGAAGGGATGGGATGGAGAGAATGAAGGGCAGAGGGGGATGAATATGCTCATCCTTCAGTTGTGGCTTTAGTTATGTGCTGTATGAATATATCTAAACTCACCAAATGTGCATTTATTGTACGTCAGTTATATCTCAACAAAGCTTTTCAGAAAAGCATTTTAAAACCAAAGTCCAGGAGAAGGAGGGTATCATGGCTTCAAGAGCACACTCTCTCTCAGGGAAAAAGTACCTTGTACCTGAGTTGACCTAAACTGATACTTCAACCTCTTCTTTCCGAGATTTGACTAGATGGCATGTCCTTGGTATCACACTTAACATTTTGGGACTGAGGGGATTTGCTTTTCATTTGATGCTTATGTTCTGAAATATCTAGCAAAGGGTATTTAGGAAATATAAGATTTGATAAACTAAATAAACATTGGAAATGCAGGTGATTTTTAAAAGAAAAGATGTCCTTATTGGTTAAATTTCTAAAGTTTGCTACAAGGTCAACTAAACTGGGCTTATTTGTATCTGTAACTTTTCTTAAATGTTTATAAGAATTCATTTAGCCCTTTAGAAATAAATGTGTATTTATATTGCTTTTAAATGAGTACACAGCATTTGTGTGTTGACAGACTATGATGTAACAAGCTTTCTTTAGTAACCTTTGTGTCTCTTGTTTAGGTTATTCCTAATGGTTTATTGTTACTTATAAGAGAAGACAGTTTGGTAGAGAACAAATTGATTTAGCTGTCAGTGTTGTTAGAATTTGTTGATAATGAAAAATTTTAGTTATTATGTTTATACATACAAAATGAAGATTTTTGTGTGCCAAGGGGAAATTTTGCCTGGAATGGTTTTGCAAATTTTTCTGCATCTTTCAGCAATATCATCTACTTTTTAAAGTGTTTAACAAAAACTGTATTTTATTTTTTAACAAAAATATATTTAATAAGTAATTTTAATGTGAATAAAAAATACTAATTTGAGTCTTTAGTGGATAGTTTTTTTTAATTTTTAAAAATGCTTTAAAGTTTGTTTCAATTACAGTTTACATTCAATATTATTTTGTATTAGTTTCAGGTATACAAACTAATACATATAGCATAAAGTTTACTTTTTTTCCCCTATTTTTCTACTGTTAAATCTTTCCATACTTCCTATCAATGATGCTCTGTTAGGGATGGATTAAGAAGGAAACAGTCTGTGTCACCATCATCTCAATGATAGAAGCCACCTTGTATAGAGGACTCAAAATTTGTGACATGTGCATCAGTGATTGAAAAGTTAATCTCATTTCAATTTGCTAAATAGAAACTTCCAGTAAAACATGGTTAAAGAAACAGAAGAATTAGTTACTAAAAATAAAACCAATTTTTTAAAATGCAAGTAAAGATTCTACTCATCTCTCTTCGTGGTGAGGAAGTACAAAGCGACATGTGACACATGGCAGTGCTCTGACATACTGAGGCTACACTGCTCTCCCTTTTGCAGATGCACTTCCACATCAGACAAGCTCACTCTATGACCAAGAGAGTGAACAAAATACCAAAGATTCCCCTCTCTCAGCCAACACAAGTGACTGCTGCCACTTTATCAATCATAGTTTTAGTCTGCATTCCATATAGATAAGATTTACTGTGATACCCTGTGATAGAATTGCCCCTGCTTTCTTATAGCACCCAATCTAGAGTTAGCCTGCTTCCTTACTCCTTGCCCCAAGTTATCCAACTGAAGCCCAAATCCTGTCTTAGGTGTTTCTAACACCCATACTATGCACTCTTCCTCACTGCAACAATAAGTGTAGTTTCTTCAACAACAGATGTGTTCCTGATAGTTTTTGGCTGAAAGGCATTGGCTAGATTCTTTTTTAAAATTCTGTGTTCCTTTTATTTATTTATTTTTCTTCAATAACAAAAGTTCTTTTTACAGGTGAATCAGCAAAACTAAACAAATGGAAAAGAAAGAGACCAACAATAATCTAACCCTCCCAGAGACAGCCATTGTTAACATATTATTGTGTACCTTTCCTGATTTATTTTCTGGACGTATATGTTATTATTTTTATCTTTAAAAATAGGACTAAATTATTTTATTTTTTTAATTTTAAAAAAATTTTTCTTAAGAAGTGGGGAGGCAGAGAGATAGACCCCCACGTGTGCCCTGACAAGGATCCACCCAGCAAGACCCCCTATGGGGTGATGCTCTGCCCATCTGGGGCTGTTGCTCTGTTGCTCAGCAACCAAGCTATTTTTAGCTCCTGAGGTAAGACCATGGAGCTATTCTCAGCGCCTGGGGCCAACTTGCTCCAATCAAGCCATGGTTGTGAGAGGACAAGAGAGATATATAGTGAGAGAAAGGAGAGGGCAAGCAATAGAGAAGCAAATGGTCACTTCTCCTATGTGCCCTGACCAAGAATCAAACTTGGGCATCCACATGCCAGGCAGACGCTCTACTGCTGAGCCAACTGGCCAGGGCCTACAGAGAACATTTTGACATTTGTCAGATGGGAGGAGGTTTGGGGATATGGGTAAAAAGGTGAAAAGATTAAAAAGTACAAATTGGTAGTTACAGAAAAGTCATGGGTATGTAGGTTATAGCAAGTGGAATATAGTCAACAATATTGTGATAACTATGTATGGAGGAAGGTGGGAGTGAGATTTATCAGGATGATCACTTTATAAGTCATATAATTTCTAATCACTGGGTTGTATACCTGAAACTAATGTAATAATATATATCAACTGTAACTGAAAACTAAAAAAGTATTTAAAGTTATAAATAAATAAATAATAAATAAATACATGAGAATGGGGGTGGTGAGAAGACCCATAGCATGAGCATCGCCTGAGAATGTGTTAGAAATGAGAATGTGTTAGATTTGCTGAATTAAAATCTGTATTTTAACAGGATCCACATATGATTCAGGTGAAGTCTGTGCTGTGCTGGTTTAGAGTAGAGGCTGCTATTAGAAAAGACTAGTGTGCTACATGACTGTGGATAAGCCATGTAGCCTCTCCGAGCCTCAGTTTTCACATCTATAAAATAGACATCAAAGTGTAGAATCTATTCAATAGGGTGTCTTCAGAGTGAAATAAAACAATTTACATGAAGCTTGTAACACAATGTCCCCAGAATAAGTGCTATTTACTGAGCCCTCACATTAAGTCCTTGCTTCAACATAACCCATTTTCCTTAATTATTATTAGAATTACAAAGGGCTGGAGGTAGAAAGAAAGGAAATCTGGGAGTTTCTAGTGAAACTGAGCTCTTTACTTTTCACCTGAGGAAAACCAGGCCCAAGACTTGCCCTGTGGAATCACAGAGTCAAGGTCTGGCAGAACAAGGTGAGGACCACATTTCTGAATTCTCTATCCAGAAACTCTCCACCATAATAAAAACATCAGCCTCTGTGCTTTGACGAATCTTCTTGGTGCCAGACTCCAGACTCAAGGGTTTAATTAAAGGAAACATCTCATTCAAACTGCACAATTATCTTCCATTTCAAAGACAAGGAATCTTAAGTCACAGATATTTCAGTTTTATACATAAGGCCCAGTAATGAGGAATTGGTGATATAAATTACTTCGTATGTGAGCCCAACTGATGAATAGTTCTTCAGCCACTGCAAAACATGCTATGAATTTCTAGTAGTTGACATGGAAAGAGTTCATGACATATAGAAGATAAGGTAGTATTTCTAATATGATTCCATTTTATAAATTATGTGTTTATGCGTGTGCAAAATCAGTGCTTTAAAACTAAGTGATTTTTATCCCTTAGGGGACATTTGGCAATGTCTGGAGACATATTTGGTTGTCACGAATGCGGAAGTCATGGGTACTGCTAAACATCTTATAATGCACAGGATGGCCCCACAACAAAGAATTATCCCACCCAATATGTCAGTAGTTGTATGTATGTACACACACACACTCAGAAAAGAAGGGAAAAAGCCTAGAAGGATTATTTCTGGATGTTAATAGTCATCTTTAGGTGCAGGTTCAATTTTTTCCAAATTCCTATTTCCTGACTTTTTTTTTTTAAACCAAGGATCATGATTAAGTATGGGGGGAAGAAAAGAAAACCATGCAGTTATGATTTCCTTACAAATGGTTCAGTTAAGAGAAGAGACAGAGGGGAGGAAGGTTTTGGGGAAAGGGTTCCCACTGTTCAAGTCTGACCTCAGGAGGAATGGCTTCCCTAAGTCTGAAGATTTGTAAAAACCTGGCACAAGCAAACTACAGAAACCTGTGGGGAAATGTGTCTGTGGCCTGGGTCTGTGCAGGAAGCCACAGGTGCCCTCAGGGAGGTTCAGTTCCCGGGCTATGGAGGTGAGCCTGCAGCAGGGCTCCTTTGCAGTTGTTAATGTGGGCCTCCAGCGCCTCACCTGCTCCTCACCTGTATGATGGCACTGTTTGCTTCTTGCCCTTTTTGCATCAATAATGCCTCAGGTGAGGCAGCAGCTCCATAACCTCCAAAGTCACAGCTCCTTATGGGAAATGAGGAGGACATAGAGACCCAGCTGAAAACAGAGAGGCTCTAGCGCAGCAGCTGCTTAGCAACTCTTGTGTGGCTTCCCTTGCAGGGCTGAGGAATAGACACAAACCATCTCATAAAAAGAGGGCAAGAGAAGCCCAGTCAATGGCTAGAAACTCAGAGGGGCTCCTGGCAAGTTTCCTGAGAGCCTGGGTAAAGGAACAGAAAGCACTAAACAAAGGGCCACCGCCTGTGCCACCCCATAAACCCTGGTCCTCATAGGAACCACATGCCTCCATGCCAAGCCCCTTACTAAAGTGTTCTAGCATTTGAATCAGACCACAATTTCCCTGGCTAAGTACTGGTCTAGGACCTCTCCTGCCCACCAAGGTGCCAGTCCCCTTCCACCCCATCATCCCCATTTAGTTATGGGATAAGCAATAGCTGTGCTCAGCTCCCCTCGATACAGGCTGGAGAAATCGTTCTGCTGGGATTTTCCAAACCAGTGTCATGTGCCTGAGCCACGCAGATTTCTGAACCAGTGGCCTTAAGTCAAGGATGGCAAGGAGCCTCAAGTCTCATGCCAACTCTGAGTGACAGTGGGTGGCAGTTTGAAACAATGAGTTGAAAAGCTTGTGGGACTCTGTCAGGAGGGAGAGAAATGTGCTGTGATTGCTCAGCTTTCTATGTTGTGAGGATATATATACAGGGAGACATGTCCAAGTGCTCCTCCATTTCTGCTTCAGCCTTGACGAGACTTGTTTTTCCCAACTGTACTGGAGTTTCTGACACTATTTCAATTGGTAATTACTGCCTATTTCTATGGCAGCAATTCTACAGATTAACAGTGTCAAAATTTGAGAACTTGTTAAATGCAGATTCCTGAAGCCCAGAAACCTCCATTAGAATACCCTATGGGACTTATACAAAAATACCAGTTTCTGGGCCCCACTCCAGAGCTCCTAATATAAAACATCACAAACATGGGCACAGGAACCTTTCATCTTAACAAGCATCCCCGGGTGATGTACATGCACACCAAAAATCTGAGAACCATTAACCCAGAAATATTATTCCTATGTGGGCTGTTACACCTAAGAACATTCTTAAAGTCACCATTCTAGATTGGATTATGGTTGTTTTAATATATGTCCAATATTCTCTAATAGTCCTCCTTCAAAAGGTGAAGCCTAATTCCTCTCCCCTAAGTGTGAGCTGGACTTATGACTCACAGTGAATACAATGTGGAGGGTGTGACAGCATGTGAATCTAAGATTAGGGCATAAAAGGCATTGTGGTCTTCACCTTTCTCTTTCTTGAGTCACCTGCTCTGAGGGAGGCCAGCTACCATGTTGTGAAGACACTCAAGCAGCCCTTCAGAGAGGCCCCTGTGTTGAAGAATGGAGGCCTCTTGCCCACAGCCATGTGACTGAGCTGTCAGGAGGCGCTGGTCAAGCCTTCAGGTGATGAGGTCCTAGCTGATGTATTGACTGCAACCTCAGCCCGAACCACTCAGCTAAGCAGCAGCCAAATTCCTGATCCAAAGAAACTGTGAAAGTGTAAATGTTTATAGCCTTTAAATTTTAGGATTCTTTGTTGTGCAGCAACTGGTAAGAAATGCATAAATAAAAATGAGTTTTTGTTGAATTCTCACAGGACTACAATGGTAACTCAATAAGCCACTCCTGGATGAGTAAGCTTAATTTCTGCACGACAGCTTTATGTTTCTCCAACCAATCTCCTGTGCAGAGCTGAAGGACTGTGTAGGTAGGCTGCCCCCAAGCCATCTGAGACCCAGCCTTGCCACAGTCTTGCCAGGAGGCCCAGGGCTCTGTTTGTCCAAAGAAGCCTTATAGGATGTCCCAGCTGTGTGTACACACCCGCAGGCTTTCTCTCAGCATGGCCTCTAAGCCTTTGACAAAGTTCACAAAGCCTTGAACATTCGGCCTCACCTTTCTCCTTAGTCTCTTCCCCCCAACATTCTGCCTCTCGGCATTCACAGAATGTCCCTTAGTCCCCCAGCAACTCAAATCCATGCCTACATGTCTCTGCACCCACTTTCCCTCCTGCTCAGGACACCCTTCCACACCTTTGTATTACACTTCTCATTTCTTCTTCAACTCTAGCTCATTGGTTCCCAATATTAGTGTTCCCAAGAATTCCTAAACAGGATAATATATACAATTTGAATTTTATATATAATTAAAGAGCTTGGGGTGATTTTGAATTTATAATTGCCACCTTATAAATGTGATCTTGCCTTTGAATGTGATCTTAAGAGGGATTCCACTGTACTAACTCTTAGAATCACAGACTGCTACTGCTGAAAAAAAACATTTAACACATGTAAGCCTGTAGTTCTTTTTATTATTATTAATTTTTAATAGGGTGACATTGATAAACCACGGCACATATGTTCAGAGAAAACATCTCCAGGTTATTTTGACATTTGATTATATTGTGTACCCAACATCCAAAATCAAATTGTCCTCTGGCACCTTTTATCTGGTTTTATTAGTGCGCCTCCCCTTCTAACCCCTCCCTTTGCCACCCCCCTACCCCCGGGTAGCCAGCACACTCTTGTCCTTGTCTCTGAGTCTCATTTTTATGTCCTATCTATGTATAGAATCATACAGTCCTTAATTTTTCTGATTTACTTATTTCACTCAGTATAATGTTATCAAGGTCCATCCATATTGTTACAAATGATCTGATGCCATCATTTCTTATGGCAGAGTAGTATTCCATAGTATATATGTACCAAAGCTTTTTAATCCACTCGTCCTCTGACGGACACTTGGGCTGTTTCCAGATCTTCGCTATTGTGAACAATGCTGCCACGAACATGGGGGTGCACTTCTTCTTTTCGAACAGTGCTATGGTGTTCTTAGGGTATATTTCTAAAAGTGGGATAGCTGAGTCAAAAGGCAGTTCGATTTTTAATTTTTTGAGGAATCTCCATACTGTTTTCCACAGTGGCTGCACCAGTCTGCATTCCCACCAGCAGTGCAGGAGGGTACCCTTTTCTCCACATCCTCGCCAGCACTTATTCTGTGTTGTTTTGCCGATGAGCGCCATTCTGACTGGTGTGAGGTGATATCTCATTGTGGTTTTAATCTGCATTTCTCTAATGATTAGTGATGTTGAGCATTTTTTCATATGCCTATTGGCCATCTGTATGTCCTCTTTGAAGAAGTGTCTATTCATTTTTTTTGCCCATTTTTTGATTGGATTGTTAGTTTTCCTGGTGTTGAGTTTTACAAGTTCTTTATAAATTTTGGTTATTAAATATGTTCTCCCCTTGTGTAATTTGTCTTTTTATTCTGTTCTTATTGTCTTTAGCTGTGCAAAAGCTTTTTAGTTTGATATAGTCCTGTTTGTTTATCCTGCCTTTTATTTCATTTGCCAGTGGAGATAAATCGGCAAATATATTGCTGCGATAGATGTTGGAGAGCTTACTGCCTGTTTTCTTTTAAGATGCTTATGGTTTCATGGCTTACATTTAAGTCTTTTATCCATTTTGAGTTTGTTTATGTGAATAGTGTAAGTTGATGGTCTAGTTTCATTTTATTGCAGGTAGATATCCAGTTTTCCCAACACCATTTGTTAAAGAGGCTGTCATTACTCCATTGTATGCTCTTACATCCTTTGTCAAATATCAGATGTCCAAGTCTTTAATCCCAGTACAAGTCTTTAATCTCCTTGGTTAAATTTAATCCTTAGTACTTTATTTTTTTTGTAGCAATACTGAAAAGGAATGTTTCCTTAATTTCTCTTTCTGAAAGTTCATTGTTGGTATATAAAAATGCCTCTGATTTTTGAGTATTAATTTTATATCCTGCAACATTGCTGAATTCATTTATCAGGTTCAGTAGTTTTCTGACTGAGACTTTAGGGTTTTCTATATACAATATCATATCATCTGCAAATAGTGACAGTTTTACTTCTTTTCCAATTTGGATGCTTTTTATATTTTCTTCTTTTCTTATTGCTGTGGCTAGGACTTCCAGGACTATGTTGAATAAGAGAGGTGAAAGAAGGCACACCTGCCTGGTTCCTGATCTTAAGGGTATTGCTTTTAATTTTTGCCCATTGAGTATGATGTTGGCTGTGGGTTTGTCATAGATGGCCTTTATCATGTTAAGGTATGTTCCCTGTATTCCCACTTTGCTGACAGTTTTGATCATGAATGGGTGCTGAATTTTTTTTTATATCTATATTTTATTATTATTAATTCTAATGGGGTGACACCAATAAATCAGGGTACATATGTACAATGAAAACATCTCCAGGTTATCTTATCATTCAATTGTGTTGCATACCCATCACCAAAAGTCAAATTGTCCTCTGTCACCTTCGATCTGATTTTCCCTGTGTCCCTCCCCTCCTCCCTATCCCACACTTCCCTCCCTCCACCCATCCCATAACCACCACTCTCTTGTCCATGTCTCATAGTCTCACTTTTATGTCCCACCTATGTATGGAATCATGCTGTTCTCAGTTTTTCTTTTTTTCTGATTTACTTATTTCACTCCGTATAATGTTATCTAGGTACATCCATTTTGTTATAAATGATCCGATGTCATCGTTTCTTATGGCTGAGTAGTATTCCATAGTATATATGTACCATAGCTTTTTAATCCACTCGTCTTCTGACGGACACTTGGGCTGGTTCCAGATCTTCGCTATTGTGAACAATGCTGCCACGAACATGGGGGCGCATTTCTTCTTTTCGAACAGTGCTATGGTGTTCTTAGGGTATATTCCTAAAAGTGGGGTAGCTGGGTCAAAAGGCAGTTCGATTTTTAATTTTCTGAGGAATCTCCAAACTGTTTTCCACAGTTGCTGCACCAGTCTGCATTCCCACCAGCAATGCAGAAGGGTTCCCTTTTCTCCACATCCTCGCCAGCACTTATTCTGTGTTGTTTTGCTGATGAGTGCCATTCTGACTGGTGTGAGGTGATATCTCATTGTGGTTTTAATTTGCATTACTCTAATGCTTAGTGATGTTGAGCATTTTTTCATATGCCTATTGGCCATCTGTATGTCCTCTTCGGAGAAATTTCTATTCATTTCTTTTGCCCATTTTTTGATTGGGTTGTTTGTCTTCCTGGTGTTGAGTTTTATAAGTTCTTTATAAATTTTAGTTATTAACCCCTTATCAGATGTGCTGTCGAATATGTTCTCCCATTGTGTGGTTTGTCTTTTTATTCTGTTCTTATTGTCTTTAGCTGTGCAAAAACTTTTTAGTTTGATATAATCCCATTTGTTTATCTTGCCTTTTATTTCATTTGCCCATGGAGATAAATCGGCAAATATACCGCTGCTACAGATGTCGGAGAGCCTGCTGCCTATGTTTTCTTCTAAGATGCTTATGGTTTCACGGCTTACATTTAAGTCTTTTATCCATTTTGAGTATGTTTTTGTGAATGGTGTAAGTTGATGATCTAGTTTCATTTTTTTGCAGGTGGATGTCCAATTTTCCCAACACCATTTGTTAAAGAGGCTGTCTTTACTCCATTGTATGTTCTTTCCTCCTTTGTCAAATATCAGTTGTCCATAAAGCTGTGGGTTTATATCTGGGTTCTCTGTTCTGTTCCATTGATCTATGTGCCTGTTCTTATGCCAGTAGCAGGCTGTCTTGAGTATAATGGCCTTATAGTAAACCTTGATATCTGGAAGAGTTATACCTCCTGCTTTATTTTTTCTTTTTAAGATTGCTAAGGCTATTCGTGTTCTTTTTTGGTTCCATATAAATTTTTGGAATATGTGTTCTATATCTTTGAAGTATGTCATTGGTATCTTAATTGGTATTGCATTGAATTTATAAATTGCTTTGGGTAATAAAGACATTTTAATGATGTTTATTCTTTCTAGCCATGAGCACGGTATATGCTTCCACTTGTTTGTATCTTCCTTGATTTCTTTTATCAGTGTTCTATAATTTTCCGAGTACAAGTCCTTAACCTCCTTGGTTACATTTACTCCTAGGTACTTTATTTTTTTGGCTGCAATAGTGAAGGGGATTGTTTCCTTAAGTTCTTTTGCTGACAGTTCATTGTTGGTATATAGAAATGCCTCTGATTTCTGAGTATTAATTTTATATCCTGCCACCTTGCTGAATTCATTTATAAGGTCCAGTAGTTTATTGACTGAGACTTTAGGGTTTTCAATATACAATATCATATCATCTGCAAATAGTGACAGTTTTACTTCTTCTTTTCCAATTTGGATGCCTTTTATTTCTTCTTCTTGTCTGATTGCTGTAGCTAGGACTTCCAGAACTATGTTGAATAAGAGTGGTGAAAGGGGGCATCCCTGCCTGGTTCCAGATCTTAAGGGGATTGCTTTTAATCTTTGTCCATTTAGTATGATGTTTACTGTCGGTTTATCGTAGATGGCCTTTATCATGTTAAGAAATGATCCCTGTATTCCCACTTCCCTGAGACTTTTGAGCATGAATGGGTGCTGGATTTTATCAAATGCTTTTTCTGCATCTATTGAAATTATCATGTGATTTTTGTCCTTCTTTTTGTTTATGTGATGAATCACATTGATTGATTTGCGAATATTGAACCAGCCTTGCCTCTACAGAATAAATCCCACTTGATCGTGGTGTATGATTTTTTTCATATATTGCTGGATCCGGTTGGCTAATATTTTGTTGAGAATTTTAGCGTCTAAATTCATCAGGGATATAGGCTTATAATTTTCTTTCATTGTGTTGTCTTTGCCCGGTTTTGGAATCAGAATTATGCTCGCCTCATAAAAGGAGTTTGGAAGTCTTCCTTCCTCTTGAAATTTTTGAAATAGCTTGAGGAGGATAGGAGTTAGTTCTTCTTTGAATTTTTGATAGAATTCACTTGTGAAGCCATCAGGCCTAGGACTTTTCTTTTTTGGAAGTTTTTTGATAACTGTTTCGATCTCATTTGTTGTAATTGGTCTGTTTAGGTGTTCTGATTCTTCCAGAATGATATTTGGAAGGTTATATGATTCAAGAAATTTGTCCATTTCACCAAGATTGTCTAATTTTTTGGCATATAGTTCTTCATAGTATTTTTTTACAATGCTTTGTATTTCTGTTGTGTCAGTTGTTATTTCTCCACTGTCCTTTCTAATTTTATTTATTTGAGTCCTCTCTCTTTTTTTCTTGGTGAGTCTAGTTAAAGGTTCATCAATCTTGTTTACCTTTTCAAAGAACCAGCTTCTGGTTTCATTGATCCTCTGTATTGTTTCCTTTGCCTCTATGTCATTTATTTCTGCTCTGATCTTTATTATTTCCTTCCTTCTACTTGTCTTGGGTTTTATTTGTTGTTGTTTTTCTAGTTCTTTTAGATGCAGGGTCAGGTTGCTTATTTGAGCTTTTTCTAGCTTTTTATGATATGCCTGTAGTGGAATAAACTTCCCTCTCAGGAATGCTTTTGCTGTGTCCCATAAATTTTGAGTTGATGTATGTTCCTTATCATTTGTTTCTAGAAACTTTTTTATTTCTTCTTTGATCTCAATATTAATCCACTCATTATTTAATAACATGCTATTTAGTTGCCAAGTGTTTGAGTATTTTTCAGTTTTTCTTTGGCGGTTAATTTCTAGTTTCATAGCATTGTGATTAGAGAAAATGCTTGATATGATTTCAATCTTCTTAAATTTATTGAGACCATTTTTGTGTCCTAACATGTGGTCTATCCTAGAAAACGTACCATGAGCGCTTGAGAAGAATGTATATTCTACTGCTTTAGGGTGAAAAGTTCTGAAGATATCTATTAAATCAAGTTGATCTAGTGTCTCCTTTAAGTCTGCTGTTTCTTTATTAATTTTCTTTCTTGAGCATCTATCCAGTGTTGTTAGAGGGGTATTGAAATCCCCTACTATGATAGTTTTGCTGTTAATCTCGCCCTTTATATCCATCAAAGTCTGCTTTATGTATGTCGGGTTCCTATATTTGGTGCATAGATATTTATAATAGTTATATCTTCCTGTTGAATTGTTCCCTTTATCATTATGTAGTGTCCTCCTTTATCTCTTACAACAGCCTTTGTTTTAAAGTCCATTTTGTCTGATATAAGTATTGCTACCCCTGCTTTTTTTTCATTTCCATTTGCATGAAATATTTTTTTCCATCCTTTTACCTTCAGTCTATGAGCATCTTTTGTTTTAAGGTGTGTCTCTTGTAGACAGCATATGTATGGGTCCTGTTTCTTTATCCATGCAGCTACCCTATGTCTTTTGATTGGATCATTTCATCCATTTACATTTAAGGTTATTATTGATATGTAGTTGTTTATTGCCATTTTATTCTTTAAAGCTGTATTCTTCTTTTGCTCTATTCATTTCTCCCTTTAAACTGTTCACAAGAGGCCTCTTAGTATCTCTTGCAGAATTGGTTTGGTTTTTATGAATTCCTTGAGGCTTTCTTTGTCTGGGAAGCTCTTTATTTCTCCTTCAATTTTAAATGTTAGCCTTGCTGGATAAAGTAGTCTTGGTTGTAGGTTCTTGTTCTGCATTACTTTGATTATATCTTGCCATTCCCTTCTGGCCTCAAGTGTTTCTGTTGAGAAGTCCGATGTCATCCTTATGGGGGCTCCTTTGTAGGTGATAACCTTTATTTCTCTAGCAGCTTTTAAAATTTTTTCTTTATCCATTAGCTTTTGTATTTTAACTATGATGTGTCTTGCTGTAGATCTTTTTGGGTTTCTCTTTAATGGAGTTCTGTGTGCTTCTTGAATGTGTGGAGTGTTTCCCAGCCTTAATTTAGGAACGTTTTCTGCTATGATTTGATTGAACAAAGTTTCCATTTCCTGTCTTCTCTCCTCTTCTTCAGGCACCACTATGATGCGAATGTTGTTTCTCTTCATGTTGTAACAAAGCTTCCTTAGAGTTTCCTCACATTTTTTAAGTCTCTTTTCCTTCTTCTTCTCTGCTTCTGTGTCTTTGTTTATTGTGTCCTCTAACTCGCTTATTCAATCCTCAGCGTGTTTCATCCTGCTTTTAATTTCCTCCATTGTGTTCTTCAATTCTGATACTGTATTTGTCATTTCTGTCTTATTCTTTTTTATTATTTTAATTTCGTTTTTTATACTTGTTATTTCTTTATTTAGGTGTTCATAATGACTATCCATTTTTGCTCTAATTTCTTTGAACATCCTAACTATCATTATTGTAAATTCTGCTTCTGGTAATTTGGTTATATCTGGTTTATTCAGGTCCTTCTCTCGGGATTTCTCTTGATTCATTTGGTTTGCATTTCTCTGCCTGCCCATTTTTTTCTGTGTATAAGCAAGTTGTGGCGACTGGAGTCCAGTAGGTGTTGCCTTTGTGTTCTCTAGGTGTGGTCTGTCTGCAGGCCCCTTACCCCCTCTGCCTGTGACTAGGGTGGTTGGGTATGAGCGTTACCAGCGCCGGCCCACTGTGGCTTTTGCTGTTCTTTCTGCCTCTCCTCCGTGGGAGGGGCTGTCACTGAAGCCACAAGTCTTAGCACCAAGGGTAGAGGTGAGCACCTTTGCTCAGTTGCGGACCCAGCCTATTTCCGGACTTCCGCCCAGAACCCTCAGTCAGAGCCTGCTCGCCACAGTTTTGCAGGTTGGGCGGGGCTTTTGACGTGCTCTCTGCTGTGAGCCCCGCCCTCGAGGCCAGGGCCCTTCTGCGCAGGTTCGCAAACCCAGGTTTATTGGGCCGGGCGTGTTTGCTGGCTTCCACTCAGCTGCGTACTTCCGCTCGTCCCGGACTCTACCCTGCCCCCGCATTCGGAGCCCGCTCGTGCACTTGTGAATGCAATCCGCCGTTTCTCCGGCCGGGCGGGGATAGTAGCGTGAGCTCAACTGCGAGCTTCCACTTGTCTCGGTGTCTACCCCGTTCCCGCGCTCGGAGCCTGCTCGTGCACGTATACTGGCCAGCCGCGGTTTCTCCGGCCCTGGGGGTGGGGGGCTGGTAGCGTCAGCTCAGCCGCGAGCCCCTGCCCGTCCCTGGTCCTAGCCCGGTCCCCGCGGTCCGGGCCGGCCTGAGCAGGGTTGTAGAGCAGATTTCTGCCCGTTCCTGGCCTCCCGCTTTGTCCCCGTAAGTGGGGTTAAAGGCGGGCCCGCAGCTGCTGGTCCGCTTTTGCGCATCCCCTCTGACCCTCTGGGCTAGACTGAGCTCACACCGGCTTGGCCTTTGCCCACGCCGACAGAACCGTGTTTCAGCGTCCTTCCGCCCACCATACCCTTAAGCAGCCCTCAGCAGAGTAGGAAGGGACCTAATACTCCACACTGTAGGCCTGGGAGCTCCCTCACTTGTTTCACAGCTCAAAACTGTCCAAACGCCTCTTCCAGGCTCTGAGACTGCAGGCTGAGGCTTGGTTCCTGGGACCCAGGTCCCTCCCTCTCCGCCAAACTTTCCTCCCTCCCCGCGGGTCTCTCCAGGCTGCCGTTTGCTCCGGGGAGCTGGGCAGCCCTCTTCGCGTTTTTGCTATTCCTACCAGTCTCAATGTGGCTTCTTCTGTGTTCCTTGGTTGAAGAGTCCACTTAGTTTAGTTTATAGTTGGTTTATCCAGATGATGGTTCTTAAATTGAGTTATAATCCACTTTGCTTCTGGGAGTTGGAAGTTGGTTCGTCCGCCTACTCCGTCGCCATCTTGCTTCCTGTACCACTTGAGTGCTGAATTTTATCAAATGCTTTTTCTGCATCTATTGAAATTATCATGTGATTTTTGTCCTTCCTTTTGTTTATGTGATGAATCACATTGATTGATTTGCAAAAATTGAACCAGCCTTGATTCTCTAGAATAAATCCCACTTGATCATGATGTATGATTTTTTTTATATATTGCTGGATCCAGTTGGCTAATATTTTGTTGAGGATTTTAGCATCTAAATTCATCAAGGATATTGACCTATAATTTTCTTTCTTTGTGTTGTCTTTGATTGGTTTTGGAGTCAGAATTATGCTTGCCTCATAAAAAAGAGTTTGGAAGTCTTCCTTCCTCTTGAATTTTTTGAAATAGCTTGAGAAGGATAGGAGTTAGTTCTTTGAATTTTTGGTTGAATTCACTTGTGAAGCCATCGGGCCCAGGACTTTTCTTTTATGGGAGTTTTTTGATAACTGTTTCTATCGCATTTGTTGTAATTGGTCTGTTTAGGTTTCCTGATTCATCCAGATTAATCTTTGAAAGATTATATGTTTAAAGGAATTTGTCCATTTCATGTAGGTTGTTTAGTTTGTTGGCATAAAGTTCTTCATAGTATTTTCTTACAATATTTTGTATTTCTGTTGTGTCAGTTGTTATTTCTCAACTCTCATTTCTAATTTTATTTATTTGAGTCCTCTCTCTTCTTTTCTTGGTGAGTCTAGTTAAAGGTTCATCTATCTTGTTTACTTTTTTAAAGAACCAGCTTCTAGATTCATTGATCCTCTGTATTGTTTCTTTAGCCCCTATGCCATTTATTTCTGCTGTGATCTTTATTATTTCCTTTCTTCTATTACCCCAGTTCTTTACTTGCTGTTGTTTTTCTATTTCTTTTAGATGCAGGGTTAAGTTGCTTATTTGAGCTTTTTCTAGCTTCTTATGATATGCCTATAGTGCTATAAACTTCCCTCTTAATACTGTGTCCCATAAATTTTGAGTATGTATGCTCATTATCATTCGTTTCTATGAACTTTTTTTTTTATTAACTTTAATGTGGTGACACCAATAAATCAGGGTACATATATACAATGAAAACATCTCCAGGTTATCTTATCATTCAATTGTGTTGCATACCCATCACCCAAAGTCAAATTGTCCTCTGTCACCTTCTATCTGGTTTTCCTTGTGCCCCTACTATTCTCCCTTTCCCACCATCCCCTCCCTCCACCCACCCAGTAACCACCACACTCTTGTCCATGTCTCATAGTCTCACTTTTATGTCCCACCTATGTATGAATTCATGCTGTTCTCAGTTTTCTTTTTCTGATTTACTTATTTCACTCCGTATAATGTTATCAAGGTCTATCCATTTTGTTGTAAATGATCTGATGTCATCATTTCTTATGGCCGAGTAGTATTCCATAGTATATATGTACCAAAGCTTTTTAATTCACTCGTCTTCTGACGGACACTTGGGCTGTTTCCAGATCTTCACTATTGTGAACAATGCTGCCATAAACATGGGGGTACATTTCTTCTTTTCGAACAGTGTTATGGTGTTCTTAGGGTATATTCCTAAAAGTGGGGTAGCTGGGTCAAAAGGCAGTTTGATTTTTAATTTTTTGAGGAATCTCCTTACTGTTTTCCACAGTGGCTGCACCAGACTGCATTCCTACCAGCAGTGCGGAAGGGTTCCCTTTTCTCCGCATCCTCGCCAGCACTTATTCTGTGTTGTTTTGCTGATGAGTGCCATTCTGACTGGTGTGAGGTGATATCTCATTGTGGTTTTAATTTGCATTTCCCTAATAATTAGTGATGTTGAGGATTTTTTCATATGTCTTTTGGCCATCTGTATGTCTTTGGAGAAATTTCTATTCATTTCTTTTGCCCATTTTTTGATTGGATTGTTTTTCTTCCTGGTGTTGAGTTTTATAAGTTCTTTATAAATTTTAGTTATTAACCTCTTATCAGATGTGCTGTTGAACATGTTCTCCCATTGTGTGGTTTGTCTTTTTATTCTGTTCTTATTGTCTTTAACTGTGCAAAAACTTTTTAGTTTGATATAGTCCCATTTGTTTATCTTGCCTTTTATTTCATTTGCCTGTGGAGATAAATCGGCAAATATATTGCTGCTACAGATGTCAGAGATCTTGCTGCCTTTGTTTTCTTCTAAGATGCTTGTGGTTTCACGACTTACCATTTTGAGTTTGTTTTGTCTTTTATCCATATTAAGTTTGTTTTTGTGAATGGTGTAAGTTGATGATCTAGTTTCATTTTTTTGCCGATAGATGTCCAATTTTCCCAACACCATTTGTTAAAGAGGCTGTCTTTACTCCATTGTATGTTTTTTTCTTCTTTGTCAAATATCAGTTGTTTATAAAGGTGTGGTTTTATTTCTGGGTTCTCTGTTCTGTTCCATTGATCTATGTGTCTGTTCTAATGCCAGTAAAAGACTGTCTTGAGTATAATGGCCTTGTAGTAGACCATGATATCCGGAAGAGTGATACCTCCTGCTTTATTTTTTCTTTTTAAGATTGCTGAGGCTATTCGTGTTTTTTTTGGTTCTATATATATTTTTGGAATATGTGTTCTATATCTTTGAAGTATGTCATTGGTATTTTAATTGGTATTGCATTGAATCTATAAATTGCTTTGGGTAATATAGACATTTTAATGATGTTTATTCTTCCTAGCCATGAGCATGGTATATGATTCCACTTGTGTGTATCTTTCTTGATTTCTTTTATCAATGTTTTATAATTTTCCGAGTACAAGTCCTTAACCTCCTTGGTTAAATTTACTCCTAGGTACTTTAATTTTTGGCTGCAGTAGGCAAGGGGATTTTTTCCTTAATTTCTTTTGCTGACAGTTCATTGTTGGTATATAGAAATGCCTCTGATTTCTGAGTATTAATTTTATATCCTGCCACCTTGCTAAATTCATTTATAAGGTCTAGTAGTTCTTTGACTGAGACTTTAGGGTTTTCTATATACAATATCATATCATCTGCAAATAGTGACAGTTTTACTTCTTCTTTTCCAATTTGGATACCTTTTATTTCTTCTTCTTGTCTGATTGCTGTAGCTAGGACTTCCAGAACTATGTTGAATAAAAGTGGGGAAAAGGGGTACCCCTGTCTGGTTCCTGATTTAAAGGGATTGCTTTTCATTTTTGTCCATTTAGTATGATGTTTGCTGTGGGTTAGTCATAGATGGCCTTTATCATATTAAGGAATGTTCCCTGTATTCCTACTTTACTGAGAGTTTTGAGCATGAATGGGTGCTGGATTTTATCAAATGCCTTATCTGCATTTATTGATATTATCATGTGACATTTGTCCTTCCTTTTGTTTATATGATGAATCACAATGATTGATTTGCGAATATTTAAACAGCCTTGCCTCTCCAGAATAAATCCCACTTGATCATGGTGTATAATATTTTTTATATATTTCTGGATCCATTTGGCTAATATTTTGTTGAGAATTTTAGCGTCTAAATTTATCAAGGATATAGGCCTATAATTTTCTTTTTTTTTGTTGTCTTTGGGATCAGAATTATGCTCGCCTCATAAAAGGAGTTTGGAAGTCTTTCTACCTTTTGAATATTTTGAAATAGCTTGAGGAGGATAGGAGTTAGTTCTTCTTTGAATTTTTGGTAGAATTCACTTGTGAAGCCATCAGGCCCAGGACTTTTCTTTTTTGGGAGTTTTTTGATAACTGATCTATCTCATTTGTTGTAATTGGTCTGTTTAGGTGTTCTGCTTCTTCCAGGTTGATTTTTGTAAGATTATATGATTCAAGAAATTTGTCCATTTCACCTAGGTTGTCTAATTATTTGGCATATAGCTCTTCATAGTATTTTCTTACAATGCTTTGAATTTCTGTTGTGTCAGTTGTTATTTCTCCACTCTCATTTCTAATTTTATTTATTTGGGTCCTCTCTCTTTTTTTCTTGTTGAGTCTAGTTAAAGGTTCATCAATCTTGTTTACCTTTTCAAAGAACCAGCTTCTGGTTTCATTGATCCTCTGTATTGTTTCCTTAGCCTCTATGTCATTTATTTCTGCTCTGATCTTTAGTATTTCCTTTCTTCTACTGGTCCTAGGTTTTATTTGCTGTCATTTTTGTAGTTCTTTTAGATGCAGCGTCAGGTTGCTCATTTGAGCTTTTTCTAGCTTCTTTTGGTATTCCTTTAGTGCAATAAACTTCCCTCTCAGTACTGCTTTTGCTGTGTCCCATAAATTTTGAGTTGATGTATGCTCATTATCATTCATTTCTAAAAACCTTTTTATTTCTTCTTTGATCTCATTTTTAATCCATTCATTATTTAATAACCTGCTATTTAGATTCCAAGTGTTTGAGTATTTTTTAGTTTTTTTTGTGGTTAATTTCTAGTTTTATGGTATTGTGATCAGATAAAATGCTTGATATGATTTCAATCTTTTTAAATTTATTGAGACCATTTTTGTGTCCTAACATGTGGTCTATCCTAGAAAACGTACCATGAGCGCTTGAGAAGAATGTATATTGTATTGCTTTAGGGTGAAATTTTCTGAAGGTATATATTAAGTCGAGTTGATCTAGTGTATCCTTTCAGTCTGCTGTTTCTTTATTAATTTTCTTTCTTGAGGATCTATGCAGTGTTGTTAGAGGGGTATTGAAATCCCCTACTATTATAGTATTGCTGTTAATCTTGCCCTTTATATCCATCAAAGTCTGCTTTATGTATGTCGGGGCTCCTATATTTGGTGCGTAGATATTTATAATAGTCATATCTTCCTGTTGAATTGTTCCTTTTATCATTATGTAGTGTCCTTGTTTTTTTTTGTTGTTGTTGTTTATTGAGACAGAGCGAGAGTCAGAGAGAGGAATAGATAGGGACAGACAGACAGGAACAGAGAGAGATGAGAAGCATCAATCATCAGTTTTTTCTTCTGGCCCTTTCGTTGTTCATTGATTGCTTTCTCATATGTGCCTGACCGGGGAGGATACAGCAGACTGAATAATTCCTTGCTCAAGCCAGCAACCTTGGGTCCAAGCTGGTGAGCTTTGCTTGGTGAGTCCACACTCAAGCTGGCAACCTCAGAGTCTCGAATCTGGGTTCTCCATATCCCCGTCTGATGCTCTATCCACTGTGCCACTGCCTGGTCAGGCTGTAGTGTCCTTCTTTATCTCATACTACAGCCGTTGTTTTAAAGTCCATTTTGTCAGATATAAGTATTGCTACCCCGGTTTTTCTTTCATTTCCATTTTCATGAAATATTTTTTTTCATTCTTTTACCTTCAGTTTATGTGCATCTTTTGTTTTAATGTGTGTCTCGTGTAGACAGCATATGTATGTGTCCTGTATTTTTATCAACACAGCTAACCTATGTCTTTTGATTTGATCATTTAATTCGTTTACATTTAAGGTTATTATTGATATGTAGTTGTTTATTGCCATTTTATTCTTTAAAGCTGTATTCTTCTTTTGCTATATTCTTTCCTTCCTTTGAACTGTTCACAACAGGCCCCTTAGTATCTCTTGTAGAATTGGTTTGGTTTTAATGAATTCCTTGAGGCTTTCTTTTTCTGGGAAGCTCTTTATTTCTCCTTCAATTTTAAATGTTAGCCTTGCTGGATAGAGTAGTCTTGGTTGTAGGTTCTTGTTCTGCATTACTTTGAATATATCTTGCCATTCTCTTCTGGCTTCAAGTGTTTCTGTTGAGAAGTCCGATGTCATCCTTATGAGGGCTCCTTTGTAGGTGATAGTCCTTTTTTTATCTAGCAGCTTTCAAAATTTTCTCTTTATCCCTTAGCTTTGGTATTTTAACTATGATGTGTCTTGGTGTAGATATCTTTGGGTTTCTCTTTAATGGAGTTCTCCTTGCTTCTTGAATGTGTGGAATGTTTCCCAGCCTTAATTTAGGGAAGTTTTCTGCAATGATTTGATTGAACAAACTTTCTATTTTTTGTTCTCTTTCTTCTTCTTTAGGAACCCCTATGATGAGAATGTTGTTTCTCTTCATGTTGTCCCAGAGCTCCCTTAGAGTTTCCTCACATTTTTTGAGTCTCTTTTCCTTTTTCTTTTCTCCTTCTGTGCCTTTGTTTATTGTGTCCTCTACCTCCCTGATTCGATCCTCAGCGTCATTCATCCTGCTTTTAATTTTTTCTATTGTGGTCTTCAGTTCTGATACTCTATTTGTCATTTCTCTCTGATTTTTTTTATTATTTCAATTTTGTTTTTTATACTTGTTATCTCTTTATCTAGGTGTTCATAGTGACTATCCTTTGTTGCTCTAATTTCTTTGAACATCCTAACTATCATTATTCTCAATTCTTCTGGTAATTTGGTTATATCTGGTTTATTCAGGTTCTTCTCCGGGGATTTCTCATGATTCATTTTGGTTGCATTCCTCTGCCTGCCCATTTTGTCTGTGTATAAGCAAATTGTGGCCACTGAAGTCCAGTAGGTGTTGCCTTTGTGTTCTCTAGGTGTGGTCTGTCTGCAGTGCCGCCACCTCCTCTTCTGCTGCCTAGGGAGGTTGGTAATGGGCTTTGCCAGTGCCGGCCCACTGCTGATGTTGCTGTGATTTCCACCTCTCCTCTGTGGGAGGGGCTGTCACTCAAGCCTCAAGCCTCAGCACCAAGGGTAGAGGTGAGCACCTTTGCTCAGCTTCAGACTCATCTGGTTTCCGGGCTTCCGCCCAGTACCCGCGGTCAGAGTCTGCTTGCTACAGTTTCGTGGGTTGGATGGGGCTTTTGACATGCTCTCAGATGTGAGCCTTTGCCCATCCTGAGCTTTAGTCCCGCCCTTGAGACCAGGGCCCTTTTGCGCAGGGTTGCAAACTGTGGTTTATTGGGCCGGGCGTGGCTGCTGGCGTGTGCTCAGCTGCGAACTTTCGCTCGTCCTGGGCTTTACCCCTCTCCCACTTTCAGAGCCAACTCGCCCATGCAGGATGGCAAACCGCAGTTTCTCTGGCCTGTTGGGCCTGCTGGCATGAGCTCAGCTGCAAGCCTCCGCTGTCCCTGGTCTTAGCCCCATCCCCATGGTCAGGACCGGCTTGCACAGGGTTGCAGAGCAGATCTCTGCCCATTCCTGGCCTTTTGCTTTTCCCCCGCAGGTGGGCTTACAGGCAGGCCCGCAGCTGCCGTACTGCTTTTGCGCGTCCCTTCGGCTGCTGCTGGGCTAGACCGAGCTGACACCGGCTGGGCCTCTGCCCCCGCCGACAGAACCACGTTTCAGCGTCCCACCGCCACCATCCCTCCAGCAACCCTCAGCAGAGTAGGAAGGGGCCCCACAGTTCAGATCCTAACACTCCATACTGTAGACCTGGGAGCTCCCTTCATCTAAGCAGCTCTGCTCTAATTGCTGCAGGAGAGCTTGTATGGCTGGTGTCCTGTCTCCCTTTGCTGGTATTGCTAGTTCCAGGGGAAATATTCATTTTTGATTAGGGAAGTGACTTAGCCCAGGGGTTAGGGTGGCTGTCCCTCAGAGTGTTTCTTTCTGTGCCTTCAGTCCACACTCTCTTCCCGCTGCTCTAGAACTCTCCTCTGTCCCCATTCCTCGCAGCCCCGGGTGCGTGGTTGTGAGAGAGGTTTTCTGCGCTGTCCCTTTAAAAATAATCTTGGGTCTGAGAAAACTGTCTCTTTCTCACAAACAGTATCCTCACTTGTTTCACAGCTCAATACTGTCCAAACGCCTCTTCTAGGCTCTGCGACTGCAGGCTGGGGCTTTGTTCCTGGGACCCAGGTCCCTCCCTCTCCGCCAAACTCTTCTCCCACCACGCGGGTCTCTCTGGGCTGTCGTTCCCTCTGAAGAGCTTGGCAGCCCTCTTCGCATTTTCGCTATTTCTACCAGTCTCAATGTGGCTTCTTCTGTGTTCCTTGTTTGAAGAGTCCACTTAGTTTAGTTCAAAGTTGGTTTCTCCAGATGATGGTTCTTAAAATTGAGTTATAATCCACTTTGGTTCTGTGAGTTGGAAGTTGGTATGTCTGCCTACTTCATCGCCATCTTGCTCCTTCTCGTGGTCTTCAATTTTGCTATTTTATTTGTCATTTCTGTCTGATTCTTTTTTATTACTTCAATGTACTTTTTTTATACATGCTATCTCTTTATGTAGGTGTTCATAATGACCATCCATTGTTGCTCTAAGCTCTTTGAACATCCTAACTATCATTATTTTAAATTCTGCATCCAGTAATTTGGTTATATCTGATTTATTCAAGTCCTTCTCTGGGGATTTCTCTGGATTCATTTGGGTTGCATTTCTCTGCCTGTCCATTTTGTCTGTGTATAAGAAGGGTTTGGCCACTGGAGTCCAATGGGTGTTGCCTCTGTGTTCCCTAGGTGTGGTCTGTATGTAGGCCCACCACCCCCTATGCTGTTGCCTAGGGCGGTTGGCTATGGGTGTTTCTGGTGCTTCCCGCTGGGTCTTTTGCTATGGTTTTGGCCTCTTCCCTGTGGAATGGGCTGTGTTTTCATGCCCGGCTGTACAAGCCTCAGCCTATATCTGCCTTCACCCCACCCCCATGGGTGGGATTGTGCACTGCACTCAGGTCAGAAGCCTGGGAACCAAGCGCAGGGGTGAGCACCTTTGCTCAGCTGTGGATTCCCATCAGCCAGCTCCTCTGGCTGGGCCGGGTTGCAGGTGCATGCTCAGCTGTGAGCTTCTGTTCGTTTCCAGGCTTCGGCCTCTCCTGCTTTTTTCCTGCATGTGGGGCCACAGGCAGGCCCGCAGCTGCTGGACCACTTTCACGCATCCCCTTCGCCCCTGCTGGGCTAGACTGAGCTCATGAGAGCTGGCTCGGGCTCCACCCTGGTGAGGGAACTGTGCTTCTGTGTTCCGCCCTGCCCGCCCTCCAGGAAGCCCTCAGCAGTGTGGGTGGGGGCGCTGCAGCTCAGACCCTAACACTCTATACTGTAGTCCTGAAAACTTCCTCCTAAGCAGCTGTACTCTAAGTGCCGTGGGAGGAGCTTGTTTGGCTGGTGTCCTGCTTCCCTTTGCTGGTTCCGGGGAAATATTGTTTCAGATTTGGGGAGTGACTCAGCCCAGGGTTTGGGGTGGCTGTCCCTCAAAGTGTTTCTCTCTGTGCCTTCCAGACCACACTATCTTCCAGCTGCTTCAGTCCTCTCCTCTCTCCTCGTCTTCCGGATCCCTGGATGAGTGGTTGTGAGAGAGGTTTTCTGTGCCGCTCCTTTAAGATGAATCCTGGGTCTGAGAAAACTGTCTCTTTCTTACAAACAGTATCCTAACTTGTTTCACAGCTAAATATTGTCCACGTGCCTCTTCTATGCTCTGGGACTGTGGGCTGGGGCTTTGTTCCTGGAACGCAGGTCCCTACGCTTCTGCTAAACTCTCTTCTCGCCCCGTGAGTCTCTCTGGGCTGCCTTTCACTCCGGGGAGCTGGGCAGCCCTCTCCAGGTTTTCGCTTTTCCTACCAGTCTCAATGTGGCTTCTTCAGTGTTTCTTGGTTGAAGAGTCCTCTTAGTTTAGTTCAATGTTGGTTTATCCAGGTGATGGTTTTTAAAATTAAGTTATAATCTACTTTGGTTTTGGGATTGGAAGTTTGCACATCCGCCTACTCCATCGCCATCTTGCCGTCCAAGCCTGTAGTTCTTAAATGCTGGTGTTTTATAACCCATTGATAATAAAAAACTATGGACACTCTCATTAAAAAACTTGGCCCGCCCTTGAAATTCCTACGTGAATTCTAGGCTCAAAATCCCTTAAATAAGGCCAGAGAAGTGTAGTAAACTGGCCAAGATCTCATAGCCCTTTAGTGAATATGCTGAGACTAGAACCCAGATACTTTTACTCTTTCATCTCTGTTCTCTCCCCGGGTGGGGCTGCCTTTCATAGTGTCCGGAATATGAGCCAGTCTAACTCCTGCTTGGTGATATCCAGGAAGACCAATGGTTCCCTTCATAACTCTATCCTGCTTGAAACTTCACCCAGGGTGAATGGACAGTTGAACAGTATCTGGGTCCATTCCATCAATCAAGGGGTTCAAATAGTGTCAGGCCTTTCTTATCTTTCTTTGAGAGACAGGTTGGGCCTTGGGCCCTAAGGCTCTGACCACCAATATGTAGGATCTAGGCAGAGGCATCTTGTCTTCTGTCACCTTCTATCTGGTTTTCTTTGTGCACCTCCCCTCCCCCCTTCCCATCCCCCTCCCAACCACCACACTCTTGTCCATGTCCCTGAGTCTCTTTTCTCTTTTTTATGTCCTACCTATGTATGGAATCATATAGGTTCTTAGTTTTTTCTGATTTACTTATTTCTTTTTCTTTTAATTTTCTTTCTTTTTTTTTTTTTTGTGGCAGAGACAGAGTCAGAGAGAAGGACAGATAAGGACATACAGACAGGAAGGGAGAGAGATGAGAAACATCAACTCTTTGTTGCGGTTCCTTAGTTGTCCATTGATTGATTTTTCATATGTGCCTTGACCAGGGGGCTACAGCAGATTGAGTGACCCCTTGCTTGAGCCAGCAACCTTGGGCTCAAGCTGGTGAGCCCTGCTCAGACCTGATGAGCATGCACTCAAGCTGGCGACCTAAGGGTCTTGAACCCAGATCCTCCACATCCCAGTCCGATGCTCTATCCACTGCACAACCGCCTGGTCAGGCTGATTTACTTATTTCACTCAGAATAATGTTATTAAGGTCCATCCATGTTGTTGTAAATGATCCGATGTCATCATTTCTTATGGCTGAGTAGTATCCCATAGTATATATGTACCACATCTTCTTTATCCAGTCATCTATTGAAGGGCTTTTTGGTTGTTTCCATGTCTTGGCCACTGTGAACAATGCTGCAGTGAACATGGGGCTGCATGTGTCTTCACGTACCAGTGTTTTTTAGTTTTGGGGGTATATACCCAGTAGAGGGATTGCTGGGTCATATGGTAGTTCTATTTTTAATTTTTTGAGGAACCACCATACTTTCTTCCATAATGGTTGTAGTACTTTACATTCCCACCAACAGTGGATGAGGGTTTCTTTTTCTTCACAGCCTCTCCAACACTTGTTATTACCTGTCTTGTTGATAATAGCTAATCTAACAGGTGTGAGGTGGTATCTCATTGTAGCTTTGATTTGCATTTCTCTAATAGCTAATAATAATAAAGATGAGCATCTTTTCATATATCTGTTGGCCATTTGTATTTCTTCCTGGGAGAAGTGTCTGTTCATGACCTCTTCTCATTTTTTTATTGGATTGTTTGATTGTTTGTTGTTGAGTTTTATGAGTTCTTTGTATATTTTGGATATTAGGCCCTTATCTGAGCTGTATTTTGAAAATATCATCTCCCATTTAGTTGGCTATTTGTTTTGTTGTCAGTTTCTTTTGCTGTGAAAAGCTTCTTAATCTGATGTGGTTCCATTCATTTATCTTTGCCTTCACTTCCCTTGCCTTTGGAGTCAAATTCATAAAGTGCTCTTTATATCAGAGGTCCAAGAGTTTAGTACCTATGTTTTCTTCTATGTACTTTATTGTTTCAGGTCTTATATTTAGGTCTTTTATCCATTTTGAATTAATTTTAGTACAAGGGACAAACTGTAGTTGAGTTTCATTCCTTTGCATGTGGCTTTCCAGTTTTCCCAGCACCATTTGTTGAAGAGGCTTTTTTTCTCCATTGTGTGTTGTTGGCCCCTTTATCAAAAATTATTTGACCATATATATGTGGTTTTATTTCTGGGTTTTCTATTCTGTTCATTGGTCTGAGTGTCTATTTTTCTGCCAATACCATGCTGTTTTGATTGTCGTGGCTCTATAATATAATTTGAAACCAGGTATTGTGATGCCCCCAGCTTTGTTTTTTTCCCTTAGGATTGCTTTGGCTATTTGGGGATTATTATAGTTCCATATAAACCTGATGATTTTTTGTTTCCTTTCTTTAAAAAATGACATTGAAATTTTGATGGAAATTGCATTAAATTTGTATATTGTTTTGGGTAATATACTCATTTTGACTATATTTATTCTTTCTATCCAAGAACAAAGAATATATTTCCATTTCATTATATTTTTTTCGATTTCCCTTAACAATGCTTTGTAGTTTTTATTATATAGGTTCTTTACATACTTTGTCATGTTTATTCCTAGATATTTTATTTTTATTGTTGCAACCATGAAGGGAATTATTTTTTTGAGCTCATTTTCTGATGTTTCATTTTTGGCATATAGAAAGGCAATGGCTTTTTGTATATTAATTTTGTATTCTGTGACCTTACTATATTGGTTTATTGTTTCTAGTAGTCTTTTTGTAGAGTCTTTGGGGTCTTTAGGGTTTTCGATGTATAGGGTCATATCATCTGCAAAAAGTGAAACATTTGCCTGACCTGTGGTGGCGCAGTGGATAAAGTGTTGACCTGGAATGCTGAGGTCGCTGGTTCGAAACCCTGTGCTTGTCTGGTCAAGGCACATATGGGAGTTGATGCTTCCTGCTCCTCCCCCCTTTCTTTCTCTCTCTCTACTCTCTAAAATGAATAAATTAAAAAAAAAGTGAAACATTTACTTCTTCTTTCTCAATATGAATACCTTTTATTTCTTCCTCTAGTCTGATTGTTCTGGCTTTCTAGCACTACGTTGAGTAAGAGTGGAGGGAGTGGACAACCTTGTCTTGTTCCTGATTTTAGGGGAAAAGTCCTCAGTTTTATGCCATTGAATATGATGTTAACTGATGGTTTATCATAAATGGCATTTATTATGTTGAGATATTTTCCTTGTAGACCCATTTTGTTAAGTGTTTTAAACATAAAATGATGTTGTATTTTATCAAATGCCTTTTCTGCATCTATTGATAAGATCATATGGTTTTTGTCCTTTGTTTTGTTGATGTGGTGTATTACATTAACCATTTTACGTATCTTGAACCACCCTTGTGATTCTGGGATGAATCCCATTGATCATAATGAATTATTTTTTTTAATGTGTTGTTGTATTCAATTTGCTAGTATTTTAGCATCTGTATTCATTAGAAATATTGGTCTGTAGTTTTCTTTTTTTGTGTTGACCTTGCCAGGTTTTGGTATGAGAGTTATGTTGGCCTCATAAAATATGTTTGGCAGTATAGCTTCTTCTTCAATTTTTTTGAAGACTGAGTAGAATAGGAACCAAGTCTTCTTTGATAGTTTGATAGAATTCACTAGTATAGCCGTCTGGTCCTGGACTTTTTTTGGGGGTGGGGGAGGTTTTGATAGTTGTTTCTATTTCTTCCCTGCTTATGGGTCTGTTTAGGCCCATGATGAAGGTTTCTGCTTCTGCATGACTCAGTCTAGGAAGATTGTATTGTTCTAGGAACTTATCCATTTCTTCTATATTGTTAAATTTGGTGGCATATAGTTTTTCATAGTATTCTACAATAATTCTTTGTATATCTATGATATCTGTGGTGATTTCTCCTCTTTCATTTTGGATTTTGTTTATATGAGTCCTTTCTCTTTTTTCCTTGGTGAGTCTTGCCAAGGGTTTGTCAATATTATTGATCTTTTCAAAGAACCAGCTCCTTGTTTTATTAATTTTTTCTATTCTCTATTTTGTTTATTTCTGCTCTGATTTTTATTATTTCCTTTCTTCTGCTGGTTTTGGGTTGTCTTTGCTCTTTTTTCTAGTTCCTTAAGATGTGAAGTTAAGTGGTTTACATAGGCTCTCTCTTATTTGTTCATATAGGCCTATAGTGATACAAACTTCCCATTTATTACTGCTTTTGCTGCATCCCAGAGATTCTGATATGTCATATTGTTATTTTTGTTTGGCTGTATGTATCTTTTGATCTCTGCTTTTATTTCTTCTTTGACCCACTCATTTTTTAAAAGTATGTTGTTTAGTTTTCACATTTTTGTGGGTTTGTTTACCTCTTTTTTGCAGTTGAATTCTAGTTTCAAGGCTTTATAATCAGAAAATATGCTTAGTATAATTTCAGTCTTTCTGAATTTGTTAATGTTATTTTTGTGGCCCAACATATGGTCAATTCTTGAGAATGTTCCATGTACATTAGAGAAAAATGTATACTCTGGCACTTTGGGATGAAATGTCCTGTAGATGTCTATCATATCCAATTGTTCTAGTGTTTTATTTAAGGCCACTATTTCTTTATTGATTTTCTGTTTGGATGAATGATCTAGAGCCGTCAGCAGTGTATTGAGGTCTCCAAGTATGATTGTATTTTTGTCAGTTTTTGTTTTTAGGTCAGTCAGTATCTTTCTTATATATTTTGGTGCTCCTTGGTTTGGTGCATATATATTAAGAAGTGTTATGTCTTCTTGATTTAATGTCCCCCTTATCATTATGAAATGACCATTTTTGTCTCTGATTACTTTTGCTGTCTTGTAGTCAGCATTGTTAGATATGAGTATTGCTACACCTGCTTTTTTGGGGATGTTATTTTCTTGGAGTATAGTTTTCCAACCTTTCACTTTGAATTTGTTTTTATCCTTGTAGCTTAGATGTGTTTCTTGTAGGCAGCATACAGTTAGATTTTTTATAATTCATTCCGCTACTCTGTGTCTTTTTATTGTCAATTTATTTATGTTTAGTGTAATTATTGATACTTGAGGGTTTTCTATTGCCATTTTATATATTGCTTTCTGATAATTTTGTATCTTATTTGGTCTTTCTCTTTTGTTTTTCTATCATTTATTTTTGTTTGGTTATAATCTATACTTCTTTCCTCTGTTACTTCATTTTTCAAGCCATGTGCTTCTGTAGTGTTTTCTTCAGGGGTAGTTACCATTAAGTAATGGGAAGGATACATATCATGTTTATTGTAGTACATTATCTTATGAGTGCTTCTGTACCCCATCCTCCTTTGCTACTGTTAATTTTTGTCCTCTCCCCTGTTTTGTTTTTGTTGTCACAGATTAGTATTTTTTTTATTGCAATCTTGATGGAGCTTTTACTTGTAGTTTTGTTTTGTTTAGTTCTTTCTATCTGGTCAGAAAACCCCCTTTAGTATTTCCTGAAGTGGGGGTTTTCTGGTGATAAATTTCCTCATCTTTTCTGTATCTGTGAATGTTTTTATTTCTCCTTCATATTTGAAAGATAGCTTTGATGGGTATAGTATTCCTGGCTGGCAGTTCCTCTTTTTCAGATCTTTATTATATATATATTTTATTATTATTAATTCTAATGGGGTGACACCAATAAATCAGGGTACATATGTACAATGAAAACATCTCCAGGTTATCTTATCATTCAATTGTGTTGCATATCCATCACCAAAAGTCAAATTGTCCTCTGTCACCTTCAATCTGGTTTTCCCTGTGTCCCTCCCCTCCTCCCTATCCCACCCTCCCCTCCCTCCCCCCACCCATTAACCACCACTCTCTTGTCCATGTCTCATATTCTCACTTTTATGTCCCACCTATGTATGTAATCATGCTGTTCTCAGTTTTTCTTTTTTTCTGATTTACTTATTTCACTCCGTATAATGTTATCAAGGTACATCCATTTTGTTATAAATGATCCGATGTCATCGTTTCTTATGGCTGAATAGTATTCCATAGTATATATGTACCATAGCTTTGTAATCCACTCGTCCTCTGACGTACAATTGGGCTGGTTCCAGATCTTCGCTATTGTGAACAATGCTGCCACGAACATGGGGGCGCATTTCTTCTTTTCGAACAGTGCTATGGTGTTCTTAGGGTGTATTCCTAAAAGTGGGATAGCTGGGTCAAAAGGCAGTTCGATTTTTAATTTTCTGAGGAATCTCCATACTGTTTTCCACAGTGGCTGCACCAGTCTGCATTCCCACCAGCAGTGCAGAAGGGTTCAGATCTTTAAATATTGGGGTCACTCTCTTCTAGCTTGTAGAGTTTCTGCTGAGAAATCTGTTGGTAATCTAATTGGCCTTCCTTTATTTGTTGTATTCTTTTCCCTGGCTGCCTTGAGAATTTTTCTTTGTCATTGGTTTGTGCCAATTTTATTATGATGTGCCTTGGAGAATGTGTGTTAGGGTTAAGATAACTCGGTGTTCTGTTTGCTTCTTGAACTCCAGGTTTTTGTTCTTTCCACAGGCTTGGGAAGTTCTCATCTATTATTTGTTTGTATGTGTCAGAGGTCCCCAAACTACGGCCTGTGGGCCAAATTGTGGCCACCTGAGGCCATTTATCTGGCCCCCACCACACTTCCAGAAGGGGCACCTCTTTCATTGGTGGTCAGTGTATGGAGTACTGTATGTGGTGGCTCTCCAATGGTCTGAGGGACAGTGAATTGGCCCCCTGTGTAAAAAGTGTGAGGACCTCTGGTATATATTCTCCATTCCACTTTCTCTCTGTTCTCCTTCTGATATACCCATTATTCTTATGTTGCTCTTTCTGATGGAGTCAGACAATTCCTATAGGGCTATTTCATTTTTTTAAATTCGTAGTTTCTCTCCTCTTCTCTCTATAGTGCCTCTAGTTGTCTGTCTTGTATGTCACTAATTCTCTCCTCTATCTGACCTGTTCTAATAGCTAGGCTTGTCACATCGTTTTTCAGTTCATGAATTGAGTTTTCATCTCTATTTGATTTGTTTTCATAGTTTCAATTTCGTTGGTGATGTATTTTTTCTGTTCATTGAATTGTTTTTTGATCTCCCTAAATTGCTTTTCTGTGCTTTCTTGTATTTCTCTGAGTATTTTTAGAACTTCAATTTTAAATAACTTCAAGATTTCTAAGCTTTTGAAATTTTTTTAATAGATTTTTTTCTCATCTATCTGAGCTACATCTCTGTCTTTTGTATCCATGATATTTGATTTCTTTTTCCTTAATGGCATTTGAAAGTGATATTGTTAATGACACTAATAAGAGTTGATAAAAAAGTATTTGAGAAAATGCAGTAAAAACTCGAAAATTCTGTTGTGCTAAGTGGAACAAAAATATGTAAAATGGAGGACCTGAGTTGGGAAGAAGTGACAAAGAGACAAAAAATAAGGTAAGAGCCCACAAAATATTACAAGGAAAATATGTGAATCAAGAATAAAATAATTTGCTTGTAACTGATGGTCAAATGAGAGAAATGGTGTAAGAGAAAAGAAGAAAGAGAGAAAAAAGAAAAAGAAATACAGTAAAAAATGAAAATTCTATTGTATTAAGTGGAACAAAAACTACACAGAATGGAGAGCCCGAGTTGGGGGAAATGCTAAAGAGATAATAAGCAAAGTAAAAAGGACACAAAATGCCACAAAGAAAAAATTTGAATTTAGAATAAAATAATTTGTTTGTGGGTGAGATTCAAATCAGAGAAAAAAAGAAAGAGAAAAGAAGAATCAAAAGAAAGAGAGAGAGCAAAAAAAAAAAAGAAAAGAAAAAGAAAAAAATTGAGTTAAGTATTTTGGAATGTAACACTTATAGAAAAAAAAAGAATGGAAAATGTAACACGTATGGGTAATAAAGTTCAAAAAGAAAAGAAAAGAATAAAATGGAAAGAGGATAAAATGACCAAGGTGAAAGAAAAGAAAAGATAAAAAATACAAGAAAAAAATAGAAAAAGTTATAAAGACTGTGGATTTTTCTTGGTTTTGAGAGGTTATCTTCTTTCTTTTTCTTTCTTCTCTCTATTTTTGGCTGGTGGAACTGTACCACAGGTTCTGCCTCTGTGGCACTCTTAGGCAGAGATTTGCAGTTGATGTGTCGCTATGGTGATGACATAAACTAGGCCTTGGTCCTGTTGGTAGGAGGGACTTGTCAGCATTTTCAGGCTCCAACAATGGGAGAGCCCATTTTCCCTGAGCCTCTTTCTAAATCTCTTCTTCCTGAACCAGCAGCCTGGGGACCCAGTTGTGAAGTTGCCCCAGCCACTGCCTGGACAGCAAGAGGCTCTAAGAGCTGCAAAATCCCCCCTCTACCCAGCTTAAAGCAGGGTTCTGGGTAAGGCTTTGCCAGCTCCAGCTGCCAGCATAATCAGGCAGGGCTGGGAACCAATTGCTTTTCAGGTGTCTTTCTATGAGCCTCCAGGTATGTCTGGTATGCCTTAGTGCTCCACAGTTCTATGCTCCCCAGGCTTTTTGCACTTTATAACCTGTATCGGCTGGCAGGAAGATGCCCCAGTCACTTTCTGCAGAGCAAGAGGTCCTAAAAGCTGTCAAATCCCCCCTCCAGGTTCATTCAAAGCACAGCTCTGCATATGAAAGGTTTGTCAACCAGAGACACCAGCTTAAGCAGGCAGGGGAGTGAGTTTATTTCTGGTCAGGCTCCTTTCTAAGATTCCCTAGGTATGTCTAGTTAAATTTGCCTCAGCACTCTATGAATCTGCTCTCCACAGGCTTCTTTCTTGTTGGGAAGCCTACAGCCCAGCCCACCCAACTTCTGCAGTGTTCTCTGAGGTCTGTTCTGTGGGACTGTACTTTTTAACCTGTATCGGCTGGATGGAAGTTGCCCCAGCCACTGCCTACAGAGCAAGAGGCCCTAAGAACTATCAAGTTCCTCCTCCGGGTCTGCTTAAGTTGAAGCCCTGGGAAAGAAGGTTTTGTCAGGCAGAGTCACCAGTGTAAGCCAGCCGGACAGTGAGCAGACTGCGGTTTAGGCTCCTTTCAGCTTTCCGTGGGTAGCTCTCCAGAGGCTGCCTGCAAGGTGCCTTCTCGCCCTCCCCCCACTACTTTCACAGCTCTCTTCCATGGGGATTTGCTTTGTTAGCCTGTGTGGCTGGCAGAGGCGCCCCTCCTGGACAGGTCCAGGTGTAGGGAAGCTGGCTCTCGTGCACTTCCCATGTGCTATTGTTTGGGAAACTGGGATTATACAGAAGCTCTGTTCACAGCCCACACAGAGGGCCACAGTCTCCGACCCAGCCCCTCCATCTGGGAATGCAGACGCCCACACTTGAAGGACCAGGTGGATCCAGTTGTACACTGCCCGTACTTGCCAACTGGGATACTGGGAGTAAACAAGGTAGCTGCTCGCTCACCTCTGCCGAGATCTGCTGCTGGAGTTAGCTCTGCATCAGCTGAGCCATGGGCACACTCTCTTCTAGGCTTAAACATCTCTGCCCTATCCCAGCTTCTTCCCTCGCCCCCAGCCCTCCCTTCCTCTCAGTTCCAAGTGAAAGCAGCCTTTGCTCAGGTCAGTGAGGAAAGTGAAATACTCCATTTTCCGTCTTATTTCTTTCAGAGTGGATTATATATTTAGCTACCTTTTCGCTCAATTGTACCTTCGTTTGATGTATGTGTATTTCAGATGCTCCTGAGATTGTTTTTCTGTCTCTAGTTGTTGGTTTTGTTGAAATTTCAGGGAGAGGTATCAGGAGCACCCCTCATGGCTTCATTTCTCTGACATCACTCATATTTCTTCCTTTCTGTGCTGAAATTTCAGGTCCCAAGATCTCTTATTATAAATAACACAATCAAACACTTGGCAAGAATAATTCAAGTTCACCAATCTCTCTTCTCTTTTTCAGAATGCTAGTGAGGACAAGCAGAGCATGTATACCAAAGTCTGCACAAATAACAAAAGACTACATTTTGAGGTCCCAACTGGGTAGCTCAGTTGGTTAGAGCATCATCCCAATATACCAATGTTGCAGGTTCTCTCTTCTGTCAGGGCACATACAAGAATCAACCAATAAATGTATAAATAAGTAAAACAACAACTTTATGTTTTTCTTTTTCTCTCCCTCTTTTCCTTTCTTTTTCTCTCTAAAACCAATCAATAAAAAAAGACATACATTTTGAGAAATTAAGAAAGATCATTAGAACATTGAATTCTTTTAGAACAAAAGAAAGCAGGATACAAAATAGCTTATTCACTCTTATCCCAATATTTTTTGTGTGTGACAGAGAGAGAAAGAGAGAGGGAGGGACATATAGGGACAGACAGACAGTAAGGAAGAGAGATTAAAAGCATCAGTTCTTTGTTGTGGCACCTTAGTTGTTCATGGATTACTTTCTCATATGTGCCTTGACCAGGGGGCTACAGCAGAGTGAGTGACCCCTTGCTCAAGCCAGCAACCTTGGGTTCAAGCTGTTGAGCTGTGTTTAAACCAGATGAGCCCACACTCAAGCTGGCGACTGTGGGGTTTCAAACCTGGGTCCTCTGCGTCCCAGTCTGACGCTCTATGCACTGCGCCAGTACCTGGTCAGGCTATCCCAAATTTTTAAAGAGAAAAATATTTACTTACATGTAGATCTCAGAAAATAACTGAAAAGATATATATATACCACAATACAAACATGGTTAGTCATCTTTGTTGGGATTAGAGGTGGCTTTTATTGTGTCTACTTCTATGAACTTTCCTAATTTTTTATCATAAACCTGAATTATGTTAGTAATCAGAAAAAGTGTAACTAAAAAATACCCACAATAGATTCTAAATGCTTCAACATTGTAAACTAAAGTTTTAAGTTATGTGATTATGTTGCTAATGGTATTTGCTGAAATTGGGACAATTTTACTTTAAAATTGTCCTAGGCATGATGCAGTGTGCAGATGGTATATTATTCAGTTGTGCACTTGAAACCTATAAGGATTTTGTGAACCAGGGTCATCCCAATAGATTTAATTAATAAAAAAAAATCTTGGAAAACTAATTTGTATCCTAAGGTCATGAACTCTTAATTTCAAGTTTATAAAATAAAATATATTAATTAGTGCAATTTCCTTCTATTTGTATCCAATCCCTCACTTCTCTAGATGCCAGGAGCTTAAGCTTTTTAGCAAGTGAGGTTCCCGGAAGCCATTCACTGACTTCTTCACACAAATGACTCTACACAGCTGTGATTTAATATCTTTCTCTTGGGTCTTATCAGGAGTTGATATACAGGAAAGGCCTGTAATGAACAGTTTTGCATCTTTTATGAGATCACTGCCAAAGACTTTGTTTGTATTTGGTTCACCATCCTTTCTATAGACATCCCTTCAATAGATTGCCCTTGTAGATATTATGAGGTAGTTGGTTTTCATGATGCCTGTGCTTCCTTTTAGGACAGTGATGGGCAATCTTTTGAGCTTGGTGTGTCAAAATTAGCCAAAAAAACTGAGCATAACTCAAGTGGTGTGTCACTTGGAGAAAAACGTCATAACCGGAAGTCCCAGAACTAGACGCCCTGTGCTGGAGTTCTGTTGTTTTGGCCTACAGACCCCTGGCAGAGAGTGTCTACACTACAGCAAATGTTTTATCCTCAGCTACTGCACCTGGCCGTGCAGGAGCCGAGGATGAAACGTCCTTTCCGGCATGCGGCCCCATACTTCTCTGGTATGCAGCTGCATGCGGCTGCGTGTCATCGAAAATGGCTATGCGTGTCAGTGCTGACATGCCTGTCATAGGTTCGCCATCACGGTTCTAGGAGATCATAAGATGAGTCACTTGCCTTGATTTCTTTGCTTTTGCTGCTGGGAAGCTTAGAATAAAATTTTGTGCTCAATTAAGGGGACTCCCTTTAGCTGAGCTTCTCTGTTTTGTTGAATAGTACTGCAATCTATCTATCTGGCTGAAATTAGAAATTTCAGGCAATATTCTAAAATATTCTCTCTCCTTGTAGCAATTACCTATCCTGGAGATTTTTTCTTTTGAAAGCTTTTTCATTTGAAATCTCTCTCTCTCTCTTTCTCTCTTTAATCTGTTCTCTCATTTCATGCTTGGATTGCTCAAATAGCCTAACTGGACTTTCTGAATCTCATCTTACCCTTTTCCTACATACCCAATTAAAAAAAAAGTTTATTTACACACTAAAAGGGCAAATGGTTTTTCTGACATGATAGTCTAAACTTGTTACCCACTAGTTAGCAATGTTTTCATGTAAAGTCCCAGCTCCTTAGCTTCTCTTGCATGTGTCTCCAGCTGCTTCTTTCAACTCCCATCATCCTTCAGTCCAGCCATCCTGAATCAATAAGGCACACCTTCTCTTGTCTCTAATTCTGCACATGCTGTTCCTCTGCCTTGGATGCTCTTATCTCTTCCCCACCCCTTGTCAGTATGTTTAGTATCCTGAATCCTGCTTCAGAGTTTATTCCCTGAAGGCATCCCTGGTTCCTTCTCCCCCTCCAAACTGGCTCAGTACTCCTCCTGTGAGTCCCCACAGTTGTTCATAGTTCCCCTGGCATAGCACTGATCATGATGAATTGAAGGGTGTATGTCCTTATTTATCTCCTACTCTAAAATGTAAGCGTCAGGTCTGGCCCTAGGTTTGTCTCCCATTGCCCCCCAGAGCCAGCACAGTGCATGGCCAGCAGGAGATGCTTACTAAATATTTTGTTAAAAGAGTAAATATACTAATTTTCTGGCATAGAAACATCTTCCTTTCACTTACTTCCTTTCCCTAATTCTCATTATTTATCTATTACTTGGCCCTATTGCTTAATATTGTGAATTACTATTACTTTAAGCCAACCTATAAATTGCTTTTCAAAAATGACCACAATATCCCTTTCCTTGCAGCATATTTTATTTCCCCACCTCTGAGTCTGTTGGCACCCAAATAATAATATGCAGCTGCTTGAATGTAGTTGCCGTTGCATTAGTTCAGACAGCTTTTTCTGCTTCTGCTCCTTTTCAGGGAACTGTGCGGCTCTCATAAGAAGGACCTGGGGATTTTGACAAGGTTAGGGCAAATGAGAGAGAGTGTGGGAAATGGGCATGCTGCTAATTAGACGGGAGAAAGCTTGGAACCAGTAATGTGAATATTAAGAACTGACATGTCCTTATTTGTATCCGAAGCTGCTAGAAATGGTCAAGCCAGCTAAGTTGACCAGTGTTGTTGTGAGTCACTTGTGTTATCCTTTAGTACACATCGCTGCCCCTTCCCTACTTCCAAACCTTTATCAAGATATCTTCAGGCTTCAGCCCTCCCTGTTAGTCAGGACTTAGACCATGGGGTGACACAAAACTGGGAGCCAGTTGCTCCCAATAAGCTGACTCACTAGCCAAGTGATATCAACCAAGTCATTTAGAAGCAGTTAGCTTCACAGGCTCTTAGAGCAGTGCTTTTCATCAAACTTGAATATGCGTTTGAATCCCCAGGGGATCTTATGCAAATACAGGTCCTGATTTGGTCAATAGGTCAGAGCTGGGACTGGAGCATTCTCATTGGAACAAACCCCCAGATGATGATGATGTTGCTGAGTGACAGGAGGAGAGTCTCTGTTGACATGGTGGAAGTTTTACCTGCACATTAGACTCCCTTGAGAAGCTTGAACCAGTACAATGCCCAGCCCCATCCTTGCAAACATTCTGATGTAATTGGTTAGGGTCAGGTCTGAGTGCTGGAGGTTTAAATAATTTCCTCCAGTGATTCTATTCTGCAAACAGGATTTTAAAAAATTGATTTGGCTCATGCTCCTAACTTTCTAGGACTTTCAGTAAGAAATTATCTAATTTATCATCCAAGTTGGAAGACAGAGTTAAAGGGGTCACAGGTGACAGTCACACGGGTATTTCTGGGCAGATGTAGATGTGCAATCAATTTAACAGTAGCCTGGTGGGGACCCAGGCCTTCCCAAGGTCACAGGTTTCAGGTGCACAATTCTATAGCACATCATCTCTATTTGTGTGTTCCCCACCCCAGGTATAAAGTCTTTTATTCATCACCATTTCCCCCTCTGCTCCTTCTACCTCCTCTACTTCTACATCCCAGGCAATCACCACACTGTTGTCCATGTCCATGAGTCTTTTATTTTCTTTTTTTGCTCAATCCCTCTACCCCATCACCCAGCTCATCTTCTTAGCCCCTTTGCCCCAATAGCTATAAGCCTGCTCTCTATCTATGAGTCTCTCTCTATTTTGCCTGTTAGTTCATTTTGTTCATTAGATTCCACACATGATTGAAATCATATAGTATTTGTCTTCCTCTGACTAGCTTATTTCACTTAACATAATGTTTTCCCGATCCATCTATGCTGTCACAAAAGGTAAGATTTTCTTCTTTTTATGGTCACTTTGTATTCCATTGTGTAAATTTAGTACAACTTTTTAATCTATTCATCTACTAATGGATGGTTGGGCTGCTTTCAAATCTTGGCTACTATAAATAACACTGCAGTGACCATGGGGGTGCATATATACTTTCAATTAGTGTTTTGATTTCTTTGGCTGTATTCCCAGAAGTGAAATTGCTGGGTCATAAGACAGTCCCATTTTTCAGGTAACTCCATACTGCTTTCCACAGTGGCTGCACCAGTCTGCATTCCCAACAACAGTGCACAAGGGTTTCCTTTTCTCCACATCCTCGCCAGCACTTGTTTGATGATTTATAGATGACAGCTATTCTGACAGGTGTGAGGTGATAACTCATTGTGGCTTTAATTTGCATTTCTTTCATGATTAGTGATGTAAACCATCTTTTAATACGTTTATTGGCCATCTTTTGCCCATTTTTAAAATTGAATTGTTCTTTTGGTGTTGAGTTTTAGAAGTACTTTATAAATTCTGAACCCTTTGTCAGATGTATTATTGGTGAATATGTTCTTCTACTATAGTATGTTTAGTAGGTTGTCTTTTTATTTTGTTGATTCCTTTCCTTGCTGAGCAAAAAGTTTTAGTTAGATTTAGTCCCATTTGTTTATTTTCTTTTGTTTGCCTTGCCCAAGAAGATATATTTGAAAAATATTGCTATGTGAAAATTTCTAAGATTTTACTGCCTATGTTTTCGTCCACAATTTTTATGGTTTTGAGTTCTACATTTAAGCATTTTTATTTATTTATTTATTTATTTTTAATTAATTATATTTTTGTGTGAGAGAGACAGGGACAGAGAGACAGAGAGAGGGACAGATAGGGACAGACAGGAAGGGAGAGAGATGAGAAGCATCAATTCTTTATTGCAGCACCTTAGTTGTTCATCAATTGCTTTCTCACATGTGCCAGGGGGCTACAGCAGAACAAGTGACACCTTGCTCAAGTCAGTGACTTTTGGGTTCAAGTCAAAGACCACAGGGTCATGTTTATGATCCCACGCTGAAGCCAGTGACCCTGTGCTCAAGCTGATGAGTTCGTGCTCAAGCTGGATGAGCTTGTGCTCAAGCCAGCAACCTCGGGGATTCAAACCTGAGTCCTCTGCATTCCAGTCCAACACTCTATTCATTGTGCCACTGCCTGGTCAAGCTTAAGTATTTTATTTTGAGTTTATTTTTGTGTATGGTGTAAGAAGGTGGTCTAGCTTCATTTTTTTGCAACTATTTGTCCACATTTTCCAACATCATTTATTAAATAGACTACCTTTACCCCATTGTATGTTCTTACCTCTTTTGTCAAATATTATTTGACTAATAAGGGAATGGGTTTATTTTAGGACTCTCTATTCTGTTAGATTGATGTGTTTTTTAAATTAAATTTATTGGAGTGACATTGTTTAGTAAGATTATATAAGGTTCAAGTATAAATTTCTATGATATATGAGCTATATATTGCTTTGTGTGCCAACCACCCAAAGTCACATTGTCTTCCATCATCATAAATTTAGTACTCTTTACTATGCCCCCATCCTCTTTTCCTCCGATAACCATACTGTTTGTCTGTGTCTCTGAGCTTCCATTTTATAGTCTTATATGAGTAAAATCATATGTTTTATTGACATATATGTCTGTTTTTGTGCCAGTATGTACTGTTTTGATTACTATGGCTTTGTAGTAGCATTTGATATCAGGTAGTGTTATTCTTCTAACTTTGTTCTTTTTTCTCAAGATGGCTCGGGCTATTGAGGTTCTTTTGTGTTTCCACATAAATTTTGGAATATTTGTTTTACTTCTATGAAACACACCATTGGTATCTTGATAGAAATTGCATTGGATTTGTAGATTGCTTTAAGTAGTATTGATATTTTAATGAAGTTAATTCTTCTTATTCATGAACATGGTATAATATATGCTTCCACTTATTTGTGTCTTCTTCAATTTCTTCTTCAGTGCTTTATAATTTTCTGAGTAAAGGTATTTTACATTCTTAGCTCCAGTTTATTCCTGGATATTTTATTCTTTTGAAGCTATTATGAATGGGATTATTTTCTTAATTTTCATTTCTGATTGTTCATTACTTGTGTATAAAATTAGTTGGCATGTTCTGGATATTTGTTTTGTGTCCTGCTACTTGATTGAATTCACTTATCAGTTCAAGGAGATTTTAGGTGGAATCTCTAGTGTTTTCTACATACAGCATCATGTCACTTGCAAAAAAACGACAGCTTTACTTATTTCTTTCCCATTTGGATGCCTTTTGTTTCTTCTTGTTGTCTGATTGCTGTGGCTAGGACTTCCAGGACTATGTTGAATAAGAGTGGTGAAAGGGGACACCCCTGCCTTGTTCCTGATCTTAAGAGAAACACTTATAGTTTTTATCTATTGAGTATGATGTTGCCTGTAGGTTTGTCATACATGGACTTTATTATGTTGAGGTATGTTCCCTCTATTTTCACTTTGCTGAGAATTTTTATCATAAATAGTCCTACATTTTATCAAATGCTTCTCCTAATTCTAGTGATATAATCACATGGTTCTTACCCTTCATTTTGTTTATGTGATGTATCACATTTATTGATTTGCTAATATGGCACCAACTTTGCATCCCTGGAACAAATCCCACTTGATCGTGGTATATGATTTTTTTAATGTATTGCTGGATCTGGTTTACTAACATTTTGTTTAGGATTTTAGCATCTATATTTATCAGGGATATTGGTCTATAATTTTTTTCTTTGTGGTATTTTTATATGGTTGTGGAATTAGGATACTTGGCCTTATAAAATGAGCTTGGGAGTCTTCCTTTCTCTTGAATTTTTTGATAAGTTTGAGAACAGGTGTTAGTTCCTCTATGAATGTTTGGTAAAATTCACCTGTGAAGATATCAGTCCAGGACTTTGGTTGAGTTTTAAAATTAAAGCTTCAATTTCATTTTTTGTAATCTGTTGATTCAGATTCTCTGATTCTTCCATTCAGTTTTGGAAGATAGTATGTTTCTAGGAATTTATCCATTTTATCCAGAGTGTCCAATTAGTTGGCATGTTTGTAATATTATCTTACAATGCTTTGTATTTCTTTAGTGTCAGTTGTTACTTGTCCTCTTTCATTTCTGATTTTATTTATTTGAGTTCTCTCTTTTTTTTCATGAGTCTGGTTAAAGATTCGTTAATCTTGTTTATCTTTTCAAGGAAACAACTCTTGGTTCATTAAACTTTTGTATTGTTTTTATAGATTCTTTAGTTTTTGTTTGTTTGTTTGCTCTGATCTTAATTGTTTTCTTCCTTCATTTGGCTTGGTTTGTTGTTATTTTAAAGTTGTTTTAAGTATAAAATTAAGTCGCTTATTTGAGATTTTTCTTGAATCTTGAGATAAGATTATAGTGCTATAAATTTCCCTTTTAGGACTGCTTTTGCTATGTCCCATTGGTTTTTTACTGTTGTGCTCTCATTTTCACTTGTTTCAAGGTATCTTTTGATTTTTTTTCTTGATCTCATTGTTAACCCATTCATTGTTTAGTAACATGTTATTTAGCCTTCATGTTTTTGTGTGTTTTTCAGTTTTCTTCTTGTGATTTATTTCTAGTTTCATTCCATTATGGTCAGAGAAGGTGCTTGATATGATTTTAATCTTAAATTTATTGAGACTTGTTTTATGTCCTAATATGTGGTATATCCTAGAAAATGTTCCATGTGCAAAGAATGTGTATTCTGTTGCTTTGGAGTGAAATTCTCTCAAGATATCAATTAAATCCAGCTGATCTAGTGTGTCATTTTAGGCTTCCATTCCCTTGTTGATTTTCTCACTGGAAGATCTACCCATTGATGTCCATGGGGTGTTAAAATCCCCTACTTTGTATTTCTGTAAACCTCTCCCTTTATGTTCATCAAGATTTGCTTTACATATTTCAGTGTTTCTTTGTTGGGTGTATAAATATTTACCAGGGTTATTTTCTGTTGTTGCAATGTTCTTTGTCTCTTACTACATCCTTTTAAAGATGATTTTGTCAGATATAAGTATTACTACCCCAGATTTTTTTCATTTCCATTTGCATGAAATATCTTTTTCCATATCTTTATTTTTAATTTGTGTATATTTTTTATTCTTAGGTAAATCTTGTAAAAAGCATATATATTGGTCTTGTTTTCTAATACATTCAGCTACCCTATGTCCTTTAATTGGATTGTTTAAGCCATTTACATTTAAAGTAATTATTGATATGTACTTATTTATTGCCATGTTATTTTATTAACTTTATTTCTCTTTTCCTCCTTTTTTTTTCTCTTCTATTTCTTTTTTAAGATTTTATTTTTTGCCTGACCAGGAGGACACAGTGGATAGAGCATTGGACTGGGATGTGGAGGACCCAGGTTTGAGACCCCAAGGTCGCCAGCTTGAGCGCAGGCTCATCAGGTTTGAGCAAGGCTCATCAGCTTGAGCCCAAGGTTGCTGGCTCAAGCAAGGAATCACTTGGTCTGCTCTAGCCCCCCAAGGCAAGGCACATATGAGAAAGCAATCAATGAACAACTAAGAAGCTGCAACAAAGAATTGATGTTTCTCATCTTTCCTTTTCTGTCTGGCTGTCCCTATCTGTCCCTCTCTTTAGCTCTGTCTCTGTCACAAAAAAAAAAAAGAAACAAAAAGGAGATTTTATTTATTGATTTTACAGAGAGGGGTAGGGGAAAGTAGTTGCTTCATTATAGCTGTTCATTGATTGCTTGTTACATGTACTTTGACTGGGGAATCCCAGGGTTTCAAACCAGCAACCTCAGTGTTCCAGGTCAATGCTCTATCTGCTGCACCAGCACAGATCATTTTTTGTAATACTAGTTTGGTGCTAACAAACTTTTTTTTAGCTTTTTCTTACCTGGGAAGCTCTTATTTCTTCAATTTTAAATAATAGCTTTATTGGGTAAAGTAGTCTTGGTTGTAGATCCTTGCTTTTCATTACTTTGAATATTTTATGCCAATCCCTTCAACCTGTTTCTGTTAAGAAATTTATGACAGAGACACAAGATGGCAGCAGAGTAGGCAGACGCACAGACTCCCAGCTCACACCACCAAACTGGATTACAAATTAATTTAGGAACATCCAGCGTGAAAAAATCAACTCTGGACTACAAGAACTGCTCTCAAAATCCAAGGAGCAAAGAAGCCACACCGAGCCTGATGGGGAGTGCCAAGGAGAGGTGAGCCTTCCCTGCTTACAGGAACAAAGGAGTGGGGGTGAGACTGAGAGCCCAGAAAAGCTCTCAGTTTAAGGAAAACAGTAGAAAATATCACTCACAGCCACTTGCCTGGGGACCTGAGAACGAGGTGTGTTGAAAAAGCTGGCTTGTTTTCCAAAATGAAAGGGGGAGAGTGAGACAGCTGGTGATAAACAGTGGAATGCATGGGACAATATGAGCAGCAGGACTGAAGCAGTCATACCTGGGAGAGGTGCTGGAGGTGGCCATAGCAAGGGGAGGGATTGATCCTTCCACAGAATACAAGACTAAAGTGGTTCCTGGTTAAAGTTCTAAAATATCTCTCCAGCTCAAATCAGCACAAAAAAAGACACAGCTGAAAACAAGAAGTGGGGAGGAGGGGTAGTAACTCAGGTCTCCATGGAGATCTGAGATATACCTCCCCATACTGAAGTGGAGAAAGCAACCCGCCCCCAGAGAGAGTAACTGGCAGATCAGGTCTTCAGAGTGTCAGGTTACACCCACCCCACCGCATTCCTGGATAGTTTCAAATAAGCCCCCTGCTGAGATCAGTAAACAAGACTGCCACCGAATTAAGAAAACTAAGAAAAAAACAAACAAATCAAGACTTCAAAGGGGCTCTATTTGAAAAGCCAAACTCCACAGTGAATTACAAATAACAGCTGAAGCCAACCCAAGAAGACCTAGAAATAAAACAATTCAAAATTGGAGATAGACAACACCAAGCCAAGACTCAGCCAGCTCTACAAACAACACACCCAAACACACAGACATAATGAGAAGACAGAAAAGTGCAATTCAAATAAAACCACAAGAGAATCCTCCAGGAAATGAACTGACCGATATGGAAATAACCAAACTTTCAGATGCAGAGTTTAGAATAATGATTCTTAGGATGCTTAGGGATCTTAGAACAACAATGGATGGTCATTATGAACACCTAAATAAAGAGATAGCAAGTATACAAAAGGACATTAAAATATTAAAAAAGAATCAATCAGAGATGACAAATACAGTATCAGAAATGAAGACCACAGTGGAAGGAATTAAAAGCAGGAAGGATGAAGCTGAGGATTGAATCAGCGAGTTGGAAGACAAGATGAACAAAGGCATGGAAGCAGAGCAGAAAAGAAAAAAAGAGACTCAAAAAGTCTGAGGAAACTCTAAGAGAGCTCTTTGACAACATGAAGAGAAATAACATCTGCATAATAGGGGTTCCTAAAGAAGAAGAGAAAGAACAAGGGATAAAAACTTTATTCAATCAAATCATAGCTGAAAACTTCCCTAAATTGATGCAAGGAAGGGTCTCACAAGTTCAAGAAGCACAGAGATCTCCATTAAAGAGAAAACCAAAGAAACCTACACCAAGACACATCATAATTAAAATACCAAAGCTAAGTGATAAAGAGAAAATATTTCAAGCTGCTAGAGAAAATAAGGCTATCACCTACAAAGGAGCACCCATAAGGATGACATCCAACTTCTCAACAGAAACACTTTAGGCTAGAAGGGAATGGCAAGAAATATTCAAAGTGATGCAGAACAAGAGTCTACAACCAAGACTACTTTATCCAGCAAGGCTATTATTTAAAATTGGAGAAATAAAGAGCTTCTCAGACAAAAGAAAACTCAAGGAATTCATTACAACAAAACCAATACTGCAGGAAATGTTAAGGGGCCTGTTGTAAACAGATCAAAGTGGGAAAAGAATATAGCAAATGAGGAATATACCTCTAAAATATAAAATGGCAATAAACAACCACATATCAATAATAACCTTAAGTGTAAGTGGATTAAATGACCCAATCAAAAGGCATAGGGTAGCTGCATGGATAAAAAAACAGGACCCATACATATGCTGTCTACTAGAAACACACCTTAAAACAAAAGATGCACATACACTGAAGGTAAAAGGATGGAAAAAATATTTCAAGCAAATGGAAATGAAGAAAAAGCTGGAGTAGCAATACTTATATCAGAAAAAATGGACTTTAAAGCCAAGGCTATAGTAAGAGATAAAGAAGGTCACTACTTAATAATAAAGGGAGCAATCCAACATGAAGATATAACCATCATAAATATCTACACACCTAATATAGGAGCTCCTAAATATATAAAGCAGACTTTGAAGGATTTAAAGGGCAAGATAACAGCAATACTATAATAGTAGGAGATTTCAATATCCCACTTACACCACTAGATAGATCCTCAAGAAAGAAAATTAATAAAGAAACAGCAGACTTAAAGGACACACTAGATCAACTGGATTTAATAGGTATCTTCAGAACCTTTCACCCTAAAGCAGCAAAATATACATTCTTTTCAAGTGCTCATGGTACATTCTCCAGGATATATCACATGTTAGGACACAAAAGCAATCTCACCAAATTTAAGAAGATTGAAATCATATCAAGCATTTTCTCTGATCACAATGGCATGAAACTAGAAATCAATCACAACAGAAAAACTGAAAAATACTCAAACACTTTGAAACAAAATAGCATGTTATTAAATAATGAATGGATTAACAATGAGATCAAAGAAGAAATAAAAAAGATTCTAGAAACCAATGATAATGAGCATACATCAACTCAAAATTTATGGGACACAGCTAACGCAGTCCTGAGAGGGAAGTTCACAGCAGTACAGGCATTCCATAAGAAGCTAGAAAAAGCTCAAATAAACAACTTAACCCTTCATCTAAGAGAACTTGAGAAAGAACAAGTAAGGCCCACAAGTAGTAGAAGGAAGGAAATAATAAAGATCAGAGTAGAAATAAATGACATAGAGGCTAAAGAAACAATACAGAGGATCAATGAAACAAAGAGAGAAAACTCAAATAAATAAAATGAGAAATGAGAGTGGAGAAATAACTGACACAACAGAAATACAAAATATTGTAAGAAAATACTATGAAGTACTGTATGTCAAAATATTAAACAACCTAGGTGAAATGGACAAATTCCTTGAAACATACAATCTTCCAAAAATCAACCTGGAAGAATCAGAAAACCTAAACAGACCGATTACAACAAAAGAGATTGAAACAGTTATCAAAAATCTCCAAAAAATAAAACTCCAGGGCCTGATGGATTCACTAGGGAATTAATTCTACCAAATATTCAAAGAAGAACTCCTATCCTTCTCAAGCTATTTCAAAATATTCAGGAGGAAGGAACACTACCGAGTTCCTTTTATGAGGCGAGCATAATTCTGATTCCAAAACCAGGCAAAGACAACACAAAGAAAGAAAATTATAGGCCAATATCCCTGATGAATTGAGATGCTAAAATCCTCAACAAAATATTAGCTAACTGGATCCAGCAATACATGAAAAAAATCATACATCATGATCAAGTGGGATTTATTCTGGAGAGGCAAGGATGGTACAACATCCATAAGTCAATTAATGTGATTCACCACATAAACAAAAGTAAGAAGAAAAACCACATGATAAATTCAATAGATGCAGAAAAAGCATTTGATAAAATCCAGCACCCATTTATGATCAAAACTCTTAGCAAAGTGGTAATACAGGGAACATACCTCAACATGATAAAGGCCATTTATGATAAACCCACAGCCAACATCATAATCAATGGACAAAAATTCAAAGCAATTCCTCTAAAGTCAGAAACAAGGCAGGGATGTCCCCTTTCACCACTCTTATTCAACATAGTACTGGAAGTCCTAGCCACAGCAATCAGACAAGAAGAAGAAATAAAAGGCATCCAAATTGGAAAAGGAGAAGTAAAACTATCATTATTTGCAGATGATATGATACTGTATATTAAAAACCCTAAAGGCTCAGTCAAAAAACTACTGGACCTAATGAATTCAGCAAGGTGGCAGCATATAAAATTAACACACAGAAATCACAGCATTTCTATACACAAACTATGAAATGTCAGAAAGAGAAATTAAGGAAACAATCCCCTTCACTATTGCAACCAAAAAAATAAAGTACCTAGGGGTAAATTTAACCAAGGAGGTTAAAGACTTGTACTCAGAAAATTATAAAACATTGATAAAACAAATCAAAGAAGACACAAACAAGTGGAAGCATATACCGTGTTCATGGTTAGGAAGAATAAACATCATTAAAATGTCGATATTACCCAAAGCAATTTACAAATTCAATACAATACCAATTAAAATACCAACAGCATACTTCAAAGATATAGAACAAATATTCCAAAAATTTATATGGAACCAAAAAAGAACACGAATAGCCTCAGCAATCTTGAAAAAGAAGAATAAAGTGGGAGGTATTACACTTTCTGATATCAAGTTAGACTGCAAGGACATTGTACTCAAAACAGCCTGGTACTGGCATAAGAACAGGCATATAGATCAATGGAACAGAACAGAGAACCCAGAAATAAACCCAAATCTTTATGGAAAACTGATATTTGACAAAGGAGGTAAGAGCATACAGTGGAGTAAAGACAGTCTCTTTAACAAATGGTGTTGGGAAAACTGGACATCTACCTGCAAAAAAATGAAACTAGACCAACAACTTACACCATTCACAAAAATAAACTCAAAATGGATAAAGGTCTTAAATGTTACCCGTGAAACCATAAGCATTCTAGAAGAAAACATAGGTAGTAAACTCTCTGACATCTATCGAAGCAATATATTTGCTGATTTATCTCACAGACAAATGAATTAAAAGACAGGATAAACAAATGGGACTATATCAAACTAAAAAGCTTTTGCACAGCTAAAGACAATATAAACAGAATAAAAAGACAAGCCACACAATGGGAGAACATATTCGACAACACATCTGATAAAGGGTTAATAACCAAAATTTATAATGAACTTGTAAAACTCAACACCAGGAAGACAAACAATCCAGTCAAAAAGTGGGCACAAGAAGTGACTAGACACTTCTCCAAAGAAGACCTACAGATGGCCAATAGGCATATGAAAAAATGCTCAACATCACTAATCATTAGAGAAATGCAAATTAAAACCACAATGAGATATCACCTCACACCAGTCAGAATCGAGCTCATTAACAAAACAACACATTATAGGTGATTGCGAGGATGTGGAGAAAGGGGAACCCTTCTGCACTGCTGGTGGGAATGCAGACTGGTGCAGCCACTGTGGAGAACAGTATGGAGATCCCTCAAAAAATTAGAAATGGAACTACCCTTTGATCCAGCTATACCACTTATAGAAATATAACCCAAGGACACCATATCACCGACTGAAAAAAAGAAATGCACCCCCATGTTTATGGAAGCATTGTTCACTATAACGAAGATCTGGAAACAGCCCAAGTGTCCGTCAGTGGACGAGTGGATTAAAAAGCGATGGTACATATATACTATGGAATACTATGGCGCCATGAAAAAGAAGGAAATATTACCTTTTGCAACAATATGGAGGAACCTGGAAACTATTATGTTGAGTGAAATAAGCCAGGCACAAAAAGAAAAATATTATATGACCTCACTCATTTGAGATATTCAAGGAACAATGAGAACTGAGGAAATGAATTAAGACAGAGGAGGGATCAAAGGGACCAGAGGAAAAGAGGACAGAGGGAAAGGGGTTGATAGGATGGGATAAAACTGAAGGGAAGAGAGGAGGGTGCTGCAGGGAGGCGGGTAAGGGAGATGTTGAGGTGAATATGGGGGGGGGGATGCAGTCGGGGTCACCCTAGAATCTATGTAAAAACAATTAATTAAATTAAAAAAATTGTTTATGAAAAAAAAAGAAATTTATGACAGTCTTATGAAAGTTCTCTTGTACATAACTAATTGTCTTTCTTTTGCTGCTTTTAAGACTGTCTCTTTGTATTTAGCCTTTTTCATTTTAACTATGATGTGTCTTGCCTGACCTGTGGTGGCGCAGTGGATAAAGTGTCGACCTGGGAACACTGAAGTCGCCAGTTCAAAACCCTGCACTGGTCTGGTCAAGGCACGTATGGGAGTTGATGCTTCTAGCTCCTCCCCCCTTTCTGTCTCTCTCTCTCTCTCTCTCTCACTCTGTGTCTCCTCTCTAAAATGAATAAATAAAAAAAAACCTTTAAATTAACTATGATGTGTCTTAGTGTGGGCCTTTTTGAGTTCCTCTTATTTGGGACTGTATGCTTCCTAAACTTGTATGTCTATTTCCTTCACCGAGTTAGAAAAGTTTTCAGTCATTATTTCTTTAAATATGTTTTTAATTTCTTGTTCTCTCTCTTCTTTTGGTATTCCTATGATGTTGATGTTGTTATACTTTATGTTGTCCCCAAAGTCCATTAAATTATCCTCATTTAAAAATATATTTATATTTTTGCTGCTCTGATTGCATGATTTGTCTCTCTCTCTCTTTCTTTCCTTCTTCTTTTAGGTGAAAGGAGGGGAGACAGTGAGACAAACTCCCATATGTACCCTGACAAGGATTCACCAGGCAATCCCTGTCTGAGGCTGATGCTAGAATCAACCGAGCTACTTTTAGCATCTGAGGCTGATGCTTGGACTAACTGAGCAACTTGCTGTGGGAGGCGAAGACAAAGAGAAGGGGGGGGGGAGAGAATGGGAGAGAAGCACAAGGTTACTTCTCATGTATGTCCTGACTGGGAATCAAACCCAGGATATTCATATGCTGGGTCAACACTCTATTCACCGAGCCACCTGTTGGGCATGATTTGTCTTTCAAATCACTGATTTGAGCCTTGCATCATTCAACCTACTCTTGTATTTTTCATCTGTGAATGTTTTTTTTTATATAATTTATATGTTCTTTTTCATGCTGTTGAGCATTCTTATAACCATCACTTTGAATTCTCTATCTTATAAATTGCTTATTTTCATTTATTTTAGCTCTTTTTCTGTATTAGATAGATTTTCAATGACTCCTAGTCTTCATGGGGTGGCCTAATGTAGTAGGTGTTTTGTAGAATCCAGTGGTACAGTCTCCTTGATTACCAGATCTGAATTTCCAGCAATATCCCTGGTGTGAGTTATGTGGGCTCTCCTGTTATAATTGAGTCTTGATTGCTATTGGCCCATCTGTATATGCAACTTACCAGAAGGCTGGCTGATTGTGAGGCTGTACCTCACCCAAGGTTCTGACCACATAAAGCAAAATTCACCTGTGGTTTGGTGCCTGCCAATACCTCCCTTTGGATATTCTACTTGTAAAGTGTACTCTATCCTGCTCTGATGATGTCTGAAGCTGGCTACTAAGTGTATTTGTTCTGGGCCTCTTGGAAGAAACTCTGCGGCAGGCCAATGTTAGACGCTGCCTGTGACTGGCCCCTGGCAAGTTGTTTGGAGCTACAAGTGATCCACAGTTTGTGGCTGCCTCTTCTGGGCCTTGGTGTGTGTGGAAAGGACTAAGCTGCTCATCAAGGCCAGCTTTTCTATTTTATTTATTTTTTTTTTGTATAGGGACAGAGAGAGAGTCAGAGAGAGGAATAGATAGGGACGGACAGATAGGAACGGAGAGAGGTGAGAAGCATCAATCATTAGTTTTTCGTTGCCGTTGCAACACCTTAGTTGTTCATTGATTGCTTTCTCACATGTGCCCTGACCGCAGGCCTTCAGCAGACCGAGCAACCCCTTGCTGGAGCCAGCGACCTTGGATCCAAGCTGGCGAGCTTTTTTTCTCAAGCCAGATGGGCCCACGCTCAAGCTGGCGAGCTCAAGGTCTCGAACCTGGGTCTTCCGCATCCCAGTCCAACGCTCTATCCACTGCGCCACCGCCTAGTCAGGCTCCCTTTGTCTTTAATCTTTGGCATTTTAAATTTTGTGTCTTGGTGTGGGCCTTTTTGAGGTTTATCCTGTTTGGAACTCTGTGCTTTTAGGATTTGTATGTCTATTTCCTTTACCAGATTAGAAAAGTCTTTTGCCTTTATTTTTTCAAATCAGTTTTTAATTTCTTGCTTTCTCTCTTCTCCTTCCAGCACCCCATGATACAAATGTTAGAATGCATGAAGTTGTCTCAAAGGCTTCTTATACTGTCCTCATTTTTTAAAATTCTTTTTTCTTTCTTTGCTCTTCTGATTTGGTGTTTTTTGTTTTCTTATATTTCAAATTGCTTATTTGATTCTTGTTCATGTACTCTACTGTTGATATCTTGTAAATAGTCTTCATTTCATATGGTTTATCCTTCACTTCTGACTCATTCTTTATTATGGTTTATCTGTCCTTTTTTATACTAATGAAGTTCTCACTAAGTTTATGGAGCATCCTTTTAACCAGTGTTTTAAACTCTGCATCTAGTAAGTTGCTGGTCTCCTTTCTCTTTTTTTTTAGTTATTTTTCTGGATTTTTGTTCTTTTTTTTTTCACTTGAGATGTTTCTTTGTCACCTCATTTTGGCCATCTCCCTCTGTTTGTTTCTATGTATTATGTAGATATAGCTGCTATGACTCCTGGACTTGGTAGAGTGGCCTTATATAGTAGGTATTCTGTAGGGTCCCGTGACACAGTCTTTCTGATCACCTAAGCAAGTGTGGCACTCCCACCCCACTCTGTGAGCTGTGTATACCTTCCTATTGAAATTGAGCCTTGATCGCTGTTGGCACGTCAATGGGAGGGAGTTACTCCCAAACCTATTGGCTACAAGCACTGGCTGCAACCACCAACCACCATGGAGGATCAGCTATGCAAGATTCCTCTCCACAGAGCAGGAATTTCTTTAGCAGGGCCCTAGTGCCATTGACTCTGCCCCTTGAGTTTGTTGCTTGTGGAGATGGTTGTTGGGTGGTGTTTTGATATCTACTGGGTATGCTGGTGGTGGAGTTTCCTAGGAGGGGCAGGCCAAGGTCATCTACTATCTGTGTTCTGCCAAGGGTACACCAAGCATGAGATACAAAGTGATTTGCAGATGACTTGGAGGACCCTAGGCAAGGCCAATCTGTAAACCAATTCTGGATGCTACTAGTAATCCAGGTACCTGATTCTTAATTGAGTTCTCATTTGCTTCCTCATAATCTTAATTACTCATTCTGTGAAATGGAAATAAGAATGCCTGTTTTGTCAACTCTAATCTAGGGAAACTATGAATATAAAGTGATGAAATAACCCATGAAAATGTGTTTTAAAAGTTTAGGCAGGACAGCAAGATGGCGATGGAGTAGACGAACGTACCAACTTCCAACTCCCAGAACCGAAGTGGATTATAACTTAATTTTAAGAACCATCATTTGGATAAACCAACTTTGAACTAAACTAAGTGGACTCTTCAAACAAGAAACACTGAAGAAGCCACATTGAGACTGGTAGGAAAAGCAAAAACGCGAAGGCTGCCCAGCTCCCTGGAGCAAACGGCAGCCCAGAGAGACCTGCGTGGCGGGAGGAGAGTTTGGCGGAGAGGGAGGGACCTGGGTCCCAGGAGCAAAGCCCCAGCCTGCAGCCCCAGAGCCTAGAAGAGGCATTTGGACAGTATTGAGCTGTGAAACAAGTAAGGATACTGTTTGTGAGAAAGAGAGCTATCTCAGACCCAAGATTCTTCTTAAAGGGACAGTGCAGAAAACCTCTCTCACAACCACTCACCCGGGGCTCTGGGGAATGGGGACAGAGGAGAGGACCAGAGCAGCGGGAGAAGAGTGTGGACTGAAGGCACAGAAACACTCTGAGGGAAAGCCACCATAACCCATGGGCTAAGTCACTTCCCTAATTAAAAACAAATATTTCCCCTGGAACTAGCAATACCAGCAAAGGGAGACAGGACACCAGCCAAACAGGCTCTCCGGTGGCACTTAGAGCAGAGCTGCTTAGACGGAGGGAGCTTCCAGGATTATAGTATGGAGTGTTAGGGTCTGAGCTGCAGTGCACCCACCCACACTGCTGAGGGCTTGCTGAAGGGACGGTGGTGGCGGGACGCTGAAATGCAGTTCTGTTGGTGGGGGTGGAGGCCCAGCAGCTGTGAGCTTGGTCTAGCCCAGCAGGAGTGGAGGGGATGCATGAAAGCGGTCCGGCAGCGGTAGGCCCACCTGTAGCCCCACCTGCGGGGGAAAAGCAGGAGGCCAGAAACAGGCAGAGATCTGCTTTGCGACCCTAGACCCAGCACAAGCTGGCAGTGACCATGGGGGCAGGGCTAGACCAGGGACAGGCGGAAGCTCACGACTGAGCCCATGCCGGCAGACCCGCCCGGCTCAATAAACCATGGTTTGCGATCCTGCGCAGGTGGGACCTGGCCTCGGGGGTGGGGCTAAAGCTCCAGACCGGCGGAGGCTCACAGCTGAGTACACGTCAGCAGCCTCATCCAACCCGAGAAACTGTGGCGAGCAGGCTCTGACCACAGGTGCTGGGCGGAAGGCCGGGACAGGCTGGGTCCGCAGCTGAGCAAAGGTGCTCACATCTACCCTTGGTTCTGAGGCTTGTGGCTTGAGTGCAGTGTGCAACCCAACCTGTGGGAGAGAGGTGAAGTCCCAGGCAGGCTGAGGTTTATAGAGCCAGGCACCAGAACACAGCCCCGCCCATGGAGGAGAGGCAGAAATCACAGCAACAGCCGCAGTGGGCCAGTGTTGGCAATGCCCATATGCAACCACCCTAGGTAGCGGCAGAGAGAGTGGCAGACATGCAGACAGACCACACCTAGAGAACACAAAGGCAACACCCATTGGACTCTAGTGGCCACAACCTTCTTATACACAGACAAAATGGGCAGGCAGAGAAATGCAACCCAAATGAATCAAGAGATATCCCCAGAGAAGGACCTGAATGAACCAGATATAACCAAATTACCAGATGCAGAATTTAAAATAATGACAGTTATGAGGTACAAAAAAATTAGAGCAACAATGGATAGTCATTACGAACACCTAAATAAAGCGATAACAAGTAAAAAAAAAAGGAAATTGAAATAATAAAAAAGAATCAGAAAGAATTGACAAATACAATATCAGAACTCAAGAGCACAATGGAAGGAATTAAAAGCAGGATGGATGAGCTGAGGGTTGAATCAGTGAGTTAGAGGACACATAAACAAAGGAACAGAAGAAGAGCAGAAAAAAGAAAAGAGACTCAAAAAATGTGAGGAAACTCTAAGGAAGCACTGAGACAACATGAAGAGAAATAACATCCGCATCATAGGGGTTCCTGGAAAGAGGAGAGAGAACAAGAAATAGAAACTTTGTTCAATCAAATCATAGCAGAAAACTTCCCTAAATTAAGGCTGGGAAACATTTCACACGTTAAAGAAGCACACAGAACTCCATTAAAGAGAAACCCAAAGAAATCTACACCAAGAAACATCATAGTTAAAATACAAAGCTAAGGGATAAAGAGAAAATTTTAAAAGCTACTAGAGAAAAAAGACTATCATCTATAAAGAAGCCACCATAAGGATGACATCTGACTTCTCAACAGATACACTTGAGGCCAGAATATATTCAAAGTAATGCAGAACAAGAACCTATAACCAAGACTACTCTATCCAGCAAGGCTAAAGTTTAAAATTGAAGAAAAAATAAAAAGCTTCCAGACAAAGAAATCCTCAAGAAATTCATTAAAACCAAACCAATTCTGCAAGAGATACTATGGGGCCTCTTGTGAACAGTTCAAAGGGAGGAAAGAATATAGCAAAAGAAGAATACAGCTTTAAAGAATAAAATGGCATTAAACAACTACATATCAATAATAACCTTAAATATAAATGGATTAAATGATCTAATCAAAAGACAAAGGGTAGCTCATGGATAAAGAAACAGGACCCATACATATGCTGTCTACAAGAGACACACCTTAAAACAAAAGATGCACATAGACTGAAGGTAAAAGGATGGAAAAAAATATTTCATGCAAATGGAAATGAAAGAAAAGCCGGGGTAGCAATACTTATATCTGACAAAATGGACTTTAAAACAAAGGCTATAGTAAGAGATAAAGAAGGACACTACATAATGATAAAGGGAACAATTCAACAGGAAGATATAACTATTATAAACATCTATGCACCAAATATAGGAGCACCAACATACATAAAGCAGACTTTGATGGATATAAAGGGCAAGATAACAGCAATACTATAATAGCAGGGGATTTCAATACCCCACTAACAACACTGGATAGATCCACAAGAAAGAAAATTAATAAACAGCAGACTTAAAGGATACACGAGATCAACTTGATTTAATAGATATCTTCAGAACGTTTCACCCTAAAGCAGTAGAATATACATTCTTCTCAAGAGCTCATGGTACATTTTCTAGAATAGACCCCATGTTAGGTCACAAAAATGATCTCAACAAATTTAAGAGGATTGAAATCATATCAAGCATATATTCTGATCACAATTCAATGAAACTAGAAATTAACCACAAAAGAAAAACTGAAAAAACTCAAACACTTGGAAACTAAATAGCATGATATTAAATAATGAATGGATTAATAATGAGATCAAAGAAGAAATAAAAAAGTTTCTAGAAACGAATGATAATGAACATACATCAACTCAAATTTATAAAACACAGCAAAAGCAGTACTGAGGGGGAAGTTCATTGCACTACAGGCATATCATAAGAAGCTAGAAAAAGCTCAAATAAGCAACCTGACCCTGCATCTAAAAGAACTACAAAAACAACAGCAAATAAAACCCAGGACCAGTAGAAAGAAGAAAATAATAAAGATCAGAGCAAAAATAAATGACATAGAGGCTAAGGAAACAATACAGAGGATCAATGAAACCAGGAGCTGGTTCTTTGAAAAGGTAAACAAGATTGATAAACCTTTAATTAGACTCACCAAGAAAAAAAGGGAGAGAACTCAAATAAATAAAATTAGAAATGACAGTGGAGAAATAACAACTGACACAACAGGAATAGAAAGTATTGTTGGAAAATAGTATGAAGAAATCTATGCCAAAAAATTAGACAACCTAGGTGAAATGGATAAATTTCTTGAATTATATAATCTTGATTGAAACAGTTATCAAAAAACTTAAAAAAAGAAAAGTCCTGGGCCTGATGTCTTCACAAGTGAATTCTACCAAAAATTCAAAGAAGAACCAACTCCTATCCTCCTCAAGATATTTCAAAAAATTCAAGAGGAAGAAAGACTTCCAAACGCCTTTATGAGGCGAGCATAATTCTGATCCCAAAACTGGGCAAAGACAACACAAAGAGAAAATTATAGGCCAATATCCCTGATGAATATAGATGCTAAAATTCTCAACAAAGTATTAACCAACCGGATCCAGCAATACATGAAAAAAATCATACACCATGATCAAGTGGGATTTATTCTGGGGAGGCAAGACTGGTTCAATATTCGCAAATCAATCAATGTGATTCATCACATAAACAAAAGGAAGGACAAAAATCACATGATAATTTCAATAGATGCAGATAAGGCATTTGATAAAATCCAGCACCCATTCATGCTCAAAACTCTCAGTAAAGTGGGAATACAGGGAACATTCCTTAACATGATAAATACCATCTATGACAAACCCACAGCAAACATCATACTAAATGGGCAAAAATTAAAAGCAATCTTCTTAAGATCTGGAACCATGCAGGGGTGCCCCCTTTCAGCACTCGTATTCAACATAGTTCTGGAAGTCCTAGCTACAGCAATCAGACAAGAAGAAGGAATAAAGGCATCCAAATTGAAAAAGAAGAAGTAAAACTGTCATTATTTGTAGATGATATGATATTACATATAGAAAACCCTAAAGTCTCAGTCAAAAAACTACTGGACCTGATAAATGAATTCAGCAAGTTGGCAGGATATAAAATTAATACTCAGAAATCAAAGGCATTTCTATTACCAATAATAAACTGTCAGAAAGAGAAATTAAGGAAACAATCCCCTTCACTATTGCAAACCCAAAAAATAAAATACCTAGGAGTAAATTTAACCAAGGAGGTTAAGGACTTGTACTCGGAAAATTATAAAACATTGATAAAAGAAATCAAGGAAGTTACAACAAACAAGTGGAAGCATACACCGTGCTCATGGCTAGGAAGAATAAACATCATTAAAATGTCTATATTACCCAAAGAAATTTATAAATTCAATGCAATACCAATTAAAATTCTAATGACATACTCCAAAGATATAGAACACATATTTCCAAAATTTATATGGAACCAAAAAGAACACGAATAGCCTCAGCAATCTTAAAAAGAATAAATAAAGCAGGAGGTATCACTCTTCCGGATATCAAGGTTTACTACAAGGCCATTTTACTCAAGACAGTCTGGTACTTGCATAAGAAAAGGCACATAGATCAATGGAACAGAACAGAAAACCCAAAAATAAACCCTCACCTTTATGGACAACTGATATTTGACAAAGGAGGAAAGAACATACAATGGAGGAAAGACAGCCTCTTTAACAAATGGTGTTGGGAAAATTGGACATCTACCTCAAAAAAAAATGAAACTAGACCATCAATTTACACCATTCACAAACTCAAAATGGATAAAAGATTTAAATGTAAGCCGTGAAACCATAAGCATCTTAGAAGAAATCATAGGCAGCAAGCTCTCCGACATCTGTAGCAGCAATACATTTGCCAATTCATCTCCACGGGCAAATAAAATAAAAGGCAAGATAAACAATCGGGACTATATCAAACTAAAAAGTTTTTGCACAGCTAAAGACAATAAGAACAGAATAAAAAGACAAACTACACAATGGGAGAACATATTCCGACAGCACATCTGATAAGGGGTTAATAACTAAAATTTATAAAGAACTTATAAAACTCAACACCAGAAAGGCAAACAATCCAATCAAAAAATGGGCAAATGAAATGAATAGAAATTTCTACACAGAGGAAATACAGATGGCCAATAGGCATATGAAATAATTCCCAGCATCACTAATCATTAGAGGAATTCAAATTAAAACCACAATGAGATATCACCTCACACCAGTCAGAATGGCGCTCATCAGCAAAACAACACAGAACAAGTGCTGGCGAGGATGTGGAGAAAAGGGAACCCTCCTGCACTGCTGGTGGGAATACAGACTGGTGCAGCCACTGTGGAAAACAGTATGGAGATTCCTCAGAAAATTAAAAATCGAACTGCCTTTTGACCCAGCTATCCCACTTATAGGAATATACCCTAAGAACACCATAGCACTGTTCGAAAAGAAGAAATGCGCCCTCACTTTTGTGGCAGCATTGTTCACAATAGCAAAGATCTGGAAACAGCCCAAGTGTCCGTCAGAGGACGAGTAGATTAAAAAGCTTTGGTACATATATACTATGGAATACTACTCAGCCATAAGAAATGATGACATTGGATCATTTACAACAAAATGGATGGACCTTCATAACATTATACGGAGTGAAATAAGTAAAAGAGAGAAAAACTGAGAACAGCATGATTTCATACATAGGTGGGACATAAAAGTGAGACTATGAGACATGGACAAGAGTGTGGTGGTTACAGGGTGGGGGGAGGGAGAATAGGGTGGGAGAGGGGGTAAGGAAGGGGCACAAAGAAAACCAGATAGAAGGTGACAGAGGACAGTTTAACTTTGGGTGATGGGTATGCAACATAATTGAATGATAAGATAACCTGGAGATATTTTCTTTGAACATATGTACTCTGATTTATTAATGTCACCCCATTAAAATTAATAAAAGAAATAAAATGGATTATAAAAAAAATGTTTAGCAAATTTATGAAATTGGAAGTTATATTTGTCATTATAAGTTGAGCCATCTGGGATCTACCCATCTTGAGTCAGAGTGACCACAACTATTTGAATAATAAATATGTGGGGCTTATTAGCTAAAATAACCTCAATAAAGAAGTGAAGTGGGGAGATAGAAATCAGAAAGACATTTGACAAAAAGAAGTATTGCCTGACTTGTGGTGGTGCAGTGTATAAAGTATCGACCTGGAACACTGAGGTTGCCTATTCGAAACCTTGCACTTGTCTGGTCAAGGCACATATGGGAGTTGATGCTTCCTGCTCCTCCCACCTTTCTCTCTCTCTTCTCTAAAATGAATGAATGAATAAATAAATAAATAAATAAATAAATAAATAAATAAATAAATAAATAAAAAGAAGTATGATTCCCTGGACTCTTGCTAAGCAGAGGCAGGCTCTTAGGTTAAGAGTAAGATAAGAATCTCTGAGTGGACCACAAACTAAATGGGAATCAGTAATGTTGCCTCTAAAAGTAATGAAGTTAGTGTGATACATAAGTAGAAACATGGTTTGTAAACCATGAGATCATCGTAGTGAACCTTTTGGACCTGAGGATGCTGTCCATAAAGACAGGTAAAGATAACATTGGGTTTGAAATTATTAAAGCAGTGGGGCCTTAACAGGTGGTGGAGCATTGATCTGGGATGTTGAGGACCAAGTTTGAAATCCCAAGGTTGCTGGCTTAAGCGTTGGCTCATCTGGCTTGAGTGTGGTTGCTGGCTTGAGCATGGGATCATAGACATGACCCCATAGTCACTGGCTTGAGCCCAAAGGCCCCTCGCTTCAAGACCAAGATTACTGGCCTTGAGCCCAAGGTTGCTGGCTTGAGCAAGGGGTCACTGGTTCAGCTAGAGTCCCTTTCAACCCCTGGTCAAGGCATGTATGAGAAGTCAATCAATGAACAACTAAAGTGATGCAACTATGAGTTGATTCTTCTCACTCTCTTCCTCTCTCACACTTCCTCTTTTTCTCTCTCATCAAACAAAAATTTTGTGTTTCATTGTCTTTGCTTCTTGGATTTCTCCTGGACAACCTTCCTCCAAAAGTGGAAAGAAAGAGCCTCGGTGAACATTGGGAAAGTGCATTGTGAACATACAGCTTGTATATGCAGGTGACTCAGAGTCTTCTCTGACTCTCTCTGTGGCCCCAGGTGAGGCTGCACACCCTCTAAGTGCCCTGCTGCAACCCCTCAGCACTTCTCTGAAGCCTCTGTGTTTTCCCATCCACATGGCTTGCTCAGTACTGGGCTCTCTGGTTAATTTCCAAAGTCTTATATCCAGTTTTTACTTTTCTGTCTAATCCTATGAGGTGGCCTTGGTATACTGTTTGCTTGGGACTCCCAGTGCTCCTCTGGAACTGCTTTCTCATCTCTCTTGCTGCCAACTTTTGCCCCAACTTGGGTTTCTTGGAGCCTAGTCTCATTGGAAAGTCCCAGCCCATGATCCTCCAAGGGGCCAGTTTAGAGAAAAAATATCTTCACTTATTATTAAAATTCTTTTCTGTTAGGCATTAAATTTCAATAAAAGTCATTTATTATTTGAAGGTCAGATTACAAGTTTTCATATTTCTGTACAAATGCTCACTAACAATGAGTCCATTGACAAATAATTTATTCTTTTTAAATCTCAGTTTCCTCATCTGTAAAATGAGTATATACAGTTCTACTTGTTCATAGATTTCCTGTTGGACTGAAATGAGATTACACTTAAAACTCTTGGTGTATCAGCCAGTATGTAGTAAACACTCAATAAATATTAAACATTAATAATAAAGTTTACTCAAATGATGATAAATGTTCCTTAGTTTAAGGGAAAACTGGAAGAAATAATTTTGTCATTGGGTTAATGTCATTGGGTTACATTAATGCCAAGAGTTCTGAAATAAGTGATGAGCATTTGGGTTCAAGATTATTTTCTTTTACCTGAAAGGTGGCCTTGTGCAAGAGTGAGAATCATAATCTACTGCCACCTCTGAGCCTTTGCGTTACTATTCCCTCTGCCTGGCTGCTCCTGCCACAGAGCTCTTCATGGTTCATTCTCATACTTTATTCAAGTCTCCACTCAAATGCCACCTCCTCAGTGAGTCTCCCTTGACACTCTTTCTGACCCCTGCTCTAAATCTTTTATAGAGTTTATCACAACTTCACATTTATCATGCATGTACGATGAAATGTCTTCCCCCTACCCCCAAGGGTTCAAGCTCAAAGAGGCAAGGATAAATCTAGCCTGTTTGCTGATGGTGTTCCAGCTACAAAGATAGCAGCTAGGACACAGTAGGCCCTCATTGAGCATTGTCAAAGGGAAGGGAAAAAATAAAATGTAGGAATGTCTTTTCAAAGTATACAGAACCCTAGAGCCATAAGTGTATGCTTGTAGTTTCTAGGTTATCTGGAAAACCACATGAAAGGTTTGCCAGTTGACACACCTAAAATATCTAGATTTACTGAGAGAAGCATTTGTTAGAATCACACCTAACACTGTCAGTCAGTGATGAGCTTTAAGGAAGCCTGCCTTCCCCGGGGGGACGCAAACCAACCATGATGGAAGTTATCTCCTTGGTGCTTTAGCCAATGCCCTCCCTTACTGAACTTGAGGTCTTAGAGAAGACTTCTCTCTGCACCCTTCCTTATGTAAAGGGCCCTTGGTAAATGTCCAGAAATGTCACATACTCAAGGAAGTATGACTGAAAAGCCTACCACCACTCCCAGGGAGTTTGCTTCTAAGGTTAATCTTTTGTTTGTAATAAGAAGTCTTATCTATTTGCAAACTGTCATTTATGAGTGACTATTTTAATCATAAGCTTAGTCAATTATCCCAATAACCATCCAAATGGAAAAGAATGCCCCTCGCTTTGCCAGTAAAAAAAAAAAAAGGAGGCTCTCAAAACTTTGTAACTTGCAGAGCATTGAGCACTTGGCAGTGACCTCTAAGCTGGGCTCCATCTTCTGCTTTTAGTTCCTTCTGCCAGCTGGGAAGTGGACACAACTTAGAGCAAAGAGGGTTGGGAATAAGTACACAGGCCCTCTCTTTGGCTGCTGCTGCTCATACTGAAGGGATATGTTTCCAAAAGTCTTCTGGCAAATAATTTTGAGGGTTTAGCCAGCCTGAAATAAGCAATCTATTTAGAGGTTTTAGAAGTTTATAGACCAGGCAGCAGAGGCTAAATGAAGTATCTATCAAGAATGGAGCCCCAGGAGAGAGAGTAGAATATTAAGAAACTCATGGCTGCCTGACATGTGGTGGCGCAGTGGATAAAGCGTCGACCTGGAAACACTGAGGTCGCCAGTTCAAATACCTGCACTGGTTCGGTCAAGGCACATATGGGAGTTGAGCTTCCAGCTCCTCCCCCCTTTCTCTCTCTCTCTCTCTCACTCTCTCTCTCACTCTGTGTCTCCTCTCTAAAATGAATAAAATTTAAAATAAAATTAAAAAAAAGAAACTCACGGCTGATGGCATGAATTTTTACCCAAGGCTCTTTTAAATGTGTGCTGAAAATAGAAATTAATGCTGTTCTCACTTTAGAATATAGAAAGCATGATACAAGACCAGCTGAAGAATACACATATATAAAATAAGTCAACTATAAATATATATAGTACGATATATGTATTTTTTTGTTTATAATGTAAAACTACGTAACTGTGGCAAAAGTAGGTTTACTATACATAAGTTGGGAAAAAATAGAAAGTTATTAGCCAAAACTTTATGTCCAGATTGTAGGTATGGGGAGTTAGGGATTTCTTTTATGGACTGTTAAATTTTACTAATAATAGTAACTATTACTTACATCGTGCTTATTATGTGCTGGGCAGAAATGAGACTAGTCCCTTCTCATACTTTTTTACACTTAATCATCACAATGTTATTTCCACTTTTCCATTTTATTGATGAACAGGTAGAGGTCCAGAGACATTAAGCAGTTCACTCAAGGTCACACAGCTGGTAAGCAGCAGAGCCAGCTCTGGCATTGATACTATATAGACTGTAAGATAACACGATGATTACTAAACTTGTGTTTGCCAGTGTGGTACTTGGTGCCCAAAATGAACTGAGTCAGTCATTGTAGGTGTTCAATAAATACTGGAATAGAAAACAAATAAATGAATAAGTGAATGAATGAATGGATCTAACTCCTGTATTCTCATCAACCCTACTGAAACTCTTCACTTTGCTTTACACTCTGCTAGAATCATGTTTTTGTACCTGAATGACACAAGGCATTAAGATTGAGTACTCTCTGCATCTGAAGTAGAATAAATGATAAAGAGAAAATGTGTTCTTACTTTCTTTTATCGATTTTTGGTGTAAAGGTGAGGGTAGTAAGGGAATGGCTAGAACCTGTGTTTGCATATCTGTGTAAACTGGTTGGAGTGGACAGTGTGGATGAACAGGGTATGTGCACTCTGGGTTGCCCACGAGTCAGTGAGACATGCAATGCCCCCCATTGCTGCTTGGTTCAGGGAGGCAAGGATGCTAGAACTACCATGTCTGGTAACTCTTGAGGAGGGAAAGAGGAAATGATGGGGAATCTCTCCTATAAGAAATGAGAGCAGAGACCAAATTAAAAGCAGAAGTTCCTGTAATTGCCTTGTTTTTGATCCTCAAACCTAAAATGAAAGTCAACAGTGTCATAAAAATCTCATGGAACTAAAAATTAAAAGATCAGGGTCAAATGCCTGCTTTGCCACTTACTTGAATAAGTCATTTTTCTGCTTTGGGCTTTAGTTTTCTCATCTTTAAAATAAACAGTTATGAACTAAAACTTTGTGCATTTAGAACCATGGGTGTATTAGGGGTATTTGGGGGTAATAATGATTCATTGGTGGCATTTCTGTGTGTGTTGTGGGGGCAAAGCATGGATGCTAAATGTATTTAAGGCTTAGGACTACACAATGAGAAAATGTCCCACTAAAAATCTAGATGATAATTAAGAACTGCTTCATTGTGAAAATACTGTGATTCTATTCCAGCCACACTGATTCAAATCATTGAAATCATACAATGAAAAGAAATCAGATCGTGTAAAAGAAATCAAAAGTGATGGATATAATAAATGTTTAAATACCTGACTTTTATGAATATCGATGCATATTGAATACCTCTAGTTCAAGGGTGCTCAATATGTCAATCGTGATCTACTAGTCGATCGCGAAGGAAGTGTTGGTAGATCGCATGACATTAAAAAGACATTTGTCTTTTGATTGGCATACAGGGTAGCCAATCTGACATCTGAACTTTTTTTTTTATTATTGATTTTAGAGAGAAGACACAGAGTGAGAGAGAGAGAGAGAGAAAGAGAGAAAGGGGGGAGGAGCTGGAAGCTCAACTCCCATATGTGCCTTGACCGAACCAGTGCAGGGATTTGAACTGGCGACCTCAGTGTTTCCAGGTCGACGCTTTATCCACTGCGCCACCACAGGTCAGGCTTGACAGCTGAACTTTTGACACCCTACGCATGCGCATTAAACCGCGCTAACTTGTTCAGTTACATTGCTGCGTAGTTAGCCTTCAATTTATTTAAACTAAATACAACAAAGGGTATAAAAATGAGTGTCGTAGCTGGTCTGAGTAAGAAGCCTACAACCTACCACTTTCATACAGAATGGGAGGGGATTGTTTTCACTATGTCATATTCTAAATGCGTCTGCCTCATCTGTCTGTGTGCCATTGCTATCCCAAAGAAGGGAAATGTGGAGCGGCTTTTTCGGACTGTTCATAAAAACTATGACATTGACTTTCCTCTGAAAAGAGAGCTGAGAAGGAGAAAGGTGAAAGAAGAATACACAATATTAAATAGTAGTAATAGTAACTTAAATAATGATAATATAGAAGAAATAAATTTATGTTTTGCATTTTTATTGTAGGTAGATCATTTTGACTTGGTCATCTTATAAGTAGCTCGCAAGCTGAACAAGTGTGGGCACCCCTGCTCTAGTGGTTGTTTCATGATTGTCCCAGAAAACAAAAGGGAGCTGGCCCCAGAAAGGAAATGTCACAGGCAGTTTTTAACAGACACAGGAAGGATAAGCAGCCCTTTAGGGCACAGTGGAGACACAGCCCTCCTCTAGAAGGCTCCAGCTGGAGAAGAAAGGCTTGCGATCAAGTAGGCCCCTTTCATTAGGGTCTGGAGGTTTTCCACTGGGAGTAGAGAAAGGATCTGAAATGTTCAGGGAACAATGAGCCAGAGGCTTGGGGCTGAAATGACATGCTAGAACTGGAGACTGAGGTAGAGGAGACTTGAGTAGTGGAACTCATAAAAGAGGTGAGACTAAATATCCCACTGCAGATGCTTGTGAAGGACATGTCCTGACCACACAGGAAAGATCCTCCATAGGAGGTCAGTGAATTTCCATCACCCAAGCAAAGCTAATTAAACTCTTCCCCATATCCAGATACCATCTTTGTTGTTGTTTTATTGAGCTATAACATACACATAGAGAATTATACAATTCGTAAGTATACAGATTGATAAATGTTTACCCATGTGTACACCTATATACCTCTATCCAAATTAGGATATAGACCATATCATACTCCCTCCCAGACAATTCCTTCTGCCAGAGTTTTTAGAACCATTTTTTAACTTGATCACTATAGGTTAGTTTTTGAACTCTGTATAAGTAGAACCATACAGTATGTGTGACTGAGTCACAATTTATTTATTCATTCTACTGTTGATAAACATTTGGGGTATTCACAGATGCCATCTTGAGAAAGAAAATAAAGTCTGGAAACCTTTTAAGATGAGAGAAATCACCCCTTAGGGGATCTGAACCTGAAAGAGATTATTTTAAGCCAGAAGAATCAGAATGACCTCTAATTGTGAAGTTTACATTTTCTCTACCATATGCAGAAATAGGGGCTCCAGAGGTCAATGACATCAGTTAACAGACTTTTTAAAATCATATTTGTTGTACATCTGAGTTGAGGAGTGTACATTTTGGTCTTATTACTGTGGCTTCCTAATAAAAATGGTGCACAGGACTGCCTTTAGGCTTACTCAAGCAGTAGACCAGTTGTCTTATGTGAAAACACTTAACAACTTGGAAGAGAGACATTTGAGAGGTTGTACATCAAAAACAGGATGAGTTCTAGGGGAAAATATTCAGAAGATATGGAAAATCTGAGTGAACACATCAAATGGGGAAGTGGTGCTATGTTCACAGAGGGCTCTGACAGAATTCAAGTCAGCTGTCCAACAGTCATCAAAGAAAACACCAGCCTAATTCAGAAAGGTGCACAATTAGTCATCCCACGGTGGTCAGGGGCTGTTTTAACTATTCAGACTAATTTCAACTTGTTTAAGAGAAATGAGAGGCACCTGAAGAGGTTCTCAAATAATCTAAGTGACTTAAGAGATAAAAAATGGGGCCAAAGTGAAAAAGTTAGTAGAGTTGTGGCTGTTTTGCTTTAAGAAAAGACTCTACTATCCTTCAAATGGGTATTGTGGTCCAGGAAGAACATGATGATATACTTTCACAGTAGCATAGTGCCTTCATGTACATGACTGGACAGGTAAGAAGAGAACAGAGATGGTAGATGTATATCATTGTCTCTGAGGTACATATGAGGGTGTCCACAAACATTTCAGCTCTCTCTTTCCTCTGGGCACATGCCAGACTACAGTCCTTGCCTGCTTGAAACTAGACACAGCCATGTGACTAGCTTTGGCTAATGACATGAACAAAAGTGACATGCTTAAAAACAGAAGTTTTAAGGCCACTAATTTCTCTCCAGAGACTGGTTTCTACTAGTGACTGCTTCAGCAGAATGAGTTTCAGAGGAAGCAAGACCCCTAGCCACCTCTTGCTGGTCATGTTTGTGGACAAGAAATAAATTGCTAGTGCTTCAATCCCAGCCTAGCCTAGCCTACCCTGAATGATTCAGCTGGTCACCAGTGTCTCTGAAAATGGTCTCTTGTGCTCTGTGACGTTGGCTCCCTACCCCAACTCTAAGAAAAGGGAAGACACTTCACCTCTAATCAAAAAGCAGCCCATAGAGTCTTTCTCAAAAATTTGAATGCTGCCCTGGCCAGCTAGCTCAGTCGGTTAAGAGTGTCATTCCAAAATAGCTAGGTTGAGGGTTCAATCCCTGGTCAAGGAACACATGGGAAGCAGCCAATAAGTGCATGACTGAGTGAAATAACAAATGAATGCTTCCCTTCTCCCTCCCCTCTCTCTCCCTTCCTCTCTCTGTCTTTCTGAAATTTAAAAAGAAATCAAGCCCTGGCTGGATAGCTCGGTTGGTTGGAGGATCGTCCTGGAGCATAGATGTGGCTGGTTTGAGTCCCTGGTCAGGGCACATAGAGCAGCAACTCGATGTTTCTGTATCTCCCTTCCTCTCACTTAGGCTACATGGCCTGTTGCTCGGGCCACAAGCCTGTGCAGCACGTTACTTTGCAAAACAACCTGAGGTTAAATCTAGCGCAAGAGAAAATGATGCGATCGAGGCGTGGTAAACGTGAACTGTATGAGGCTGTAGCCAGGGGAACACGCTCACTGTATTACACAATAAAACTACAGCACAGCAAATACGTAAACCAGTAACAGTCGCTCACCACGAGTCACGTGCACTGTACATAAGTGCATGTGCTGTGCTTTTATGTGTTGTGCTATGAGATAACTACAGCTACAACATCAATGGCAATAGTAATTTTTCAGCTCCATTATACTCTTATGGGACCACCGTAGTATGTGCAATTCATCATTGACTCAAACATTTATGTGGTGTGTAACTATATTTAGACAGTTTCTAAATTTCCTCATTTAGAAATCAGAAAACGGAGCAAAGTCACATAACTACTAAGTGACCAAGTCAGGATTTGTGCCTAGAGCTGTTGGCTCTCTCGCCTAGTTTTTTGTAGCTCTGCTACACTGTGTTGCATAATCAAGTCCCTCATCTAGTATTTGTTGAATAAAAGAATAAAATCTCTTCCCTCCCTAAAAAAACAATTATAAACTCAAAGTGAACTCAAGCCAGGTAGATGATGTAACTGAAAGCTGCAGGCCACACTGAGGGAACAATCTCTACCCTCTTTACCATAAAGTGTCAAGCAAGTGTGATGAAAAATAGCAAGTCTCAGTGTCAAGGAGACAGAGACATATGGAGATCCTGGGAACTGAACAGCACATGGCCATGTGAAGGGCAGAGGCCCTGTGCTTCTGCCAGTGTGTATGGGTGCAACACCCCACTGGTGCACACCTGGCATCTGCTTTGGTTGGACTGCATTGAACCAAACACAGTGTTCCACATTTGAATCTGAACTCTGACAAGGTGGACTCAGAGTTGTCAGAGGTGACTTTTCAAATAAAGCCAAAGATCTGCACTTTTATGTCAAATCATTGACTTTTAAATATTGGTGAATGGTGTTTTTTTTTGTTTTTTTTTTTAAGTGTATGGGCCAAACATGAGGCAGGGGACAGGGTGCAACAGTGGTAACCAGATCATAACCTCTGTCCTAACCTGATAGGAAAATATATCCTGTTTTTTGTTTGCTAATCCAATACAAAAACTAATATGAAATTAAAAGCAAGGAGGGAAGAAAAGAGGAGGGAGAGAAGGCAAAGAGGGGGCAAAAGAAAGAGAAAGCTGTCCACTTGACCACTTGAGTCTCAAGTAGTAACTCAGGTAGGAGACAGCTGTTGGCAGGGGAGTTGAGGGGATTAAGAAGAGGGCCTCTCAGTGGCTAATTGTCCCCCAGTGCCACCAAGGGCCAACCTGTTTATCAACCTTTTCTTTTTTTTTAATCACTTTAGAGGCCCTCTAAGGCACAAGGCTCATGGCCTGTTCAGCTATAATCTTTCTTAATTATATAATTGAAATAGTCATCCAATTAAGTAGGTTCACAAGGCATCCCTTTGCCTTAGGAATTGTTGGATCCAGCTGGCTTCTCACTTCTGACCCTGAACATGTGCACTGACCTTTCAGAACTGCAGTTTTTTCATCTGTAAAGGGAACAAAAAGAGGACCACACAGGTAGGGTTGGTGTGTGGTTTTAATTGAGATAGTATAATTGCGGCCATGGGCCCTGTGCCTGGCATATAGGGAACACTACATATGTAGGGTTTTTAACATAGAAAATGATGTATTTTTATTAGCTCAAATAGTTGTCATCATATGTTTGTTGTAGCAGAAAAGAGAAAGAGAGAAATCATAGGAAGATAAAACATGTAAAATGAATCTGGGTTTTTTGACTACTTGGTATGCTTATACAGTATTTATATGCTAATCTAATGTCTTGATCTAGTGTACCTTCAAATTAACTCTAAAGCCACCAAGAGACATAGAAATAACAGGCTCTCCCTTCAAGGAGATTCTCAGTAGGTAATATTTCAAGGTAGTACAGTAAGTTCTCAGTAACCTCCATAGGTTCTTGGAAACTAACTTTAAATGAAACAGTGTATAAGAAAACCAAGTTCATCTTTGGCTAATTGATATAAACAAGAGTTAAGTTCCTACCACATATTTCTGGTCACAGAAGCATCATCAAACCTTTATAAAGAGCACAAACACTTTGAATATTAAATGGAATAAGAATGAGCTATATATACATTTAAGAAAAATGAATAAATGTTAAGTACAATAATTATTTTCCAACCTGCTTATTCCTGTTCAGAGTTGTGGGTGGCTAGAGCCTGTCCTAGCAGCTCTTGATGTAAATTAGGACCCACCTGGAAAGGAGGCCCCTCCAAAGTAGGGCCAATCACACACACTCACACTCACTCAGATGGGGACAATGGAAATCTGCCAACTAACCTAACATACACTGCTTTGGGATGCGATTTTATGTCAACCTGGTAATTTAAACAATCTCTGAGATTGTTCAGTTGTAACAAGGCTGAGCAGAGGGAGAAGTACAGCAGTAGATCTGAGCCCTGTCTCCCTATCTCCTCACTGCTGACTACTCCCTCCTCACTCCTGAACACAGAACTTCGTACTTCGGGAATGAGTAGAAAGCGGAAGGGGATCGTGGATCTCCTTTAAGGAATGATTGATCTTAGCTGCTGCCTGGACTAGAGACAGCTGTGGAGCCACTGGTCCATCTAGCTTTTTCTAGCAATGTTTTAGAAGTAGAGACAGCTCTTACTGGCATGGGGATTATGCTTTGCACAAGAGCACCCACTAAGAGCCTGAAATCCAGCCAATGCTTTGCTAGCTGAACCATAGGCCCGTGGGGCTTTGTGTCAGAAGAAAACTTTTCCGACTTTCAACAAAGGCATTCTATGGACTGATGCAGACCCTGGCCAGTATCCAGAGGCCCAGTTATTTTCTCTTGGTTTTGCATTCTTTGCCTGTGGCAGTTTGTTGGTCCTGATCACAGGCAAAGCTGGTTCTGATCTCTTTTGGCAGTTCCGTGGCCCCACACAAGGCCCAGGAGAAATACCAGGTTGCCTCCATGCCCTGTACAGGCCACAAAGGTCCAGGGCATCTTCCCCAGACTCCTCTACATATCCCTCCTGCTACTACCTGCAAGCCACTGCTCCTGACCTGAGTGATGTGTGGCTTTATGCAAGAGGCCGGTCCCCCAGGGGCTGACCAACTTCCTTGAGCTGTGCTCTAGGGTGTAATCCACTTACTCTGACGTATGAGAACTTCCCCATCATCTTCTGAATGTTTTAAATCTCTTCTCCCTAAAGATATCTGACCTTATTAATGAACTTCAGGTTTTTGTTTTCTTCCCATCATTGTCTCAGGATAGCATAAACAGGTTTTGGCATTCCTGGACAATACAAAACTTAGTGCTCTAGAGTGGTACTTCTTAAGCTTTTTCAGGTGCTATCACACAGAGCAAAGAAATGTGGGTGACCTGAGGGGGCCTGGAACCCCAGAGGGCTGCTCTGGAGGACTAATGGGGTCCCCAACCAAGATCCTGCCAGGCTGCTCTAAGAGCAGAGGGGGCCAAGTTGCCAGAGGGTGTGGAGGCACTCTGGTTGGGAAGCCCTCCTTAGAGCATTCACCCTGACTTTGCTAGAAAAGAACTGAGTAGTTGTAAAAACCTTCCCCCTTCATAAAGTCTGGCTTTCAAGGCTGTTGTCTTTCTGCAGAGGTGGAGGACCTTTCAGCTTGAAGACTAATGCTGATCCATGGCCTCTTTATCTGAAAAGATCTTTCTTTTTCCCTGGGATAATAAGCCCCAGGGTTCAGCTTCACAGCTGGGAAGTAGCAAGAAAATATAGTCTCAAGTTGAAAGCTAAAATACACAGGCATGACATTGATGAAACAAAATTATCATGATAGGAGCTCCTTTGAGGGAAAAGGGAGAAGCATGGATATGGGGTTGGTGAGTGAGAGCCCAAGGTACAGCACACTTGAGAACCAACACATTGTGCTAAATTGCCTTTTAAAAGATGTAAAGTCAGTAGCCGTGGTGGTGTTACAAAATAGCCCCTGCTTGAGAAGCATTGGCTTAGAACCACTATAAGTATCACTTGAGATGACATAGGTACAGTGCTTGGGAGGACACCTGCTGCCAAGTAAGTGCTCAGTCACAAAGTGGAAGCCATCAGTGTTAATGAGGATGTTCTGGAAAGGTGTGGACTTGTGGCTGGGGTTACATTACCTACCATTTTGTTTAATTTATCATTATTATTTTTTGTATCTTCAGTTTTCCTTTCTTGTAGTGCCATGGCTTCAAAGCCCCCCTCCCTTTTTATATATATATATTATTATTATTAATTCTAATGGGGTGACATCAATAAATCAGGGTACATATGTACAATGAAAACATCTCCAGGTTATCTTATCATTCAATTGTGTTGCATACCCGTCACCAAAAGTCAAATTGTCCTCTGTCACCTTCTATCTGGTTTTCCCTGTGTCCCTCCCCTACTCCCTATCCCACTCTTCCCTCCCTCCCCACATTCCATAACCCCCACTCTCTTGTCCATGTCTCATATTCTCACTTTTATGTCCCACCTATGTATGAAATCATGCTGTTCTCAGTTTTTCTTTTTTTCTGATTTACTTATTTCACTCCGTATAATGTTATCAAGGTACATCCATTTTGTTATAAATGATCCGATGTCATCATTTCTTATGGCTGAGTAGTATTCCATAGTATATATGTACCAAAGCTTTTTAATCCACTCGTCTTCTGACGGACACTTGGGCTGTTTCCAGATCTTCGCTATTGTGAACAATGCTGCCACGAACATGGGGGCGCATTTCTTCTTTTCGAACAGTGCTATGGTGTTCTTAGGGTGTATTCCTGTAAGTGAGATAGCTGGGTCAAAAGGCAGTTCGATTTTTAATTTTCTGAGAAATCTCCATACTGTTTTACACAGTGGCTGCACCAGTCTGCATTCCCACCAGCAGAGCAGGAGGGTTTCCTTTTCTCCGCATCCTCGCCAGCACTTATTCTGTGTTGTTTTGCTGATGAGTGCCATTCTGACTGGTGTGAGGTGATATCTCATTGTGGTTTTAATTTGCATTTCTCTAATGATTAGTTGTGTTGAGCATTTTTTTATATGCCTATTGGCCATCTGTATGTCCTCTTTGGAGAAATTTCTATTCATTTTTTTTGCCCATTTTTTGATTGGGTTGTTTGTCTTCCTAGTGTTGAGTTTTATAAGTTCTTTATAAATTTTAGTTATTAACCCCTTATCCGATGTGCTGTCAAATATGATCTCCCATTGTGTGGTTTGTCTTTTTATTCTGTTCTTATTGTCTTTAGCTGTGCAAAAACTTTTTAGTTTGATATAGTCCCATTTGTTTATCTTGCCTTTTATTTCATTTGCCCGTGGAGATAAATCGGCAATTATACTGCTGGTACACATGTCGGAGAGCTTGATGCCTATGTTTTCTTCTAAGATGCTTATGGTTTCACGGCTTACATTTAAGTCTTTTATCCATTTTGAGTTTGTTTTTGTGAATGGTGTAAGTTGATGGTCTAGTTTCATTTTTTTGCAGGTAGATGTCCAATTTTCCCAACACCATTTGTTAAAGATGCTGTCTTTACTCCATTGTATGTTCTTTCCTCCTTTGTCAAACATCAGTTGTCCATAAAGCTGTGGGTTTATTTCTGGGTCCTCTGTTATGTTCCATTGATCTATGTGCCTGTTCTAATGCCAGTACCAGGCTGTCTTGAGTATAATGGCCTTATAGTAAACCTTGATATCTGGAAGAGTTATACCTCCTGCTTTATTTTTTCTTTTTAAGATTGCTAAGGCTATACGTGTTCTTTTTTGGTTCCATATAAATTTTTGGAATATGTGTTCTATATCTTTGAAGTATGTCATTGGTATTTGAATTGGTATTGCATTGAATTTATAAATTGCTTTGGGTAATATAGACATTTCAATGATGTTTATTCTTCCTAGCCATGAGCACGGTATATGCTTCCACTTGTTTGTATCTTCCTTGATTTCTTTCATCAATGTTCTATAATTTTCCGAGTACAAGTCCTTAACCTCCTTGGTTAAATTACTCCTAGGTACTTTATTTTTTTGGCTGCTATAGTGAAGGGGATTGTTTCCTTAATTTCTTTTGCTGACAGTTCATTGTCGGTATATAGAAATGCCTCTGATTTCTGAGTATTAATTTTATATCCTGCCAACTTGCTGAATTCATTTATAAGGTCCAGTAGTTTTCTGACTGAGACTTTAGGGTTTTCTATATACAATATCATATCATCTGCAAATAGTGACAGTTTTACTTCTTCTTTTCCAATTTGGATGCCTTTTATTTCGTCTTCTTGTCTGATTGCTGTAGCTAGGACTTCCAGAACTATGTTGAATAAGAGTGGTGAAAGGGGGCATCCCTGCCTGGTTCCTGATCTTAAGGGGATTGCTTTTAATGTTTGTCCATTTAGTATGATGTTTGCTGTCGGTTTGTCGTAGATGGCCTTTATCATGTTAAGGAATGATCCCTGTATTCCCACTTTACTGAGAGTTTTCAGCATGAATGGGTGCTGGATTTTATCAAATGCCTTTTCTGCATCTATTGAAATTATCATGTGATTTTTGTCCTTCCTTTTGTTTATGTGATGAATCACATTGATTGATTTGCGAATATTGAACCAGCCTTGCATCTCCAGAATAAATCCCACTTGATCATGGTGTATGATTTTTTTCATATATTGCTGGATCCGGTTGGCTAATATTTTGTTGAGAATTTTAGCATATAAATTCATCAGGGATATAGGCATATAATTTTCTTTCTTTGTGTTGTCTTTGCCCGGTTTTGGGATCAGAATTATGCTCGCCTCATAAAAGGAGTTTGGAAGTCTTCCTTCCTCTTGAATTTTTTGAAATAGCTTGAGGAGGATAGGAGTTAGTTCTTCTTTGAATTTTTGATAGAATTCACTTGTGATGCCATCAGGCCCAAGACTTTTCTTTTTTGGGAGTTTTTTGATAACTGTTTCTATCTCATTTGTTGTAATTGGTCTGTTTAGATGTTCTGATTCTTCCAGATTGATTTTTGGAAGTTTATATGATTCCAGAAATTTGTCCATTTCACCAAGATTGTCTAATTTTTTGGCATATAGTTCTTCATAGTATTTTCTTACAATGCTTTGTATTTCTGTTGTGTCAGTTGTTATTTCTCCACTGTCCTTTCTAATTTTATTTATTTGAGTCCTCTCTCTTTTTTCCTCGTGCGTCTAGTTAAAGGTTCATCAATCTTGTTTACCTTTTCAAAGAACCAGCTTCTGGTTTCATTGATCCTCTGTATTGTTTCCTTAGCCTCTATGTCATTTATTTCTGCTCTGACCTTTATTATTTCCTTTCTTCTACTTGTCTTGGGTATTATTTGTTGATGTTTTTGTAGTTCTTTTAGATGCAGGGTCAGGTTGCTTATTTGAGCTTTTTCTAGCTTCCTATGATATGCCTGTAGTGCAATGAACTTCCCTCTCAGAACTGCTTTTGCTGTGTCCCATGAATTTTAAGTTGATGCATGCTCATTATCATTTGTTTTTAGAAACTTTTTTATTTCTTCTTTGATCTCATTGTTAATCCATTCATTATTTAATAACATGCTATTTAGTTTCCAAGTGTTAGAGTATTTTTCAGTTTTTCTTTTTTGGTTAATTTCTAGCTTCATGGCATTGTGATCAGAGAAAATGCTTGATATGATTTCAATCTTCTTAAATTTATTGAGACCATTTTTGTGTCCTAAAATTAGGTCTATCCTAGAAAACATACCATGAGTGCTTGAGAAGAATGTATATTCTACTGCATTAGGGTGAAAAGTTCTGAAGATATCTATTAAATCAAGTTGATCTCGTGTCTCCTTTAAGTCTGCTGTTTCTTTATTAATTTTCTTTCTTGAGGATCTATCAAATGTTGTTAGAGGGGTATTGAAATCCCCTACTATGATAGTATTGCTGTTAATCTCACCCTTTATATCCATCAAAGTCTGCTTTATGTATGTCAGTGCTCCTATATTTGGTGCATAGATGTTTATAATAGTTATATTTTCCTGTTGAATTGTTCCCTTTATCATTATGTAGTGTCCTCCTTTATCTCTTACTACAACCTTTGTTTTAAAGTCCATTTTGTCAGATATAAGTATTGCTACCCCTGCTTTTTTTTCTTTTATTTTTTTTAAATTATTTATTTATTCATTTTAGAGTGGAGACACAGAGTGAGAGAGAGAGAGAGAGAGAGAGAGAGAGAGAGAAAGAGGGGAGGAGCTGGAAGCATCAACTCCCATATGTGCCTTGACCAGACCAGTGCAGGGTTTTGAACTGGCGACCTCAGTATTCCCAGGTCGACGCTTTATCCACTGCGCCACCACAGGTCAGGCCCCCTGCTTTTTTTTCATTTCCATTTGCATGAAATATTTTTTTCCATCCTTTTACCTTCAGTATGTGCATCTTTTGTTTTAAGGTGTGTCTCTTGTAGACAGCATATGTATGGGTCCTGTTTCTTTATCCACGCAGCTACCCTATGTCTTTTGATTGGATCATTTAATCAATTTACATTTAAGGTTATTATTGATATGTAGTTGTTTATTGCCATTTTATTCTTTAAAGCTGTATTCTTCTTTTGCTGTATTCTTTCCTCCCTTTATACTGTTCACAAGAGGCCCCTTAGTATCTCTTGCAGAATTGGTTTGGTTTTTATAAATTCCTTGAGGCTTTCTTTTTCTGGGAAGCTCTTTATTTCTCCTTCAATTTTAAATGTTAGCCTTGTTGGATAAAGTAGTCTTGGTTGTAGGTTCTTGTTCTGCATTATTTTGATTATATCTTGCCATTCCCTTCTGGCCTCAAGTGTTTCTGTTGAGAAGTTCGATGTCATCCTTATGGGGGCTCCTTTGTAGGTGATAGCCTTTTTTTTCTCTAGCAGCTTTTAAAATTTTTTCTTTATCCATTAGCTTTGGTATTTTAACTATGATGTGTCTTGGTGTAGATCTTTTTGGGTTTCTCTTTAATGGAGTTCTGTGTGCTTCTTGAACGTGTGGAGTGTTTCCCAACCTTAATTTAGGGAAGTTTTCTGCTATGATTTGATTGAACAAAGTTCCCATTTCCTTTCCTCTCTCCTCTTCTTCAGGCACCCCTATGATTCGAATGTTGTTTCTCTTCATTGTCACAGAGCTCCGTTAGAGTTTCCTCACATTTTTTGAGTCTCTTTTCCTTTTTCTTCTCTGCTTCTGTGCCTTTGTTTATTGTGTCCTCTAACTCGCTTATTTGATTCTCAGCGTGATTCATCCTGCTTTTAATTCCTTCCATTGTGGTCTTCAGTTCTGATACTGTATTTGTCATTTCTGTCTGATTCTTTTTTATTATTTCCATTTCGTTTTTTATACTTGTTATCTCTTTATTTAGGTGTTCATAATGACTATCCATTGTTGCTCTAATTTCTTTGAACATCCTAACTATCATTATTGTAAATTCTGCTTCTGGTAATTTGGTTATATCTGGTTCATTCAGGTTCTTCTCTGGGGATTTCTCTTGATTCATTTGGTTTGCATTCCTCTGCCTACCCATTTTGTCTGTGTATAAGCAAGTTGTAGCCACTGGAGTCCAGTAGGTGTTCCCTAGGTGTGGTCTGTCTGCACGCCCCCCACCCCCTCTGCCGCTGCCTATGGTGGTTGGGTATGAGCGTTGCCAGCGCCGGCCCACTGTGGCTTTTGCTGTGATTTCTGCTTCTCCTCCACGGGAGGGGCTGTCACTAAAGCCACAAGCCTTAGCACCAAGGGTAGAGGTGAGCACCTTTGCTCACCTGCGGACCCTGTCTATTTCCGGACTTCTGCCCAGAACCCGCAGTCAGAGCCTGCTCGCCACAGTTTCGAGGGTTGGGCGGGGCTTTTTACGTGCTCTCAGCTGTGAGCCTTTGCCCGTCCGGAGCTTTAGCCCTGCCCTCGAGGCCAGGGCCTTTCTGCGCAGGGTCGCAAACCCAGGTTTATTGGGCCGGGTGTGTTTGCTGGCTTCCGCTCAGCTGCGTACTTTTGCTTGTCCCGGAATCTACCCTGCCCCCGTGTTCGGAGTCCACTCGTGCACGTATATTGGCAAACCGTGGTATTTCCGGCCGGGTGGGGCGGGTAGCGTGAGCTCAGCCGCGAGCCCCCGCCCGTCCCTGGTCGTAGCCCAGTCCCCGCCGTCAGGGCCAGCTTGCGCAGGGTCGCAGAGCAGATTTCTGCCCGTTCCTGGCCTCCCGCTTTGTCCCCATTAGTGGGATTAAAGGCGTGCCCGCAGCTTCCGGACCGCTTTCGCGCGTCCCCACAACCCTGCTGGGCTAGACCGAGCTCACACTGGCTTGGCCTCTGCCCACGCCGACAGAACTGCGTTTCAGCGTCCTGCCGCCCCAAACCCTTCAGCAACCCTCAGCAGAGTAGGAAGGGACCTAATACTCCACACTGTAGGCCTGGGAGCTCCCTCACTTGTTTTACAGCTCAAAACTGTCCAAACGCCTCTTCTAGGCTCTGGGACTGCAGGCTGGGGCTTGGTTCCTGGGACCCAGGTCCCTCCCTCTTCGCCAAACTTTCCTCCCGCCACACGGGTCTCTCCGGGCTGCCGTTTGCTCCGGGGAGCTGGGCAGCCCTCTTCGCGTTTTCGCTATTCCTACCAGTCTCAATGTGGCTTCTTCTGTGTTCCTTGGTTGAAGAGTCCACTTAGTTCAGTTCATAGTTGGTTTATGTAGATGATGGTTCTTTAAATTGAGTTATAATCCACTTTGGTTCTGGGAGTTGGAAGTTGGTACGTCCGCCTACTCCATCGCCATCTTGCTTCCCCTCCTCCCTTTTTTTTAAACAAGAAGTGACTTTCCTTGTAGGTACAAGTATCAGAAATAAAATTCAGGAGTCCTGGGATTTGTGAACAGTTTTTGAAATTGGAGAATATCAAAGAAATATAAATCATACTCTTCTGTGAGTAATTGAGTATAATTTTTTAAAAGAGCTTTCCAAACCATTAACACTTTGGACAATACTATAGAGTATTATAGCTGAGCCCAAACTGAATTCTGAGCTTTGCTCTTTGTGAAAGGGCTGGGCTTGTGAGAACCCACAGGGTTGGTATACATGGGGGCTTTTGCTTATTTTTGGCTGAGTTGAAGGGGAAGAATATTCTGTGTACTGTGTGAGACATGAGGAAGACAGAAGATGAAGAAGGGGTTGGGATGGTGTCAACCCTTTATGTAGCTGGAAGGATTTGAACTGGGGGCAGGGCTATTCCAGGAGATATTGCCTGAGGGCCCTGGAATTGGTCTGAACAGTCTTTACATCACATCCCTCTGCCCCAGACATTGTTATCTTGGGCTTTCAGAACCCAGGTACCTCCAGATAGAAGGGGTCCAAAGGGATTCAGGTCACCCTGATGCTGGACCCCACCACCACGAGGAGCAAAAGGAAACACCAAGGAGTGTGACTGGGACCTCTTTCTTAAATTTTTCCCAGCCTGCTCAGGACCTGTCCTTCTTTTTGCCTCAGTTTCTTCCCTGACCTTCCTGAAGTTCAGCCTGTGCTTGGGGGACCAAGGGCACAGTTCTTTGAGTCCTGTCATGTGGTCAAGGAGTTGACTCCAGGCAGTTGCCATTACCCTATGATGTTGACAACCACTCCTGTGATGTTGACAGCCACTCCTGCAGTCTGTCCCAGCCATGCCCATGGGCTGAAACCACCCCTCCTGGACCTTCTTCCTGACAGGTGCCTTCAGCAGAATGGCTGCCACCAAGTTCCTGAGAAATGACTCACAGGAGACTGCTAACTGGGGGAAATCTGGTGTCTGCTTTAACTGCATGTTGTGAGGACTGATAAGATTGACATGATGCCTATAGAGTGGTTCCTGAACTTTCAAAAGTCTGCATTCAAAACTTTACATTGTATAGGCTCCTGTTTTCCCCTCTGTGCCATTTTCTGAGACCAGCTCCTAGTTTGGTCTTTGTGAAGAAGACAGACCAGGCATGAGTATCCTGGTACTCAATGTGGCATTTGGGAGGTCACTCAAAGTAACACTGAACCTCCAAACATATGTGTGTAGCCTAATAAAACTTAATTTCCATTCAGTCCCTGTGCCCTGGGATCTTTAGCAGATCAGGCTTCCCCAGAGCCAGCTCAGCCCTGAGAACTGTGCTATGCCCCTTGCAAGTCCTCAATCCATTTGGACTGGCTGGCCAGCTGCTCCCTCTAGAGCAGGGGTAGTCAACCTTTTTATACCTACTGCCCAGTTTTGTAACTCTGTTAGTAGTAAAATTTTCTAATTGCCCACCGGTTCCACAGTAATGGTGATTTATAAAGTAGGGAAGTAACTTTACTTTATAAAATTTATAAAGCAGAGTTACAGCAAGTTAAAGCATATAATAATAAGAGTCTGACAACTGTCCTGATCATGACTGGTCAACAGTTAGTCGATTAGTATGTAATCGCGCGCCATTTGGTTGCTCTGCTACTGCCCACCATGAGAGCTGGAATGCCCACTAGAGGGTGGGAGGGACCAGGTTGACCAGCACTGCTCCAGAGCATGAGCTCCCCAACATCACATGCTATGTCTGCTAAGTCCTTGTTTGTAGGACAAAATTATTAGCATACCAATGTTCTAATTTCTTCTCTTATCCTAACAGAGGCACATTGTAGGTGATACCCCTGTGCTCCATCTGGCTGAAGAGGAGAGATTCTTTTAGGTTGGTGAGATATCTGTATAATAAAGAAATAGAAAGAGGAAGGAGGGGGAAAGTGTATTAGTGATTCTGAAACTTAATATGTGTTGGAACCACCCAGAGATTTTGTTAAAATGCAGATTCTGATACAATAGGAGCCCAAGACTGTGCATTTCTAACAAGCTCCCAGGTGATGCAGGCATTGCTGTTCCTCAAACCACATTGTGCACAGCAAGGGTACAAAGGATGGGATATCCAGGAGGCTGATGTACTAGAGAGAGAACTTCTGTGCAGCAGCTTTCAGCATATGAGAGAAATGACTAGAAGAGAAGGGGGTTTTTTATGTGTTGTCACAGCCTCTGTATTTATTTGACCTCATCATTCTCAAGAAATGCAAGGATGTTTGTTGCCAACCATCCAGCCTCTAGTCCATCTTCTGCTAATAACACTCCAATATTGTCTGGTAGAATTGGGGTGGGTATCTGCCACTCCACAGCTCATGATCCAGCAAGGCCAGTAAGGGATCCCACTCTGAAATCTGAATTGTTGATTCAGGCTCAAAATAGAGAACAGTTGGAGTTGCTCATTCAAGTCAAGGCAACTGGGTGAAAGCTTTGAGTGTTTTCTGCACCCGAGAACATTTTGGGTATTCTAGAGACCCGGCGACTCCACACTGAGTCCTTTGCCTCCCCTTTGTGCTAGTGTCCTCTCCAATGTCCTTCCAAGAAGTTCTATTTTTGGCCTGTATCAGCTAGAATTAATTTTCGTTGCTTACAGTCAAAGCATCTTAATAGATATACTTTTTAACCAGTGTAATATTTTGAGCTATATAGAAAAAATGTTTGATTTTCTGACTCTGTGTATATGTTTTAATTATAATACCACTTCATCACTTGGGCTAAACCCATGAGTGCTGGCTTTATACAGATTATATTTGGGGTTCGTGCCTAGCGCGTGCCTGAGAGAAGTGCAATAGGGACTCAATGAATGGTGGCAGAAAGAATGAACACTTCACAGGACACATGCTGACCCCTACCATCTGTCAGCTACTCCTGTGCCTGGAGATATCTTAAGTGGCCAACAAGAACTCAAGTAGCAGAAGCTCATAGGAAAATGTGTGCAAGCTTGTAGCAGCTCTAGCTGGTTACCTTCTAACCTTTTTCTCAGATTTCCTTCCTCCTTGTATTTTTTAAAAGCAAAGTGTTACAGAATGTCAGAATGGAGTGTGGTCTTTATTCTATGAATATATTGTGGTTTGATTAAAATATTCCCAGTTAATGAGGATGCCAATACTTCCATTGTGGCACCTCCAGTTTGTGGTTTGCTAGAGAGACAAGTCTTTAAATACACTAAAAGGTTAATCCCATCTTGTGGATGCAAAAACATCTTCATTCAAATTCATCCTGTCTGTACTATGAACTCACTGTCCTTGGGCATATTGCTTAAATTCTTGGAACCTCAGTTTTCCCATCTGTAAGATGGGCACAGTGTTAACATTTCCTTAGTGAGTTGTTGAGAGAATTCAGTAAGGCAATGCATATAAAATACTTAGTAAAGTGCCTGGAACACTGTGAGCACTCAGTAAATATATGCTATTATTAAAACTCGTTTATTGGGTGATGGGTATACAACATAATCAACAGTTCAAATGCTATAGAAATGTTTACATGAAACTACATATTCTTATTGATCAGTGTTACCCCTTCAAATGTAATTTTTAAAATAAATTTTTTTTAAATGAGAAAATAAAGACCTCATTTTTTTTATACAAAAGCCAGAATGTATAATCCTACTTCCCCACACTCTTAAATAGAAGTCTTAAAACGAGCACTTGGAACAATTATGTTTAAAAAATTAACATGTACATGGGGAAAGGACAAGGAATCACACTACAGTTTTTTCCTTTTCTTTTCTTTTTTTAATTTTTAGTGTTTAGTGAGTGGAGGGGAGGCAGAGACAGACCCCTGCACGCGCCCCACAGGGATCCGCCCGGCAAACCCACTAAGGGTGATGCTATGCTCATCTGGGCCTCTGCTCTGTTGTGACCGGAGCCATTTTTTAGCACCTAAGGCAGAGGCCATGGAGCCATCCTCAGCGCCCAGTGCCAACCCACTCTAATTGAGCCTTGGCTGCAGGAGGGAAGGAGAAGAGAGAGAGAAAAAAAGAGAGAAGTGGGAGGGGAGGTGTGGAGAATCAGATGGTTGCTTCTCCTGTGTGCCCTGACCAGGAATTGAACCTGGGACTTCCATATGCTGGGCCGACGCTGTACCACTGAGCCAACTGGCCAGGGCCACACTACTTTAATGTTTTCTATGGGTATGGTATTATGTATAATTTTTATTTTCTTCTTTTAGAATTCTATGCTTTTTTTGCAACGAGCATATGCATTACTTTTATGACCATGAGAGTGGCCCTGGTAAATGCTACCTTTAAAAGAGAATGAAAATATTAAGATAAAATGCTACATGATTTTGAAGAACTGTGACACCCCCCTCCCCCCAAAAAGATCCCAGATAGATGGAGAAATAGATGTTTCCTGGTCAAGAACTTTGAGTGGCAAAGTATAATGCAAAATGAAAGTACATTCAGGGGTGCTGAACCCATACTGGGGTTTTGCCAAGTGAATCATAAAGCTAGAAATGACTGTAGGAAGGCACGTAACCCTGCCCTGTCCCTTACCTTGGGAAGGTAAGCCTGCAACTTTTCAGGACAGATGAACAGAGTCCTATTTAAAGCTTTCTACAACAGTGATGGGCAACCTTTTGAGCTTGCTGTGTCAAAATTCACCAAAAATTCAAGCATAACTCAGGTGGTGTGTCACTTGGAGAAAAACGGCCTAACTGGAAGTCCCAGAACTAGACCCTCTGTGCCGGAGTTCTGTTGTTTTGGCCTACAGACCCCCGGCAGAGAGTGTCTACACTGCAGCACATGTTCTATCCTCGGCCACTGCACCTGGCCGTGCAGGAGCGGAGGATGAAACATCCTTCTCTGCATGCGGCCCCATACTTCTCTGGTATGCGGCCGTGTGTCATCTAAAATGGCTACTGACACGCGTGTCATAGGTTCGCCATCACGGTTCTAGGAAGTAACTACATACATTTCCTTCCTCCTAAGCTTCAGGCAGGCTCAATTTAGCTTCTGCAGGTGCCCTCAGCCAACTGTATTCTATCTCCTCCCGGAAGAGGCCTAGGAGTTGTCCCGGATCTTTCCTACTCACCCTGAGTCCTTGCACAAAACCCAAATCCCCTAGAAGTTGGTTTTGTCATCTGTAAATAGGGATAAGAAGGATTTGAGGACATAGCACAAAGCTGATAGGTAAATGGGGACGTTTCACCTAGCATCAGTGCCCATGTGTTAAACCATGTCTGTACCACCCTGGTAGGAAATGTGACACCCAGACAGTGGTAGGTTGTCTACCAAAAAGTGACAGGGATTTGAAGTTGGAGGTGGCAAGTTTGTGAGAGGAAGTGAGCAGTCGGCAGAGGAAGGAGAGGCAGAGAGGGAGGGAGAGGAAAGCACTGAACAGCAAAGGCACACAGAGCAGCAGAACCCTGCAGCAGTCACAAACAGACAGACAGACAGACGGTGGAGGAACTCAGAGACCACGCCACCAGGGATTCTGCTGGATTGTAGTCCCCTCCCATTCGCCACAAACTTTCAGGAACCAGCCTTGTGCTCACGGCACTGTCAGTCACAGAGGAAGTGAACTGCTCAGTGTAACAGAGGGGACCGGGAATGGCAGGCTCAAGAGCAGACAATGATGGTTAAGTACCAGGAAATTGTAGTGACCAAGACTGCAGACTGCACTGACCAGAAAAAGCAAATCTTTCTGGAAATCTGTGGAGTTTTTGAAGAAGACTTTTCACAGCTCTGCAAGAAAGCCTGAAACCATTTTCCTTACTGAGTTCCAAAGAAGTTGGAGCTCTCCAAGAAAAATTGTCTAGATGATGAGTATTAGCAATGTTGTTTAGTGGAATATTAGTATTAGTATTGACATTGGTATTGGTATTGGTATCCATATTCCTTCCTTTCCTTCTAGTCCTGGATTAGCACCCAAATTTATTCTCCAGGGGCCAGATCAATGAACCACAGCAAAGACCATGCCTGCTTGCATGTTGAGAAGAGTGCCTTATGGTAGTAAATTGAAAACCCTCCTGAAACCAGAGAGACACACATACTGCTCCTCCCCCTCTCTATCCACACGCCTTATATGCCTAGTTACTTTGCCATGAAAGGAAATTAAATTGGCTTGGAATTAATTGCTCTTCTGAAAGCCAGGTGGATCCCTAACCTTTCTAGATGACTGCTAGCTGAAGGGTTGATAACCTATTGCTGCATAACAGATCTCCTCACAATTCAATAGCTTAACGTAACAATAATCTGGTCCTGGCTGGGTAGCTCAGTTGATCGTTCTGATACACCAAGGTTGCTGGTTCAATCCCTGGTCAAGGCACATAAGAGAATCAACCAAGGAATACATAAATAAGTGTAACAACAAATTGATATTTCTCTTTTCCCCATCCTTTCTCTCTAAAACCAATCAATAAATAAAATTTAGATTTAAAAAATAAAAATGAAGGCCCTGATGACCAGGTGGTGGCACAGTGAATAGAGCATCAGACTGGGATGCAGAGGACCCACATCCAAATCCCTAAGGTTACTGGCTTGTGCAAGGGCTCATCTGGTTTGATTTTGGGCTCATCTGGTTTGATTTTGGGCTCACCAGCTTGAGCATGGGTTGCTAGCTTGAGTGTGGGATCATAGACACAACCATATGGTCGCTGGCTTGAGCCCAAAGGTTGCTGGCTTGAAGCCCAAGGTCACTGGGAGCCCAAGGTCACTGGCTTGAGCAAGAGGTCACTTGCTCTGTTGGAACCCCAGTCAAGGCACAAATGAGAAAGCAATCAATGAACAATTAAGGTACCACATCAAAGAATCAATGCTTCTCATCTCTCTCCCTTTCTGCCTGTTTGTCCCTATCTGTCCCTCCCCCTCTCTCTCTCTCTGTTCCTGTCTCTCTTGCTAAAAAAAAAAGAAAAAGAAAAATAAATGAAGTCCCTGGCCCCCTGGCTCAGTCAGTTCAAAGCATCATCCCAAAACGACTAGGTTGTGGGTTCGATTTGCCAGTCAGGGCACACATGGGAAGCAACCAATGAATGCATGACTGGGTGGAACAAAAAACTGAATGTTTCCCTTGCCCCTCCCCTCTCTCTCACTTCCTCTCTCTGTCTCTCTAGAAGTCAATCAATAAATTTTAAAAGATTGAGCCCTGGCAGGATAGCACAGTTTGTTGGAGTATCATCCCAGAGTGGGGAGGTTGCCGGTTCGATTCCCTGGTCAGGGTACATACAGGAGCCCCTTGATAATCCTGTCTCTCTCTCTCTTCTGTCAAAAGAAAGAGAGAGAGAAAGAAATAAATAAAGAAAGAAAGAAAATAAGAGAGGGAGGAAGGAAGGAAGGAAAGAAGAAAGAAAGACATAAACATTGACTGTCACACACAGTCTCTGTGGGTCAGGAAATAGGGAGTGACTTAGCTAGGTGGTTCAGGCTTAGGGTTGCTCAAGAGCTTGCAGTCAAGATGTTATCCAGGGCTGCAGTTATCTGAAGACTTGTGCTGGAGAAGCAGTTCCAAGATGACTCCCCTACATGACAAGTTGGTGCTAGCAGTTGGCAGGAGGCCCCAGCACCTTGCTCCAAAGACCTCTCATAAGGTCACGTGAGTATCCTCATGACTTGGCAGCTAGCTTTCTCCAGAGTGCATGATCCAAGGAAGAGTAAACAATCACAATGTATTTTACGATATTTCTACAATATTCTGTTGGTTGCAGAGATCAGCACTATTCAGTGGCGGAAAGGCTTATCCAAGGGCATAAACATCAAAACTTGAGAATTACTGGGGGCCAGCCAAGCCTAGTTGCCATCACAGGTGCCAACTGAAGCTGACCTATTACAGTTTCCAGAACTATTACAGTTTTTTCTTCTTTCTACTTGAGTATGAAATTATCCAGTTTTTAGTTACATGAATTATAATGATGATCCCTCTGGACATTTGCCTATCAGTTTCATAATCCGGGTGTTACTACTATGCCATGCTGCAGATGAGAAAATGAAAGTGCAGAGAAGTTACATTATTTGTCCAATGTTTCCAAATTAAAAAGTTCTGAAAGGTTGGGAACTGAACTTGCATGTTGTAGTTCCCAGTCCAGTGCCCTCACCATCATACCACAGAGCAGCCATCAAGTCTCAAAGACACCACGTGCCTCCTCATCTTCTAGGACAATTGAGGATTAGAAAGCAGTTGTAGTGTAGAAATGCTCTTTATTTAAAAAAATAAAAAGTTTGTAACACAGATGGTTCATACTCATTATGGAAAAACTACAAAATAAAAATAAACCTTTAAAAAGGAAAAAGAAAAAGACATGGCTCCATGACTCTCTCTACTGCCCGGGCCTCCCAATGTTAATATCTAAGTATACTCCCATAAGAACAAAGTAACTTGTTTTAAAATACATGTTATTAATGGCATCTCCAGGGCAAACTCTGTAAGTAATCTTATCCACTGGGATTGCCTGAGGGGAGGAAGGATGTTGAATATAAACTCCTGAGTGTGGCAGGCTGTGTGTGTGCTTCTGTGCACACATGTGTACATGCTTAGGGCTTTTCTGCCCACACGTAGAGAGGCTCAGCACATAAGCAGTTGGCCAAGTGGCAGGGAATTTACGACAATCTTAGTAAGAGAGTGTTTCTTTAAATGAGAGGCAGGGCAGCCATGGCTCCAGTTGTTAAACCCTCTAGTTTGGTTAAAGGTCTTCCAGGTAGGGAAGGTTGATTAAATTTAATTTAACCTACTTGGCCTTCTAAGCCACATGCTGAGAGTTTGGGTCCTGGTGTGTTTCCAAGGGCACCCCAAGCCCCTTTTTCATCATTTTCCTTATATATGAAATGTTTTATTTATGACTGGCTTTCCTGACCCTTTCCCAACTGGGACATCAGCCCTGATATGCCTCATTCGCCTGAACATACCTCTTAGCACCTGTTTCACTGTCTGGTAGGTTGTAGCACTCAAAACATGTTTGAATTGAATTTGTGGCTGGGTTTGGGAGTATACACAAGACAGTTACTTAGGGCATTTGCAATTTATATCTAAAAGGAACTAGGCTCCACTCAAGGTGATAGTCTGAGTCCTAGGCACCTTCTCTACATCATCTGTCTGTAACTCGGGACCTCCAAAGTTAGGTTGCTGCCACCTGGAAGGAGAGCCAAGTCCACATCTTTTCTTCTAGGAACTGCAAGAAGTATTCCAATGCATTGGGCACCTGTTTTGTCCTGAACTAGAGAGATAGAACAAAACTGGCTCCATTCTATCAATCCCAGTCAGTCTCAGCTTCTGAGAGTTCTCCCTCCAAGTCCATGTCTAGGAGGCAATAAGGGGCAGCCTTATTAGAGTCAGATAACTGGAATCGAATGTCAGGTCATCTACATTTTAGCTGTGTGAGTTGTAAGAGTTTTGTTGACTTCTCAGCCTCAGTTTCTCCATCTATGAAATGGGAACAATTAGTAAATTTGCAGAGTTGTTTTACTTAAATAAGATGAAAGTGACAATTGCTAGCACAGTGCTTTGGCATATTGTCAAATATATATGTGTCTAAGAATATATACATATATTTCCTCCTGGAAATATCTTCTTTAAATTTGAAAATCTGGAAGTAGTGCAGCCACATAACCCCAAAAGCTTTTGAAAATGAAGTGCACTGATAAATTCTGCCCATGGATGACCTGCCTCTGACCTGCGTCTCTATTCATTGGTATAGAGCCATCTCCCCATGGATTTAGGAGATATTTGAGTGCAACTCTAGGCAATGAGACTAAGTGGTCCAACCAGAAGTCCCAGGAACACACTCCCAGCACCAGTCAGCATAAATCAGGGCTGTCAAGGATACCTGGGTGCTGGGGGTGATGCAGACAGGCTCTGTCTATAGGGGTCTCTTTTCTCCTCCTTGGGCTGGAAGAGTGAGGTCCCTTTTCTGCTCTGCGTTCAGGGACTGAAGCTTAAACCCTAGGAAAACCAAAGTCTCAGATAATAATCCCAAACCCAGGGCCTGTTACAGTAGATTACATGTGTACCCTGTGGCTCATCTGCCAATCTCCTGCTAGAACCCTTTCCTCCCTCTCAGCTCCTTTCTTGTTGACCTGGCTCTTCTGTCCCCAGGCTCTTACTGTGGCAACTTCTTTCCCCATCAAAATTTATTGGTACCTAGTGTGACTCAATCAGACCCAGGTGAAAGAGTTACCTGATTATAATTTAAATATGTGACCACGTATACTTAACTAGATGTTTCCTGAAGACACCACCTGTGTTTTCTGGATTGTAGGACTAGAAATCATGCCCGTCCTACCTCTAGGATCTTCCTATAGCATCTGAGAAGCAGTCACAAGGGTTAATTGTAGTCTCTGATCTAGACAAAGCCTGGCCTCATTCAGAGGATGAGAAACCTAAGATTTTGTGAGGTGAAGTGACTTCTCCAAAGTCTCATGGTACTTTGTAGCAGAACCACAGGGGAAAACCAGATTTCCTGATCTCTTACCAATTGCCTGTTCCTAATTGTAGAATCATTCCATTCAAAATGTAATCTGGGAGCTTGGTGTCACCTAGGAGCTTGTTAAAGATGCAGCATTTTATAACTGGCCCCAGACTTACTGAAATGGAAGATGTATTTTAACAAGATCCCCAGCTATTTCATATACACCTTAGAATCTGAAAAGTACCAGTCTAGAATTTACATCACCCCTCCCCCGGTTTCTTTGTCATCATTACTTCAACCCCAAGGGTCTGTGACCCTTTGAGGCTTACCTTGACCCAATTCAACATATAGTGTTCAAAGATCCTTGGTGCCATTCCATACAGCATGTTTTCCAATGGAAAATAGTTTTGCCCTGTTTTGACATTTTCTTCCTTTACCTTATTTAGAATTCTAAAAAGAAAGACCTCATTAATGGAGTCTTTTTTATAATGGTCAGGAGAATCCAACACCTTGAACTCCTAGCAGAAAAGGTATGCTAGATAGATACTTAATAAAAATATCAACTTGGTAGTGAAATGTATGTGAAAGCACATAGCAAATTCTAAATCAGTACACAAATGTCAATGATTATCATTAGCAGGCTGTAGCATCACAGAATGAGATTCCTAGTGAGCCCATTCAGGGTAAAAGTCTTTTCCAGGAATATAATACAAAATTCAAAGTTTTCCATTATTCCCATTTTATCTAAGGAGCCAGAATCATGGCTATCAACATGGTTATACATCAGAATAACTTGGGGAGCTTTATTTTAAAATACATAAGCCTGAGGGGGTGGGGGGGGAATGAAGAAATTGAGCAAAAAGGAAAAAGAGAGAAAACTCATGGGAATGGACAACAGTGTGGTAATTACCAAGGTAGGTGGGAGGACGAAGAGGGGGTAGGGGGGATAAATGGTGATGGATGGAGACTTGGGGTAGTAAACACACAAAACAGTGTGCAGGTGATGTTTTGTAGAATTGTGGACCTAAAACCTGTATAATTTTGTTAACCAGTGTCACTCCAAATAAATTCAATTAAAAATAAATAAATAAATATGATAAAATAAAATATATAAGCCTGGGTTCTAGCCATAGATTCTATTTCTTGAGGTTTAGAGGGTTGGGGCTTGACAAGGGTATATTTTTAAATACTCCCAGGTGATTTGAATACACAGTGAAATTGTAGAACCACTGGGCTGGAAAGTTGTTCTTTCCAGGTTTATGGTAAATATATATGAGTAAGCATTTTATCCATATTTATGATATGGCTAAAGCCCAAATTTTCTAATTTCTAAATCTTAATGATAATCAAACTACTAAGAGGTATAGCCTGAACTAAATATTAGTGGCTCCTGGTTCCAAATAGTATTAACTTGGTAATGATGACTTTGTTCATCATTCCTTCATTCTTTCACAATTTAACATTGGCCAGCTAACACTCATGACATCTAGGACTGACCTAAAATCCTGACAGCACATTTGTGTGCAGGCTTTACCCCAGTGTCAACAAGCGAATTCTGAAATTACTTATGGTTTTTACTTAAGTGCTCAAACATTTTGACAACACAGGTTTTAAAGAATATTGATGAAGATGTAGTGGACCTATGTATGTTCTAGGCAATATTCTTTCCTGGACTTGTCTGACCTTGAGTCAGTTTCCTGCTCTGAAAAATGAGGATGTTGGATCAGTGGTTATCGAATCTGGCTGATTACACTGGGAAACAATATTTTTATTTTCTGTTGCATGAGGTTTTAGAACTTTTTATATATATTTCTGCATCACTGATTCCAAATATGAAATCCATTTCCTGGTGTATGCTCTAGTTTTTATGCAATTTTAATTTCTTTTTGTTACACTAAATGCCATGCATTGGTTTTTAAATTGGAGTTAAAGGGCGACTCTTGGATTGAACATAACCATAAGGCAATTAATGTTTTACAAACATCACTTTTACACAATTGTAGTTGTTTTCAAATGTAAAAAATTATCTGATAAAAACACCCTCTTATTTTGTTTTAAGATTGAATCATGGCTTCTTCGAGTAGGCATAAATGTAAGGAATAGTCCTGACATCTTCTGTTATATATGCGGCTGTTACACACTTCATCATCAAAGGCGCAATATTTCATCATTTGTGACATGTGCATGTATTTCCTATTTTCCAGTTCCCCTTGGTGATAAAGACAAGAATTGGGCTCCTTATATTGTGTGTCATGATTGTGAGGAAATGCTTCGTGACTGGACAAAAGGAAAATGCAAAGGAATGCCTTTTGGTATTCCCATGGTTTGGGGTGAACCTAAGGACCACAGCAGTGACTGTTTTTTTTTTTCTGTCTGATCCATACAAAGGGCATCAGCAAGGAAAAATGGCATATGATCGCATATCCTAATATTTCTTCAGCAATACGACCTATCCCACACTCTGAGACACTCCCAGAAAGTTGTCAATGGTTTTATTCTAAGGAAAAAGAAAGTGAACATGGTGATCAAGTGTATTTTTATAAGATGCATGAGGAAATGGTTGTACAGTCTGAAGGGTCTTCTTTTGATGCCAAGCAGTCATTAACCCCTCAGCAGTTTAGCCAACCCGAATTGAATGACTTAGTAAGAGGTTTGGGCCTATCAAAGAAAGCAGTTGAATTACTAGCCTCCAGGCTTCAAGAAAAAAATGTACTTCACCGGTCAGCTAAAGTATCCCATTTCAGGAAGCGTGAACAAGTTTTTGTGGACCTTTTTTCCAAAGACAAACACTTTGTTTTCTGTCATGATATCAGTAGTCTTCTCAGCCAGCTATTTCTTGACAGCTCTAAACAAAGTCTGAAATGTGTTTTCCTACACAACAGTATTGTTTATGCAGCAGTTCCAATTGGTTATTCAACTCATCTGCGAGAAGATGATAATGACATAAAAACTGTCCTCAACTTTCTGGAGTATGAGGAGCATAACTGGATTATTTGTGTGGATCTTAAAATGGTAACTTTCCTGCTAGGACAACAGAGAGGTTTCATGAAGTATCCTTGCTTTCAGTGTTTGTGGGACAGCCAAACTCAGGAGAAACACTGGACACAGAAGGAGTGGCTGAAATGTGAAGTTCTAGAAGTAGGGATGCAAAATATTGTGAATGAACCTGTTAATCGAGACAGGATCATTTTCCTCCCACTTCACATCAAACTTGGCTTAATGAAGCAGTTCGTTCAGGCTTTGAATAGAGAACGTGAATGCTTTCAACATATTATTTCTGCTTTTCCTGCCTTGTCTTTCAAGAAGATAAAAGCAGGTGTATTCAATGAACCCCAAATTTGAACCGTTATACATGATGAAGAATTTGCCAGGGAGATGAATAAGGAAGAGAAAGCAGCATGGCAGTCTTTTGTAGCAGTTACAAAGAACTTCCTTGGCAACAAAAAAGCAGAAAACTATGAACTTCTGGTTCAAAGGATACTGTTGGCTTTCGGAGACATTGGATGCAACATGAGCGTTAAGATTTACTTCCTGAACAGTCATCTTGATAAGTTTCCCTAAAATCTTGGAGCTGTTAGTGACGAGCAGACTACTGCTGGAGCATCAAACGAGATTGTTCTCAACAAGTACACAAACGCAAGAGCTACAAACAGAAGTTATTGCCAGAATAGAATTTAAATAAGTTTTGCACAAATTTTATGATTAAAATAAGTGTTTTAATATGTTCTATTTTGAAATTGTAGACAAATTCTGATGCAATCATATCTTTTAGTGTATTAGTGTTTTTACTGCATTATTTAAATTATTATATTTTCACAAATATGATGCCCAAGCAGACATTTTACTTCATTATGTTAAACTAAATGTTGAAAATTTTACAATAAGATGAAAACCTAAAATCTTGAATTGCAAAAAAACTGTAGGTTACATAGAAAACCTAATGTCAGATTTGAGATCAGCACACTTGAATTAGCTAAGAACAAGTGCTTTTGTGGATGCAACAAAAATTTTGTTCCCCAGTGTTATCGGATTCACTTGGAGAGCTTTGCAAAGTCACAGATTTCAACATCCCTGAGCTACCAAATCTAAACCTGTAGAATTGTGGGGGAGGATTGTTGGAAAGCAGGAGTTTTAAAAGAATCCTGAAAGTTGATTGGAGAATTGGCTAAGTTTGGAAGTCATTGGATAAGACTAGTTACTAAGTCCTTCTTCCCTTTAAGAATGTAAAACATTAGATCTACTTAGTTATACTCTTACATCAGAAAGAGCTGATAGTGGGGGCAGGGCCTGGGAAGAGGGTGTGGTCCACAGCAGGGGTCGGGAACCTATGGCTCATGAGCCAGATGTGGCTCTTTTGATGGCTGCATCTGGCTCGCAGACAAATCTTTAATAAAAAAAATAATAACGTTAAAAATATAAAACATTCTCATGTATTACAATCCATTCATTTCCTACTGCTCATGTTCATGGTTGCGGGTGGTTGGAGCCAATCACAGCTGTCCTCCAGGACAACACCAAATTTTTATTGGATAATGCATAATGTACACAGGTTGTTGTATGGCTCTCACAGAATTACATTTTAAAATATGTGGCATTCATGGCTCTCTCAGCCAAAACAGTTCCCAACCCCTGGTCTACAGAGTAACCAAACAGAAAACAGAAAAAACAGTAAAAGGCACCATTTTTAACTACCTTCTCCATGTACCTCAAGATTTTGTGTTCCTGTAGCTTCTCCACAGGTCTTTTTATCATAGTCATGTAGCTAACCATTGAACTGCCATCTTGTCCCATCACCACTAAAAACTGTTGAGAAGGAGCCTCTTATTCTCAGAGAGAATCACCACTACCCACTTTACTTCAGTTCTGCTCCAAGTCTGAGTTTCACCGTGTGTAAGGCCAGCGGCTGCTGCAGTGGCCATGCAGGTTCTCATTGCATTCAGGCAGACAGTAAAGAAAGAGTGGAGCCAGAGGATGGTGGGCCATTCCAATTTCTTGGCATCTCCCCAAGATAGGCAAGCCAAACAAAGAAACCAAGGGAAAAGCAGCAACCTGCTTTTCATAGTGAATTACAAAAGGATCAGGGAGGGAAAAAAGAAACCCAGTAGTACCTCTCAGTGGCGGGGCAGAATCTCCCTTATCCCCCCTGAGGGGAAGTGTTTACATCCTTACAATAGTGCTGTCATGTGATCCTGCACTATTTGCACAAAGGGCTTGCAGCCAGTAAACCTATGAGCAAGCCTAACACAGCCATTTTCCCCACAGTGTGCAAAAGAATCTCCCTGGGAAGCTTCAAAATACAGATTCTTGGGTCTCCACCTGATTATAATTCAGGAGTTTGGGTTGGGCTTAGAAACCTGCATTTTTTATTTGTAAGCTTCTGAAGCATCTGAACTGTTTTTGATATCTCTATAAAACTTAGTTTGCAGCCTTTCTCAAAATTTTCTTATGAGAATCTCCTGAGCTCAAATGAGTAGATAAATAAAATTTGTGGTCTATTCACACAATGAAATATTACTCAGTCATAAAGAGAAATAAAGCAGACCTGACCTGTGGTGGTGCAGTGGATAGAGCGTCATCCTGGGCTGCTGAGGTTGCTGGTTCCAAACCCTGGGCTTGACCGGTCAAGGCATATATGAGAAGTAGCTACTGTGTACTATGAGTTGATACTTCCCATTCCTCCTGCCCTCTTTCTCTCCTTTCTCTAAAATCAATCAATAAAATATTTTTTAAAATAATGAAGCATTGATACAGGCTACAACATGGATGAATCTTGAAAACATTACACTAATTGAAAAAAGCCAGATACAAAAGGGTGTGTATTGTACTATTTCAGTTAGGAAATGTCCAGAATTGGCAAATGCATAGAGACAGAAAGTTGATCACTGATTGTCAGGGGTTTGGAGGGAGATAGGAATATAGACTGACTACTAATGAGTAGAGGTTTCTTTAGTGTTGATGAAATGTTCTCAGATTTTGTATACTTTAAAAGGGTTATTTTTCTGGTATATGAATTATATCTTAGTCATAAAGAAAAATCCCCTGGTTGGTTGTTTAAAAAAACAGATTCTTATATAAGTCCAAGACCTACTGATTTGGCATGTATAGAGAAGGAACCTAAGACTTTATTTTTAATAAGCTTCCCACCGGAGGGAAGTTTATGAAAATCTCCTTGGTACACAGAGGGTCTTGAGACTTTATCTGTGGTCAGTAGCCTTTCAAGTGACCTCCATGATTCCTGCCTCTTGTGTTTTGCTCTCCTTGACCATGGACTGAACTTACTGACTCATTTCTAATGAATAAAATACAACAGAAGTGATGGGAAATCACTTCTTTATTCTATTGATTTTTGGAGAGAGGGGAGAGAGAGAAAAAGAGAGGTAGAGTGAGAAAGAGGGTGGAGAAGTGGGAAGCACAACTACTGTAGTTGCTTCCTACATGTGCCTTGACCAGGCAAGCTCAGGGATTCGAACCGGCAACCTCAGTATTCCAGGTAGATGCTTTATCCACTGTGCCACCACAAGCCAAGGTGAGATATCACTTCTGATATTAGGCTTTTAAAAGATTATGACTCCTGTCTAAAAATATACAAATAGCTAATAACCACTGTAAAGCCGGTGGCAAAGGCCATTATCACAGCTGCCCGGCCAATTCAGGTTCACATTAGATTCGGACAGACGGTAATGAAACAACGGAGCCAAGAACTGGTGAGCCATCACCTTTAATTCTAGCTTGCACCTGGTGGGCAAGCAAAAACACACACTGGACTCCAAAACCCACTCATTCAGTGCTCACAAAGCTACTGACTTATCCAAGTTTCCTAGAATCAAAGGCTTCTAGCTCACAAGACTTATTCACCTGTTTCCCATCTCCTTCTCTCTGCACAAACTCTGCACAAACTGGCTTCTCTTTCAGCACTCTGCCATCTTGGCTGCTTCTCCTCTCCTCCACGTGACCTTAATCTGCTCTCCTTTCTAATGCTAACTTCAGGAACCGAGAGAGAGCAAGCCCCTGGTCTGCCTCATTTTATAGTGTAGAAATCCAAACCTTTAATCCAATCTAAAAACAAGGAAGTCTCTGATACAAAGTCACTTATCTGAGGCATAATGGGAGGATTCCTCATGAGAGTGCACCACCCCACATCACCCAATCAGTTAAGGGTGTGGGGAAAAGCTTACTTTTAAATCTTGCACGTGGGTAGCACCATCTTTAACAAAGTGAGTATAATATATTTCATCTGCCCAACAATCCACCCCTATGCTCACTTTACTACCCACAATCTACACCACTGGTATCCTTGTACAAGGAAATTAGGTACATTAAACAAATTACAAATATTTGACAAATCATACAATTTCAACAACTACAAAAGTACATTTCACCAGTCTCTGAGCACTTTGTCAAAAGCCAAGGTGACCAGACATCACACTTTTGGCGGGACAGTCCCGCGTCCTGCAGCATTTTTAAAAAGTCCCTATTTTAAAAAATATATTATAATACTATTTTTGCATTCTATGAAAAATTTTTTTGCTCCATATAGACCAAATTTTTAATCAGGAACCCCCCTGCCAATGGTGTCCCGCTTTACCAATTTTAAAATCAGGTCAACTTTCTTAAAATGTGAAATGTCCTCGGCCTTCTTTCTTACCGTTTGAAAGATTTCCCAGGGCAGGGGGAGGGCCTCCAGCAAAGCCACCCCCCACTCCATCAGGGTATTTTACATTGTCCAAAATCCATAAGTCCATTCAACAAAGGAGCCAGTGCTCACTCCGGTCATAGTCCAGGAAATTAGTCCATGCACATGGGGTGTTAGCCTCCCCCCTCATTCCTGCCATCATGGCAGGTCTCACACTGTCCTAAAGAAAAGTATGTGGCAATGGCAGTCAGCATTTCCATCTCTGCTCTGGGGAGCATGATGGCATCCACCCCATGTCCCAAAATCGCACCTATCAGCAGCTTAGCAGGTACTTCCTGCCAGTTTCCGTGGCCACTTGGCGATGCATGCCTGGCTCCTGGGATTTACCTTCATCCTCCCGCCACAGCTGCTGCCGTTTACCTTCTGGAGTCTGTGAATCGCAACTTCGGCCCAATTCTCCTCATCTTCCAGACAGGAGCTTGAAATGCAAGCTCCCACTGAGGGGCTTGAGCCCCGGGCCATGACAGCCAAGGGCCTTGCCGCCCCAGCCCCAGCCTCAGCCCCAGCCTCCTGCTGCAGCTGGCTCTCAGAAATCTCCACAACGTTCAGGGCAATCTGCAACTCACAAACCTGTGATTTCTTCTCCAGCAGCTGCTCCATTTCCAAGTGAATCTCGCAAACCTAGTAGGCCTCCTCCAGTCCTTGTTCAGCTCCAGGGTTGGCATCTCTTTTTCCCACGTTTGCTCCAGCTCCTTCCACAGATTGGCCTGCAGGTCCCGGGCAGCCTCTTCCATAGACCTCTCAGTTTCCTCACACATGGCTGTAAAAGTCAGCCATCCTACACTCCCCAGAACAACAGCCATAGGGAACCATAACAGCAGCCAGTCCTCTACTCCACCGCTCAAAGGTGGTGGTGGCTCCATACCGATCTCTATCGAATCCTGCCACAGACTACGCCAAATGTAAGGCCAGTAGTCATGGCCAAGGCCACCATCAGAGCTGCCTGGCCAACGCAGGTTCGCATTAGATTCGGACAGTCGGTAATGAAATAATGGAGCCAAGAACTGGTGAGCCATCACCTTTAATTCTAGGTTGAACCCTGTGGGCAAGCAAAAACATGCACTGGGCTCCAAAACCCACTCATTCAGTGCTCACAAAGCTACTGACTTATCCTAGTTTCCTAGAATCAAAGGTTTCTAGCTCAGCAGCCTTATTCACCTCTGTTCCCCATCTCCTTCTCCAGCACAAACTCTGCTCAAACTGCCTTCTTCCTCAGCACTCCACCATCTTGGCTGCTTCTCCTCCTCTCCTCGTGGCCTTTCTCTGCTCTCCTGTCTAATACTAACCTCAGGAACTGAGAGAGAGCAAGCTCCCGGCCTGTCCCACTTTATAGTGTAGAAATCCAAACCTTTAATCCAATCTACAAACAAGGAAGTCTCTGATACAAAGTCACTTATCTGAGGCATACTGGGAGGATTCCTCTGGATAGTGCACCACCCTACATCATCCAATCAGTCAAGGGTGTGGCGAAAAGCTTACTCTTAAAACTTGCACATGGGCAGCACCATCTTTAACAAAGTGAGCATAATATATTTTATCTGCCAAACAACCACATAAAAAGATGTCAACACCCCTAATCATTAGAGAAATGCAAATAAAATCATAATGAGATATCACCTCATACCCATTACATGGCTATTTAAAAAGAAAGACAGAAAACAATAAGTGATGGTGAGCACGTGGAGAACATATATGCCAAGAGCACTGTTGCTAGGGATGTGAAATGGTGCGACTGCTAGGCAAGCCAGTGCGAAGGCTCCCAAAGTAAAAACAGGACTTTCATGTGGGCTAGCAGTCCCATGCCTGGGTGCATAATCAAAAAAGCTAGAATCAGGGTTTTGAAAAGATAGTTGCACAACTGCGTTCACAACAGCACTATTCACAATAGCCAAGTGGCAGAAGCACCTAAATGCCCATTGACAAATGAACAGATAAAGAAACTGGAATATTATTCAGTGCTAAATATTTTTGCTTTTCAGCTTTAAATATTGACAGGAAATCCTATCACATACTATAATGTGGATGAACTTGAAAACATTATACTAAGTGAAATAATCCAGTAACCAAAAAAATATGTAAATAAATACTGTAAGATTCCGTTTCTATGACATACTTAAGAGTAGTCAAAGTTATAAAGACTGAAAGTAGAATGGTGGTATTCAGAGACTGAGGAGAAGGGATAGGGAGCTGTTCAATGAGTATAGAGTGCTGGTTCATGAGATGAGAAAGTTCTAGAGATTGGATACACAATAATATGAATGTACTTAACACCACTGAACTGCACACTTAAGAATAGTTAAGATGGTTTAAGAATAAAAGAGACTGTGGTTTTCACCTCAGACCCTCACTGTCTCAGTGCGCTCACTCCTCACTGTTGCTCTGTGCCTGACTCTTATCTCAGGTCCCTTATCCAACTTGGAGGGGAACCTTCCAATGCTTGCCAACATGTGAATAAACTTGAAAGTAGATTTTCAACCCCCCAAGTCAATGAGGTTCCCTTCAGGTGAAACTGCAGCTGGATAGCCTCATGAAAGACCTTAGGTTAGAGGCTGAGCTGCAACAGACTGGTGACACATGGGAGATTTGTTGTTTTAAGCTGCTATGTTTTGGGGTAATTTGTTTGCAGCAATATGTAACTAATACCACATTGATTACATTTTGCTCAGTTATCCAGATTGCAATGCAGACCAACCAGCCCACCAGGGCTCCAGCTACAACTACACTTTTCAGGGTATAAAACTATATGTATATTGTGGTAGGTCAAATAATGGGCTCCCCGAAATGTCCATATCCTAATCCCTGGAACATGTGAATGCATTATGTCACTTGGCAAAAGGGATTTTGCAGATGTAATTGACGTTATCCTGGATAATCCACCTGGGCCTAATCTGATTATATGGACCCTAAAAACACAGAACTTTTTCTGGCTGATGCTAGGAGAGATTTGGCAGAAGTAGGAGTTCGAGAGATCTTAAGCATAAGAGGAACCCCACCATTGTTGGAGAGGGCAGTGTGGAAAGCAGGAGAATGAATACAGGCACCCCCAAGAGAAGAGAGCAGCTCTGGCCGACAGCAAGAGCAGAAACTGGGACCTGGGTCCTACCTCGGAGAAGAACTGAGTTCAGCCAAAACCTTGAGTGAGTTTGGAAGCTGCTCTCACCCATGAAGTCCCCAGAAAGAAATGCAGCTATGCTGACACCCCAGAGCAGACCAGCCAGTCAGTCAGGACTCTGAATCTACAGAGGTGTGAGATAAAAATTAGTGCTACTTCAAGACACTAAGTTTGGGTTAATTTGTGATGTCAACAATAGTAAACTAATATATTTGTATGTATATGATATTTATTGGTTTTCAGTTCTTTCCTACAGGTAGCAGAGATATACAAATGTTGCATGATGTTATTTATTATATTCTATTTGCTGAAGCAATCCTTCACTATCTTAGTACCTCTTTGAACTACAGGTTAGAGTGTTCCCCGTGATTTTTTCCAAGGCTTTCTGAGAAAGACATTTCTTTTTTGGGAGCCTGGTGTCTGGCTGGAGAAGACTGAGTGCTGGCTGTTTTTTTTCTCAGGCTACTAATCAATGTTTACCATTAAGACAACTCCATGCATCACTAAATTTTGACTTCTGTGCCTCAGAGCAGTCCCAAGATGCCAACTGCTATACAGGTAATATATATACTCCTCAAACATAATATCCCTTCATGAACTCCTCTGGATGTAATTTTAGAGCTTTGGAAATGGCAGAATAATGTAACTAGTAATGTACCAGCAAGCATGGACGATGGAAGTAAAGTGTTTCTGTTTTTTATTTCTTTCTTTTTACTTTTTTTTTTTTTTTTTTTTTTTTTTAGCAAGGGAGAGACAGAGGGATAGGTAGGGACAGACAGACTGGAAGGGAGAGAGATGAAAAGCATCAACTTATTGTTATAGCACTTTTAGTTGTTCATTGATTACTTTCTCTTATATGCCTTGACCAGGTGGCTTCAGATGAGCCAGTGACCCCTTGCTCGAGCCAGTGACCCCTTGACCTTGGGTTCAAACCAGCGACCATGGGGTCACGTCTATGATCCCACGCTTGAGCTGGTAACACCAGAGTTTTAAACCTGGGTCCTCAGTGTCCCAGGCTGACGCTCTATCCTTGGTGCCACTGCCTTGTGAGGCTTTTTAAAACTCTTTTTATTGATATATTTTAGAGAGAGAAGAAGAGAAAGACAGAGAGAGTCAGAAACATTCATCTGCTCCTGTATGTGCCCTGAGTGGGGATCAGATTTGCAACCTTTTGTGTATTGAGACAACACTCAGAGTTATCCAGCCAGGCTAGTGCTTATGTTTTTTAAAAAGATATTTGGGATGGACACTGTGCTTGGATTGTTGAAAAGTTTCTACACAACGGGGTGACGTTGGCATAAAGTGTTCCTTAAGCCAGGTATGAAAATACAGGAGATTCTCAGGTTACGTGTCTCAACATACAACAGTTTGAGTTCATAATGCTTACTCCCATAAGAACTTAAAGATATTGAGACATGAGTGTTTCGACTTATGCCATTAGCGTCATACTTACAGACTACGTGGGCAAACTAGTATGGAAGAGAAGTCATCAATCTCCCAGACTAGCCTAGAACAAATAATTAAGAAGGTACAGAGACCTGCAACAGGTCCTGTATCCTCTACATCAGCTGCTTCTCAAGAGGAAACACCTGCAGTACAGGTAGAATCACCTCCAGCATCTCCTGCATGTTCCTTAGGCAATCCTGATTCCCCTGACCTAGTGTCTCCAGCACCTTCTTCAGGTTTTCCTTCCTCTCCAGCTTCCCCCTCCCAATAGGTCACTCTCTCCCACCTTGCAATGCCCCTTCCAGTGTGCAAACCAACCACAGGAATAAAGGTAAGGAATTTATTTATGCTCATTTATTGTCATGTTTTCTGTTACAGTGTACAGTACAATATATTTATGTCCTTTATTTTTTTTCTGTGGCTTAGTTGTTTTATGTTCTAGATTATGATTTTACAACTGTATTAGGATAGGTAGGTGGCTTAAGCTAGAGTGTGTTTCAACTTAACCCAAAATTCGGGATACGTCAATGTCGTAGAAACGGAACTGTGTCGTAACACAAGGACCCACTGTAAGTACACACCCAGCCTGACCATGTGGTAGTGCAGTGGATAGAGTGTTGACCTGAGATGCTGAGGACCCAGGTTAGAAACCCTGAGGTCACTGACTTGAACACGGGCTTATCCAGCCTAATCATGGGATCATTGACATGATACCATGGTCACTGGCTTAAGCTCAAGGTCACTGGATTGAGCAAGGGGTCACTGGCTCGGCTGGGGCCCCCAATCAAGGCACATAGGAGAAGCTATCAATGAACAACTAAGGTGCAACAACTACCAGTTGATGCTTCTCATCTCTCTCCCTTCTTGTCTGTTTGTCTGTCTACCCCTCTCACTCTCTCAAAAAAAAAAAAAAAAGAAAGAAAGAAAAAATAAGTACACACCTAGATGCTTAAGACCTGAAAGCAAGCGGTTGCCTCCCCCACTAGAAATCTCAAGACAGACCTGAAAGAATCTAAAGAACTCTAATTGCACTTCTCTTTTACCTACAACTCTAAAACTCTTATTTCTCCAGAGTATGCATTTTATAGGGAATGCTTCTAAAAGGTCTGCTATCACATAAAATGGTGGTGCTCTGAGTAAAAGGTGGTGATAACCCTGTTTTTCTGAATTTGTTCAAACGGTCTCAGTTGCCAAACAGTTGCTCGGATTAAAAATCAAATAGTTAATCTAATCAGGCTTTCAAAAGGCGGTTAGTTTGATTGCAGGAATCATATCTGAATGGCCTTTGGCAGCGTCTAATATACAATCAGTGGACCCCACACACTCAGTCTTTCTGAGGAACCAGGATGTTGATTGTGCAGGTAATAGGGGATTTATCAGAAGAGAAGACTCATGGAGCCTCACTCAAGACAGGGTAGCTCAGCCTCACAGGAACTGAAAGGCCATTAGGATAAAAAATAATGGCTCCATCTCTCTTTCTTTTTTCTTTCTTTCTTTCTTCCTTCCTTCCTTTCTCTCTCTCTCCCTGTCCTTCCTTCTTTCCTTCTTTCCTTCCTTCCTTCCTTCCTTCCTTCCTTCCTCCCTCCCTCCCTTCCTTCCTTCTTTTTTTTTTCTTTTTATTTATTTTTTAATTCATTTTTAGAAAGGAGACACAGAGTGAGAGAGAGAGAGAAAGAGAGAAAGGGGGGAGGAGCTGGAAGCATCAACTCCCATATGTGCCTTGACCAGACCAGTGCAGGGTTTTGAACTGGCAACCTCAGTGTTCCCAGGTCGATGCTTTATCCACTGCCCCACCACAGGTCAGGCCCTTCCTTCCTTCTTTATTTCTTTCTCTTTTCTTTTCTTTCTGAGAGCAAGTGAGACAGAGAAAGACGGGAAGGGAGAGAGATGAGATTCTTCGTTGCGGCACCTTAGTTGTTCACTGATTGCTTTCTCATATGTGCCTTAACCAGAGGGCTACAGCAAACTGAGTGACCCCTTGCTCAAGCCAGTGACCTTGTGTTCAAGCCAGCGACCATGGGATCATGTTGATGATCTACCACTCAAGCTGGCAAGGCTACACTAAGCTGGATGAGCCCATGCTCAAGCCAGCGACCTCTGGGTTGCAAACCTGGGACCTCACCACACCAGGTCAATGTTCTATTCATTGCACCACCACCTGGTCAGGCACCATCTCTTCTTTATCTCTCCCTGGAGATACCTGGCCTCTCATCATTGTTTTCCTCTGGAATTCTCTGTTTACTAATTGGCATGCCCAAGGTAAAAATTTTAATCACTTTAAATTCTGTACTTACTATTATGACTAACTTCATCCTGAATCTGAATTTTAATTTATTACATTTTAAATCCCTATGGGAGAACTTGATTGGTTTGGTGTGGTCCAGTATAATTAGCTGCACCCAGTATGAGTCAGGGGTCAGAAGATATGGAAAGCTGGCCCTTGCAGGTGGCAGATGAGGCAGGGAGGAAATGATAGATACCTTCAGAATATTTTCCCAGTTGATAATAACGGATGCCTCTTTGCCACCTGTTTTTATTTTTTAAGCATTATGCAAATTCCTTAAGGGTAGGGGACCTCTTCACATCCTTATCTTTACACCATTCTTAGCTCAGTGCCCACATATAGAAGATGTTCAATAAGTGAAAAGATAAAATTGGTCATGTCCATGTCTAATCTTACATAACTCTAATGGTTCTTACTATGATGGCCGTAACTTATCTTAGTGTTGAGACAAGAAGAAAAGAGTGAGTCACATGGACATAGACAAAAGTGAATTGGTTACCAGAGGGAGAAGGGTTGGGGGAGGGAAAGAAAGAGGGACAAATACATATATAGTGACGAAAAATGACTTGACTTTGGGTGATGGGCACACAATGCAATCAACAGTTCAAATGCTATGGGGATGTTTACCTGAAACCTATGTGTTATTGTTGACAAATGTCACTACATTAAATTTAATTTCTAAATAAAAAAGAAAAAGGAAATAAAAGGATGAATCAAATGAGCTGACTCTCCTTAGTTCTTCCTTCCAGCACTGCTTGGGTTAATAATAGCTGTTAGCATGCAGCTCTATGTTCATTGCAGCATTGTTCACAGTGGCCAAGACATGGAAACAACCAAAAAGCCCTTCAATAGATGACTGGATAAAGAATGCAGTACATATATACTATGGAATACTACTCAGCCATAAGAAATGATGACATTGGATCATTTACAACAACATGGATGGTCCTTGATAACATTACACTGAATGAAATAAGTAAATCAGAAAAAACTAAGAACTATATAATTTCATACATAGGTGGGACATAAAAATGAGACTCAAGGACATGGACAAGAGTGTGGTGGTTATCGAGGGGGGATGTGGGGGGAGGAGAGGAAGGGAATGGGGGGAGGGGAAGGGCACAAAGAAACCAGATAGAAAGTGACAGAAGACAATTTGACTTTGGGTGATGAGTATGCAACTTAATCAAATGTCAAAATAACCTGAAGATCTTTTCTCTGAACCTATGTACCCTGATTGATCAATGTCACCCCATTAAAATTAATAATAAAAAAATAATAATAGCTGTCAGGTTTTGCCCATTTTTTAAAAACATATTATGGGGTAATTTGTTTATTCATTTACTAGAGAGGAGAGAGAGACAGAGAGAAAGGGGGAGGAGCAGGAAGTATCAACTTCCACATGTGCCCTGACCAGGTAAGAGCAGGGTTACAAACCTGCGACCTCAGCATTCCAGATTGATGCTTTATCCACTGCGCCATCACAGGTCAGGCAGGTTTTGCCCATTTTCTAAGGGGCAAGTATAATATAAAGTTTTGTTTTTTCTTTTAAATTGATTTCCTTTTTTCTTTCTTGATTTCAGTGAGAGGAAGGGAGAGAGAGAGAGACAGTTCCATATGTGCCCTGACCAGGGATCAAACTGGCAACCTCTGCTATTGGGGACAATTCTCTACAGAGCTACCTTGCAGGGGCAATGTATTAAGTTATTTGTACACCATTATCCCATTTATTCACCATAATAACCCTGTGAGGAAACTGGAACTCAGAGAAGATAAGTAGTTTGCCCAAGGTCACAAAGTTCCAGAGTACTGTGGATAGTTCTAAATCTACATGAACTGCAGCCTTCTCAAGCACTGTACCTCCTCCTGTGCTATGAAGCATCATGAATGCGGCGGAGAGACGAGGCTAAGGGGAGAAGGATTAGTTGGGTCAATGGCAATTTTGTGAACTAAACAAAATTGTTCTGTGCCAACAATTTTTTTAAAATTAATTTTAATGGGGTGATACCAATAAATCAGGGTACATATGTTCAAAGAAAACATCTCCAGGTTATCTTATTATTCAATTATGTTGCATGCCCATCACCCAAGTCAAATTGTCCTCTGTCACCATCAATCTGGTTTTCCCTGTGCCCTTCCCCTCGACAACTCCCACCCTCTCCTCCCTCTCCCAACCCCGTAACCACCACACTCTTGTCCATGTCTCATAGTCTCACTTTTATGTCCCACCTATGTATGAAATCATGCTGTTCTCAGTTTTTTTTCTGATTTACTTATTTCACTCCGTATAATGTTATCAAGATCTATCCATTTTGTTGTAAATGATCCGATGTCATCATTTCTTATGGCTGAGTAGTATTCCATAGTATATATGTACCATAGCTTTTTAATCCACTCGTCCTCTGACGGACACTTGGGCTGTTTCCAGATCTTCGCTATTGTGAACAATGCTGCCACGAACATGGGGGCGCATTTCTTCTTTTTGAACACTGCTATGGTGTTCTTAGGGTATATTCCTAAAAGTGGAATAGCTGGGTCAAAAGGCAGTTCCATTTTTAATTTTTTGAGGAATCTCCATACTGTTTTCCACAGTGGCTGCACCAGCCTGCATTCCCACCAGCAGTGCAGAAGGGTTCCCTTTTCTCCACATCCTCACCAGCACCTGTTCTGTGTTGTTTTGCAGAAGAGCGCAATTCTGACTGGTGTGAGGTGATATCTCATTGTGGTTTTAATTGCATTTCTCTAATGATTAGTGATGTTGAGCATTTTTTCATATGCCTATTGGCCATCTATACGTCCTCTCAGGAGAAATTTTGATTCATTTCTTTTGCCCATTTTTTGATTGGATTGTCTTCCTAGTGTTGAGTTTTATAAGTTCTTTATAAATTTTGGTTATTAACCCCTTATCAGACGTGCTGTCGAATATGTTCTCCCATTGTGTGGTTTGTCTTTGTATTCTGTTCTTATTGTCTTTAGCTGTGCAAAAACTTTTTAGTTTGATATAGTCCCATTTGTTTATCTTGCCTTTTATTTCATTTGCCCATGGAGATAAATCGGCAAATATATTGCTGCTACAATATCAGAGATCTTGCTGCCTATGTTTTCTTCTAAGATGCTTGTGGTATCACGGCTTACGTTAAAGTCTTTTATCCATTTTGAGTTTGTTTTTGTGAATGGTGTAAGTTGATGGTCTAATTTCATTTTTTTGCAGGTAGATGTCCAATTTTTCCAACACCATTTGTTAAAGAGGCTGTCTTTACTCCATTGTATGTTCTTTCCTCCTTTGTCAAATATCAGTTGTCCATAAAGCTGTGGGTTTATTTTTGGGTTCTCTGTTCTGTTCAAATGATCTATATGCCTGTTCTTATGCCAGTACCAGGCTGCCTTGAGTATAATGGCCTTGTAGTAAACCTTGATATCCAGAAGAGTGATACCTCCTGCTTTATTTTTTCTTTTTAAGATTGCTGAGGCTATTCGTGTTCTTTTTTGGTTCCATATAAATTTTTGGAATATGTGTTCTATATCTTTGAGTATGTCATTGGTATTTGAATTGGTATTGCATTGAATTTATAAATTGCTTTGGGTAATATAGACATTTCAATGATGTTTATTCTTCCTAGCCATGAGCATGGTATATGCTTCCACTTGTTTGTATCTTCCTTGATTTCTTTTATCAATGTTTTATAATTTTCTAAGTACAAGTCCTTAACCGCCTTGGTCAAATTTACTCCTAGCTACTTTATTTTTTTGGTTGCAATAGTGAAGAGGATTGTTTCCTTAATTTCTTTTGCTGACAGTTCATTGTCGGTATATAGAAATGCCTCTGATTTCTGAGTATTAATTTTATATCCTGCCACTTTGCTGAATTCATTTATAAGGTCCATTATTTTTTTACTGAAACTTTGGGGTTTTCTATATACAATATCATATCATCTGCAAATAGTGACAGTTTTACTTCTTCTTTTCCAATTTGGATGCCTTTTATTTCTTCTTGTTGTCAGATTGCTGTAGCTAGGACTTCCAGAACTATGTTGAATAAGAGTGGTGAAAGGAGGCACCACTCCCTGGTTCCTGATCTTAAGGGAATTGCTTTTAATTTTTGTCCATTTAGTATGATGTTTGCTGTGGGTTTCTCGTAAATGGCCTTTATCATGTTAAGGAATGTTCCCTGTATTCCCACGTTACTGAGAGTTTTGAGCATGAATGGGTGCTGGATTATATCAAATGACTTTTCTGCATTTATTGAAATTATCATGTGATTTTTGTCCTTCCTTTTGTTTATGTGATGAATCACATTGATTGATTTGCGAATATTGAATCAGCCTTGCCTCTCCAGAATAAATCCCACTTGATCATGGTGTATGATTTTTTTCATATATTGCTGAATCCGGTTGGCTAATATTTTGTTGAGAATTTTAGCATCTAAATTCATTAGCGATATAGGCATATAATTTTCTTTCCTTGTGTTGTCTTTGCCCGGTTTTGGGATCAGAATTATGCTCGCCTCATAAAAGGAGTTTGGAAGTCTTCCTTCCTCTTTAATTTTTTGAAGTAGCTTGAGGAGGATAGCAGTTAGTTCTTCTTTGAATTTTTGATAGAATTCACTTGTGAAGCCAGCAGGCCCAGGACTTTTCTTTTTTGGGAGTTTTTTGATAACTGTTTCGATCTCATTTGTTGTAATTGGTCTGTTTAGGAGTTCTGATTCTTCCAGATTGATTTTTGGAAGATTATATGATTCAAGAAATTTGTCCATTTTACCTAGGTTGTCTAATTTTTTGGCATAGAGTTCTTCATATAGTATTTTCTTTCAATGCTTTGTATTTCTGTTGTGTCAGTTGTTATTTCTCCACTGTCATTTCTAATTTTATTTATTTGGGTCCTCTCTCTTTTTTTCTTGGTGAGTCTAGTTAAAGGTTTATCAATCTTGTTTACCTTTTCAAAGAACCAGCTCCTGGTTCAATGATCCTCTCTATTGTTTCCTTAGCCTCTATGTCATTTATTTCTGCTCTGATCTTTATTATTTTCTTCCTTCTACTGGTCCTGGGCTTTATTTGCTGTTGTTTTTGTAGTTCTTTTAGATGCTGGGTCAGGTTGCTTATTTGAGCTATTTCTAGCTTCTTTTGGTATGCCTGTAGGGTAGTTAACTTCCCTCTCAGTACTGCTTTTGCTGTGTCCCATAAATTTTGAGGTGATGTATGTTCATTATCATTGGTTTCTAGAAACTTTTTTATTTCTTCTTTGATCTCATTGTTAATCCGTTCATTATTTAATAACCTCCTATTTAGTTTCCAAGTGTTTGAGTATGTATCAGTTTTTCTTTTGTGGTTAATTTCTAGTTTCATGGCATTTGTGATCCGAGAAAATGTTTTACATTATTTCAATCTTCTTAAATTTATTGAGACCATTTTTGTGTCCTAACATGTGGTCTCTCCTAGAAAATGTATCATGAGCACTTGAGAAGAACGTATATTCTATTGCTTTAGGGTGAAAAGTTCTGAAGATATCTATTAAATTGAGTTGATCTAGTGTATTCTTTAAGTCTTCTGTTTCTTTATTAAATTCTTTCTTGAGGATCTTTCCAGTGCTGTTAGTGGGGTATTGAAATCCCCTACTATTATAATATTGCTGTTAATCTCGCTCTTTATATCCATCACAGTCTGCTTTATGTATGTTGCGGTTCCTATATTTGGTGCGTAGATATTTATAATAGTTATATCTTCCTGTTGAATTGTTTCCTTTATCATTATGTAGTGTCTTTCTTTATCTCTTACTACAGCCTTTGTTTTAAAGTCCATTTTGTCAGATAAGTATTGCTACCCCGGCTTTTCTTTCATTTCCTTTTGCATGTAATATTTTTTTCCATCCTTTTACCTTCAGTCTATGTGCATCTTTTGTTTTAAGGTGTGTCTCTTGTAGACAGCATATGTATGGGTCCTGTTTCTTTATCCACGAAGCTACCCTATGTCTTTTGATTGGATTATTTAAGCCATTTACATTTAAGGTTATTATTGATATGTAGTTGTTTATTGCCATTTTATTCTTTAAAGCTGTATTCTTCTTTTGCTATATTCTTCCCTCCCTTTAAACTGTTCACAACAGGCCCCTTAGTATCTTTTGTAGAATTGGTTTGGTTTTAATGAACTCCTTGAGGCTTCCTTTGTCTGGGAAGCTCTTTATTTCTCCTTCAATTTTAAACGTTAGCCTTGTTGGAGAGAGTAGTCTTTTTTGTAGGTTCTTGTTCTGCGTTACTTTGAATATATCTTGCCACTCCCTTCTGGCCTCAAGTGTTTCTGTTGAGAAGTCAGATGTCATCCTTATGGGGTCCTTTGTAGTTGATAGCCTTTTTTTCTCTAGCAGCTTTTAAAATTTTCTCTTTATCTCTTAGCTTTGGTATTTTAACTATGATGTGTATTGGTGTAAATTTCTTTGGGTTTCTCTTTAATGGAGTTCTGTGTGCTTCTTGAATGTGTGGAATGTTTCCCAGCCTTATTTTAAGGAAGTTTTCTGGTATGGTTTGATTGAACAATTTTTCTATTTCTTGTTCTTTCTCCTCTTCTTCAGGAACCCTATGATGCAAATGTTGTTTCTCTTCTTGTTGTTACAGAGCTCCCTTAGAGTTTCCTCATATTTTTTGAGTCCCTTTTCCTTTTTCTGCTCTGTTTGTGTGCCTTTGTTTATTGTGTCCTCTAACTCGCTGATTCGATATTCAGCGTCATTAATCCTGCTTTTAATTCCTTCCATTGTGGTCTTCAGTTCTGATACTGTATTTGTCATTTCTGATTCTTTTTTATTATTTCCATTTCGTTTTTTATACTTGTTATCTCTTTATTTAGGTGTTCACAGTGACTATTCATTGTTGCTCTAATTTCTTTGATCATCCTAACTATCATTATTCTATATTCTGCTTCTGGTAATTTGGTTATATCTGGTTCAGTCAGGTGTTTCTCTGGGAATTTCTCTTGATTCATTTGGTTTGCATTTCTTTGTCTGCCTTTTTTTGTCTGTGTATAAGAAGATTGTGGCCACTGGAGTCCAGTAGGTGTTGCCTTTGTGTTCTCTAGGTGTGGTCTGTCTGCAGGCCTGCCACCACCTCTGCTGCTGCCTAGTGCGGTTGGGTATGGGCGTTGCCAGCGCCGGCCCACTGCGACTGCTTCTTTGATTTCCGCCTCTTCTCCGCAGGAGTGGCTGTCACTCAAGCCACAAGCCTCAGCACCAAGGGTAGAGGTGAGCACCTTTGCTCAGCTGTGGACCCAGCCTGTTTCCATGCTTCCACAATGCCTCCGTGGTCAGATCCTGCTCACCACAGTTTCTCGGGTTGTACGGGGCTTCTGACGTGCTCTCAGCTGTGAGCCTTTGCCCATTCAGTGCTTTAGCCGAGCCCTTGAGGCCAGGGCCCTCCTGCACAGGATTACAAACAGGGGTTTATTGGGCCGGGCGTGGCTGCTGGCATGCACTCAGCTGTGAACTTTAGCCCCGCCCCTGCGTTCAGAGCCAATTCCCGCACGGAGGATGGTAAATTGAGGTTTCTCTGGCTGGTTGGGGCTGCTGGCGTGAGCTCAGCTGCGAGCCTCCGCCAGTCCCTGGTCCTAACCCCGTCCCCGTGGTCAGGGCCGACTTGCGCAGGGTCACAGAGCAAATCTCTGCCCATTCCTGGCCTCTCGCTTTTTCCCCGCAGGTGGGGTTACAGGCTGGCCCACCGCTGCCCGACTGCTTTCCCGCATCCCCTCCACTCCTGCTGGGCTAGATCGAGCTCACACCGGCTGTGCCTCTGCTCCTGCCAACAGAACTGCGTTTCAGCGTCCCGCCGCCACCGTCTCTCCAGGAACCCTTAGCAGAGTAGGAAGGGGCCACACAGTTCAGACCCTAACACTCCATACTGTAGACCTGAAAGCTCCCTCCATCTAAGCAGCTCTGCTCTAAGTGCCGCGGGAGAGCTTCTTTGACTCGTGTCCTGTCTCCCTTTGCTGGTATTGCTAGTTCCAGGGGAAATATTCATTTTTGATTAGAGAAGTGACTTAGCCCAGGGGTTAGGGTGGCTGTCCCTCAGAGTTTTTCTCCATGTGGCTTCCAGTTTACTCTCTCTTCCCGCTGCTCTGGTCCTCTCCTCTGACCCCGTTTCCCGGAGCCCTGGGTGAGTGGCTGTGAGAGAGGTTTTCTGCACTGTCCCTTTAAGAATCTTGGGTCTGAGAAAACTGTCTCTTTCTCACAAACAGTATCCTCACTTGTTTCACAGCTCAACACTGTCCAAACACCTCTTCTAGGCTCTGGGGCTGCAGGCTGGGGCTTTGTTCCTGGGACCCAGGCCCCTCCCTCTTCGCCAAACTCTCCTCCTGCTGCACGGGTCTCTCCGGGCTGCCATTTGCTCCGGGGAGCTGGGCATCCCTCTTCGCATTTTCGCTATTTCTACCAGTCTCAATGTGGCTTCTTCTGTGTTCCTTGGTTGAAGAGTTCACTTAGTTTAGTTCAAAGTTGGTTTATCCAGATGATGGTCCTTAAAATTGAGTTATAATCCACTTTGGTTCTGGGAGTTGGAAGTTGGTACGTCAGCCTACTCCGTCGCCATCTTGCTCTCTGTGCTAACAATTTTGAAAGTTAACATGGACTTGGTGGGCCTTTCTTTCATGGTTCTGAAGTTTTCCTAAAACTCCATGTAATTGAGTCTTTCCAGGCTAAGCTGCAGCGTTTAGGTAATTCAAAAACATACAGAAAGAAGTCATCAGTATTTCTTTCCTCTCCCTTTAAGCTGGGTGAGAATGTTTCTTGCACCTTTCTGGTTGCAAGTTCTGGAAAACATTTTGGTAATCTGAGACAAGTATGGGTCAGGGTCACCATTTTTTATTGTGCTTTGCACAGTGAGTGCTGAAATCAAGCTGCCGTCCACTGGCCAAGGCATGTACCCTGACCCCAGAGAAAGAGGACCCATATCAACTCACATCCTAAGGCACCCAGTGAGGCACTGTGGGTAGGGGAAGTAGGTTTTGGTTATGTCTTGTGACGATGCCATTTCTGCATAATACTTCTAATCTCTAACAGACAATAGGAATCCAAACTCTGTACATCGTTCTGAAGGGAGAGCAGGGCTGACTGACATTGGTGGCTGGAACTGGGTTTCCACATGTGGTTGGAAGGATGGTGTCTTCTTATGACTTCCCAGCTTGTCTCCCACCTCTCTACTCACAGCCCCTAATCTAAGCCCCAGTAGGGTAATTTTAGTAGTTTGGGGAATGGTGAAAAAAGAAATTTGAACTCAATTAGCAAAATAACTTCTCACAAAAATTAGGGGATCAGAGAAAGTGCAGACACTCCAGTACTTTCAGCCTTTTGTATAGTGCATTTTCACCAATGAAATAAAGGTAGGTTTTACATTTCATTTGCATAATCAAAAACTTTCTTTGACTTGTTTTCTTTTCTGATGTTCTAGTTTAATAAAAAAGAAAATCAAATGCTTCTTTTTTTATCACTTCATATTCATTTTGAAATATCCCCTAATTTTTATGAACAATATATACATATAAAGATCAAGCCTAGAGCTGGCAAATATTACCCCAAGAAAGGCTGTCTTGTGTATAGCTCTTTTCTTCTGCAGAAATGGAAAGACTCTCCCCCCAACCCTCAGGGCACTATGGGTGCAGTTTAGGTGTTACACTGTGTTTATGGTCCTTACCTGACCCCAGGGCACTATGGGTGCAGCTTAGGTGTTACACTGCGTGTATAGTCCTTACCTGACCCCAGGGCACTATGGGTGCAGCTTAGGTGTCATACTTTATTTTTGGTTCTTTACTTTTGTTTCTCAGTAGGTACTGTTAAGATGACTTTCCAAAATGCTGCCATGATTTTAATTATGTATGTGTGCTTATCATGAAATATACACACCGTGGAATATAGTAGGAACAGAAATGGAATTTTGATGAAGCTCTCTCTTATGATGAATAAATAAATTAAAAAATTAGAAACACAAGGATTATGAGTTTTGGATACCTCTTCTTCTGCCTCTACTTCAGGTTCACGCAACACCTGGAGGCATTTCTGTGTGAAAGTACCTAGGCAATAAAGCGTAAGTTAAAAACAATCAGTCTGGAGGGACAGATTTGGGTGGGTTTAGATTTCATTTCTGCCTCTCACTATTTGTATAATCTTCAACAAATTGTTTAAACATTCTAAGCTTCATTCTCTTCATCTGTAAAACAGAGATAATAAAAATTTCTTCCACACAGCCTCACTATAAGGTTCAGTAAGATGAGACACATGAAGTGCTGAGCGCAGAACAGATCACCCTTCAACGCTGGCTCTTCTCATGCCTCAGGATGTGAACATAAATTCCAGTTAAGAACCTGTTGAAATTCCAAGACAGTTTCTGTCATCATTCCTCCATGTGAGTGCCATTAGAATGTGGTCCTTGAGCCCAAAACTTCATCTGTGTCACTGCTCTCACCAGGAAGTTCTGGTTACCAGGACTTAGCCCATAAGCACACTTAACCATCTTGTTCTCCAGATCCCAGAGATACAACCTAAGACCAGTGAGCATGTTAACAAGGGTGCAAGGGTAGAAGGGAGGAGCTGTGTGTTGGATGTGCTTTAGTTGCAAAGTTGTATGGAAAATGAACTGCTGAAAACTCAGGACATTGGTAAAAAGAATGCTCATGGTAGCAAATTTTCCATTCTTATATACAACTACTTCTAAGTCTAACAAAACTTCCCAGTGGCTTCTTTTTGTCTGAGGAGGTAGTAGAGTGTAGTCAGTTTTTGTGCTGACTTTAGGATAAGACAGCCCTGGGTTAGCTGTTACTAGCTGAGGGACTTCAGACAAAGTATTGAATCTCTACATACTTCAGTTTTCTCCTCTATAAATAGAACTATTAATAGCATCTATCTATCATACTTGTTCTGAGGAGCAATGAGATAATGAATGTAAAGTGCCTGGTACTTTACAAGTATACTTTATCCAGAACCATTAATATACTTATTATCTATATCTTGGTGTTGCTGAGTATATAATATAAGATCTGTAAAGCAATCAGCCTTCTGCCCCAAACTGGCACTCAATAAATGGTAAATGTTATCATGTCTCTGTTGTGAATATCAAGTCTAAAATCTAATCCTTCTTTTTATAGCTCTCCCAGGGCTTGTACCATTCTCTAAGGTCCTCCCAACCCCAATACTTTGGCTGTGAAAGGATATGAAAGTATGGTTTCCTACAGACACTGCTAGTTGTCACCCCAATTGCTAATTCCCCTTTTTCCTTGGCCAGAATTATGATTAGTGCAAGCCAATTATGGCAGTCCCATTTACCTTTACTTAACTGTTTAAGAGGAAGGTAGACAACTGAGTTCTGGCCAATGCTTTGTAGAAGGTGAGTCTCCCAATTCTCAATGAAAGTAGAGAGGAGTACAAGGCGAGCCTCATGTTGGTCCCTGCCCTCTTGCTTCCCACTTTAGGTACTGTCATGTGAGGATGTGATGCTTGGAGCTGCAGCTGCATTTGGTGACAATGTGGCTACAAGGATGAAGACAAAAATCAACATGTTTAAGATGGCAGAGCAGAAAAATAGAATGAATCCAGATTCTTAATGACATTGCTAAGCTGCTAACTCGACTGTGGGGCTGCTTGCCTCTAAACATTTTTTCTCACACAAAGGCTGTTCATATGGTTTGGCCTATAGTCAATCTGGTTTTCTGCACTTAATTGATATAGTCTTTTTCTATTAGCCAATCCTGGAAAATGACTGCTATTCAAATTCTGCCCAGATATAAAGACATTCAGTTTTCATTTTCTTTCTCTACATTTGGGTAATCAGGTATCTTTACATAAATTCTACACCCACTATTAGAATGAATCTGCTCTTGAAAAGGTCACCAATGACCTCTTGACTGATACATGTTCAACAGCTTCATCTAATTTTGCATCCTACTTAACCTCTGCTCCACTGGACAGTTTGAACTGTTTATTACTCTAGTGCTTCCTCTGTGGTCTCTTTCTTTCTGTCCCTTAATTATGTATAAACTCCAACTTTCTTCTCTTTGTCTTCTCATCTCCCAATAGGCATTTTCCCAGAATGCCACTGCCACTTCCAAGATGTTGGTTACGACCTGTGACCTCTAGCGATCCTTATATTCTGCGTGGATCTTTCCTCAGCTCCGGATCCCCCATCCTCTCTGTAAACAGGATGTGTCCACTTGGATATCCCCACAGGAACATGAACAGCATATTTCTAGTGTGAACTATATCCCCTACAAATTACTTCTCCTTTATAATACTCCTCATCACTCATACTAGCTCTCAGCTGGAGGCCTCAGAGTTATCCTAAACAAGTTCTCCCTCCCAACCTTCAAATAATCACCAAGTATAAAATGTCTCTATTCTCATGAGTCTGCTGCAGCTTCCACATGGCCACAATCTACATTCATCATTCTTGTATTGTAGAAACGTCTTATGTGCCTTCAATCTCTCTTCAATCCACTGCATTGCTGTTAAAGTGAATTTTCTAAAAATGTATTGAATTATATTACTAGATTTAAAATTTTCCAAGAGGGTAGATGTGTGTGTATGGGGGCGGGGGGTATGGTGAAGAGGTTGTATTAGCCATTGTGCTCTCCCAATAAAGTCTACACTTCATAACAAGGCACAGAAGGCCTTCTAGTCACTGAATACAAACTAGAATTTGTGCTTTATTTTCTCTGCTATCTTCCTTCCACATTCCCTATATCCTTGGCTCGAGCGCCAGGAACTCCTCTTTTCCTCCACTACTCTGTCTGGTTAGATGCTTGACCCCCCTTACCCAGTATTCTGAACTCTCAGCATTCTCCAGTCCTCAAATCAAAATGCACTTCTTCCCCAAAGCATTCTTTGAGTCTAACACTAGACTGGAATTTCTCAACCTCAGCACTATTGACATTTGGGGCTAGATAATTCTGTGTTGTGGGGGCTGTCCTAGGTATTGCAGTATGTTTAGAAGCATTCTTGGCCTCTACACACTATATGCTGGTCACCGTGCCACCACCCCCCACCAGCTCTCACCCCCACCCCCAACCAAAAATGTGTCCAGATGTTGCCAAGTGTCACAGGGCATAACTGTCCCTCATTGAAAAAAATTGAAGTAGACTATGTCCCCTTCTAATCATCTCATAACTTTCTGTTCTTCCCTGATTATAACATCCATGACATATTTTTTAAGTGACTTGTCTGATTGTCTGATCTGTTTCAACAGACTTTTACCTCCAACAGAGCATCTCCTGGGGCCTGGCACACAGTAGGCATGCATGATAGTGTTATAAAAGAGTGAGCTTCATGGTGGGAGCAATGTTGGTCATCTGCCTAGTACCTAGTACAGTGTTAGCACATGATAGTGCACCATAAATATTTGTTGAATGAAGGAATGATTAGTCTCTTTCAAACAATTCTTTCTCTGTGAAATTTGTATTAAGTGTCTTAGTCAAAGTTAGTCTTTTCTTTACCCAATAATATTTTGCACATAGCTCTGTATTCCAGTACTTATTAAACTGGATAATAATTACAATCAATTTGTTAATAAATGTTTGTAGAAATTAAATCATGCTCTCTCTATCTTCAGGACTCTCTCTAGAAACAGAAAAACTAGGTACAGTCCTATGCCCAAGAATTTTATGCCCTACCTTTCCCTGTTCTGCCCAGGCTGTTCTCAAACACACCTGCTACCCACGCACACTCATTGGTCTTCCTCAGCTGACTTCACAGAGGAGGCATGGCTTACAGCAGCTGAGGACTGAGAACCCATTTTCACTGCATGCTGCCATTTTGCCTTGCCCTTCCCTGACTATGTACCTACCCCTGGCACTGGATTCTGAGAGATCTTCATGGGACATGATACTCACTCACAGCTTCTCCCAGGAATGGCAGCATGCCCACCACCTGATGATTTGATGTACAAGAGGTTACAGTGGGATCCATGACAGAAAAAAGCTGGGATGCTATCGTTTTATGTCCTTTAAAGAACTTTGAATTCAATTTTTCATTTACAATTTACATTCAATATTATTTTGTTTTAGTTTCAGGTGGAGCTGTGATAAAGTAAACAAACATTCAAACTGGTGGGAGAAGAGTTCAGTACTCAGAGAAAAATTGGGTAGCTGTTATGCATGGTAGGTGGTTCACATGCATCCTTTAGTCACAAAGATATGGGGAGAAAATGCCTAAGTTAATATTTATATTTGGCATCCAACCTTCCACATAAATAAAGCCCACTGTTTGGTTTGAGGTCAGCCCTGTTTAAACAGCTAAGGTAGGTGCAGACACACATGCTACATCTTTGAACTCTGTGTGTTGCAATACAGATATTTGATGCTCCCTTCTAGCATCTTCCACAGGGAGCTCTGGACAATACAGTTGGCCTCAAGCCCACTTTTCTTGCCAGAGTAAAGAAACAGTAGCAGCTGCAGCCTTGCTAGTGCTGAGGGAGCATCCACTGGGGAGTTGAGCCAGCCAGGAGAGGGAGGTGGGGGGCAGGAAGGAGCTCACGACACTCACCATTCTCAGGTACTACCCAAGTTTGGATTACTTGAAGACATTCTGTAACGAGAAAAATATTAAACATTTAATGACAGCCTGACAAACATGATCTGTATGACCAAATTTGTCTCAGAAGCAACTACTATCATCTATTAATGGAGGATTTGCAAAATTGCATAGTTCTTCTAGGATTTTCTTTGTCCCACACTGTGCCTCAAAAATGTTCACTGTATGAAGGGTTTGAACTATTTTTTTTAAATGTTTTATTTATTTATTTATTTATTTATTTATTTATTTATTTATTTATTTATTTATTTTTACAGGGACAGAGACAGAGTCAGAGAGAGGGACAGACAGACAGGAACGGAGAGTGGTGAGAAGCATCAATCATTAGTTTTTTGTTGCCGTGGCGACACCATAGTTGTTCATTGATTGCTTTCTCACATGTGCCTTGACCACAGGCCTTCAGCAGACCGAGCAACCCCTTGCTGAGCCAGCGACCTTGGGTCCAAGCTGGCAAGCTTTTGCTCAAGCCAGATGGGTCTGCGCTCAAGCTGGCGAGCTCGGGGTCTCGAACCTGGGTCCTCCACATCCCAGTCTGACGCTCTATCCACTGCACCACCACCTGGTCAGGCTGAAGGGTTTCAACTTTTTTAATTTAATGCAAAGCACTTATGTTGTTTGGGTTTTGTTTGTTTGTTATTATGGTTGCAAAATATGTAATATTAAAAAGAGCCACATACCAATAAAATGAGTACGTAAACACAAATTCTTCAAAAGGATAAAGCATATTTCTAATGAAAGGAGACAGCCACCTTCCATTAATCGACAATAAAACAAAAACAACGCAGAGGAGCTAGTACATTCACATATTGTGAAATCCTACTGTTTACTGCTCTACAACTGAATATTTTTTTTATTTATTTTATTTACAGGGACAGAGAGAGAGTCAGAGTGAAGGATAGATAGGGACAGACAGACTGGAACGGAGAGAAGTGAGAAGCATCAATCATTAGTTTTTCATTGCCGTTATGACACCATAGTTGTTCATTGATTGCTTTCTCACATGTGCCTTGACTGCGGGCCCTCAGCAGACTGAGCAACCCCTTGCTGGAGCCAGTGACCTTGGGTCCAAGCTGGCGAGCTTTTTACTCAAGCCAGATGGGCCCGTGCTCAAGCTGGCAAGCTCGGGGTCTCGATCCTGGGTCTATCGCATCCTAGTCCAACGCTCTATCCACTGCGCCACCGCCTGGTCAGGCTACAACTGAGTATTTTTGAGGAATGACTTAAAACAGGAATTTTCAAAATGAAACAGCTCACAACACAGTGAAAAATATGCTGATAGCCCTGGCCAGTTGGCTCAGTAGAAAGAGCATCGGCCTGGCATGTGGATGTCCCAAGTTCAATCCCCAGTCAGGGCACATAGGAGAAGTGACCATCTGCTTTTCTTCCCCTCTCTTTCCCCTTCTCTCTCTCTCTCTCTCTTTTCCCCTCCCAAAGCCAGTGGCTCAATTGGTTTAAGTGTGGGCATCAGACAGGGGTTGCCAGGTGAATCCTGGTTGGGATGCATGCAGATGTCAGTCTCACCATCTCCCTTCCTCTCACTTAAAAAAAAATTATGCTGATGTTGGCAGCCAGGCAACTTGAATTCTGGTCTTGACTGTTAACACTCATCTTCCTAGCATCCAGCCCTAGCACTCCTTCAGTGTGTTCTTGTCAAGGGTGCCCAGTGACCTTCTAATTGAAAAATCCAAAGTGCAATTTTCAGTGTACTTCTGATCTGACCTGTCTTCAGCAGATGACATAATGGCCCACTCTTTCCTGCTTGAGGTCCTCTCTTCCCATGTCTTCAAAGACACCATCCCCTTGTGGGTACTCCCTAGCTTTACCCATCACTCTTCAAACCCACTCTATGTATGAGAAGATATTGTGAGCTGGAGTCATGTGAGGCTTTGTGGGTGTTCGCTTATCAATTAGTGATTCCCCTTTACAAACAAGGACGGTGAGGCCCTGAGTGATCAAGGGGTCCTCACCCAGGTCACATTGCTAACAACTAGCAGGACTGGAATTCCCATCCAGATCCATGTGAATCCAGAGTCAGGTTCTCGCTATTACACAGTCATTTCTCTTATTCACATAGCCCCTTTAATAGAGGTGGTCTCCAGAGTTCTGTCTGGCCCCTTTTCCTCTTTCTGCCCCTGCCCGATAGGCTCTCCTCCACAGCCCTCTTCTCATAGCACCTCTATGCTTTCTTCAGCCAGAATCTGTCCTCTGATCCTTGTTTCCAACTGTTTCCAAGATATCTCCATTTGTGTGTGCCACTGTCACCTTGTCAACTCCCTACTGTCAGTCTATTCCTGATGATTGACCAAAATTCTTGAGTTCTTAAGAAGTTGGCATGTAGATCAATTCTGTTAGTCAGACATAATGGGGAGATTGCTTGAAATGTCTAGGGGAGTTTTTCTTCCTCTTAAAAAGACACATGAAAGATGGTTTCTTTTCTTCCCCTAGAATCTAGGGCCTAGATGTTGTGCCTTGTAATATCGGAGTGGTGACAACTATCTGTACCACCGAATGATAGGTTGAATCCAAAAAGAAAAAGAACCTGAGTCCCTAATGACCAGCTAGTTTTATCTTTTCTGGAGCAGGGCCTTCATACTATGTTAAATTATACATTTTTTATTGTCTTATGGATTTTTATTTTGCAGTTGTATTCTTACTTGCAATCAAAAACTTCCTAAGTGACATATCAAATTAATCATATCCACACTCAATTCAATATCTCCTCTTCTAAACAGCCTCCCCTCCTATAAATTTATCTCTGTTAATGTAACCATGACTGATCCATTCACCCAAGTCAAAAACCTGGGCATCACTCTTGACTCTTCCTTTTGTCTCCCCCTTCCCTACAAAGTCCAAGCATGAATTAAGTCCAGGAAATTCTACTGCTGAAAATCTCTCATTCTTTCTTTCCACTAACCCACTCCTTGTTCTTTTCAGTTCTTTTATTATTGTTATTATTTTATTTATTTTATTTTTTACAGGGACAGAGAGAGAGTCAGAGAGAGGGATAGATAGGGACAGACAGACAGGAACGGAGAGAGATGAGAAGCATCAATCATTAGTTTTTCGTTGCCGTTGCGACACCTTAGTTGTTCATTGATTGCTTTCTCATATGTGCCTTGACCGCGGGCCTTCAGCAGACCGAGCAACCCCTTGCTGGAGCCAGCGACCTTGGGTCCAAGCTGGCGAGCTTTTGCTCAAGCCAGATGGGCCCGCACTCAAGCTGGCGACCTCGGGGTCTCGAACCTGGGTCCTCCACATCCCAGTCCAACTCTCTATCCACTGTGCCACCGCCTGGTCAAGCTTGTTCTTTTCAGTTCTTTGCCATCTTTACTGGTCTCTGTGCCCTTTCTCATTCTGACTCCAGACACCATCATCTACATGGCTCCCAAAGAGATTTTAAAATTCAATACTAATCCTACAACTACCCTAATTAAAATGTGTCTTCAACATAAAATCTAATGGATTTGGCCTGACCAGGTGGTGGCACCATGGATAGAGCATTGGCCTGAGATGCTGAGGACCCAGGTTTGGAAACTCCAATGTCACCAGCTTGAGCATGGGATCATGACATGTCTCATGGTTGCTGGCTTGAACCCAAGGTCTCTGGCTTGAGCAAGGGGTCACTGGCTTGACTATAGCCCCCTGGTCAAGGCATGTATGCGAAAGCAATTGATGAAAACTAAGGTGCTGCAACTATGAGTTGGTGCTTCTCATCTCTCCCCTTTCCTGTCTGTCTGTCCTTGTCTGTCTGCCTACCTGTCTCTCTCTCGCATGCGCTCACTAAAAAAATATATATACATAATGCAATGGGCCTGCGTGGTTTGTAAGCTACTTGAAGATGGGGTTCACCTCTCTGGCTCTCCTACCACTCCACATGCACTCTAACTTCCAGCACACCGATATTCTTGTGGTTCATAAGTCACTGCTCTTTAATGTCACTGCAGGTGAGGTGCCCTGGGCCTGGGATGCCCTCCCTGACTGTCTCCCTGGACAATCTTGGCTGACCTTTCATGCACCTTGGTTTGCCTCTGGTATAACATAGCAGGTGTGAATTTTAGGCCTGCCTTCTTTTCATCTCTCTCCCCATGATTTTTATTTTGAACCCCCATCTCATCTCACTCTCAGTCAGTTTTTTGCTTCCCACTTCTCCAGTGTTGTGTCTAAATTGTATATTCTCTAGTGCCAGGATACTGAGGGAGGAGTCTGTCTGGTCTTAGAGCATCAATATGTTTATCACAGGTTGTCATAGACCTACTTTTCTCTTCATAGCCCCTTCAAGTCCAGGAGTCATCTTGACAATGCCCATTCCATGTTGGGTCCATGGAATCTCTACAAGACAGCCTGGGCTTTGTCTGCATAAATAGCACCCCATTGCTCTTGCTCTGAGCTCATGCCACCCTTCTGGGGCCCTACTTGCTGACAGACTGCTCTGCTCTTTGACAATCAGCACCTGCTTCTCAGTACCTCCTTGTCTTCTCTCCCTCCCACAGCAATTAGGAAGAATTTTCTTGTCTGGAGAAAGAACTCCCCTCTACTTTTTCCAAATATTTGTCTGTCCTCCACTTTCTTTCCCTAAGTTTCCATGTGGAGATTTAGGATTAGGAGAAGTTAGGATGACAGAACACAAGAACAGAGACTGAAAGATCTTTTTGCTTCTACTCTATCACATTTCTTCCTTAAGACAGAGAAATCAGGCCCAAATTACTGCTTAAGAAAGGAAACAATACCAGGAGACAAAAGAACACAGAGGGACAACTGTGATCACCTGACAATCATGGCCCTCAGCCCCTGCTGTCATTATCTGCTCTGTACCCCTTTCCCACAAACTTAGCATTCTAGGGGCCAAGGTCTGCTGTGTCTTCTATCCAAGGATTGTATGCACCTGGTGTCTGGCACATGGTAGATGTCTAGTAACTAAGAAGAGAGTGGACTTTGGAGTCAAGGAGGCCTGAATAATACTGCCAGCTGCCTTCTTAGTTGTATGATCTGGGGCACATTACTTGACTTCTCTGTTATGGGCAGTAGCAACAGGGGAAGAAGATCCCACAGGGAGAAGAGGGACACAGTACTCCTTAAGACTCTGGTGTTTGTTCATCCCCATCTTCCTAGCCATCCCAGGTTCTGGCTCAATTTTGCCATCTACACTCACCCGTCAAGTGACCCAACCTTCTAGGTCAGATGCCCTAGGAAATGCCTTTTGCATGTACATAGATTTTTTTCTCTAATCCCTTCTGGTGGACCCCTTTCCTTCCTCCAATTAGTGATTTTTAGGATTCTTGAGTTTCAGAGATTCCTTTTGTGATTAAATACAAAGAACTTGAAATTCTGGTTCCGCTCTGTCCTGACTGTGGGACATTGGACAAATGTCTGAGTCTAAGTCTGTTACCTCATGAGAGAAATGGGAATGGTAATTAACTTTACTAGGTTCTTCAGAGAATGGGCTCAGGAGCCCAGGCCCCCTGGGTTTAAATCCCAGCCCTATCACTTTCAAAATATGAAGCTTAGTGCAAGTGACTTTTATTTTTGTCTTACTTTTCTTATTTATAAAAGGAGCCTCAACATAGAACCTTCTTCACAGGGTTATTGTTAGCATTCACTGAGTTAGAACACCTAAAGTGTTTAGCACCTTGTCCAAGTAAACATTCCATATATATTGGTTCTTATACCACAGGCAACGTCTCTTTAGTGACACACAGATTTGTGAAATGTGTATTAGTCTGCTCGAGTTGCCATAGCAAAATATGAATGACTCTATGGCAGTGGTTCTTAACCTTTTTTTTTTAAATAACTTTTTCTTTTAAATTTTTTTTATTTATTCATTTTTTAGAGAGGAGACACAGAGTGAGAGAGAGAGAGAGAAAGAGAGAAAGGGGGGAGGAGCTGGAAGCATCAACTCCCATATGTGCCTTGACCAGACCAGTGCAGGGTTTTGAACTGGTGATCTCAGAGTTCCCAAGTTGACGCTTTATCCACTGCGCCACCACAGGTCAGGAATTAACCTTTTTTGAGATACCGAACCCACCAGTTTCATATGCGCATTCACCAAACCCTTCTTTAGTGATAAATAAAATATGATTTTTTCCCCAAATTCATGACATAGGTATATGTTTTTTTTACTGGTGCACAAAATGAGCCGTGCATGAACATCACCTTGCTCAAAGAACAAAACCAACAAAGTGCATGAACTCACAACAAATTACGGTATTATTTTATTCTGGCTTCGGCGGCAGAGGCTTCTCCGAACCCCTGAGTCCGACTCATCGAACCCCTAGGGTTCGATAGAACCCAGGTTAAGAACAACTTCTCTATGGCTTTCTTAAACAACAGAAATTCACTGTCTCACAGCCTGGAACCTAGAGTTTGGAATCAAGGTGTCAGAGGGTGGTTTTCTTCTGAAGCCTCTCTCCCTGATTTACAGATAGCCACCTGCTTGCTGTATCCTCAAGTAGCCTTTCCTTTATGCCTGCATATCCTGGTGTCTCTTCTTCTTCTTATAAGGCCATAGCCAGATTGAATTAGGACCCATACTAACAGCCTCATTTTAACTTAATCACCACTTTAAAGGTCCTATCTTTAAATACAGTCACATTCTGAGTAACTGGGGGTTAAAGCCTTAATAAATTTAAGGAGGACAAAATTCAGTTCATGACAACATGACATGTTCCTAGGAATGAGACTCTGTCTCAATCTAATTTGTAATTAATAAATCCCAAAGTGGTTGAGTTCTAGTGATTCTTTTTGTGGTAACGTTAGAAAGAACCTGGGATCAGAAAAGCAGAATTTTTTTTTTTTTTTGGTTTGGTTTTGGTTTTCTTGACAGGAGAGAGATGAGAAGCATCAACTAGTTGTAGTTGTGTCACTTTAGTTGTTCATTGATTGCTTCTTCTATGTGCTTTGACCAGGGGGATCAAGCTGAGCAGTGACCCCTTGCTCAAGCCAGTGACCTTGGGCTCAAACCAGCAACCTTGTGCTTCAAGCCAGTGACTTTTCGGCTTAAGCTAGCGATCATGGGATCATGTTGATGTTCCCACTCTCAAGCCGATGAGCCTGTGCTCAAGCTGGTGACCTCAGGGTTTCAAACCTGGGTCCTCAGAGTTCTAGGCCCATGCTCTATCCACTGTGTCTCCACTGGTCAGTCAGAAAAGCACATTTTGAGCTCAGTTTTTAAATTATTGCTTCTAAATCTGCTCAGAGTTCTGTACCCTTGGACCAGTCGCATGCCCTGTTGGAACCTCAGCAAGTGCCCTCATCCTAAGGAGCACATACATAGTCTTTCACAGCAAGGGCGGCTTTGAAGGTCAAGGGCAACAATGTGGTGAAAGCATTTCATAACCTCCATGCCCCCAGGTTTTTGTCTCTGAACTCAAAAGACAGAACTAGATGAATTGTCTTGACTTTCTACCTTCAGAATTCTATGATGCTGATTCTAAGGATGGAAATTCAAGTATAAAGAACAAGCTGTTGGGGAAGCAATTTCTGGGCCTAAAACTTTAACAGATATTATTGAGTCAATGAAGGAAATCATACCATTATAAGAACCCCTCCCCCATATTCTGCATATTTCTAACGTCAAAATAGAGCAGTACCCAAGTGTACCATTCATTCTCTGGGTTCTGGCACATGTGGTTTGTCTGCTTTGATGAGAACTCACAGTAATGTGGACTCATAAACAAGATGTGCAAAAGCTAGCAAACCTTCCTGTAATTAAGAGCACCCTGGGATCCTCTGTTGGAAAGGGCCATTTAAACTTCCCCGTCTACCTACCTTCCTCAGGCACTCTCAAAACCAGCTTGCTCTTTTTATTTGTTTATTTATTTTTATATTGATTTGACAAAAAGAGAGGAAGAGAGAGGGAGGGGGGAGAAAGGGAAAGAGAGAGAGGGAGGAGAGAGAGTAGAAGCATCAATTCATAGTTGTTTCACTTTAGTTGTTCACTGATTGCTTCTCATACATGTCTTGACTGGGGATCAGAGGGCGACTCAAGCAGAGCCAGTGACCCCTTTGTTCAAATCAGCAACCTTGGGCTCAAGCCAGTGACCTTGGTCTTCAAGCCAGTGACCTTTGGGATTATGTCAATGATCACACACTCAAACCAGCAACCCCACACTTGAGCTTGCAAGCCCACGGGCCTGGGCTCAAGCCAGCAACCTTGGCTTACCTCAGTTTCCGTGGTCAGTGCGCTATCCACTGTACCACCACCAGTCAAGGTGTGTGTGTGTGTGTATCTTTTTTAAAATGTTTATTTCATTGATTTTTAGAAAGAGGAAGGGAGAGAGAGAGAAAGAGAGAGAGAACATCAATATGTTCCTGTATGTGCCCACATGTACCATGACCAGAGATTGAATGGGCAACCTCTATGCTTCAAGAGGATTCTCTAACCAAATAAGCTATCCAGCCAGCACTGGTTCTTTTTCAATGAGAGGGTGCTTTAGAAGCAGCAGAGTGAAAAAAGAGATTAGGGATGGAGTTGGGAAGTCAGATGCTGAGTATGAATTTAGACTCTGACCCTGACTCTGGGCAAATCACTTCGCTGATTCAGTGTTCTCATCTAACAAATAGGATAATAAACAGGTCTTCCTCACAGAGCTGCTTAGAATTTCAATGGGGTAAAAGATGCTGTTGGGAAGATAAAATATATTATGCTCACTTTGTTAAGGATGGCGATGCCCACGTGCAAGTTTTAAAAGTAAGCTTTTCCCCACACCCGTGACTGATTGAATGATGTAGGGCAGTGCATTCTCATGAGGAATCCTCCTAGTATGTCTCAGATAAGTGACTTTGTATCAGAGACTTCCTTGTTTGTAGATTGGATTAAAGGTTTTGAATCTATGCTATAAAGTGGGGCAGGCCAGGAGCTTGCTCTCTGGGTTCCTGAGGTTAGCATTAGAGAGGAGAGCAGATTAAGGCCACATGGAGGCCAGGAGAAGCAGCAAAGATGGCAGAGTGCTGAGGGAGAAGCCAGTTTGTGTAGAGTTTGTGCAAAGAAAAGGAGATGAGAAACAGAGGTGAATAAGTCTAGTGAGCTAGAAACCTTTGATGCTAGGAAACTGGGAGAAGTCAGTAGCTTTGTGAGCACTGAATGAGTGGGTTTTGGAGTCCAGTGTGTGTTTTTGCTTGCCCACCAGGTGCAAGCTAGAATTAAAGCTGATGGCTCACCAGTTCTTGGCTCCGTTGTTTCATTACCGACTGTCTGAATCAAATGCAAACCTGCATTGGCCAGGTGACCCTGTTGGTGGCCTCGACTATTGGCCTTACATTTGGCATAGTCTGTGGCAGGATTTGATACATTTTGGCACGGAGCCACCACCACCTTTGAGCAGTGGAGTAGAAAACTGGCTGCTGTTATGGTTTCCCATAGCTGTTTTTTGGGGGACTGTAGGCTGGCTGACTTTTACAGCCATGCATGAAGAAACTGAGAGCTCTATGGAGGAGGCTGCCTGGGACCTGCAAATCGAGCAGTGGAAAGAGCTGGAGAATACGTGGGGAAAACAGATGCTGACCCTGGAGCTAGAGGAAGCGCTGAAGGAGGAGGCCGACAAGGTTTGCGAGATTCGCCTGGAAATGGAGCAGACGCTGGAGAAGGAATCACAGGTTCGTGAGTTGTAGATTGTCCTGGACATTGTGGAGAGCCAGCAATTGCGGGAGGCTGAGGCTGAGGCCAGGGCTGGAGTTACAAGGCCTGCTGAGCAGAAGGCAGCAGTGTGCCGGGGCTCAAGCCCAGCAGCAGAAGCTGGTGTTTTCAGTTTCTCATTGGAGGATGAGGAGAATTGGTCTGGAGTTGAAATCTGCAGCCTCCAGAAGGTGAAAGCCCAGCAGCAAGGAATAGCTATGCTCCTGGTAGCTCTGTAATTTTGAGACATAGGGGTGGATGCCATCATGCTCCCCAGAGCAAAGATGGAAATGCCGACTGCCATTGCCACATGATTCTCTTTAGGACAGTGTGAGACCTGCCATGACGGCAGGAATGACGGGGGGAGGCTAACACCCCATGTGCATGGACTGATTTCCTGGACTCCGACCGGAGTGAGCACTGGCTCCTTTGTTGAATGGACTTATGGATTTTGGACAATGTGAAATACCCTGATGGGGGTGGGGAGTGGCTTTGATGGAGGCCCTCCTGCCCCGGGAAGCCTTTCAAATGGCAAGAAAGATGGCCGAAGACATTTTGTGCTTTTGGCAAAGTGCTCAGAGTTTGGTGAATTATATCTTTGTAATTGTTGAAATTGTATGATTTGTCATATTGTTGTAATTTGTGTAATGTGCCTAATTTCCTTGTACAGGAATGCCAAAGTGGTGTAGATTGTGCGGAGTAAAGTGAGCATAGGGGTAGATTGTTGAGCAGATTAAATATATTATGCTCACTTTGTTGAAGATGGCGCTGCTCACGTGCAAGTTTTAAGAGTAAGCTTTTCCCCACACCCTTGACTGATCGAATGATGTGGGGTGGTGCACTCTCATGAGGAATTCTCCCAGTATGTCTCAGATAAGTAACTTTGTATCAGAGACTTCCTTGTTTGTAGATTGGATTAAAGGTTTTGAATCTGCGCTATAAAGTGGGGCAGGCCGGGAGCTTGCTCTCTCTCGGTTCCTGAGGTTAATATTAGAGAGGAGAGCAGATTAAGGCCATGTGGAGGAAAGGAGAAGCAGCAAAGATGGTGGAGTGCTGAGGAAGAAGCCAGTTTGTGCAGTTTGTGCAGGAGAAGGAGATGGGGAACAGAGGTGAGTAAGTCTGGTGAGCTAGAAACCTTTGATTCTAGGAAACTGGGATAAGTCAGTAGCTTTGTGAGCACTGAATGAGTGGGCTTTGGAGCCCAGTGTGTGTTTTTACCTGCCCACCAAGTGCAAGCTAGAATTAAAGCTGATGGTTCACCAGTTCTTGGCTCCATTGTTTCATTACTAACTGTCCGAACCTAACGCAAACCTGCATTGGCCAGGCGGCCCTGTTGGTGGCCTTGACTACTGGCCCTACAGATGCAAAATTGCTTCAGTCATTCTATAAATAATTTTTGGATTCTTGCTATATGTAGGAACATTTATTACACTGCTTTATTTACTAAAAACAGAATGGAACAAAATAAAGGCACTGTCCTGATTAAATTAAATTTTAGAGTCAGGCATAAGAAATTATAAATCATGACATGTCAGGTCATGAGAATGCAACGGAAGATGTCTTAGTCAGGGAGGTCCTCCCTGAAGAGGAGGAGCTGGCTGAATGAGGAGAGAGATGAGGCCATGGGAATTTCTAGGGGAGAACTGGTTGAAAGGCCCTAGGAGTGGCCAAACTTGGCAGAACACCGCCTGAGGTCAGAGTGTCTGGTCTTGAAGCCAAGGGTCAAGAGTTTGAATTTTAATCTAAGTGCCATGAGAAGTCATTAAATGATTTCAAACAGGGGAGTAACTTTATCACATGCTCTGTTTGGAGAAGAGATTTTAAAGAATCAAGGTCATTACAAAAAAAACAACCAGATATTTCCAGCTTTACAACTCTGCACAGAAGCTGGAACATACCTTCTACTTCTCCTGTTGCATGGGGATGTGCAGCTTTGACCAATTAGCTGTGAGCAGAATTCACAAGTGCACTTCCAGGCCAAGGAGTGCATTGTCAGTGTGAGGCCCTCCTGAGCTCCTGCTCCTTGTGCATCAGTGAACAACAGGGTTCTGGTGAAGGCTGTGCTTTCTACTTGAGTGTCAGGGAAAGGAGATATGGAACAGTGCTGCAGCTGACCTGAAAGAGACTTGTCATTTCAGAGAGAATTCAACCTCTGTAGGGATAAATCATGAAGATTTCAGAGTGATAACCACAGCACAATCTAGAGTATCCTGACACTCTAGGCCAATTAGGAAGCTTAAAGATGGTCCTCTCCTGGAATGTAATGACAGCAATAGGGGTGAAAAAAAATAGATTCATAATATGTATTGAAGGTCAAGCACAAAAGATTTGCGGACTGGCTGGATGTAGGGGATAAGGGAAAGAGTGGAGTCAAGGATGACTACAAGATTTATGGTCTGAGTAGTGGAAAGAACACTGAGAAAAGCACAGGGTTACCCAAAGTAAAGGTCACACAGCTAAACTACAAAATGCTAGCTTTTGTGGTTATCACTATTGAGGGGGCAGGCAATAGAATGTAGAGGCTTGAGGAGCTCTTCATCCTGCATGATCAAAAGCCAGATTTATTAAAGTGTAATTTATATACAGGGGGTCCTTGGGTTACAACACAGTTTTGTTCTTACGACAGTGACATAACCTGAATTTTGGTGTCAGTTGAATCACACCCTAGCCTAAGTCACCTACCTATTCTAACACAGTTGTAAAATCACAATCTAGAACATAAAAACACAACTAAGCCACAGGAAAAGGAAAAGAACATAAATATACTGCACTGTAGTAACAGCCGAAACACTCACGTATCAATATTTTTTTTCTTTTTATTTTATTTTATTTATTTTAGAGAGGAGAGAGAGAGAGAGAGAGAGAAAGGGGGAGGAGCTGGAAGCATCAACTCCCATATGTGCCTTGACCAGACCAGTGCAGGGTTTTGAACTGGCGACCTCAGCGTTCCCAGGTTGACGCTTTATCCACTGCGCCACCACAGGTCAGGCTATTTTTTAAAAATTTTATAGGTAGTGAGTGTCATAAATGTTGAGACTACGGTAACCTGAGGACCTCCTGTACAGTAAGATTTACTTTTTTTTTTTTTTTTTGGCATATAGATTCAAGTTTTGACAAGTGCATTTTGTCTTGTAACCACCTCCACAATCAAGATATAAATTACTTCCAACAGCTCCTAAAATTCCCTTTCGCTGCTCCTCCCTTGTATTTAGTCCCTCCCTCTACCCCTCACCCCTGGCAGCCACTGATCTGTTCTCCATCCCAATAGTTTTGCAATTTCCAGAATGTCACATAAATAGAATCGCAAAGTTTGTGACCTTTTGAGACTGACTTCTTTCACTTAGGGTAATGAATTTGAAATTCACCTGTGTTGCATATGTTGATCCTTTCTTCCTTTGTCTTCCATGGCATGGATGGACCGATCTTTGTCTATTTATTACTCATCAGCTGAATGACATTTGGGTTGTTCCAGCTCTTGGTGATTATAAATAATACTATATATGTGTGTGTGTGTGTGTGTGTACAGGTTTTTCTGTGAACATATGTCTTTCTCTTGGTAAATTTTTAGAAGTGAAATTGCTGGCTTATGTGATAAGTGTAGGTTTAACTTTATAAGAAATTGCTGACCATTCTCTCAGAGGAACTGTACCATGTTGCATTCCCACCAGCATTGTGGGAGGGTCTCCACATCCTTCCCAGCATGTGGGATAGTTAGAATTTTTTTATTTAGGCCATTCCAAAATGCATTGCATCTCAGTGGTCTTAATTTAAATTTTCCTAATGAATAATGATGTTGAGCATTTTTTCATGTGCTTATTAACTCTTCACATATCTTTTGGGGTAGGTTATCTGTCTTCTTATATTCTAGATATGAATGACTCCTTTATCAGATAAATTTTGCAAATATTTTCTCCCAGCCTTTGAATTGTCTTTTCATTTCCTTAACAGTGTCTTGAGCAGTAACTTCACACTTTAATAAAGTTCAAGCTACTAACTTTTTATTTTATGGAACATAATTTGACTGTGGTGTATTTTTTTGGGGGGGTGGTTGTTAGTGTTTGTATCATATCTTAGAAATCTTTGTCTACCCAAGGCCACAGAGTTTTTCTCCTACATTTTTTTCCTCAAAGTTTTATGGCTTAGGTTTTACATTTAGGTCTATGATCTCTGTTTTGCATTAGTTTTTGTAAACAGTGTGAGGACCAAGGACAGTTTTGACCACTGTCCAACAAGCGATCAATAAAACTTTACCTTTCTGATAAGTACGTGCACAGTGGCTTTGCAGCTGGTTGCAAAATCTGGTTAAGGGTCAAGGAAACTCTACCTCTCTTTGACTCCAGGCTGCTTCTTTATAAGTTAATCCTATCTTTAGTATCTCTGCAGAAGTCCCCAGTGAGACCAGCACAAGCCTAGCCTTAGTGACACTTAGTGAAATGAGCTGGGTTCTCCCCAGTTCCTAAGACACTCCAGGTAGTTAGTTGCTTCAAGAAATTATGTTCCCGGCCTGATCAGGCAGTGGCACAGTGGATAGAGCATCAACCTGGGACACTGAGGAACCTGGTTTGAAACTCCAAAGTTGCTGGTTTGAGCATAGGCTCACCTGACTTGAGTGCAGGCTCACCAGCTTGAGTGTGGGATCATAGACGTGAGTGAGGGATCATAGACGTTACCCCAAGGTTACTGGTTTGAGCCCAAGGTCACTGGCTTGCGCAAGCGGTCACCGGCTCACTGGAGCCCTCTGGTCAAGACACATAATGAGAAGCAATTAATGAATGACTGAAGTGCCGCAACTATGAGTTGATACTTCTCATTTCTCCCTTCCTGTCTGCCTGGTCTCTCTGTCTCTGTGTAAGATATTTTTCCCTGCCAAGGAAGAAGGAAGGGCATAGTCACAAAGTGTGGAAAAATAAAAGCTTTATTTAGTACAGTGCTTCCTGGACGATGTTCTCTCGTCCTGGGGACAGAGGCCAGAGAAGTTGCATAGATGAAACCGTGTGGGGGAAATTAAAAGGGGTCTCGTCTAGGGTGATCAAGCTAATATGATGTGGTAAAATTTCATTGGCTGGCAGACAGTCACTCTTTTCTAAAGGACTCCTGGGAAGTTTCTTTTGGTGCACATGGGTGTGGGTGGTTCTAGCCAAAGTTCCCGGGTCTGGTTCCTCATGTGACCTTCCTCCATTGCCCACCGACCTTACATTCCTATCTTCTATGTAAGATAGAGGCGCCATTATTCATCTGGCCACTTCCTGCTGGTTAGGGGTGTCGTGGGGAGGGGAGATTAAAAGGTGGTGGCTTTGAAGGGAGTCGCGAAGGACATCTGTTTGACCATGACTTGAGAAACTTTGCGGATGGAGTCCTGTAGGAATTTTTTTAAAAAGGAGCAATAGGAGGATTTTCAGGATCCAGCCTTTTGGTGAGCTGGAGATGGGTAGGGCCCAGTGGTTCTGACTGCCAGCGGTCTTGCATGGGAGCAAGCTTGAGGTAAGAGACATGGTTAGAAATGAGGGTAGTATTGATTATAGGGGAGCTCCTGGTAGTGAAGAAGATGTTGTCAGCTGGATAGTGGTTCTGAGACTTAGCAGAATGTCCCGACCCAAGAGGGGTACAGGGAATGATGGCATAACTAAAAACGAGTGTGAATAGGGGATTTTATCTAAACTGCATGTCAGGGGTGGCATGTGAAGAGGAAAAGAAGGGGTCTCATCAACTCCCATAACCGAGACCTGTGAGGGAATTAGAGGTCCAAAGTGTGATGGCAAAACAGAGAAGGTAGCCCCCGTGTCCACAAGAAATGAGATGAACTTACCCACTATTTACAGTGTTATCCTGAGGTTTGGCGAGGGTGTTGGGGGTCTTTGAGTCTGAGCCGTGTCAGTTGTCCATGAGGCCTAGGAGTTCGAGTGGTGGGCCCGTCTGGTTGGCTTGGCCTCCCATTTGGGTGGCTTGTCCTCCATGTAGAGGCACTGAGGATGACTGTTTTGCCCAAAGGGGCAATCGCTCTGCCAATGACCGGGCTGCTTGCAGTCGGGGCAGGGCTTAGTGGGCAGCCGTGGGCAGGGACACTGTCGAGACCAGTGACCCTGCTTGCCACATTTAAAGCAAGCTGCTGGGGGGATTCCTCTTTGTGGCCTGGACTTGAGTCGGGCACCTCCTGTTGCTCTGCCGGCCTCAGGGGTGCCACAAGAGTCTGGGTTTGGAGCATTACCTTCTGCTGCTTGCAGGTTGAACAGACTCGGCATTTTTCTACTAGTTGCGACCATTAAAAACTTTAAATGCCATGTTCAAAGGTCTCAGACAGTGGTTCGGGAGTGAGAATAAGAGGAGGGGGCTTCTGGGGAGTCCAGCACCCAGATCCAGCCAGAAATGCTGGAGCCAGAGGCAGGGCAGGCCCAGGCCTTCCTGAAAGAAGATCAGGGTTGGGCCGTGGGGTCAGGAGTCCTGCAAACCGGCATAAGGGCCATGCTTGGTGGAGGGTGGCCTGATGGAGGAGGGACTTAAGAACACAGTGGAGAAGGGAGGGGCCCCTAGCCAGCAGGGGAGGAAAAAGAGGGACTGGTATTTTCAGGTGAATGAGAAACAGGATCCCGCAGAGGGCAGGTGGCTCCTGGAGGGAAAAGACTGGAGTGAAAGAGTTCCGCAGAAGGACTAGAGAGGGGTCCTGAGAGAGGGGTGTCCCAGGGGTAAGGCAGGAGGGGGAGAGAGATGGGGGTCAGAGAAGGAGGAAAGATTAGGAGCGGAGGGTTTAGGTGAGGTTTCTCTGGCCAAAAAAGGCCTGTGCATAGAACAGGTGGCACAGAGATTAGGACGGGAGTGCAAATATTAGAAACCCTGAATGTAAGGGATCTCCAACCAGTTCCCAGTTCTTTTGGTGATAGCTAAATTGGGAGGTGTTAAAACTAAAAGTCCCTTCAGAAGGCTACCTGGTCCAATTATCCAGTGGGTTCTGTGGCCTGGCCACAGTGGAGAAGAACAGTTTCTTCTTCTTCAGGGAGGGAGAGATTTCGGATAAGGCACTCCAGGAGTGTTTTTGAATCAGGTTTAGATTCCTGTGCCCCCACGGCCGCCCTCAGTCCTCAGAGTGGTCAGAGATGGGAATTGGCATCCCGCAGCTCAAGCTCTGGCCACTGGACGGATAGGTAAAGTGGATGTGCCCAGGACGTCTCCACGGGCACACACGCACTTGGAATGGAAAAGAGGTCCCTGACACAGCTGCAATTATGGACAGAGAGTCTCGGTAGAAAAAACTGAGGGGAGGCTGGAGGCAGGGGACTTACCACACTGTGTGCCGAAGTGGATAAAAAGTTGAAGATACTGGTTCTTCCTCAGAAGGAAAGGGGAGAGGAGCAGACCCAGTGGACTTCAACTCCTTCTGGGTTTCTGGCACCAAATGTAAGGTATTTTTCCCCACCGAGGAAGAAGGAAGGGCTGTGAAGTGTGGAAAAATAAAAGCTTTATTTAGTACAGTGCTTCCCGGACTATGTTCTCTGGTCCCGGGGACAGAGACCAGAGAAGTCGCATGGATGAAACCACATGGGGAAAATTAAAAGGGGTCTCATCTAGGGTGGTCAAGCTAATATGATGTGGCAAAATTTCATTGGCTGGCAGACAGTCGCTGTTTTTCAAAGGACTCCTGGGAAGTTTCTTTTGGCACGCATGGGTGTGGGCAGTTCTAGCCAAAGTTCCTGGGTCTGGTTTCTCATGTGACCTTCCCTCATTGCCCACCGACCTTACACTCTATCTCTGCCTTTATCTCTAAAATAAAAGAAACTCTTCTCTCTCTTTTTTTCTAGTAAGAGAGAGACAGACAGAAAGGGAGAGAGATGAGAAGCATCAACTTGTAGTTGCATCACTTTAATTGTTCATTGATTGCTTCTCATATGTGCCTTGACTGGGGTGGGGGTCAGCCAAGCCAAATCAGTGACCCTTTGCTCAAGCCAGTGATCTTGAGATTATATCAGTGATTCTACACTGTTGGGGACTAAAAAATCAACAGGGTTTTTTCAGTTTAGATTTTGGGGGACAGAGGTGTGGGGAATTGGCTGAAAGCTGACAGTCTGCCCAACCCCCCACCTCACTTGCCTGATTAGCTTGCAAAAGGCTGTTAAACTGTGGTGCTGGATTGTTTATACTCATCCTATTCCCTATGGCCCCTGGAAAGACTGGAGGCAAGTTTCTATCCTTTGTTTTGTGTAAAGTTAAGATCTTATGTATGGTAGGGGTTTTCTACACTTGGTAAAATTTTTGGGTTGCCTTGGAAACATGATCAGAGATCTTGGATTTGCTAATGGCCTCACTTTGCCCTATATGATGTGGCAGGAAACGGGCATGGAGTGCACTCTCTTCTTGCCATCAGCAATTACAGAGCCCTCCCGACCCCATTCTTTATTTCTTTAAGCCTATTTTCTTAATTTCGCACTGTTCTCATTCAGGACCTGGAATTACTAGCTGCGCTGGTTTGTGGTATTATACTCAAGCCAGTGACTTCATGCTTAAGTTGGTGAGGCTGCACTCAAGCTGGATGAGCCTGTGCTCAAAGCAGTGACCTCAGGGTTTTGGACCTGGGCCTACAGTGTCCCAGGTCTATCAGCACCATCACTAATCAGTCAATAGTGTTCTCTTTTAAACCACTGAAGGAACATTCAGTGAAAAATAGGGCATTACATCTTAGCAATTAGAATCAAAATCTTAAACCATCCTAGTTACTGTCCTTCTTGAGTGACTTTTTCAGCCACCAAATAATATTATTTTTCACCTTCCTTTTCCACTCAGTAACATTGGCACTAAATGTTTCATTAAAATCATTTAGGAGCCTGATGTGAGATATCTAACATGAGGGCTTGGGTGTCCCGGGCCTGGTGTCTTGCTTTGGGCATCTCACGTTCAGCTCTGGTCACAGTTTGAGGCAGGGCCCCTGTGCTGCTGTGTTATCTATCAGAATACATCCAGGGTCCCACCTCAGATGGCAGTCCATGGCCCAGTTGTAGAATCTTGCCATCCAGCACCAGCTCTCTGTGGTCCGATACCACTTTCTGGTTTATTTCAGGGGATGCGTAGGGTCCAGTGTCTTCCTGGTGTTGGTCAAAGGGGGCTGCTGCATTTGCACATGAAGAGCCACTCCTAAAACGAAAGACATTCCAGGCTGGGGCATCAAAATGTGTTGGATGCCTGTCTGGCTTCAAAGGAGTGTGGCCGATGGAGCCATGGAAAGTCTTCTGCTGTGGTCAACGCAACACTGCAGAGCCTCGTTTACTTTCCATGTAAGTTCTTTGTATGAATGTATCACAGTTTATTGGCTCTACTAACCTACTGAAGAACTCCTGGTTGCTTCCAAGTTTTGACAATTATGAATAAAGCTTCCAAAAACTTTCTTGCACAAGATTATTCAAGAACAAAAGTTTTCACTCATCTGAGTAACTAACTACCCAAAGATGCAATTACTGGATTTTATGCAAATGGAGATCCCACAAGCATGTTCTGTTCTATGGATCAATCAGCTCCAAATCAAAATAGACAAGTTGTCGACTCCAGGCCTGGAAATCCTACTGCAGGCTTGCCAGATGATAAAAACCAAGATGGTATCTGATCACAGGAAAGAAGAATGAAATCTACACCTGAAGGTCATTGGTTTAATTTTTTTCCTTTGTGTTTTATTTTCTCTCTGTTTTGTTACTTAAACACTTAAGAATTAAAATATCACTTAGAGAAAAAAAAATCATTTAGATGTTGGCCCTGGCCAGGTAGCTCAGTTGGTCAGAGCATCATCCCCATACACCAACATTGTGGGTTTGATCCCTGGTCAGAGCACATATAAGAATCAACCAATGAATGAATAAATAAGTAGGACAACATATTGATGTGTCTCATTCTCTTTCCCTTCATATTTCTAAAAAAAAAAAAAATCAATTAATAAAAAGTCACTTAGATCTTGGTTGCTTAAAACTTAAAGAAGAGACCTTTTTTTCGATGGAAGATGGCAATGGAGTAGGCGGACGTACCAACTTCCAACTCCCAGAACCAAAGTGGAGTATAACTCAATTTTAAGAACCATCATCTGGATAAACCAACTTTGAACTAAACTAAGTGGACTCTTCAACCAAGGAACACTGCAGAAGCCACACTGAGACTGGTAGGGATAGCGAAAATGCGAAGAGGGCTGCCCAGCTGCCCGGAGAAAACGGCAGCCCGGAGAGACCCGCGTGGCGGGAGGAGAGTTTGGCGGAGAGGGAAGGACCTGGGTCCCAGGAACCAAGCCCCAGCTTGCAGTCCCAGAGCCTAGAAGAGATGTATGGACAGTATTGAGCTGTGAAGCAAGTGAGGATACTGTTTGTGAAAAAGAGATAGTTTTCTCAGACCCAATAATCTTTTCAAAGGGACGGCGCAGAAACCCTCTCTCACAACCACACACCTGGGGCTCCGGGGAACGGGGACAGAGGAGAGGAACAGAGCAGCGGGAACAGAGAGTGGACTGAAGGCACGAGGACACTCTGAGGGACAGCCATCCTGACCCCAGGGCTAAGTCATTTCCCTAAGCGAAAACGAATATTTCCCCTGGAACTAGCAATACCAGCAAAGGGAGACAGGACACTAGCCAAACAAGCTCTCCCGCGGCAATTAGAGCAGAGCTGCTTAGAGGGAGGGAGCTCCCAAGCCTACAGTGTGGAGAATTAAGACACTGCTATCTCTCTGAGGGTTGCTGAAGGGATGTTGGCGGCAGGATGCTGAAAAGCGGTCCTGTCGGCGTGGGCAAAGGCACAACCGATGTGAGCTCGGTCTAGCCCAGCAGGGGCGGAGGAGACGCGCGAAAGTGGTCTGGCAGCTGCGGGCCCGCCAGTGACCCCACTCGTGGGGAAAAATATGGGCAGAGATTGGCTCTGCGAACCTGCGCAAGCCGGCCCTGACCACGGGGACAGGGCTAGGACCAGGGACGGGCGAGGGGCTTGCGGCTGAGCTCACAGTGCCAACCCCGCCCAGACGGAGAAACGATGGTGGTTTGCAAACCTACGTGCCCGCGAGCTGGCTTTCACGGCTGAGCTCACGCTACTAGCCCCGCCTGGCCAGAGAAATCCCTGCGGTTGGCCACCCTACATGCGCGAGCTGGCGCAGAACGTGAGGGCGTGGTAGAGTCCGGATCAATCGGAAGCTAGCAGCTGAGCTCACGCCAGCAAACACGCCTGGACCAATAAACCGCAGTTTGCGACCCTACGCAGAAGGGCCCCGGCCTCGAGGGTGGGGCTAAATTCTGGATGGGCTAAGGATCACAGCTGATAGCACGTCAAAAGTCCCGCCCAACTCGCAAAACTGTGGTGAGCAGGCTCTGACTGCGGGGGCCGGGAGTAAGCCTTCCGGAAACGGGCTGGTTCCGCAGCTGAGCAAAGGTGCTCACCTCTACCCTTGGTGCTAAGGCTTGTGGCTTCAGTGACAGCCCCTCCTGCAGTGGAGAGGTGGAAATCACAGCAAAAGCCACAGTAGGCTGTCGCTGGCAACGCCCATACCTAACCACCGTAGGCAGCAGCAGAGGGGGTGGCAGGCCTGCAGACAGACCAAACCTAGAGAACACAAAGAGAACACCTACTGGACTCCAGTGCCCACAACTTGCCTATACACAGATAAAATGGGCAGGCAGAGGAATGCAAACCAAATGAATCAAGAGAAATCCCCAGAGAAGGATCTGAATGAACCAGATATAACCAAACTACCAGAAGCAGAATTTAGAATAATGATAGTTAGGATGTTCAAAGAAATTAGAGAAACAATGGATAGTCACTATGAAGATCTAAATAAAGAGATAACAAGTATAAAGAATGAAATTGAAATAATAAAAAAGAATCAGAAATGACAAATACAGTATCAGAACTGAAGACCACAATGGAAGGAATTAAAAGCAGAATGAATCACGCTGAGGATCGAATAAGCGAGTTAGAGGACACAAAAGCATAGGTACAAAAGCAGAGAAGAAAAAGGAAAAGAGACTCAAAAAATGTGAGGAAACTCTAAGGGAGCTCTGTGACAACATGAAGAGAAACAACATTTGCATCATAGGGGTGCCTGAAGAAGAGGAAAGAGGACAGGAAATGGAAACTGTGTTCAATCAAATCATAGCAGAAAACTTCTCTAAATTAAGGCTGGGAAACATTCCACACGTTCAAGAAGCACACAGAACTCCATTAAAGAGAAACCCAAAAAGATCCACACCAAGACACATCATAGTTAAAATACCAAAGTTAATGGATAAAGAAAATATCTTAAAAGCTGCTAGAGAAAAAAAGGCTATCACCTACAAAGGAGCCCCAATAAGGATGACATCGGACTTCTCAACAGAAACACTTGAGGCCAGAAGGGAATGGCAAGATATAATCAAAGTAATGCAGAACAAGAACCTACAACCAAGACTACTCTATCCAGCAAGGCTAACATTTAAAATCGAAGGAGAAATAAAGAGCTTTCCAGACAAAGAAAGCCTCAAGGAATTCATTAAAACCAAACCAATTCTGCAAGAGATACTAAGGGGCCTGTTGTGAACACTTCAAAGGGAGGAAAGAATATAGCAAAAGAAGAATACAGCTTTAAAGAATAAAATGGCAATAAACAACTACATATCAATAACCTTAAATGTAAATGGCTTAAATAATCCAATCAAAAGACATAGGGTAGCTGCGTGGATAAAGAAACAGGACCCATACATATGCTGTCTACAAGAGACACACCTTAAAACAAAAGATACACATAGACTGAAGGTAAAAGGATGGAAAAAAATATTTCATGCAAATGGAAATGAAAAAAAAGCCGGGGTAGCAGTACTTATATCTGAAAAAATGGACTTTAAAACAAATGCTCTAGTAAGAGATAAAGAAGGACACTACATAATGATAAAGGGAACAATTCAACAGGAAGATATAACTATTATAAATATCTACGCACCAAATATAGGAGCCCCAACATACATAAAGCAGACTTTGATGGACATAAAGGGCGAGATTAACAGCAATACTATCATAGTAGGGGATTTCAATACCCCACTAACAACACTGTATAGATGACCTCAAGAAAGAATATCAATGAAGAATCAGTAGACTTAAAGGATACACTAGATCTACTGGATTTAATAGATATCTTCAGAACTTTTCATCCTAATGCAGTAGAATATACATTCTTCTCAAGCACTCATGGTACGTTTTCTAGGATAGACCACATGTTAGGACACAATAATGGTCTCAATAAATTTAAGAAGATTGAAATCATATCAAGCATTTTCTGTGATCACAATGCCATGAAACTAAAAATTAACCACAAAAGAAAAACTGAAAAATACTCAAACACTTGGAAACTAAATAGCATGATATTAAATAATGAATGGATTAACAATGAGATCAAAGAAGAAATAAAAAAGTTTCTAGAAACAAATGATAATGAGCATACATCAACTCAAAATTTATGGGACACAGCAAAAGCAGTACTGAGAGGGAAGTTCATTGCACTACAGGCATATCATAGGAAGCTAGAAAAAGCTCAAATAAGCAACCTGACCCTGCATCTAAAAGAACTAGAAAAACAACAGCAAATAAAACCCAGGACAAGTAGAAGGAAGGAAATAATAAAGATCAGAGCAGAAATAAATGACATAGAAGCTAAGGAAACAATACAGAGGATCAGTGAAACCAGAAGCTGGTTCTTTGAAAAGGTAAACAAGATTGATGAACCCTTAACTAACTCACCAAGAAAAAAAGAGAGAGGACTCAAATAAATAAAATTAGAAAAGACAGTGGAGAAATAACAACTGACACAACAGAAATACAAAGATTGTAAGAAAATACTATGAAGAACTATATGCCAAAAAATTAGACAATCTTGGTGAAATGGACAAATTTCTTGAATCATATAACCTTCCAACAATCAATCTGGAAGAATCAGAACATCTAAACAGACCAATTACAACAAATGAGATAGAAACAGTTATAAAAATACTCCCAAAAATAAAAGTCCTGGGCCTGATGGCTTCACAAGTGAATTCTATCAAAAATTCAAAGAAGAACTAACTCCTTTCCTCCTCAAGCTATTTCAAAAAATTGAAAAGGAAGGAAGACTTTCAAACTCCTTTTATGAGGCGAGCATAATTCTGATTTCAAAACCGGGCAAAGACAACACAAAGAAAGAAAATTATAGGCCTATATCCCTGATGAATTTAGACGCTAAAATTCTCAACAAAATATTAGCCAACCGGTCCAGCAATATATGAAAAAAATCATACACCATGATCAAGTGGGATTTATTCTGGAGATGCAAGGTTGGTTCAATATTCGCAAATCAATCATTGTGATTCATCAAATAAACAAAAGGAAGGACAAAAATCACATGATAATTTCAATAGATGCAGAAAAGGCATTTGATAAAATCCAGCACCCATTCATGCTCAAAACTCTCAGTAAAGTGGGAATACAGGGATCATTCCTTAACATGATAAAGGCCATCTACGATAAACTGACAGCAAACATCATAGTAAATGGACAAAAATTAAAAGCAATCCCTTTAAGATCAGGAACCAGGCAGGGATGCCCCCTTTCACAACTCTTATTCAACATAGTTCTGGAAGTCCTAGCTACAGCAATCCGACAACAAGAAGAAATAAAAGGCATCCAAATTGGAAAAGAAGTAAAACTGTCACTATTTGCAGATGATATGATATTGTATATTGAAAATCCTAAAGTCTCAGTCAAAAAACTACTGGACCATATAAATGAATTCAGCAAGGTGGCAGGATATAAAATTAATACTCAGAAATCAGAGGCATTTCTATATACCAACAATGAACTGTAAGCAAAAGAAATTAAGGAAACAATCCCCTTCACTATTGCAGCCAAAAAAATAAAATACCTAGGAGTAAATTTAACCAAGGAGGTTAAGGACTTGTACTCGGAAAATTCTAAAACATTGATGAAAGAAATCAAGGAAGATACAAACAAGTGGAAGCATATACCGTGCTCATGGCTAGGAAGAATAAACATCATTGAAATGTCTATATTACCCAAAGCAATTTATAAATTCAATGCAATACCAATTAAAATACCAATGACATACTCAAAGATATAGAAAACATATTCCAAAAATTTATATGTAACCAAAAAAGAACACGAATAGCCTCAGCAATCTTAAAAAGATAAAATAAAGCAGGAGGTATCACTCTTCCAGGTTTCAAGGTTACTATAAGGCCATTATACTCAAGACAGCCTGGTACTGGTGTAAGAACAGGCACATAGATCAATGGAACAGAACAGAGGACCCAGAAATAAACTCACAGCTTTATGGACAACTGATATTTGACAAAGGAGGAAAGAACATACAATGGAGTAAAGACAGCCTCTTTAACAAATGGTGTTGGGAAAATTGGATATCTACCTGTAAAAAAAATGAAACTAGACCATTAACTTACACCATTCACCAAAACAAACTCAAAATGGATAAAAGACTGAAATGTAAGCCGTAAACCATAAGCATCTTAGAAGAAAACATAGGCAGCAAGCTCTCCGACATCTGTAGCAGCAATATATTTGCCAATTTATCTCCACGGGCAAATAAAATAAAAGGCAAGATAAACAAATGGGACTATATCAAACTAAAAAGTTTTTGCACAGCTAAAGACAATAAGAACAGAATAAAAAGACAAACCACACAATGGGAGAACATATTCGACAGCATATCTGATAAGGGGTTAATAACTAAAATTTATACAGAACTTATAAAACTCAACACCAGGACGACAAACAACCCAATCAAAAAATGGGCAAAAGAAATGAATAGAAATTTCTCCAAAGAGGACATACAGATGGCCAATAGGCATATGAAAAAATGCTCAATATCACTAATCATTAGAGAAATGCAGATTAAAACCACAATGAGATATCACCTCACACCAGTCAGAATGGCACTCATCAGCAAAACAACACAGAATAAGTGCTGGCGAGGATGTGGAGAAAAGGGAACCCTTCTGCACTGCTGGTGGGAATGCAGACTGGTGCAGCCACTGTGTAAAACAGTATGGAGATTCCTCAGAAAATTAAAAATCGAACTGCCTTTTGACCCAGCTATCCCACTTATAGGAATATACCCTAAGAACACCATAGCACTGTTCGAAAAGAAGAAATGCGCCCCCATGTTCGTGGCAGCATTGTTCACAATAGCGAAGATCTGGAACCGGCCCAAGTGTCCGTCAGAGGACGAATGGATTAAAAAGCTTTGGTACATATATACTATGGAATACTACTCAGCCATAAGAAACGATGATATCGGATCATTTATAACGAAATGGATGTACCTTGATAACATTATACGGAGTGAAATAAGTAAATTAAAAAAAAAAAGAAAAACTGAGAACAGTATGATTTTATACATAGGTGGGACATAAAAGTGAGAATATGAGACATGGACAAGAGAGTGGTGGTTATGGGATGGGGGAGGGAGGGAAGAATGGGATAGGGAGGAGGGGAGGGGCACAGGGAAAACCAGATAGAAGGTGACAGAGGACAATTTGACTTTTGGTGATGGGTATGCAACACAATTGAATGATAAGATAACCTGGAGATGTTTTCATTGTACATATGTACCCTGATTTATTGGTGTCACCCCATTAGTATTAATAATAATAAAATATATATTTTAAAAAAAGAATTCAGAGACTTATTGTATTTTAAAAGTGTTGGTCTTACATAAAATGCACACATTTACTTGTATTTATTGTTAAACACACTGTATGGCTCTCACAGAATTACATTTTAAAATATGTGGCATTCATGGCTTCTCGGTCAAAAAGGTTCCCGACCCCTGCTCTATATATTTGGATGTTTCTTACTTGACTATGGCTTTCATGCATTCAGCATAAAGACCCCACTTTTACCTACTCTGTCATACAGGATCTAGCCAGATCCTATCTCTTCACACTTATATCTTCTCTCCCTCAGGGCTCTAGACACAGCTCCTTGCTTTCAGTTCCTCCAATGCACCATATCCTGGAACAGTCTTTCTTTCTCTTCTCTTAGAGCAGTAATGGGCAATCTTTTGAGCTTGGTGTGTAAAAATTCGCCAAAATACCAAGCATAACTCGGGTGGTGTGTCACTTGGAGAAAAATGGACTAAGCAGAAGTCACAGAACTAGATGCTCTGTGCCAGAGTTCTGTTGTTTTGGCCTACAAACCTCCGGCACAGTGTCTACACCACAGCAAATGTTTTATCCTCAGCTACTGCACCTGGCCGTGCAGGAGCTGAGGATGAAACGTCCTCCTCAGCATGTTGCCCCATACTTTCTGGTGTGCGGCTGCCTGTATGCATGTCATTGCTGACACGCGTGTCATAGGTTCACCATCACGGCCCTAGACAATCTTAACTTTTTCAGGAACCCCCTCCCTCCCTTACTATCCTGTACCTTATATCCTCTACTTTGACTTAGTAGTAATTGTCAAATCATAATTAATTGTTGTATAAAGTTTGGTTTCTCAACTAGAATGTAAATTTTAAAAGATTAGGAATTAAGTCAATCTTGTTTATCTAATCTTCTAGTCCTAGAAATGGGGCATGGCACCTAAATGCTGCTCAAGACATTGCTATTGTTAAATAAAAAAAATTCAGTGTGTGTGTGGGGGAAATAAAAAAGAAAAATATACTTGCTATATGGAGCTTATATACTACTGGGGCAAGATCTGCTAAACATGTGAATTCCATGGTACATTAGAGGGTGGTAACTGCTACAAGAAAAGTAAAGCAGTGCAAGGGGACGTGGGGCATCAGGATGTGGGCTGACATATGAGAATTTTAGACTGGATGACCAGAAAACACCTCACTGAAGATTTGACTTTTTTTTTTTTTTTCAGAGAAAGAGGAAGGGAGAGAGATATCAATTTGTTGTTATTTATGCATTCATTGGTTGATTCCTGTATGTGACCCGACCGAGATCAAAACCACAAACTTGATGTGTCAGGATGATGCTCTAAAGAACTGAGCTACCCAGCCAGGGTCTGAAAATGCGACTTTTAAACAAAGACCTGAACAAAGTGAGGCAGCTGAAAATATGGTTCTCTGGGGAAAGAGCATTTTGGGCAGACAGAACAGCAAGTGCAAAGGCCCTGAGGTGGGAGGTTGACAGTTTCAGAACAGCAAAGAAGCCAGTGTGACTGAAGTAGAGGAACCTGGAGGCCAAACATGGTCTTTTAATCTGTGCTGTGCACCAGTGGAATTATCACACAAGACATGTCATAGCAAGTGCTTCTAACCAGCATCTATTATAAAACCACAGGTTTGAAATAATTTTTAAAGCAGTAGAACTCTTTCTTCAAATGAAGTGTGAAATAGAAGATTCAAGATAGGAAACAGAGGAGCAGGGGAGGGGCTCTCTGTCAGCTCCCACTCATCTCTTCAAACCATGCTGGTTCAGGTCAACACTGTAGAGGAATGTTTGTTCCCCACCCAGCTCAGGTTGAAACCATGGCTCTAGAACCATAGGTCAGCTTACAGCCATGCTATTCTATAGCACACTGCTTCAGAAGTAGTCTTGTCTGGTTTCTGTCACTACAAGGAGACTTTCAGTAGATTGTTTACCTCCAACATATGAATAAAATTGTAGCCTCTACAGTTACAAACACATGGTGATGTGTGGGTCTGATATGTTCTCAGATATTAGTTTCTTATACTAGAATTTATTTTTTTCCTAAAAAATATTTTTAAGCTATGCCTCCCCTCTTTTTTTTTAAAAAAAACTTCTTTATATTTTATTCATTTTAGAGAGGAGACACAGAGTGAGTGAGAGAGAGAGAGAGAGAAAGGGGGGAGGAGCTGGAAGCATCAACTCCCATATGTGCCTTGACCAGACCAGTGCAGGGTTTTGAACTGGCGACCTCAGTGTTCCCAGGTCGACGCTTTATCCACTGCGCCACCACAGGTCAGGCGCGCCTCCCCCTCTTTTTGAAAAGGTAAAACAGGTTAAAGATACAAAAAATAAAAAAGAAAACCACTAAAAAGGTCAGTCTCCCGTGGATGACTAAATTACATGGTATTCTCAAAGAAATTCTACAGACTTAAGCAAACAAGCAAAAATGAACTATTAATATAGGGAACAATATGGATGAGTATCACAATTATTATGCTGAGAAAAAGGTATCAACCCTATAAGTACAGACCATATGACCCATGGATATGACATTCACAAACAGGCAAAGCTAGTTTTTGGTAACAGAAGCTGAAATAGTGGTTACCTGTGGGGAGGGGATGTGTAAGTATTTTTTTCTACCCAGAAAGAAGGAAGAGGCCATAGCCACAAAGCGTAGAATAGTAAAGGCTTTATTTATTTAGTATCGCGCTTCCCGGACGATGTTCTCTGGTCCCGGGGGACAGGGGTCAGAGAAGTCGTATGGAATGATCTGTGTGGGAGATATTTAAAGGGTCTGTAGGAGGGGCAAGCTAATATGACATGGTGAAATCTCACTGGCTGATGGATGGTTGCTCTTTTCCCAAGGACTCCTGGGAAGTTTCTTTTGGCGCGCTTGGTTGTGGGTGGCTCTAGCCAAAGTTCCCAGGTCTGAGTTCCTCACGTGACCTTCTCCCATTATTCACTGACATTACTACATTCCTACCTTTTGTGTTAACTAGGGGTGCCACTTATTCATTTGGCTACTTCCTGCTGATTAGGGGCATCATGGGAGATTGGCAGGTGGTGGCTTTAAGAGGTGTTTGGCCATGAGTTGAGAAACTTCGTGGATGCGGTTCTGTAAGAATTTTAAAAAGAGAAGCAAATATGAGTTATATGCTGATAATTAGAAGATTTAGGATAGGGGCAGCCAGGTAAGAATGGGTGGCTGCCATCAGGAGTTAAGCGGGTTGTAGGAGGAGAGATTATTGCTTAACTTTTTTTGCAGACGGTTGAGGAGATTGAAACTTCTTTCCTCAGGCCAGTCCTACTGAACAGCATTGCTCCCTGCTTCAGCTCACTCCGACGGCAGGTTCCTGGTGGGAGGGACAGAAGAACAGGAGAGTCTGCAGGGCCCAACTTTTTGGTGAGCCGCAGATGAGTAGGACCCAGTGGTTCTGACTGCCAGCAATCCTGTATGGGAGCAAGCTTGAGGCAAGAGACATGGTTAGAAATGAGGGTAGCATTGATTATGGGGGAGCCCTTGGCAATAAGGAATGGTAGGAGTAAGTGGGAAGATGCTGTCAGCTGGATAGTGGCTCAGAGACTGTGTAGAATGTCTCAACCCAGAAGGGGTACAGGGCACGATGGCATAACTAAGAAGGAGTGCAAAAAGGGGATTCCGTCCAAACTGCATGTCAGGGGTGGTGTGCGAAGGGGAAAGGAAGGGGTCCCATCCATTCCCATAACCAAGACCTGTGAGGAAATTAGAGATCTAGAGTGTAGTGGAAAAACAGAGAAGGTAGCCCCTGTGTCCACAAGAAATGAGATGGACTTACCCATTCCTGCAGATTACTCTGGGGTTTGGTGAGGCTGATGGGAGTCTCTGAGTCCAGGATGTCAGTCCTAGGAGTTCAAGCGATGAGCCCAACTGGCTGGCTTGTCCTTCATGTAGAGGCGTTGAGGATGAGCCTGCTGCCCAAAAGGGTTATCGCTCTACCAGTGCTTGCAGTCAGGGCAGGGCTCAGTGGCTAGCTGTGGGCAGAGACACTGTCGGGCACAGTGGTCCTGCTTGCCACACTTAAAGCAAACTCCTGGTGGGGATCCTCTTTGCATTCCGGACTTTGGTCGGGCACTTCCTGTACCTTGCCCCTGTTGCTTTGCTGGCCTGAGGGTTGCCAAAAGAGCCTGGGTTTGGAGCGTTACCTCCTGCTGCATGCGGGTCTGGCGAACAGCCTCGGCCATTTCCTACTAGCCACGGTCATTGAAAACTTTAAATGCCATGTTCACAGGTCCCAGATAGGGGTTTGGGGGTTAGAATAAGAGGAGGTGGGCTCCTGGGGAGCCCAGCACCCAGATCCATCCAGAAACGCTGGAGCCAGAGGCAGGACAGGGCCAAAACTTCCTGCAAGAAAATTGGGGTTGGGCCTTGGGGTCCTGCAAACCAGTGTAAGGGCCAATGGCAGGCTGAGGGTGGTCTGAATGAGGAGTGGCTTAAGAACACAGAGGAGAAGTGAGGGGCCCCTGGCCAGCAGGTGAGGAGAAAGAGAGAATAGTCTTTACAGGTGAATGAGAAACAGGATTCGTGAAGGGAGGGGAGGGAGCTCTTGGAGGGAAGAGACCTGAGCGAAAGAGGTCTGCAGAGGGACCAGAGAAGGGTCCTGAGAGAGAGGCGCCCCCTGGGGGTCACGTAGAAGGGGGAGAGAGTTGGGGGTCTGTGGAGAAGAAAAAATTAGGAGTGGAGGTTTTAGGTGAGGTTTCTCTGGCCAAAAAAAGGCCTGTGCGTAGAACAGGCAGCACAGAGATTAGGATGGGAGCATGAATAACTAGAAGCCCTGAATATAAGGGATCTTCAATCAGCTCCCAGCTTTTTCGGTGATAGTTAAATTGGTGAAGGTGTTAAAACCAAAAGTCCCTTCAGGAGGCTACCTGGTCCGATTATCCAGTGGGTTCTGTGGCCTGGCCACAGTGGAGAAGAACAGTTTCTTCTTCTTCAGGGAGGGAGAGATTTCGGATAAGGCACTCCAGGAGTGTTTTTGAATCAGGTTTAGATTCCTGTGCCCCCACGGCCGCCCTCAGTCCTCAGAGTGGTCAGAGATGGGAATTGGCATCCCGCAGCTCAAGCTCTGGCCACTGGACGGATAGGTAAAGTGGATGTGTCTGGGACGTCTCCATGGGCACACGCACTTGGAACGGAAAAGAGGTCCCTGACACAGCTGCAATTATGGACAGAGAGTCTCAGTGGAAAGAACAGAAGGGAGTTTGGAGGCAGGGGACTTACCTCACCGTGTGCCAAAGTGGGTGGAAAGTCAGAGGTCCTGGTACTTTCTCAGAGGGGAAGGGAAGAGGAGTGATCCCTTGTGGACTTCTGACTCCTCCCGGGTTTCTGGCACCAAATGTAAGGTATTTTTCCCCGCCGAGAAAGAAGGAAGGAGCCATAGCCACAAAGTGTGGATAAGCAAAAGCTTTATTTACTACAGAGCGCTTCCCACCCGACGAGGTTTTTGGTCTGGGGGGCGGGGCAGGGGTCAGAGAAGTTACATGGGATGATCTGTGTGGGAGCTATTTAAAGGGTCTGTAGGATGGGTGAGCTAATATGACATGGTGAAATCTCACTGGCTGACGGACAGTCGCTCTGTTCCCAAGGACTCCTGGGAAGTTTCTTTTGGCGCCCTTGGTTGTGGGCAGCTCTAGCCAAAGTTCCTGGGTCTGAGTTCCTCATGTGACCTTCCCCCATTATCCACCGACTTTACAGGGTGAAAGGATAGAAATGTTCTATATTTTGATCTAGATGGTGGATACAAAGGTGTAGTAGATGTATGTGTGTGTGTGTGTGTGTGTGTGTGTGTGTATAGAAATTCATGGAGCTTCAAAACAATTTATGCATTTTACTCTACATAAGTAATAAAACAGTCAGCCTCTTTCTCACTACCTATGGATCCCAGCTACACAGTTCTCCTTCCCAGAGGCCACTTCTCCAGGGATTTTTTTTTTACTGCCCCTTCTCTCTCAGTACCTTCACATGAGAAGTGGAATCCTGGGAGCATGCCAGGCTGACACCAGAGGCCAAAACTGTGGACACTGGGCCATCACTTGTGTGCATGCCCCTTGGCTTTCTCTGGCTCTTTTGGCCCTTTTCCCCATACCTCCCTCCTCTTCTTCCTACTTTCCTCTCTTCCTTTCTGAGAAGGCAGGCAGCAGAGAGAGTGGCAGAGGTGGGGGTTGCTAACCCTTGCTAATCTGTGCTGTCCCTTCTGGCCATCTAGAATGTGCCTGCCTAGAAAGGACAGCTTGTGCAGATCAAGCTTAGTGTTGACACATTCCCTCCCTCTTTTATTCTCTGGCTTCTGATCCCTAGGTTGATCCTAGAACAACCTGCTTCCTGGGCACTCAGTCTCAGTATGCTAATAACCCGCTTTGTGTTTGCATATAAACAAGTCCTATAGGGTGGGTACAGAGGGCCCGTTTTGTCTTCCCTCTACAACCCTCTCCTCACTCCAACGTCTAGCAGCATTCTTTGACTCTCTCCCTAGCCTGACCCAGGGCTTTAGTCCTGCCAAGCCTTCTATCTTATCATCTGGGATCCTACCATACTCCCCAGTGCCTTAGGGCAAAGGGGCCTGAGTCATGGTCAAGTCAATTTGGCAGGTATTCTTGGAGCATTGCAGAAAGTAAAAGGTGCTGCATGTTTTTTACCTTCAAGAACCTTCTAAAAAAATAAAAAATAAAAAAAATAACAATGCCTGACCAGGCGGTGGCGCAGTGGATAGTGCATCGGACTGGGATGCGGTGGACCCAGGTTCGAGACCCTGAGGTCACCAGCTTGAGTGTGGGCTCATCTGGCTTGAGCAAAAAGCTCACCAGCTTGGACCCAAGGTTGCTGGCTCCAGCAAGGGGTTACTCGGTCTGCTGAAGGCCCGCGGTCAAGGCACATATGAGAAAGTAATCAATGAACAACTAATGTGTTGCAACGAAAAAATGATGATTGATGCTTCTCATCTCTCTTTGTTCCTGTCTGTTTCTGTCTATCCCTCTCTCTGACTTTCTCTCTGTCCCTGTAAAAAAAACAAAAAAGCCTTCTAAAGTGGGGGAAATAGTACACAACCCCATACTTTATATTGGTCCTTCCTAAGCGTTGGGTCCTGGCTGTGCTTTTCTGCATCATGTCTCTGAATTTCCTAAACAATACTAGGAGGGTTATTAGCCTCATTCTGGAGATTTAGGAGGGGAGGCCCAATGTTTTGACTGCTGGCACGTGGCTGTCAGGATTTCCTAGAGAAACGCCCTATTTAGGCTGGCGGGGGGGGGGGGGGCGGGGGGGGCGTTTACAGAGGGAGTTGGCATGCAAGAGCTCAGTGTCTAGCTTTGGGGAGCCTTTACTTGTGCCACACCCTTTCTGCACAGTTCCATCCAGCATCAGGGGCTTAGGGGTGGAGTATGTGCTGGAGGTGAGAAGTTAAGGAAAAGCAGTATACAAAGCTTCAGTGGCAGAGCCGAAGGGCGCAGGCAAACCTAGACCAAACAGGCCCTGACGGCTTGGCTCCCGCAGTACTGCAAGCCTCGAGGCTTTGCCCGCGGCGCAGCTGTAGCAACCCCCAGAGGCGCATGCTAACTGCGCGGAACTACTTCCCGGGGGCGTTTTCCGGGCTGAGGTCCCGGGGACAACCACACAAGGCGACCGCTCGAAGTTCGAAGGCCACTGGCAGCTCCCGGGCGCGGCCACGTGCGTCCTGCCGGATCCGCACGCTCCGTCGTGCTGACCCGCGCGCCCCTAGCGTGCACACACTCCGCCGCACGCACAACTCCGGCCCGCCCCCGCGGCACAGGCCGCCGCACTTTCATTGGCCGCACGGCGCGTGACGTGAGGCGCATGCCCCGCCCCTCGTCAGTCACTTGGCGTAGGCGGCGCCGGCGGGGACTAGTCTCGTCCGGAGACTGGCGGTGTTGGCGGCGGCGGCCGGAGCTTGAGCCCGAGCGGCCGAGGGCGGGAGCGCGCGGGGGAGGAAGGGGGCCGGCCCGCGGCGACTCCCCAGGCGGCGGTTCTCCTCTGAGCGGCGTCGGTTTCGGCTTTGGGCGGCAGGGGTGCGGCCCGTCCATGACCATGGGCGACAAGAAGAGCCCGACCAGGTACCTGCTCGGAGCTGAGAGGGCGGAGGGAGGGCGGACTGGAGGCCCGGGGGCGGGCGCGGCCGGCGACGACTAGGCCCCGGAGCCGCCCTGGCGGGGGAGGCGCCGCTAAGATGGAGATCCGGGGGCGGTAGGCGGGAGGCGGTGTCGCTCCGCGGGGCCCGGCCGTGCGCGCCGCAGCCATGGCGGCGGCTCCTCGGCGTCCTCCGCCGCCGCTCCGCCCAGACAAAGGGAGATTTAACCAGGTGGGGAGGGCGGCGGGCGGGCGCGAGCCGGGTGAGGAAGGGATAGGACCGGCCCAGCCCCCGCCGCGGCCCCGGAGGCCCCTGGCGCGCCCCCCCCCCCCCCCGGCCGGGCCGCAACCCCCCCCCCCAGCCTCGCGCGCGAGGCCAGTCCGCCCGCTTCCTGCGTCCGCGGGGCCCTTTCCTGGGAGCCGCCTGCCCTGCGAGGCCACGCGGCCCGGCGTTGGCGGTGGTCGGCGGGGCCCCGGGCCCGCTTCTAGTCCCGGAAAAGGGGGAGGGTGATCGCCCGGACGAAGTTTCCAGCGCTGGATTCCTGCGAAATGACTGGCGCTTGTGATTTGCTGTCTCCCCCTTTCCCTGCCCCTGTCCTCCCGCCCCGCTCCCCTCTCCCCGCTCCTCCGAAGGCCGAAAAGACAAGCGAAACCTGCCGCAGATGAAGGCTTCTGGGATTGTAGCGTCTGCACCTTCAGAAACAGCGCGGAAGCCTTTAAATGTAGCATCTGTGATGTGAGAAAAGGCACCTCCACCAGGTACATGAATATGAGTCGCCTTTTGTTAAAGGAATTTTTTTTAAAGGTGGGGAAGAGGGTATGTAGTGAGCTATTTATTTTGCCTTCCTTCCAACTTGTTGATTACGGGTTTTTCAGCGTTTGTGGGGTGGGTCATGCGTGGTTTTGGTTGTGTTTCTGTTGAATAGATGGTACGGGAGGGATTTTTTTCAGGTCTTCATGTCATTTCAGATTCCGACTTTATTTTATACCTGCATCCATTTGGCTCATAAAGAGAAAAAGCTATGGATTGTCGGGCTGATGACCTTTTATTTTTGTCATGTGCAGAATGGTTTTAATTTGTCTTAAATTATTTTTCTCTTTGAGAAATTTAGTGGTGGTTGTGCAGTGACGCTGGTTGTGCTTTTCTTGTCTTGAACTGCAAATGTCTGTTATTTTCTTGCAGTTAAAAGAAATGTTGAGCTTTGATAAAGAAGGTACAGTTTTTGGAAGGCTGCGTTGTCAGTTTGATTTTTCTTTTCTGATTAGTGTATGCATACTGCTGATGGAAGATGATCTTGCAAAATGGTGATAGGAATAGTTTAACTATATTGACATTTGTGATAAAAACTATATAATAATGAAAGGAATACTGAAAGAATTTTCATTTTGGTGAAGGTAGTAAACTGCATCTGGTATCAAAACGGTTGCACTTCGGTTTTAACATTTAAATATACGAAAGTAAAATGTCAAAGCTGGTTTGGAAGTCTTTCATCTTTTGATTTATATCATGAGTTTGTTTAAATGATTTTAGAGTTGGAAGTTAAACTTTTCTTGATGTCATATAATGTGCAGAGATTGGGGCATGAGTGTGAAAGCAAGACAGAAGGAGTAAAATTCTGGTGGATCCTTGAAGAGTAACTTTGCCAAAAGTTTCATTTCTTGAGATACTTGTTTTTGTATTAGTGTCATTCCAATATGACTGTAGTAGTACTCCACAGTTTTAATTGGATTTTTTTTGACAAAACGAATGTGTCTGTTAGGATATCATGGCTCTATTTATAGGTATTTGGGATTAAGTAGGATATTGGGCAACCTAAAGACTAACTCGGAGATGAATTGGTCCAGTTAGCTGATGGAACAGTTACGTGAATTTTACCTAAGTAATGAGACCTTTGAATAAAAATACTCAGAAAGTGGAGATACTTCACCATAAGTTGTTGTTGTTTTTTTTACAGGGACAGAGAGAGAGTCAGAGAGAGAGAGGGATAGATAGGGACAGACAGGAACGGACGGAGAGAGATGAGAAGCATCAATTATTAGTTTTCATTGCAACACCTTAGTTGTTTATTGATTGCTTTCTCACATGTGCCTTGACCGCGGGCCTTCAGCAGACCAAGCAACCCCTTGCTGGAGCCAGCGACCTTGGGTCCAAGCTGGCGAGCTTTTGCTCAAGCCAGATGGACCTGCGCTCAAGCTGGTGACCTCGGGGTCTCGAACCTGGGCCTTCCGCATCCCAGTCCGACGCTCTATCCACTGCGCCACCGCCTGGTCAGGCGCCATAAGTTGTTTTTAAAGTAAATTTGTGTCAGTTTTTGTATTACTGTAGTTCAGTTAAAATGTAAACACCGTGAGTTTAGTAGATTTCGTTTTGCTGTCCAAAATAGGTAATTCCATCAAATGGCATGGAAGTTTAGAAATCTGTGTTATTCAAAGCAATAGTGAATGTGTTTTATTTATGAGTAATGTTCTTTTACATGTAGGATCCCTGAGAGGCCGAATCTCTTTATTGTGGTTTTGCTTTGAGTGTTACTGTAGATAATGTTCAAGTAAATGACTAGGAAACTCCTAAGAACTTGAGAACTTTACTGGTGAAAAGAACACCAAATTCAAAAGTCTGCATCTGATTTTTTGCTAGAAACAGTTTTATGGAATGAAATGCATTTCAGTTTGTACATGTATTAAAAATTTGACTCATCAACTCTGGAAGCACGTGAAAGAAAGATTTTGACTTTAAAAACACTATGGATGTGTAAAGTTTTTTTAGTCACAGATGATGACAGTGAAATTCAGTTTTTTAAGCAAACATTACATTATTGGTGAAAATTTAGAGTCTATTCAGGAATACAATACCTACTATCTTTAAGGATCTTGGTGTAAATTTTTTGATGTCTGTTGCTTAGTAGGTTTTGAACAGTTTTCAGAGATCTGAAGACTTAAACTCTTTATCAACTCATGCTAGATGATACCCTTACATAGCCAAAATTTGTTTGTTTGGTTATTGCCAATATTTTGGTGATTCAGAGCTATTCTGGAAGTCATTACTAATTGGAAGGCAAATAACATTTGTGCTGCTCTGTGGATAGGTTAATTTCATAGGTTTTTATCCTGTCCTATTGGTTAATTTTTCTGATTCTAGTTACTGGTATTTTTTTCTGGGCCTTTTACTTGTCATTTCTCTGTACCTGAGAGTTTGACATTTTCCCCTTTGCATAATGTTTTAATCAGACTTGGTATTGATGGCAGTAAAAAAAGCTTGTTGCTGGATTTTTGGACACTGGGTAATAGGCAAAAAAAAGAGAGAATAATTTTTAAATAATAAAAGGCTTTTTCTCACCTGTTGACTAGCATAAAAATTGAATTTTGTTGTTCTGAACTGGTGTTTGGTATCAGAACAGCCTAGTTGTTTGGCTAACCAGCGGTCATCTTCTCATTAGTTTGCCATTCTTGTCATTGTTGCCATCACTTAGCAGTCAACCAAAGAAGTTAGCTTTGAATTGGTGGTAGTCCAGTAGGACACAAAACTGTATTTATCTCTAGGGATAGAGTTGGTCTTCTGCAATTTGATAAAGAAAATAGTGCCAGTTACCAAAGAACATTTTTAAATTCCCTGAATGTGAAAGATACTGCTCAAGATATTGGGAATATTTCATAGGTTGGTAAGACATGTACCAGAATGACCATATTCCAAGTTACAAAGGCCCTAAGAGAGGTAGGTAGAAAGAGCTATATGGGAGGACAGAACAGTCTGGCTTGGGAATCAATTATAAAGAGTCCCTTCTCCCCCATTTCTTCTGGACAGGAAAATTAATTTCTACAAAATTACCCACCGACTCTTCACTATTACTTCCTTGTGTACCAAATATAGTAAATTTTTCAGGAGGAATCATGAAAGTGATTCAAAAGGTGGTTCTTTTTGGAGTAACATAAAGCAGAATGAAAGGAAGGTCAGAAACGCCTAAGGAACATGTTAAATGTTAAGGGAAGAAGGTGGGAATACTTTATAGGCTACATGGAAATTCAGGGGGAAGTAGAGATCTATTTTGGATGTGTTATGAAATGTGTCTTGGGTCTCTGTCCCTTGCTACTTATTTTTTGTAGCTTTATTGAGGTAGGATTTACGTATGGTAAAATTCACCAATTGTATAATGCAATGATTTTTAGTAAATTTTGAAAAGTTGTGCAACCATCCCACCAAATGAGTTCAGAACATTTCCATCCCATCTTGTGGTTTCCTCATGCCTGTTTTGATATACTTTGTGTGTGTGTGAGAGAGAGAGACACTTCTGTGTCTTTAACATGAGCATGAAAGAGTCACCACCACTTGGAAAAGCTGCCTCTCCCCCCACCACGCTGATGTACTTACTCTAAGCCTTTCAAGCTAAAAAAATAAAAGGATGTGTGTAAGGTGGTGGTGGGTGGGAAACATTACCCTTCCTAGGTAATAGCTATTGTATATGTTTCCCAGCCCTCTTTGCCAGTTTATGAAACAGTATACTGGCTTTAAAAAAAGAAAGAAAAACAACCCACAAACTCTCAGATTTATCTAACCATTGTTAAGTTGAAGTTCTTTAGTGTTGGGCAGAGTAGTTTTAAGACTTGATAAGTATATTTTACTTTTGATCGTTTTATTTCTCTGAATGCAGTGATGTCTTTAATTAAAATTACCAAGCTGTTGCCTGACCTGTGGTGGTGCAGTGGATAAAGCATTGACCTGCAATGCTGAGGTTGCCGGTTCAAAACCCTGGGTTTGCCCGGTCAAGGCACATATGGGAGTTGAAGCTTCCTGCTCCTCCCCCCCTTCTCTCTCTCTCTCTCTCTCTCTCTCTCTCTCCCTTTCCTCTAAAATGAATAAATAAATAAAAATATTAAAAAAAAATTACCAAGCTGTTGCTGCAAGTCTTGCTGACTAATGTTTTTTTGATAATAGTGCTTGCATCTTGACCTTCAACTACTGTTTAAATCCATCCACTTGAAAAATTGGGAATATTTTGCTTTGGGAAATTATGTAGGTTTAGAACTTGATTAAACTTAACTCCAGATTTTATTATGATGTTGAGTTGAAATCATTTTAATACTTGTTTATTTGAATACTATTCCTTTGAAAAGTGTCCTGTTTTTAGAGACTTTATAGACAAGTAAAAGTAAAGAATTTACTTCAGATGTGTAATAAGATTATATAATTTAATAAAAAAATGTTGGATATTTCCTAACTTAGGATATTGAATTGAAAGTTGGTTTCAGTTGTTTTGTACATACAGTGTTTGCCTTGTTCCCTGATTCTTTGCAATTGTAACTCTGGACTTTTTCTCACTTTAAATTCAGATACCCTGGCAACTCAAAATCTCTCTAGTAGTCATGAAGTACTTTAGAAGTAGTTATAGGGGAAAACACACATAGTTGGTGATAATGTCAAAGTTTTGATATTAGTAGGAAGTTTCAAAAGCACACCATTTTATAATACTATATAAATAGGAAAATGCCCCCAAAGCAGAGGGAGTAGGTGCCTAACCTGGAGCAAAGCCAGGCCACTTCTCCAAGGTCCTGGGTCATCCACCACTATGGGTTTGCTCCTTTGGTCACATTGATTTCATTACAGTGTTTGTCTTTCATAAAATTGCAAATTACCTGCCTTCTAAATGATCAAACCTTGTCAAATCTTTCAACCTCTATGCTGAATCAGTTATTTATATCCAGAAACAGGATGACAATTTATTTTGTATTTGTTATTACGTTGAACCTACTGATTTATTGGTCCTGACTTGATCTTGTGTATACTTGGTGACCTTAAAGTAAATTACTTGGGTAGTTGTGGTAATTTGACGGTTTTTACTGAACACACAGCCATCTGGGCTCTAGCTACAGTGGTATACAGACAGATAAGATCTTTGTTGGTTTTTTTTTTAGGTTTTTATTTACTAGTTTTTGAAGGGGGAAACGGAGGGAAGTAGGATAAAGAAAGAGGAGGGAGAAGTGGGAAGCATCTGCTCATAGTAGTTGCTTCCTGTATATGCCTTGACCAGGCAAGCCCAGGGATTCAAACCAGTGACCTCAGCATTCCAGGTTGATGCTTTATTCACTGTGCCAAGGTCTTTGTTCTCACAGAGCATAAAATGCAGTGGAGAAAAGAGAAAATAAACAAACGAAAGGAAGATAATTTCAGCTTGTGACAAGTGCTACAAAGCATTTAGAGCAGTGGTTCTTAACCTTTTTTGAGGTACCGAACCCACCAGTTTCATATGCGCTTTCACCGAACCCTTCTTTAGTGATAAATAAAATATTTTTTTTCCAAATTCAAGACGTGTGTGTGTGTGTGTGTGTGTGTGTGTGTGTGTGTATTTTTTTTTTTTTTTTACAGGGACAGAGAGAGAGTCAGAGAGGGATAGATAGGGACAGACAGATAGGAACGGAGAAAGGTGAGAAGCATCAATCATTAGTTTTTCGTTGCTGTTACAACACCATAGTTGTTTATTGATTGCTTTCTCACACGTGCCTTGATCGCAGGCCTTCAGCAGACCGAGGAACCCCTTTCTGGAGCCAGCGACCTTGGGTCCAAGCTGGCGAGCTTTTGCTCAAGCCAGATGAGCCCGCGCTCAAGCTGGCAAGTTTGGGGTCTCGAACCTGTGTCTTCCACATCCCAGTTTGATGCTCTATCCTCTGTGCCACCGCCTGGTCAGGCAAGACATATGTATATGTTTTTTTACTGGTGCACAAAATGAGCCGTGCATGAACATCACCTTGCTCAAAGAACAAAACCAACGAAGTGCATGAACTCACAACAAATTACGGTATTACTTTATTCTGGCCTCTGCGGCAGAGGCTTCTCCCAACCCCTGAGACCGACTCATCGAACCCCTAGGGTTCGATAGAACCCAGGTTAAGAACCACTGATTTAGAGCATGTGCCCTGGCTGATTGGCTCAGTGGATAGAGTGTTGGGCTGGCGTGCAGCCGTTCATGTTTGATCCCCAGTCAGAGCCCACAAGAGAAGCAACCATCTGCTTCTCTTCCCCTCCCTCTCCCCTTTCTCTCTTCCTCTCTTGAAGCCAGTGCTCGATTGGTTTTGGCATCAGCCCTGGGTGCTGGGGATGACTTGGTTGATTGAGCATTGACTCCAGACCAGGGTTGCCTTTGGGTCTCTGTTGCGATGCATTTGGGAGTCTATCTCCTCTCTTCTCACTTAAAAAAAAAAAATTTAGTGCAGGATAGGAACTTTAGAGCAGTAGTTCTTAACCTTTTTTGAGGTACTGAACCCAACAGTTTCATATGCGCATTCACCAAACCCTTCTTTAGTGATAAATAAAATATGATTTTCTTTTCCAAATTCAAGACATAGGTATATGTTTTTTTACTGGTGCACAAAATGAGCCGTGCATGAACATCACCTTGCTCAAAGAACAAAACCAACAAAGTGCATGAACTCACAACAAATTACGGTATTACTTTATTCTGGCCTTTGTGGCAGAGGCTTCTCCCAACCCCTGAGACCGACTCATCGAACCCCTAGGGTTCGATAGAACCCAGGTTAAGAACCACTGCTTTAGAGTGATGAGAACTGGGTGGAGTGACTGCTTGTAGAGTGTGGAGATACACATTGGCCTTCTTAGGAAACACTAATGCTGCTTTCTTTTGGAGCAAGGGGATAGTTATTTCTGCAGGTTGACCTGTGCCAGTGAGCTCATTCGGTTGGGGACATTTTAGAGTTGGAACCTTTGTGCACAAGCTGTTCCACCTTTTTAGTTGCTTGTCACAGACTAAACCTAGGCTAGTTAACTTGCCAGTATATCTTATAAGTTACTAGGATGGGAAGTTCTGAATGGATTTAGTTAGGATTTAGGAATGTGGCATACATTTACTATGTGCTTACATAGATGCTGAAGAAATCTTAAAATTAATAAAAACTTACTTAAGTGGCTAAAGGTTACCAAAAGAGTTACTAGCACTAATTCAGTTTATTAATACTTTAGTTGACAGTAGGTCTCCAAATGACTGCTTTCCAACTTGAACTAAGACATTCTATAGTCTTTCTGGATCTTATTTTCTCTTTTGACCTATCACCAGGGCCTTTTCCCTTTATGGCATCTTCCTTTATATTCCTCATCACTGGTGCTCCCACCCCCTCACCCCACTTTTCTTTGGCCAGTTGATATTTACTTATTTTTAAAGAATTCTCAGTTTATTTGCATATATACATTGTCACCCCACCCCACCCCCCGAGAGTCATCTCCTGCCAACATACAAAACCTACATAGGAGACTGGGTCCTGAATAGATAATACCCAGGACTCATATCACAACCCCATACATAGGTTATAAGAATTTATTTAGCTAAAACAGGCCAGTGCCCATAAGACGTCTTTACCCCTTTGTAAACATTGACTACCAGGCCACTGGAGCCTGGGGAAAGTGTGCAAATATGAGGGTATCATACTGTGTGCTCAGAGGGCCAGGGACACAGCTGGCAGCCATACCTGAGAAGTCCTGAGGATGTGCACTCACTGGGACCTGGCAAGTGCCAGGGGGGAAAATCAAGGCAGCTAGCCCATGCCTGAGGGCTCACATGAGACTACGGCGGTGCTCTTGCCCATATGAATACTCTACACGGGAAATTTCCTGGATGACTTTGGTGAAGATGCCTTGAGTCAGCTGATTCTCTCGAGCAGATGACTCCATGAATGTTGCACCCCAGGACTCTGCCAGCTTCTAACCTTCAATTGCCTGGACCTCCCTGTCTGGAGAGCCTTGTTCCCCACTAGTACCATCGGCAGTCGGGTTTTCTCACGGCCTTCATGTAGCTTTTGGTACAGACTCTCAGTGACTTGGAAGCTATGTAGAGAGGTGACAGAATACACAAACACATAACCATGGACCCCAATGATGAATGAATAAGGCAGAATGCTGTACTCATCCTGCCCTGCTGTGTCTACCAGGTGTAGCTGAAGCTCATCTTTGCCAAGAGTCACTATCTTGCTGTAAGCTACAGAGCGGTACCGGAGGATGACAACCTTTTTATAACGGGCTAGCAGCATGGGAGGAGCCGACCTGGAAAGGCTTGCAGAACTGTGGGCTGAGAAAGCCCTGAGAAGAACTGATATTGATTTAAATTCAGAGAACTTTATTTAAAATATTTTTATTGAATCTTTGGGGTGACATTGGTTAATAAAAGTGTATACATTGTGTCCGTAAAGTCATGGTGCACTTTTGACTTTTGACCGGTCAAAAGTGCACCATGACTTTATAGACACACTGTAGTTTTCAGGTGTACAAAACATCATGTGTATATCATATTTTGTATTCACCACCCCAAGTCTTCTTGCCTGTTGGTCTTTAAGTAACTATTTATAGCATACATACATACAGAGAAGTGTGCAAATACAGTATTAGGTTTGATGAACTTGCACAAAGCGAGCACACCTGCATAACGAGCACCCAGATAAAGAAGCAGAACAATTTGAGAACCCCAGAAAAGCCCCTTGTGTACTCTGCAGTCACTTTACTACCCCAGCTGCTCTTCTAACTTCCAATGCGTGAGATGAATTTTGCTTGTTCTTGAATGTTAATTCAAATAGTATGTGTACTTCTGGTTTGTGAGACCCATTCCAGTTTTGTGTGTGGTTCTTAACTTATTTCACCAGGGCTATTTTATTCTAAAAGTATCTTAGAGCTCAACTCCTTACATCTAGACCAGGGGTCCCCAAACCTTTTGCACAGGGGGCTAGTTCACTGTCCCTCAGACCATTGGAGGGCCGGACTATAAAAAAAACTATGAACAAATCCCTATGCACACTGCACATATCTTATTTTAAAGTAAAAAACAAAACGGGAACAAATACAATATTTAAAATAAAGAACAAGTAAATTTAAATCAACAAACTGACCAGTATTTCAATGGGAACTATGGGTGAGAATGCATCCTGTGCTCCTCCCACTGACCACCAATGAAAGAGGTGCCCCTTCCGAAAGTGCGATGGGGGTGGGGGTGGATAAATGGCCTCGGGGCTGCATGTGGCCTGTGGGCCGTAGTTTGGGGACCCCTTATCTAGACCCTGATATAGACTAGAGATAATAAGACCTTTATTCAGCTTCTCTTCATTACCTATGTACTTGAACACAACTGTGTCCGCAGAGCAGTACCATAAATCCACACCTCAGTAGTTGAATAGAAGAAAACCGGGGTGTGTGGAACTTTCTAGAGTACATAAGTGGCGTGAACTTTGTTTCATTAGTAGTTTTTTATCATCAGACATTTATATTTCAAGGTATTAGTTAAATTGATAGAAAATTCCTGTTTTCCAGGAACCTAACAAACTTGTTGAAAAAATAAGACTGTAAAAAGATGGTGTAAAGCACCCAGTGATGTGAATGAGCTTCATGGTAGGCATGGAGTGAAGTGCATGGTAGTGAACATAGTGCTTTTTAGAGGAGATAGAGACAATCATTCTGTGGTGGTACATTGTGAAACTCCTCAATCTGGGATTTAGACTAGGTCTTTGTGAGCATTTGGGTGTAGGGTTTGCTATACAGACTGATGAAAGTTACTTAGTTCTTTGTTTCCTCCTTCCTACTTATTAACTACTTTATTCAGATGGCATCTACACCTTCCACTTCTCCCCACAGGCTGGTAATTTTTAAATACTACAATATTAACCGCCTGTTGACATTCCCTGCAACACATACACATGACAAAAAATCTAACTGGTTCTTGGGCCTCTCCTTTTGGGCAGTTTAAATTACCTCCTGGTTCTCATTGCCATTAGGATACATTCCAAATTCTGAGCATCACAGTGGGCTTTTGATTTGGCGTTTACAGTTTTCTTTATAGTTTCTCTCTTTAGAATATCAAGAAGCAGCTTGCCATAACCCCATCTGCCCTCCATAAGAAGTAGTGTGTATTTTCTAAGCAAGGACTATGATGTCTTATTTCCATACCATACCTTTCACTTACTGACTCCTGTTTGTCCTTCTGATGTCTCAGGAAGCCTTTTCATCACCTTCCATTGATGCATACCTCCTCAAAACTTTATTTTCATTGGATCACCTTTGTTGTTTTCATCCTTGTTGAGAACCTGGTCCCTTTCATAGCTTTATTTTCCTATATCTGTTAACAGTGCCTGACAGTGGGCAGGGGTTCTGTAAATACTTGGGGTTTCAATTGGAGTCTCTTTTAATACTGTTCCAGTTAAGAGTTCTAATAAGGACTCTTTAATATTAGGGCTTGTGTCTTGTGTATGTAAATGTTACTGGATTAGGGGAAAGTTGTCTTTATGAAGTATGTCCTTAAAAGTAGTATTCCTGTTTTTCTGTTTTGTTTTTTACTTGTTTGTTTGTTTTAAGTGAGAGGAGGGGAGATGGACTCTTGCATGCACCCTGACTAGGATCCACCCAGCAATCCCTGTCTGGGGCCAATGCTAGGTAGGACCAGTTGAGCCACTGACTATGGGAGAAGAGAGAAAGAAGGGGGAGAGAGAGGGGAGGAGAAGAGAGAGAGAAGGGGGAGAGGGAGGAAAGGAGAGAGAAGGGGGAGAGAGAGGGGAGGAGAGGCAGATACTTATTTCTCATCTGTGCCCTGACCATGGATAGAAACCAGGACGTTCACGCTGGGCCAATTCTCTGTCCTCTAAGCCAGGGTGCCCACACTTTTTCAGCTTGCGAGTTACTTATAAGATGACCAAGTCAAAATGATTTACCTACAATAAAAATGCAAAACATAAATTTATCTCTTCTAAAGTATTATCATTGTTTAAATTACTGTTATTACTATTTAATATTGTGAATTCTTCTTTCACCTTTCTCCTTCTCAGCTCTCTTTTCGGAGGAAAGTCAATGTCATCGTTTTTATGAACAATCCAAGAAAGCCGCTCCACATTTCCCTTCTTTGGGATAGCAATGGCACACACACAGATGAGGCAGACGCACTTAGAATATGACATAGTGAAAAAAATCCCCTCCCATTCTGTATGAAAGTGGTAGGTTTTAGGCTTCTTACTCGGACCAGCTACGGCACTCATTTTTATACCCTTTGTTGTATTTAGTTTAAATGAATTGAAGGCTAACTACACAGCAATGTAACTGAACAAGTTAGCGCGGTTTAATGCGCATGCGTAGGGTGTCAAAAGTTCAGAGGTCAGATTGGTTACCCTGTATGCCAATCAAAGGACAAATGTCTTTTTAATGTCATGCGATCGACATATTGAGCACCCCTGTATTACAGTACTTACTGCCTGGAGTCATTTCAGCTTCAGAGCTTTAGCAAACTCGCTTAAACAACAGTAACTAGGATGCGTCTTATCCTTTCTGGTTGCCCATTTGGTGGTTTAAGCAACCAAAAGTCATGAAAAAGTCTAGTAATAAAGCAGAGGCCCATTTTGCTATGCAAAACTAATTTTGAAGGGTGATAAGGAATTGAAGGGTGTGCTTGTAAGCGGGCACCTAAAGATATTTTAAAAATAGCTACAGAGCATTTTGGGTGTTATAAATGTCATGCTGTTTTACTGTGTAAATTCTTTTGTGTCAGCATACCCATAACTTGGTAGTTGTACCTTGTACATGGTATACATTACTATTTTGTTTATTAATTTGGATGAATAACTTCTGAAGTTGTAATCTTAGTATTATTATTATTTTTGTATTCAGTGAGAGAAGGGGAGACACACTCCCGCATGCACCTGGACTGGGACCACCTGACAAAACCAGTAGGGGTCGATGCTCTGCCCATGTGGGACATTGCTCCATTGCTCAGCAACCAAGCTCTTCTTAGCAGCTGAGGCAAAGGCCGCAGAGCCATTCTCAGCAATTGGGGCTAATTCGCTCCAATGGAGCCATGGCTACAGGAGGGGGTGTAGAGAAACAGATGGGCGCTTATCCTTTGTGCCTTAACCTGGAATCAAACACAGGATCTTCACACGCTGGGACAATACTACCACTGAGCCAATCGGCTAGGGCCAAGTTGAAATCTTGACTTATTCACTTTATTAATTTACTTTGCTATAATTTTACTTCCAAGCAGTGACTGACACACACTGTGGTGTCAAAAGCAAAATTTGTAAAGGCAATGCAGATAAACTGTGTTACTTAGAAATCAAGAATATTTGAAATCACGGTAAACAAGTGAAGTTTTTATATTTTAATAGGATTAGATATTCCTTCCTCCTCCTTTTTCTCTCCTATCAATTTAGAAATATCTATTTAATTTATCCTTTATTTGGGAAAAGAAACTAGTGGAATGCATTTATAAAAAATTAAAGTTTGTTCAAAACATTTTTTCTATGTAATAAGCATTAGCAATCTAATTTAAGATGAAACTTGGATAGCTTTTGGTAGGAACAAAAAATTAAAGGTGATGTAGGATACCAGTTTCCTCATCATACTGGATCTTAAAACACATCAAGTGCATGGTGGTTAGTCAAAGGGAGGAAACAAACCTGGTGACTGCTTTCTAAGAACAGATGAGATTTCATATGTAGGTTTTGAAGTTGATGCACTGTTTTCACTTAATTAGGTAGGTAGAAAATAGCTACCATAGCCTCACCTGTGGTGGTGCTGTATATAGAGAGCATTGACCTGAAAAGTTGAGGACATTGGTTCAAAACCCTGGGCTTGCCCGGTCAAGGCACATTTGAGAAGCAACTGCTGCTGCTACTATTGCAGTTGTTACTACTACGAGTTGATTGATGCTTCCTGCTCTTACCCAGCTTCTCTCTCTCTCTGAGTTCAGTAGTCTTAAAAAATAAACAAATAAAATATCTACTATAGGTTAGTACTACATTTCAGTTTGTTACTGGGTTAATGCTCATGATAGATTCAGTTGTAAATTCAAACTAGGAAAATTTCTTACCCCAGAACCTTGTTAAATTCTTTTTAGTACTTTGTTAATTTTTATCACATAATGATTATCAATGGATTGACCAGGTGTTGGCACAGTGGATAGAGCATCAGACTGGGATGCGTAGTACTGAGGTTCGAAACCCTGAGGTCACCAGCTTGAGCCAAGGTTGCTGGCTTGAGCAAGGGGTCACTCAGTCTGCTGTAGTCCCCTGGTCAAGGCACATATGAGAAAGCAATCCATGAACAACTAAGGTGCTGCAATGAAGAATTGATGCTTCTCATCTCTCCCTTCTTGTCTGTCTGTCCCTATCTGTCATGCTCTCTGTCTCTGTATCTGAACATTAGTAAGTTTTTAAAAATACTAATGATTTGTAGATTAATTTTCTTATCACTATATATGGTCACTGTTCTTTTTTTTTCTTTATTTTAGTAATGAAGATAATACTTTTTTTTAAAGGGGAAGGATAAAAATGTAAAGCAAGTTTTTAAAAATGTTTTTATTAATGAGAGAGGAAGGGAGAAAGATGAGAGAGACCATGGGATCATGTCACATGTACAAACAGGATGAGCTTGCACTCAAGCCAGTGACCTCAGGGTTTTGAACCTGGGACCTCAGCCTCCCAGGTTGATGCTGTATCCACTGCAGCACCTTAGTTGTTCATTGAATGCTTTCTAGTTTGTGCCTTGACCAGTGGACTATAACAGAGCGAGTGACCCCTTGCTCAAGCCAGCGACCATGGGGTCCTGTTTATGATCCCACACTCAAGCCAGCAACCCTGTGTTCAAACTGTTGAGCCTGTGCTCAATCCAGAAGAGCCCCCAGTCAAGCCAGGGACCTTGGGGTTTCAAACCTGGGTCCTCTGTGTCCCAGTTTGACACTATCCTCTGCACCACTGCCTGGTCAGGCTCTTTAAAAAGTTTTTAAAAAGAAAAATAATTTTTTAGGTTGGGAAGTGGGCATTCTCTCATGGAATATTGGTGTGTGTGCATAAGTTGATTTAGATTTTCTAAAGGCCATTATGGTGATTGGAATCAAATTTATTTGAAATATTTGTACCCTGTGATCCAGTTTAACTTCTAGGAATTTTTTTTATCTACATGTAGAATTTTCTATTAAGCCTCACCTGTGTACAGTGGATAAAATGTCAACTTTGGAACACTGAGGTTGCCGGTTCGAAACCCTCAGCTTGCCTGGTCAAGTACATACGGAAGTTGATGCTTCCTGCCCCCTTTCTCTCCCTCCCTTCTTCCCTTTCTCCCTCTCTCTTTCACTCCTTCCTTCCCTTCCTCCTTGCCTCCTTTCTAAAATGAATGAATAAAATCCAAAAATCTTTTTTTCTGTTAAGTACATGTATATTCATTGCATCATTATTATAAAAAAAAATGAAAATTACCTACATAGAAATCAGCAGGGAGTTGTTAAGTTTGGACTTGTTGTGAATACTTTGCAGATCTCAAAAATGTTTTTGAGATCTCTCATCCATTGGAGGTAGAAATGTAAAATGGTACAACCACTATGGAAAATATAGTTTGGTAGTTTCTTACAAAGGTAAACATACAGCCTGGTGGTGCAGTGGATAAAGCATTGACAAGAAATGCTGAGGTTGCTGGTTCGAAGCCCTGGGCTTGCCCGGTCAAGGCACATATGACAAGCAACCATTGAACAACTAAAGTGAAGCAACTGTGAATTGATACTCCTTGCTCCTCCTCCCCTCTGTCTCCTCTTTCTGTAATATAAGTAAAATAAAATTAAAGAAACAACAACAAAACTTAAACAATATTTACCATATGACCTAGGAATTGCACTCATGAATATTTATCCCAGAGAAGTAAGATAGGTTCATGTAAAACCTGTTGTGGAAGCTTTGTTTATAACAGGGGTCCCCAAACTTTTTACACAGGGGGCCAGTTCACTGTCCCTCAGACTGACCACCAATGAAAGAGGTGCCCCTTCCGGAGGGGGCCGAATAAATGGCCTCAGGTGGCCACAATTTGGCCCGCGGGCTGTAGTTTGGGACGTATGGTTTATAATAACCCAGAACTGGAAACAACCTAAATGTCCTTCAGTAGGTGAATTGTATATATATATTGTGGAATGCTACTCCGTGATTAAAAAGGAGCTATTGATACATAGAACAACCATCATGGACTTCAAGGGCATTATAACACTCTTTTCCCTACTGAAGGAAAGAAGCATCAACTTGCTCCGCTTAGTTGCTCCATTTAGTTGTTCATTCACTGGTTGCTTCTCATGTGCTCTTACCATGGGTTTAACCCACAACCTTGGCATGCCAGGATGACACTCTATCCACTGAGTCACCCAGCCAGGGCCACCATCAACATTCTTGAAATGACAGACTTACCCAGAGAGAACTGATTATTGATTGCCAGGGTTTAGGGCTTGTGGGGAAATGGGGGTGGGTGTGAGTACAAAGAGCAAGGGGGAGATCTTTTGTGGTGGTGAATAGATCTGTATCTTACTTGTGGTCGTTTCATGAATCTACAAGTGTAGTAAGGTGGCACAGAACTATATACATAAATTGTACTAACACCAGTTTCCTGGTTTTGATATTGTACTATAATCAAGAAGATGAAACCATTTCAGGGAAACTAGATTCAGGGTAAATGGGACCTCAGACTATTTTTGCAACTTCCTGTGAATCTATAATTATTTCAAAAATAAAATGTTAAAAACAATATTAAGAAAGAATCTGTAATAAGAGATAATTCATAACAGAAAAAAGGCAAGTTACAGAATAATAAGCAGTATGATCCCACTTAAGTAGTATTCATACACACACCTAGAAGTAATGACTGGTCAAAATAGATTCTTTTAAGATTTTATTTATTGATTTTACAGATAGAGGAGGGGTGGCGGAAGCGAGAAGTATCAACTAATAGTTGCTCCGCTTTAGTTGTTCATTGCTTGTTTATTCTTGCCTTATGTGCCCTAACTGGGCAAGCCCAGGATTTTAAACTGGTGACATCAGTGTTCCTGGTTGACACTATCCACTGCGCCACCATAGGCCAGGCTGATCAAAATACTCTGAGTGGTGGAATGACAGATTGTTTTTGTACATGTCCTTTTCTGTAATATCTATAGTGTTGATGAATTGGTATTACTTTTGTACTTGGTAAGACCAATTTTCATAATAGGACATTTAAAAAAATGATCTGATTGTGGAATATGGAAATTTAAATAAGGGAAATCATATTTTTACATTAAGGAATTTAAAATTTCTTTATATTGGTTACACTAACTCAGTTTTTTGTTGTCTTTTTTTAGCGAGAGACTGGAAGGGAGAGAAATAAGAAGTGTCAGTTTTTCATTGTGGCACCTTAGTTGTTAATTGATTGCTTTCTCATGTGCCTTGACCAGGAGGCTCCAGCCGAGCCAGTGACCCTTTGCTCATGCCAGTGACCTTGTGCTTCAAGCCATTGACCATGGGGTCATGTCTGTGATCCCATGCTCAAGCCTCATGAGCCTATGCTCAAGCCACTGACCTGAGGGTTTCAAATCTGGGTCCTCCCATGTCCCAGTCTGAGGCTGTATCCACTTTGCCACTGCTTGGTCAGACCTATTAAGGCAATATCTGTACTCTAAAACATGTTGTGTTTGTAAATTAAAATTGTTTTGTACTCTCTGTATTTACAAGGTATCCTGAACGATGTTATAAATCAGTGCTATTCAATAGAAGAATATGCATTGCAAGCCACATGTAAGTATAGTTTCTAGTAGCCACAGTAAGAATATAAAAAGAAGCAGGTGAAATGAATTATAGGAATGCATTATGTATCAGAAAGTACTATCATTTCAATGTGTAATCACTATAATCTTGCAGTGAGATATCTTAACATTCTTTTCTTCATGCTAGGTCTTCAAAATCTTGTGTGGATTTTACAATTACAGCACAACTCACTTCAGACTAGCCACATTTCAATAACCACATGTGGCTACAGGCTACCATGTTGGAGAGTAGTTGAGAGCAAGAGTTTTGGTGTCAGACCTAAGTTCTAGTAATACTACCTGTCATTTGCTAACTTTGTGACCTTGGGCATGTTACTTGAACCTTGTGCTTTAGTTTTTCATTTATGGATAATAACTTCTCCATGGGTGGTGGATATTACAGGGATTAAATGAGTGAATGTGTGTAGCATACTAGGCAAAGGACCTGGCACAGAATACATACTATAAACAATATAAAACTGTTGATAATGTTATTATTCTAGTAGAGTATTAGCTTGAATGACTAATCGTTCTCAAGACATGACTGATTTCTTTATAATATTACTAGTGAATAAATATATAAATAATACATGAGATAATCTTTATGACCGATGAATGGACAAATACTTGAGCACTGATGTATAAAATATTGGACCGGGCACTTGAGCATTTAGATTGTAGTAGTAAAGATGATATACTCAAATACTTTATACTTAGTACTTCACATTTTACATCCCAATTTGATGTGTATTTTTCTAATGTAATACTCAAAGCAATCCTTAGAGGTAGTCATTCCAACTTTCACAGTTGAAGTTGTGGCTCAGAGAAATGAAGTGATTTAGTTGATTTCATACTCAGTAGAATAGATGAAATAGGTGACTTAGTTAAATGGACAAATTAATATGATGCCTTCTTTTGAGTTTCGGGAGAGTACAGCATCCTCTTCTAGGGCTATTTGAATTAGAAGAGGGCAGTAACATAGTGTCAGTGGAATAGCTGCCTTGCTCAGAATTATCCTGAGATTATTAGCCGATTCAGATCACCTATGGTGTAAAAAGTTAATGTAAGCCTGTATAGGTTTAATTAACTTGTTTTGCTTGTTGTGATGTTTCTCTTTATAGAATGCTTATTATTCTGTCTCTTGGTTAGATATATCCACAAAAATGGGATGAGGATATGTAATATATGTTGACTGCCTTAAAATTAGATTCTTTGAAGTACTGCATGTCACTTGACTTATTTAGAAAATAACAATTTTTTGCACGAACGTTGCATGTCACCATTAAAATCATTGGTGAAAGGCAGTGAGTTTGTGAATGATTGACTTTCCCAAGGCAGGGGTGCAGTAGAAGTCACTTGTCTCCTGGGCAGAGTCAGATATATATAGCTTGTGTCATTAGGTGTTCAGTGTTTGTGTTCTCATATGTAGATACTGCTTTCACTGTTAAGCATTGCTGACTTTATTCCCAGTTTCTTCTCCAGTTAGGAAAATTGAGGTAGTCACATGATGCTTAATTTGTTGGGTACTCTGGCACAAAATGTATGATAGTAAACTATCATCTCACTTTGACAAAAACTTTGGTGTATATGCATCAGTGATATACAGGGAATTACATTTTGGTTCTCAGAACCAGAGTAATGATAGGGGAAAGTAGGTAAGCAGTCTGTTCTTTGCTACTTGGTTTTCTACCTCTTCAGATATTTTTTTTCTTTGGATCAGCATAATTTGCCCAACAGTGCCTCTCTTCTTGTCTGTCCAACCTTTTCTTTCTTTTTTGTTTCTTGATTTTAGAGAGTGGAAGAGAGAGAGACTGACAGGACAGAAGCATCGATCTGTTCCCATATGCACCCTGACTGAGGATAGAACCTGCAACCCTTGCTTTGTCTACCCAACCTTTGCTATAGATTTAGGACTATACATCTCTCTCATATAAAGAACCTATCAGAGTCCTATACTAAGAAGTTGTTATTGCTGGTCTTGGTGAATCTTAGCAACATAAATTCTGCATTGGTGTTTTATTATTGAAGTGCTGTTGTGAGAATTGTAGAATATAGCTATCCTGATTGAATTTTTGAATGAAATTTTTTTTAATATGATCATGCCAGATATTTCACTTTTGGCAAAGGGAATCTCAATGCCTAGAATTTCTTAAAACTCTTGTACACACCTGACCCAGTGGTGGCGCAGTGGACAGAGTGTCAACCTAGGATGCTGAGGTCCCTTGATCAAAACCCTGAAGTTGGCGGGCTTGAGCATGGACTCATCCAACTTGAGCATGGAATCATTGACATGATCTCATGGTTGCTGGCTTGAACCCAACTTCACTGGCTTGAGCACAGAGTCATGGGCTGGGCTGGAGCCCCCAATCAACGCACATATGAGAAAATCTGTGAACAACTAGATTGCCACAACCACAAGTTGAATTTTTTCATCTCTGTCCCTTCCTGTCTATCTCAAAAAAAAGTCCATATACAATTTCTGCTACTTATTATGAATGAAAACAAATTAATTACATTGTAAGACATATATGTATAAAGATAGATGTCTATGCTAAGTTCGGATTTTTAAATGTGGGTTGCAATTAATATTTGAAATTTGTAGAACTAGATGATTTCTGACTCTTTCAGTTCTGAAATAGTGATTTGTGTCAGTTTTCACAGTTTATAATAAATAACAAAATGGCTCAACTATCAAATGCCAAATTACTTCTCTAAAAATATATAGAACACAATTTAATTTGTAATGTCTTACCTCTCCTGCCCTCAAGATAATAACAGTAGATATTTATACATTTCAGTCTCTAAATAGGAAAGCTTTATTTTTTAAAACATTTTGGCAATGTAGAGTTTATGTGTAGCTGAACAGTTTCCTTATTTAAGTTATAGTTAATGTGTTTATTTTGAAATCCTTCATGTGTGGGTAATGCATCCTTGTGCCTGATTTTCCCAGTCTAAGAAATTCAGTTCATTGTAGACTGACAGAATTGCTAGATTCAGTTAATCTATTAAAGATATTTAAGATAAGAACTTCCCCTTGAAACACCTGGTAATGAAGATGAGGGTTTATTTGTTTTTATTTATTCAGTACAAGCAGGTGTAGTACAGCTTTAGGGATATTCTTACTTAGTCTTTGGTATATCACTTAAAAGGATGACTCTGGTCCATCTTTCTTTTTTTCTGAAGCATTGGTATGACTCAAATAGTTAATACTTGAGTCACGCCCCAAAGGAGTGCTTGGTTCTAATAGTACAGATGTACATTAGAAATTTTTCATACTTAGTATTGCACTGAGTGAGCTAGGTGCTGTAAGTATGACATAGACCTAGAAGGAACTTCACTAGGTAACAGAACAGTGGGACACAGTTCATCAAAGGCTTCATTGGTGATCTGCATCCAATCCAATAATAATGCTTAGAAGGGCATTCAACACAGTGAAATCACAGGCACTATGTGAAATTTGTTTCATGCATTCTCATTTAGCCCTTAAGAGTCTATGATGTATACATAGATATATCCCCATTTTACAGTTAACAAATTGAGGCTTAGAGCTTCCATTCCTAACCAAAGTTTATATAGCAGAGTTGCCTTGACTCAGATCTTTCCCCACTTCATAGGATTGTCTATTGTTTCTCTTTAGTTTTATTCTCTGATAATGGCAGTCAACTGTATAGCCACCCAATCTGTAGACTTCAGTTCAGACACACCCATCCATATCAATCAGACAGAACAGGGAATCTTGCATATTTATATGTTGCTAAGGGAGGAGATCTTAAACATTCTATTCCCAAGAAAAAAAATAACTGTATGATGACAGATGTTAACTAAATTTATTGTGATCATTTCACAATATATACAAACAGTGAATTGTATTGTATACCTGATAGCAATAATATCAACACTACAATATAAAATATTAAAAAACACTTAGTAAATTAATGCCACACTGGTTTACTTCCTCTTTTTAGTTTTTAATTTTGGTGTTTGTGTAGTGTTTATTTTATTTATATATTTTTTTACAGAGACAGCAAGAGTCAGAGAGAGGGATAGATAGGGCCAGACAGATAGGAACAGAGAGAGATGAGAAGCATCAATCATCAGTTTTCCATTGTGGCATTTTAGTTCATTGAATGCTTTCTCACATGTGCCTTGACCAAGGGGGCTACTGCAGACTGAATAACCCCTTGCTCAAGCCAATGGCCTTGGTTCCAAGCTGGCGACTTCGGGGCCTCGAACCTGGTTCCTCCGCATCCTAGTACGACACTATGCACTGCGCCACCACCTGGTCAGGCTAATTTGTTATTCTTAACACTACGGTGTCGGGTGAATTTCCCGCCAAAATATAAGATGGCGCGGGCAATTATTTAGGTTTCCCGCGCAAAATCAGAGTTTAAAATGCCTATATCTTTTGAAGTATGGGTTCGATTGAAATGAAATTTTCGGTTTCTTGTGTAAAAAATGAAAATTTATTCAATCACAGACATTTTTTTATCTATTCAGTACATAAATAATTCGATATATATAAACTAAATATGAAAAACCCAAAAAATACTTATTACCTAAAAATATACACATATTTTTAAAGTTTAAAATAAAATTTTCATAATAAATCAAAACAAATAGAAATTAATAGTTTTTTAGCATATGATATTTTTCAAAACACGCCCCTTTATGTAGAGGTATATTGCAAAATTTGCACATGTAGCGTGTCTCACTGCGCAATTTATGAACGGAACATACGCGACACCTTCTCAAAATGTTTTTCTTTTTTCCACTTCTGACAATTGCCTGTAACGTATGCTTTCTCATGTCCATCGATAGCCTGCATGGTGGATCAGATGTAGGTGGTTTAGCCCGCATTCCAGAAGTAGACAGTACTGGTTGAAGGTCTGGAACAATGTCCATGTCCTCTGGAATATCATCCGTCAACCAGTGGATAGCTGTTTGTTTCAAAAACATTTTAAAACCCATTTTTCTTTGCTTCACTGATTTGTAAACTGCATAAGAATTAAATAATGCGCAATTTATCATATACATTGCCAACCTTTTTGTCCATTTGACCGTCTTCCGCAATATCGAATAATATGAAAGGTATTGGTCGGCCCGGTCAACACCTTTCATATGTTTATTGTAGTCAATGAGTGCATTCGGTTTGACAATTTTCTTTTTTGATGTTCTGTCAATATTCTGACTTTCTTCCATCTCCGCAGAATGAATCGAAGAAATCAGGTATACAGGCTTTTTTGATTGCCACACTTGTAACAATATATCATTTTTCCTTATAAATTTTGTTTCACCTTTTTTCAAAGAAATTGTTTGAAAATCTTTAGGTATACCTCGATTTTTCCGGATTGTTCCACATATTCTGAATTTGTTTTTCATAAGTGCTTCACAATTTGCGACGCTATTATAATAATTGTCCATATATAATCTTCCCCTCCAAGGTACGATCCCTTCATCTAGTGATAATTGCTGATGAGGTTTGTAAATATTTATAAATTTAGGCACAAAATAATCTAGTACTGGTCTCACTTTGCAAAGTCTTATCTGATTCATTTACGATATCCGCATTATTATTGAAGTGCCAAGCTTTCCATATCTGTCGGAACCTGTCTCTCGTCATCGTTTTACCAAAATATGGCGTCTCCGTCCATGGCTCCGTGGTCCAATAGTCATCTCTTCTATCTTTGCGCACCTGTCCCATAAGAACAATTAACCCTAAAAACTTCTTCATCTCTTGAGGGGTTATATCTTTCCACTTTAGGCTTTTTTTTGAAAGTTTGAAATTATTCCTATTTTGATTATAATACCTGTTTGACTCCTCTACAAGAAATTCAAAAAAATCATCTCCGATAAATAATTTCACGGCATCTTCTATATTATTTATAACAGCATCTGTGTTTAATCCTTGATGCCCTAAAAAATCTTCTAAGACCGGTAGATTATCAACATGCGACCATTCTTCTCTCCCGCCTTCTATATCTGACTCTGAGTCAGAGCTGGAGCTCGAAATTCTTCGTCGCCTCAATGTCCTGGGACGCACCATTACTTCATCATCACTAGAATCTTCATCACTTGTACTCGCATTTTCAAGATCGCTATCACAAGAATAATTGGACAAATTGTCTGCACAAAACTCATCATCACTATAGTCTGAATGCTGCGACATTTTAGGTTAAAGCAAATAAAAATAATAATAACTGAAAATAGCGGTATTCCGATAGATATCTGATATAAAAAAATAATTATTATGCGAACACTTTGCGGAACGATTTTATTTTATTTGGTTAAAAAATTCTATATGAATGTCTTTATCACAATATATCTAAATATTTAAACACGTAATAATATTCACAAAACTCAAAACTAAAGACGTCCGGACACAAGAAGTATTTCTCAATAACTATTCTCTTTGCATGGTGAGATATCCAGGGATATCGGTTATAAAATGAGAAAACAATACATTGGTACCCTAACGGTATTGTACTCGACCAGCGCCATAAAGTGTTCTCTACTTACAAGGGATTTTTATGATACCTATTACCCCAATGGGTATGAAACGGTTCGCATACGCAGGTAGGTATCTTTGTGAACGGCAAACAAACAAATATTTGGTAATACGCAGTTACAATCGGCCCGAGTTTACACGTTTCCCGCACTCCACCGCAAATCTATATAAACCGAGTTAAGACGGCTCCCGCGGAGTACGCGCAATTCATGCGAGCCGACTTAACTCGTTTCCCGCAATCCAAGTGTTAAGACGGGTTCCTTAATTGTCTCCTGATCAAGTTCATACCTGCATTTCTGCTCACAGCTGAGACAGCAGTTGATTGTAAAATAGAATTCTGAAGCACTGTTTTAGAAAGGTGATCCTTCTCAGAACTCCTAAAGAATGTCTTTCTCTTAAATTCCATTCCATTCTGTTTTGTGCTTGTTGAGGCAGTGGTTCTCAAAAGTGTGTGCCCTGAAGATTTTAGGTGTGCCCTATGGTATGCCAGAGAAATATGTGCCTGTTGAACCAAAAAAACAATCTAATTTAGATTTTTAGGGGACAGAGGTGTGGGGAATTGGCTGTAAGCTGACAGTCTGCTCAAAACCCACCTTACTTGCCTGATTAGGTTGCAAAAGGCTGTTAAGCTGTGGTGCTGGATTGTTTACACTACCCCCCATGTTCCCTGGAATGACTGGAGGCAAGTTTCTTCTATGTTTGGTGTAAAGTTAAGATGATATGTATGGTGGGGGTTTTGGATTGATATTTAAACATAATGAATTGTCTCTTGAAGCCTTTTGGATTTCTATAAAAGAAGAATATGTGGCATTATGTAAAACTTTGGACATTTTATTATAATTTTCAATATCCTACTTATGTGAATTAGGATTTTCTACCCTCAACACAATTAAGAGTAAAAAGAGAGGAATTCTTCAATGTACTGGTGAGGAAATGAGAGTTTGCCTTTCAAATATATGCCCAAACATTGAAGAAATCACTAGGACACATCAGGCTCATGTTTTTCATAAACACAAGAATGAAAAAATACATTTGCGCCAGGACCTGCTTGAATTTACTAAATCTTACTAAGAATATATCTATATATATAAAAATATAACTTTATTGTTTATTTTTTTCCTTTTTTTAAATTTTATGATTTCCATTTTTGTTTACATAGATTCAAATGTCCCACTGAATATATCTGCCCCTACCGCCCCTTATTCCCTTTTCTCACCTTGCCCAAATGTCTTCCCCCCTTCCCTCCACGATTTGCTGTCCTGTTCTCTATAATGCTGTGTTATGTATATATAATTTCATTAATCTCTTTCCTTTCTCTGATCCCATCTTCTCTTCTACTTTGCCTCTGATCACTTTTCCTCTGGTCCCTTTGATCCCGCCTCTGCCTCTGTTCCATTGCTCAGTTCACATTGTTCATTGGATTCCTCAAATGAGTGAGGTCATGTGATATTTTTCTTTCTCTGCCTGGCTTTTTTCACTTAGCATGATAGTTTCCAGGTCCATCCATGTCGCCACAAAAGGTAGGATTTCTTTCTTCCTCATGGCTGTTTAATATTCCATTGTATGTATGTACCACAGCTTTTTAATCCACTCGTCCACTGATGGACACTTGGGTTGTTTCCAGATCTTGGGTATTGTAAAAAAAATGCTGCAGTAGACATGTGGTGCATTTCTTCTTTTGAATCAGTGATTTGGTATTTATAGGATATATTCCTAAAAGTGGGATATCTGGGTCTAAATGCAGTTCCATTTTTAATTTTCTGAGGAATCTCCTCCATATTGTTTTCCACAATGGCTGCACCAGTCTGCGTTCCCACCAGCAGTACAGGGAGGTTCCCTTTTCTCCACACCCTCTCCAGCACTTATTGTGTGTTGTTTTGTTAATAAGCGCCATTCTGACTGGTGTGAGGTGGTATCTCATTGTGGTTTTAATTTGCATTTCTCTAATGATTAGTGATGTTGAACATTTTTTCATATGCCTATTGGCATCTGTATGTCCTCTTTGGAGAAGTGTCTATTCATTTCTTTTGCCTGTTTTTTGTTTTTGATTGGATTGTTTATCTTCCTGGTATTGAGTTTACAAATTCTTTGTAAATTTTGCTTATTAACCCCTTATCAGACGTATTGGCGAATATATCCTCCCATTGTGTGGGTTGTCTTTTTATATAGTTAATGGCGTCTTTTGCTGTGCAAAAGCTTTTTAGTTTGATATAGTCCCATTTGTTCATCCTGTCCTTTATTTCACTTGCCCATGGAGATAAATCAGCAAAAATACTGCTACGAGAGATATTGGAGAGTTTACTGCCTGTGTTTTCTTACAAGATGTTTATGGTTTCACGACTTACATTTAGGTCTTTTATTCATTTTGAGTTTACTTTTTGAATGGTGTAAGTTGGTGATCCAGTTTCATTTTTTTGCAAGTACCTGTCCACTTTTTCCAACACCATTTGTTAAAGATACTGTCCTTACTTCATTGTATGCTCTTACCACCTTTTTCAAATATCAGTTGTCCATATAATTTTGGGCTTATTCCTGGGTTCTCTGTTCTCTTTCATTGATCTGTATGCCTGTTAGGCCAGTACCAAGCTGTTTTGAGTACGGTGGCCTTGTAGTATAACTTGATATCAGGAAGTGTGATACCACCCACTTTATTCTTTTTCAGGACTGCTGAGGCTATTCGTGTTCTTTTTTGGTTCCCTATAAATTTTTGGAATATGTGTTCTATATCTTTGAAGTATGAATGCCATTGGTATTTTAATAGGAATTGCATTGAATTTATAAATTGCTTTGGGTAATACAGACATTTTAATGGTGTTTATTCTTCCTATCCAGGTGATTGTTTTTTTTAATTTCTCTTTCAATCAGGTCATTTTAGGTGTATAAAAATATCACTGATTTCTGAATATTGAATTTTATATTCTGCCACCTTACTGAATTAATTTATCAGGTCCAGTAGTATTTTTACTGAGATTTTAGGGTTTTCTATGCATAGTATCATATCATCAGCAAATAATATTTTTACTTCTTTTTTTTAAATTTGGATGCCTTTTATCTCTTCTTCTTGTCTGATTGCTGTGGCTGAGACTTCCAGAACTATATTGAATAAGAATGGTGAAAGAGGGCCCCCTACCTGTTCCTGATCTTAAGGGGATTGCTTTTAATATTTGCCCATTGAGTATGATGTTGGCTGTGGGTTTGTCATAGATGGCCTTTATCATGTTGAGGTATGATCCCTGTATCCCCACTTTGCTGAGAGTTTTGATCATAAATGGGTGCTGGATTTTATCAAATGCTTTCTCTGCATCCATTGATACTATCATGTGATTTTTATCCTTTCTTTTGTTTATGTGTTGAATCACATTGATTGATTTGTGGATATTGTAACAACCTTGTCTCCCTAGAACAGTGATGGGCAATCTTTTGAACTTGGTGTGTCAAAATTCGCCAAAAAAACGAGCATAACTTGGGTGGTGTGCCACTTGGAGAAAAGCGGCCTAACCAGAAGTCCCAGAGCTAGACGCTCTGTGCTGGAGTTCTGTTGTTTTGGCCTACAGACCTCTGGCACAGGGTGACTACACTATAGCAAATGTTTTATCCTCGGCTACTGCACCTGGCCGTGAAGGAGAGGATCTGCATGCGGCTCATACTTCTCTGGTATGCGACCACATGCGGCTGTTTGTCATTGAAAATGGCTACATGTGTCAGTACTGACAAGTGTGTCATAGGTTCGCCATCACGGCCCTAGAATAATTCCCACCTGATCATGATATATGATTTTTTTCATGTATTTCTTGATCCTGTTTGCTAATATTTTGTTGAGAATTTTAGCATCTAAGTTCATGAGGGATATTGGTCTATAGTTTTCTTTCTTTGTATTGTCTTTGCTTGGTTTTGGAATCAGTATTATGCTCGCCTCATAAAAGTAGTTTGGAAGTCTTTCATCCTTGAATTTTTTGAAATAGCTTGAGAAGGATAGGAGTTAGTTCTTCCTTGAATATTTGGTAAAATACACCTGTGAAGCCATCAGGCCCAGGACTTTTGTTTGTTGGGAGGGTTTTTTGTTGTTGTTGTTTTACATGGACAGAGAGACAGTCAGAGAGAGGGATAGACAGACAGGAACAGAGAGAGATGAGAAGCATCAGTCATCAGTTTATGTTGCGACACCTTAGTTGTTCATTGATTGCTTTCTCATATGTGCCTTGACTGTGGGCCTTCAACAGACTGAGCAACCCCTTGCTGGAGTCAGCAACCTTGGGTCCAAGCTGGCGAGCCTTAGCTCAAGCTGGTGACCCAGGGGTCTCGAACCTGGGTCTTCCATGTCCCAGTCCGACGTTCTATCCACTGTGCCACCGCCTGGTAGTGGGAGTATTTTGATAACTGTTTCAGTCTCATTTGATGAAATCGATCTGTTTAGGTTTTTCACTTCTTCTATATTGATTTTTGAATGATTTTGTTTCGAGTAATTTGTCCATTTTGCCTATGTCGTCTAATTTTAATGGTGTAGAGTTCTTCATAGTATTTTCTTACAATCCTTTGTATTTCTGCTTTTTCAGTTCTTACTTTTCTCTCATTTCTAATTTTATGTATTTGAGTCCACTCTTTTTCTTTAGAGAGTCTGGTTAAAGCAGGGGTCGGGAACCTATGGCTCACAAACCAGATGTGGCTTTTTTGATGGCTGCATCTGGCTCGCAGACAAATCTTTAATAAAAAAAAATAATGTTAAAAATATAAAACATTCTCATTTATTACAGTCCATTCATTTCCTACTGCTCATGTTCATGGTTGCAGGTAGCTGGAGCCAATCACAGCTGTACTCCGGGACAACACCCAATTTTTATTGGATAACGTGTAATGTACATGGGAATTGTATGGCTCTCACGGAATTACATTTTAAAATATGTGGCAGTCATGGTTCTCTCAGCCAAAAAGTTTCCTGACCCCTGGGTTAAAGGTTCATCAATCTTGTTTTCCTTTTCAAAGAACCAGTTCTTGGTTTCATTGAGCCTCTGTATTGTTGTTTTAGCCTTTCATTTATTTCCACTTTGATCTTTCATCTTTATTATTTTCTTCCTTCTACTTCCTCTGGGTTTCACTTGTTCTTTTTCTAGCTCTTTTAGATGCAGAGTAAATTGTTTATTTGAGCTTCTTTTAGCTTCTGAAGGTATGCCTGTAGTGCTATGAACTTCCCTCTCAGGACTGCTTTTGCTGTGTCCCATAAATTTTGAGTTGCTGTATGTTCGTTTTCATTTTTGTTTCAAGGAAATATTTGACTTCTTACTTGATCTCATTGTTAACTCATTTGTTATTTAATAACATGCTATTTAGTTTCCAAGTGTTTGTTTTTCAGTTTTTCTGTAGTTGATTTATAGTTTCATGCCATTGTGATCTGAGAAGATGATTGATATGATTTGTCTTCTTAAATTGGTTGAGACTCGTTTTGTGTCCTCGCATTTGGTCTATCTTAGAGAATGTACCATGAGCACATGAAAAGAATGTATATTCTGTTGCGTTAGGGTGAAAGGTTTTGAAGATATCTATTAAATCCAGTTGATCTTTTGTGTACTTTATGTCTGCTGTTTCTAGCACAGTGGTTCTTAACCTTTTTTGAAGTACCGAACCCACCAGTTTCATATGCACCTTCACCGGATCCTTCTTTAGTGATAAATAAAATATGATGTTTTTTCCAAATTCAAGACATAGGTATATGTTTTTTTACTGGTGCACAAAATGAGCCGTGCATGAATATCACCTTGCTCAAAGAACAAAACCAACAAAGTGCATGAACTCACAACAAATTTCGGTCTTACTTTATTCTGGCCTCCGTGGCAGAGGCTTCTCCGAACCCCTGAGACCGACTCATCAAACCCCTAGGGTTCGATAGAACCCAGGTTAAGAACCACTGTATTATAGTATTACTGTTGATCTCGTCCTTTATGCCCATCAAAATCTGCTTTATATATTTACGTGCTCCTATAATAGGTGCATAGATATTTATAATGGTTATATCTTCCTGTGGGATTGCTCCCTTATCATTATGTAATGACCTTCTTTATTACTTACTATAGCCTTTGTTTTAAAGTCTATTTTAATATAAGTATTGCTACCACAGCTCTTTTTACATTTCCATTTGAATGAAATATTTTTTCCATTCCTTTACTTTCAGTCTATTTGTATCTTTTTTTTTTTTTTGAGGTGTGTCTCTTGTAGACAGATTATGTACCAGTCCTGTTTTCTTACCACACAGCTACCCTATGTCTTTTGATTGGATCATTTAATCCATTTACATTTAAGGTTATTATTGATATGTAGTTGTTTATTGCCATTTTATTCTTTCAATCTAGATTCCTTTTTTTAAAAAAAAAATTTATTTATTTATTCATTTTAGAGAGGAGACACAGAGTGAGAGAGAGAGATAGAGAAAGAGAGAAAGGGGGGAGGAGTTGGAAGCATCAACTCCCATATGTGCCTTGACCAGACCAGTGCAGGGTTTTGAACTGGCGACCTCAGTATAACCCAGGTTATTCCCACTGCGCCACCTCAGGTCAGGCGTAGATTCCTTTTTAACTGGATTTTCCCCCTTTGTTCTGTTTACAGCAGGCTCCTTCATATTGGTGTAATGAATTCCTTGAGTTTTTTTTTTTCTGGGAAGCTTTTTATTTCTCCTTCAATTTTAAACAATAGCCTTACTGAATAGAGAAGTCTGGGTTGTAGGCTCTTGTTCTGCATTACTTTGAATATTCCTTGCCATTCTCTTCTGGTCTCTAATGTTTCTGTTGAGAAGGCAGATGTCATCTTTATGGGGGCTCCTCTGTAGCTAAAAGACTGCTTTTCTCTTACAGCTTTTAGTCTTCTTTATTTCTTAATTTTTGTATTTTTATTTTGATGTGTCTTGGTGTTGGCCTTTTTGGGTTCAACCTTAATTGAACTCTCTGTGCTTCTTGAACTTGTGAGACTTTTTCCTTCTTCAATTTAGGGAAATTTTCAGCTATGATTTCTTCAATCAGATTCTCTGTCCCTTGTTCTTTCTCTTCTTTTTCAGAAACCCCTATGATGCAGATTTTATTTTTCTTCATATTGTCACAGAGCTCTCTTAGAGTTTCCTCAGACTTTTGAGCCTCTTTTAATTCCTTCCAGTGTGGTCTTCATTTCTGATAGTGTATTTGTCATTTCTGACTTATTCTTTTTATTATTTCATGTCCTTTTTTATACTTGCTATCTATTTAGGTGCTCATTATGTCCATCCATTGTTGCTCTAAGATCTTTGAGCATCCTAACAATCATTATTTTAAACTCTGCATCTGATAATTTGGTTATCTCTATCTCATTCAAATCTTTTTCTGGGGATTTCTCTTGTTGATTCATTTAGGTTGTGTTTCTCTGCCTTCCCATTTTGTCTGTGTATAACAGTGGTTCTTAACCTTTTTTGAGGTACCGAAACCACCAGTTTCATATGTGCATTCATCGAACCCTTCTTTAGTGATAAATAAAATATGGTATATTTTTCAAAATTCAAGACATAGGGATGTTTTTTTACTGGTGCACAAAATGAACCGTGCATGAACATCACCTTGCTCAAAGAACAAAACCAACAAAACGTTCATGAGCTCACAACAAATTACAGTATTACTTTATTCTGGCCTCCACGGCAGAGGCTTTTCCGAAGCCCTGAGACCGACTCATCGAACTCCTAGGGTTCGATAGAACCCAGGTTAAGAACCACTGGTGTATAAGAAAGGTGTGGGCACAGGACTGTGATGGGTGTGGCCTCTGTTCCCTAGGTGTGGTCTGTCTGCAGGTCGGCCACACCATCTGCCACCCCCTCCGGGATTAGGGCAGAGGTTTTGCAGGCGCCTGTTGCTGCTGCTGCAGCAGTTGCTATGGATTTCGCCTCCCCACCATGGGTGTGACTGTGTTTGCCTGTCTGGGCTGCAAGCCTTGGCTGGCCCCAAGGGCTGGACTGTGCTGGTGTACCTGGGCTTCCAGCCCTCGCTGGTGAGTCTGGGTACAAGCCTTTGCTCTGTGGGCAGGGCTGCGCTCCTGCCCCCAGCCACAAACCTCAGCCGTTCCTGGCTTTCGCCTTGCCCCTTCATGCATGACTGCAGGTGGGACCACTCTTGCTGCAGGTCGGGCTGCTTTCCTGTGCCCCTTCACCACTATGACCACCCCTGGACTCCGCCCCTGCCGGGCAGAACTGCACTGCACTTGGCTTTTGCCTCTGCTGTAGTGACTGCACTTCTGCGTCCCACCACTGCCGCCGGTCCTCTGTCGAGCACTCAGCAGTTGTGTGTGTGTCTGGGGCTGATGCAGCTCAGACCTCAGCACTCAATACTATGTCCCTAATAGCTCCCTGCTTCTAAGCGACTCTGCTCTCAGTGCAGCAGGAGAGCTTCTGTTTGGCTGGTGACCTGCTTTCCTTTACTGGTATTGCTCCCACTATGTGAGTCTCTCCGGGCTTCCGGGAGCTGGACAGCCCTCTCCACATTTCCACTTTTCCTACCAGTCTCTATGTGGCTTCTTCAGTGATCCTTGGTTAAAGAGTCCTCTTGGTTTAGTTCAAAGTTGGTTTTTCCAGATGATTGTTCTCAAATTTAAATTGTAATCCACTTTGGTTCTGGGAGGTAGAAGTGTGTAGGTCTGCCTACTCCTTCGCCATCTTGCTGCCCTCTGCGTATTGATTTTGTGTGAGAGAGAGATAAGACATTGACCTGTTGCTCACTTACTTTTGCAGTCATTGGTTGTTTCTTGTATATGCCCTGACCAGATCAAGCCCACAACCTCAGCTTTTTGGGACGATGCTCTAACCAATTAACCTACCCAGCCTAAGCCTTCACAGGTTATATTAAATTCATCTCTATTTGTTAACCATATTGTTATAAATATCAGGCAATGTTACAACTTTTCAAATGGATCCTTTAGAGCTGCTTCTTTCTTTGAAATGGAGACTCCCATTTTACCTTGACATCCAACCCTTCTTTTTCTAGCAGCTGTTTATTCCATTTAAAGATTTTTGGGCACTGCCATCGGTAGGTCACCACATGCAAGAGACTAAAGCTTTGCAGACTTTTAAGTAGTTACATAACCACTCCCTCCCACCTTTCTCTCTCTCCCGTCTTCCCCCATAAAATCTTTAAAAAAAAAACTTCTATACCAAGCCACATAAGACAATCTCTGGAGGTGATTAAATTTTTACAGAACACAAGAAAAATCAATCTTATCAATCAGAAAAGTACTTTTCTAGTGTCATATAGATGGAGTGTGGTTTGTGTAATAATATCACAGTAAAGATACAGGATAGTCACATCACAGAGGGTCCTCTTGCTACTGTTTTGTACTCACAGCCACCTCCCTCAACACCAACCTCTTCGGCAACCACTAATTTTTCTCCATCTCAATAATTCTGTCATCTCAAAAAATGTTATGTAAATTAGAAGCATATATATACAACCTTTTTTTATTCATAATAATTGCATTCAGCCCCATTCGAGGTGCATGTATCAGTTCATTTCTTTTTTAGTTGTTTGTATACTGTGGCATGGATAAACCACAGTTTTAACATTTCACCCATAGAAGGATATTTGACTATTTTCAGGTTTTGGCTATGAACAAATAAAGCTATTACAATGTGTCCGTAAAATCACGGTGCACTTTTGACTGGTCAGAAGTAAAAAGTGCACCATGACTTTATGGACACACTGTATAAACACTAGTGTGTAGATTTTTGTGCAGCTGTAGGGTGGGGCAAAAGTACTTTTACAGTTTGTATAGGAAATAATATAGTAATACAGGAATAAACTGTTTTGTGTACTTAAAACTGTAAACCTGCTCTTGCCCAACTTTGCATAAGGTTTTTTGTTTGGTTTTTTTTACAGGGACAGAGAGTCAGAAAGAGGGATACATAGGAACATACAGACACAAACGGAGAGAGATGAGAAGCATCAATCATTAGTTTTTCATTGCCGTTGCGACACCATAGTTGTTCATTGATTACTTTCTCATATGTGCCTTGACCGCTGGCCTTCAGCAGACCGAGCAACCCCTTGCTGGAGCCAGCGACCTTGGGTCCAAGCTGGCGAGCTTTTGCTCAAGCCAGATGGGCCGCGTTCAAGCTAGTGACCTCGGGGTCTCGAACCTGGGTCTTCTGCATCCCAGTCCGACACTATCCACTGCGCCACCACCTGGTCAGGCGCATAAGGTTTTATTTGTTTAAGATAAATGCCCAAGAGTATAGTTACTGAGTAGTGTGGTAATTTATTATTTTTTTTTAAGTGAGAGTCATGGAGGAAGAGAGACAAATTTCGCATACACATGACAGGATCCACCGGGCCAGCCTGCCCATCTGGGGCCGCTGCTCTGTTGCTTGGCAACTGAGTTATTTTAACACCTGAGATGAGCCCATGGAGCCATCCTAAGCGCCCAGGGCCAACTTGCCTGAACCATTGGAGCCATGGCTGTTGAAGGGGAATGGAGAGGGGGGGGGGGATGAGGGATGGAGAAACAAATGATTGCTTCTACTATTTGTCCTAATTGAGAATCAAACCTGGGACTTCCTTACACTGGGCCAGTGCTCTATCACTGAGCCAATTGGCCAGGGCCTGATTTTTTTTTTAATCCCTGCAGATGAAACTGGAATATGAGTACTCTGTTAGAACTTTCTAAACAGAGTGACATAATATGGGACACTGCTACCATCTTTAGTTTTCTTTAATCCTAATACTTTGGTTGAAAATATAATTGTTTATTGATAAAGCATAAGATGAGAATATGTTGAAAAGTAAATTCAGTATTAAAATTTTCTAGAGAATTGGCTTATTAAAAGTTTTCACTATTTTAAAGGGACAGGGAGAGTCAGAGAGAAGGATAGATAGGGACAGATAGACAGGGACGAAGAGAGATGAGAAGCGTCAATCATTAGTTTTTCATTGCGACGCCTTAGTTGTTCATTGATTGCTTTCTCATATGTGCCTTGATCGTGGGCCTTCAGCAGACTGAGCAATCCCTTGCTCGAGCCAGCGACCTTGGGTCCAAGCTGTTGAGCTTTTTGCTCAAGCCAGATGAGCCCGCGCTCAAGCTGGCGACCTCGGGGTCTTGAACCTGGGTCTTCTGCATCCCAGTCCAACACTCTATCCACTGCGCCACCACCTGGTCAGGCAAAAGTTTTCACTTTTAAAAAGCTTTATTGCATTGTTATTTACTACACAGTTCTATATTCATCACCATAGCCCAGTTTTAGAGCAACCCCCGTCTAGAGCTGATGCTCTGCCCATCTGGGACCAGGCTTGCAACCAAGCTATTTTTAGCACCTGAGACAGAGGTTTCACTGATCCATTCTCAGCACCCAGGTACAATGTACTCGAATCATTCGAGCCGTGGCTACAGGAGTGGAAGAGAGAGTGGGAGGGGTGGAGAAGTAGATTGTCCTATCTCCTGTGTCCTGACTGAGAACCTAACCTGGGACATCCACATGCTGGTCCAGTACCCTACCACTGAGCCAGCCAGCCAGGGCCACTTAAAACACTTCAAAAATATTTCTTTGTGCCCGTCCTTAATGTCCAGGAACCAACCATTGATACCCTTTTAGTCTCTCGGAGTCATTCAGTGTCTAGTCTTTCATATCTGATCTCTTTCAGTTAGCATACTGTTCTTGTTTTTTAATGTTTTGTGAGACGCATCAACCCCTTGTTTCACTTAGTTGCACACTCATTGTTTCTCGTATGTGCCCTGACCAGGGGTGGAACCCATGACCTCTGTGTTCTGAGGCAGTGTTCTATCCACTGATCCACCTGGCCATGGCCAGCATACTGTTTTTGACATCTGTCCACCTTGTTACATTTTTTGTATTTACCAGGTAATGGATTGAGATAGTTTTCAATTTGTGGATGTTATGAATAATGTGCTATAAACATTCGTGTGGACGTGTGTTAATTCTCTTAAGCAGATAACCTAGAAGTGGATTGGTGACTTTTGTATGCTAATTGTATATTTAACCCTTTAAGAAAATGTGGTTGGACTATTTTATATTAAACACCAGTAATAAATACAGTGTGTCCATAAAGTCATGGTGCACTTTTGACTGGTCACAGGAAAGCAAAAAAAGACGATAGAAATGTGAAATCTGCACCAAATAAAAGGAAAACTCTTTCAGTTTCATACCTATTCAGTGCAGTTCGATGTGGGCTCCATTTTTTGCCCTACACACGTCTAAACAATAGTGAAGTTCTTATCACACATGGGTAAGGACATCTGGTGTAATAGAGTGAATAACATCTGTGATTCTCTGTGTTAAGTGACTAATGTCATTGATACGTTCAATGTACACATGTTGCTTCACATAATCCCAAAAGCAAAAGTCTCAGGGTATCAGATCCAGGGATCATGGTGGCCATGGCTTGACAGAACCGCTGCCTATCCACCGCCGGGGGAATGTTCTATCCAGAAACTCACAAACAATGGTGGCGTAGTGTGGAGGAGCGTCATCCTGTTGAAAGATGACACCTTCTGGAAATTGTGGTACTGCATACAATTCCAACAATGTCAAGATAGGTGTTTGCCGTCACAGGCTGCTCCGCGAAAAAAAATGGGCCTATCACCTTATCATGCATCAGGCCACATTACACGTTCACTTTAGGGATGTTACGTTTGTTCGTACTCGACTTAGGCATGAGGATGTTCAGCAGCCCATATTCGGACTTTATGGCGATCAACATGTCCACAGATATGGAAGGTCGCCTCATCGCTAAAGACAATCTTCTGGAAAAATCTTGAATCATTGTCCATCTCATGAAGCATATCTGTAGCAAATGTGCATCGTGAGGGTCTCTCCGCCATTTTGATAGCGTGCAACAGCTGCAATTTGTACCCTGTAAAACAGAGACGTTTCTTTAACACCTTATGAACTGTAGTCTTGCTTAGGTATAATTGTCGAGCACACGCACACACAGATTTTTTAGGGCTTCTTAGGTAGCTATTCCGTAGAGCCTCTACAGACTAGTCACTGACTGATGGCCTACCAGAACGGGGTTTTTCCACCAAACTGCTGGTTTCCTTCAACTGCTTATCCCACCGAGTAATGTTATTCCTATATGGTTGTGCTTTGTTATTAATGCGCCGATATTCATGTTGCACTTTGGTCACGGATTCGAATTTAGTGAGCCACAGAACACACTGAACTTTCCTCTGTACCGTCCACATCTCGACTGGCATGGCCGTGGGCTGCTCCGCTGTATACACGGTGTTATGTCATCATCTGCACATGCGCACATGCTGCCACAACATCCTACAGAAACTGGGAGGGTTTTCCTTTTATTTGGTGCAGATTTCACATTTCTATCGTCTTTTGTTGGTCAAAAGTGCACCATGACTTTACGAATACACTGTATATGTGGATTCTAGTTTCTTTCATGTTCTCTCCAACACTTGGTATTGTTTTTTTGATTTAGCTTTTGTTCATGGGTAAATTGTGGAACCTCATTGTGGTTTTAATTTGCATTTCTCAAATAGCTGATGATTTCAATCATCTCTTGTACTTATTAGCCATTTGTATACCCTTTAGTCAAGTGTCCATATATTTTACCCATTTTTAGAATTGGGTTGTCTGCCTTTTTAGAGTTGTAAGAGTTCTTTCTATATTCTAACTATATGCCCTTTATCAATTATGTGTGCATTTTCATTTTCTTAGATATTTTTTGAAGAACTTCACTTTATCCTTTTGTTTTTACAGAAGACATTTTTTAAGAAGGCATTTTTTACCAGAGAAAAAATAATGTTGTACATTATGAGCTGAGCCTTTATTAGTCTGTTTCTAAAACATTATTGGATTACTGTCTTCTTCTTTAGTTTTCTTGCCCCAAAATGAAAAAACAGGTAATAGTATTTGTTTTTGCCCCAGAACCTGTGAATGTATTATAAATCTTGTATGAAATCTTTGGTTTCTGTTATATTACTTTGTGTTGGAAAAGCAAGAAATAGTTTTACACTAGACGCATACAGGATATTTTCTTAAAGAGCAAATAATAAAGCTTGATTGAGATGTACTGTTGTGTGAGTATGTGTGTAAGTGAAAACTGACACCAAATGTCGTCAGATTATTATTAGAAATTCAGGTGATGGGGGAATAGGGGTCTCTATTTGAGTTCTGCTGTCCTCATTCTGTTCAGAATTTATAGCAGAATAAATAAAAAGACTCTTTAATTTTTTTTTTTGTAAACTTGTAATGTGGACTTGATTGTTGCTGCAAGGTTTCTAAAAATGATCACCTGGCAGTCAATTACAACACTGATTCTGGTTTGAGAGATGTCAAATTTTTGTCAATTTTTTCCCTCTCCCTTCATATATATCTCAGTTTTTGTCTTCATTTGCTGTCAGCTCACTAGTAATACATAAATTATCAAAGTGCAAGGTAGATCTTGAGTAAATTCCTTTTTTTTAAAAGAGAAACTGTATATCTCATTATGGCATTAGGATTAGATTTCTTACCCAGTCACCTTTGTTTGCAAAAGTACAGGGATAACACTTAATTGAAAGTGAATGTCTCTGGTGGATTTCAAGATGAGCACAAGCTAACAAGATTGAGTGCTTTTTTTTCCCCCCATATGCTTAGCACTGCTTTGTATCAGCCATCTTTTATGAATCTCCCCTGTGCAGACTGGCTTCCGGGCAGTGTGTAAACATGTAAGCCAGAGAAGTGACTGATAATGAAGATCAGAAACTAGAGGGGACACAGTAGCATGGTAAACTGACATTTCTAAACTTGGTGATATGATTGGGGAAGGGGGGGAGTAAAAGGAATTCAATTGTTGCTTCACTGAAAAGCTTCTTATATGGGAGAACTCTGTGAAGGAGAAAGTGTGTGTGACATCTGGCATGTGAAGTAATTTGTTAATCTCTTCTGCCAGTTATTCCATCAGCAATTAGCTGTGCCTTTTACAAGGTGTCTACTTTGTTTTGTATTGTATACATTTGTTTTGAGGTTCATTTTGTAGATGTGGAATGCCTGCTCATTGCAGACATTTAATTTCATACAATTCCTAGCTGATGCAAAGAAGTGCTTGCTATAATCTTTTAAACATGTATTATCCTGGAGTTTGTCAGAAATGGATTTCAAGAAACAGTTTTCAAGCCTTCTATGGTGATGGGTCCTGCTGAGTTGACCATGAGCTTTTTTATAGGCTGCATTTAGCAAAGCAGCACCTGCCTGTGTAGGCAGTCTGAGGTCCTCTTACCAACCATACTCTAGTAAACTGAGTGGATAGGGCCCCTCAGTCACAAACCAGAAAGCACTTTTTGCAAATTGTTTAAGAAATGTGGATATTCAGTGAATAGGTGACTGGCCTTAACCCTCCTTTTTAAATTATTTTCCCCAAGTGTGATGGTTTTTTTCCTCAATGGCTACATTTTTACTGTTTGATTTAATTATGTCAGTGTCTTTGGGAGGAGTGATAAGGGTGTTTGGGGAAGGAATTTTGATTTTACCAGGATACTTAACATGATTTCTAGGCTGCTCTACTTCACTTAAGTGTAAGCATCAATATATATAAAAAGGTAAATCTGCCTGAACAAGTGGTGACACTGTGGATAGAGCATTGGACTGGGATGCAGAGGATTATAGACAGGACCCCATGGTTGCTGGCTTGAGCCCAAAGGTCGCCGGCTTGAAGGCCCAAGGTTGCTGCCTTGAGCAAGGGGTCACTTGCTCTGCTGTAGCCCCCCTTCCCCCATCAAAGAACATATGAGAAAGCAGTCTATGAACAACTAAGGTATCTCAATGAAGAATTGATGCTGCTCATTTCTCTCTCTTCCTTTCTGTCCCTATCTGTCCCTCTCTCTGTTTCTCTCTGTCCAAAAAATGAAAATAAATCTGCTAACAAATAATGGAATCTTGTTTGGTGCAATATATAAAACATTATTGGAGAAATTGTCATCTCTTATTCACATTAGTATAGCTTCATGAGGATTGATTGGAAGGAACTCTTCTGAATCTTTTAAGAGTAAAAGTAAACCAACCTCCCTTTTCTCCCTACAGATTTTGGCCTTTATAGCTGCCAGGGTGCATATGTATATGTTCATGTTCTGGTCACCTAAGAAATGGTTTAATGGGACATGGGGGTCATTTTTTTACATTAGTTTCTAGAGATAAATATGGATATGTTTTTTCATCAAAAGCTTACAAATTGGCTGAATCTTTAATTTTTGCTGTTTGTTGGTCTAGAATTTGTCATCTGGGCTAAAGTTGATTGAATTCTCATTTTCTTTAAATATAGAGTGTACTTGATTTTTGTTCTGAGATGTCTATATATTTTGAAATTTCTGAATAGATCACAGCTAAAGATAATAACCACTATTAAAATCTATAGCAGAGTAGCCTGACCTGTGGTGGCACAGTGGATAAAGCATTGACCTGGACCCTGAGTTTACTGATTCAAAACTCTGGGCTTTCCCAGTCAAGGCACATACAGGAAGCAACTACTACAAGTTGATACTTCCAGAACACTGAAGTTGCCAGTTTAAAACACTGGGCTTGCCTGACCAGGTGGTGACGCAATGGATAGAGCTTTGCACTGCGACACGGAGGACCCAGTTCGAAATCCCGAGGTCACTGGCTTGAGCGCAGGGTCATCCAGCTTGAGCGCGGGATTGCTGGCTTGAGTGTGAGATCATAGTCATGACCCCATGGTTGCTGGTTTGAACAAGGGGTCACTTGGTGTGCTGTAGTCCTCCCCCTCCTACCCCGTGAAGGCACATATGAGAAAGCAATCAGTGAACAACTAAGGTGCTGCAACAAAGAATTGATGCTTCTTATCTCTCTCCCTTCCTGTCTGTCTGACCCTGTCTGTCCCTCGCTCTGACTGTCTTTGTCTCTGTCAACAAAACAAAACACTGGGCTTGCCTGGTCAAGGCACAGATGGGACTTAATGCTTCCTGCTCCTTATCCCTTCTCTCTCTCTCCCCCTCTCCCTCCCTCTCTTCTCCTCTCTAAAATCTATAAATAAAGCCTTATAAAAAAAAAACTATAGCACAGTGAAAATAAATTATTTTGACTTGAACCAAGTAAATTCAAACTGATAATTCTTTTGGTAAAGCAAAGGTGTTATTAAAGTTGAATTTGTAAGATATCTTCTTATAAAAACCTCAAATGGAATTTGTATTTTGAATTCTGATTAGCTATATGTTAGATGTTCTTAGTACATTAGAGGATATTTCTCCTGATAGTAATCCTTTTCTCACCAACTAGAACATTAGCATCAGTAATACAGTAAACTAATTTAAAAGTATTTGGACTTATAAATTAAGTTTGGGAAGCATTATAAAGTAATGCTTTTTCTTATCATTGCTATTGCTAATTATTACTGTTATAAAGTCCTTTTGGTTTAGAAGTGGGATGTGTCAGTTGAAAAGAGGACAAATCTTGAGCTCAGTGTGGCCTCTGCCTGAGCACACGTATCACTAGGGGAAAGGTCACTAAACCCTCCCTTGCTGTTTTCTAGTCTGTACAATGAAGGGTTTATACTTATTAGATCTCAGCAGTGTCTCCCATCTCTAATCCTCTTAATTTGTGGACTGTAATTTTTTATAAATCTTTGTGTTAAATAAATATACCATCTGAGATACTTTCCAATTAAATTATTTGCAAATATTTTACAGACTGCAGAATAGCATATCTTACTGCCTTTTCCCCTTTCACCTGAGAGAAAAATATAACAATAATGGAAATTCCTCACCATTTATTAGCTTTCCTATAGGGACACAGGCCTTAGGTTAGTCTTTTGTGTCAATTAACACCCTAATGTGGATTGCAGCAAAGAAGGAAACTTTATTTGGTATAAACAGCTCAATTGTGAGACAGCAGGACTATGAAACAGCCTGGCTCTGAGGCAGCCCTGGGGCTAGACGCCTGTTTGCTCCTTTCTGCTCTGCTGCCAGGGAAATGCAGTGTTCAGTCTTAGGTGGAAAGTGCCCTGTCCAAACCAGAGGGGAGCTGACTTATATAGAGAGAAGCCCCCATTCCTGGAGCTTAATTGGTCCATCTTTATGTAAATGAGGACTCCAAATCTTTACAGTTTGATTGGCCCAAAATCACTGCTCTGATTGGTGAAGATACTAATAGGGATATAACTCTGCATCTCCAATTGGACAGGGAAAGTCTCAGTCCTGTTTGAAGTATGATTCCAGGAACTCTTTTATGGGCTGTCTCCTATGGTAGAAACAGTGCAGGCTTCTCCCTGAAGTGCAGTTTGTTTGAGAGGCCCCTGTTTAGCAATGGCTGCTGTGCTCCATTTATAAATTTGAGCTCACTTAGCCACCAGGAGACCTTCTCAACAGGTGTGTTCATTCTTGGGGTCAATAATATGATCAATGCTCAATACTAAGATAACTGCAAAGTCAGAGCTCTTAAACCCCACAGCTGTTCTTAACCAGTTTTGAGAGAATTAAGCTCTATTGCTTTAAGATTTCCACTGGAGATAATGAATTACCTTCTTCCATCTGCAAAGTTATATATATCCTTGGGAGAATTGATAAACTAATAACTGAAGCGATTTTTTTGTGTTCTGTGGTTCAGGCTAAGAAAGGCTGTGGACCCTGAAGAAAATAATACAGTGATATAATCAGTTCTCACGTGAATTTACAAATGCAAAACAAAACTAGCAACAAAGATGTTCTTTGTACTTGACACATGCCTCAATGCCCTCTCCCCCAATATGCTTTTTGTTGTTCTGTAAACTCAGATACTTAGTGAACACCTACAGTTATTTCTGTTTATGATGATAATGTGCTAATGTGCTTTGCCCAACTCTTTTGGAGTTCCCCACACTTGTCTCTACCATTGCATCTACATTCCCTTCTTAGGGATGCACCCTTTGTTCATCTGATTGACTGATTGAAGACTCCCTAGTCATTTTGTTTACTTATCTCTAGGGGCAAAGTTGGTATTTCCTCTTTTGAACTACAATAACTAATCTAATAACCATCATCTTTCACATTTAAACTTGTCTCACCACTTCTAACTTTATCCATCCCCAAGGGGTAGGGACTATTAGACTTGTCACTACTTAAGTATGTTGGTTGATCATTGAATGATTCATTTATACTCACTTGTGTAACGGTAGGCATTTATAGTAAGATTTTCCACTAATAACAGCAGCAGTGTAGCTGGGTGCCAAACAGAACACCTTCGTCTACATGGAGATAGAAATCTAGTTCTTGGCTTCATTAACACAGTACTCAAGTGAGCTGAACCTGTGACTACTACTACTACTGGCATAAAGACATTAAAACATGTCCTTAGTGATGTAAGGCTATAATCATCAAATACAGGTATGTAATTAGTGGCAGAGAATAAGTCAAATGGGATCTTTTGAAAAGTGGATAGATGGATGGGTTTATGTGTTTTAGATTAGATGACATGGATAGGTAGAACTTAAAAGGAAGTATGTATGTAGAAGACATAAATGAGATTGCCTTTATTGTGATTAGTTAGAAGGTCTTAAAAGGTCAGTATCATAGTTTTTTCATTTGGGAAATTGTTTTGAGAGAATTGCCTGAGAATATATGAGCAACTGTGTTGAAAGGAGAAAGCAACAAAAATAGAACTGAAGTGTAGGGAAACCAAACACATTCTAGGCTTTTAGCTGTCTCTTCTTTTGTCATTCAGACAGGTTAATAAATATAATGGATGTTTAGTAAATATTTGAGTCAACTGAAAGAAATGAAGCTTTAGAATGTAATTATCAAGAATGACACTATAGGTTGAATTGGGGTACAGAAAGAGTAGTCCAGCTAAAGGTACCTCTGGAGAATGTCTAGAAGCATTAGTGCTACTTGGGGGACTGGGTTGTAAAGTTAAGAATCCAGTTTTAGCCCATGGTGCATGTGGAAACTCATGCTGATACCTTTGAGGAAGGGAGTGGCATGATTAATTTATGACAATGTAAGAATAGATTTTCCTGTTCTTGGTGATAAAGTAAAGAAACAATATTAGAGGCAGGAGGTTGGTTTATAGTAAGTAGCTCAGGTGAACTGTACTTGATCTGCAGCAGGAGGTGGGATAATAACCATTTGAGTATAAGGCATATTCCAGATGACTTTTATCTTAAAGCAGCCATGAAGATACCTAGTATTACTACATTTTAAAGAAGAGGATAGACAGCATCCATACACAACATGCATATAGTTAGTATGATATGCTAACTTAAGTTGCACAGGAAGGAATCACATCCAAGAGAAGAGGGCTGGGTAGTGGTGGTGTGAAGGACTGCCCTTAACTACGACATCTTCAGGTTTTGCCTTTACAAATTTGTTGGAGAACTAAGGTGAAGCTGGCTACTTGCTTTTGTTCAAATTACTTATTATTTAAATAAGTCAGTCCTTTAAATTTGTTCTGTTACAGTGTAGTCTGTGAGGAAGGATCTTTAATCTCTTTGAAAATGCACATTACTTATTTTAAAAAGATTGTTTAGTGAATGGTGGTCATTTATTGTTAAGTTCTGTTTTGGAGGGGGGTGGAATAGCATTTACTACGTTTGAAAGTAAAACTATGAACTCTGTTTAGTAATTTATTTCCCAGTTCGTAATGTAACCATATTAACCATCCAAAGAAGAAATGAAAGTAAAATTTTTATCATTCAAGTATTTGGCAGTGCACATGTACCAGCTGTTTTATATTCCAAAGCCCCCTTTCTTGAAGAGATTACATTATTTTTCTCCAGTGTGTTCACATTTCTTTTCCTTCTATAGACCATATAGATTTATACACAGTGATGCACTTTAAGTTTTCTATACCTGCATGCCAGCCTTCTTTCTAATTGCATTTATTTCTGAAATACCTTATATCAGTTTGTCAGATCCTGCTCTCAGCAACCTCAGAAATGTGAATTATGTAGATTTCTGCACTATCGAAGTGTTCAGCTATTATATGAGTTGTAATGACTTACTGCATCATACTGCCATTTATTTATCCTTTGTCTTTTTATTCATCAGTTCACTGCACACACTATTTAGCTTGCTTCAAATATTTTATTTTGTTTTTTACTTTGCATGCCCTTATTATTTTGTGTTGTTTATAGGTTTTGGTCATACTCTCCAAAAGGGAGTTGTAGTATTTTTCACTTGTTTAGTATTGGGCTTATTAGTTCGGTGTAAATGGGTTCATTACGTTAAAGTTTTAGTAAGAAGTAGTAATTTAGTTTAATGTTTTGTGTGTGGTTTAAGCTTCAGGTGAATGAAGTACTAAAGGTAGAGGAAATGGTTTGGGAAGTATTGAATTGCTGAGTTAATAGAAATAACTTTTAAATACCGCACAAAGATGTTTGGAAAAGATGCCTGATGCATAAAGTAATTTTGCATTAATTTTTAGGTCCTAAGATTTATATTATTTTTTAAAAAAACACAAAGACATACTAATGCTTCAAGGTGTTGATAGCATAGAACACATTTCTAAGAATATAACCATTGTTAAAAACGGATGACGTCTTTAAGTTATGTTTTTCGGGTTTTTTTTTTAATACTTTATTGATTTTACAGAGACAGGAGAGAAAGGGGAGCATGGAATGGGAAGTAACAGCTCATAGTTGCTTCATGTTAGTTGTTCATTGCCTGCTTGCTGTATGTGCCTTGAACAGGGAGGCTCGGGATTTCAAACTGACAACCTTGGCATTCCAGGCCGAAGGTTTATCCACTGCGGCACCACAGGCCAGGCTAAGTTATGTTTTTCCCAAAGTGTAACTGCACTTCGAGAAGGATATAAAAATCTGAATGAAATGTGTTTTAAATTATGTCATCAAAGGTGGAATAGAACATTCTTGTTCCTGCATTTAAAGAAAAACATTTTCACATGTGTCTGAAAGTTACAGAAATTTGGAGGTGAGTGGCATTTGCTGAGCAGACATTTTTTATTTCATTCATTCATTCAAAACTCTCCTTAAACACATATGCTAAACAGACAGTTCCACAGTGTTGTGTAGTTCAGGCACAATGCCAAGTGTTCAGCCTTTAGCTAACAAGAAGTAAAGGCATTAAACCCAATAATCTATTCTCACACCAGCGCTGTAATCTGGTCAGTGGAACTGGAGAGAGATTGTGGGCATTTAGTGGAATGGGTAATGTATGGCACTTTTGCCATTGATGTGATACTTTGTAAATGGAAAATGACTTCAGATAATGTTGCCTGATGGTGTGCTTTACAATTGACTCAGGTTCATTTTATAATGGAAAGTTCTTGGACATAACTAGTTATTCTCATTGTGTCACTTATAATTATTCTTAGAATGGACTTTGTTGTATAATAGAGACAATAAAAATTTCATTTCATCTTTTGAGATAAGTTTCAGTGAAATTTTGCAATTTTTTTAGTATGTAAAACTGCCTACTTAATGGTTAAAATCTCCTTTATGCTCTGCGTGCTGACCTAACCACGAAAACAGATAATCCAAAGTAGCCAGTAAAAATATTAATTTGGAATAATTTTAAATACTACTTTTGTATATGAGCAGTATTAGGCATAGAATCCTATTATTACAGATGTCAACCGAAGGTCATTGGTGTCAGTTCAGCACCAACAGGAATCCGCAGTTCAGGGTGTGGTGAAGAAGGAAAATTTATTCAGTGCAAACAGCACACTATGAAACAGCTTTTGGTGACCCTCTTTCTGGTAGACAGCTCTACTCTGTACTGGTCTGCACCTGTGAAATATGAGGAAACGCAGTCTTCAGTCTTTGGTGGGAACCAAAAATGCCCTCTCAGAGCCAAAGGGGAGCTGACTTTTATAGATAGAAATCCCTGTCTCTGGACCCCAAATAGTCCATCCTCATGCAGATGAGAACTTCAAATCCTCACATTTGATTAGTCCAAAAGGTACTATTGTCCGATTGGTCAGTGAAGAAGCTGATGAGACTGCAACTGCACAGCTCTGACTGGATGGTGAAAGCCTCAGTCATATTGGCTGATTCCAGGAGCTTTTTTATAAGGACTGTTCAGATGGCAGAAACACAGGGCAGGCAGGCAGTTCAGTGCAGTGCAGGTTTCCTGAAGTGCATTTAGCATGAGGCCCGTGCAGAAAGGACTGCTAGGCTTTTTTCTTGGGTTTTTTTTTTTTTTTTTTTTTGAGTCCAGTTAGCCACTGGGAGCCATCCTTAGTTGGTATCTTCTTTCTCACAGTTCACAACAGATACACATTGATTAGCAGTTTTCTTAAATAACATAGCACTAAGCTGTAGCTGAATCTGTCTACTTAGGAGTTGACCTATATTTCAGTTATAACTTATTTCTCTGTAACTTCTGGAGCCATTTTGAATGCACTCCTCTAGTTTCTTGAGATACTGCTGACTGATGTTTTCTCAGTTTCTCAAAACTTTTTGCCTGGGATACAAGTGAACATGAATCAACTAGTTTCTCTTTCCCTGTTCTTTTCTCTTTTTGTCAGCCACCTTATGATTTTATTCTTCTTCCACAAACTAGAGTTTAATTAAAGTACTCATAACAACTGCTTACTGTATGATTTTTTTTTTTTTTTTATTTCAGTGAGAGGAGGGGAGGCAGAAAGGCTCTATCTGGCAAGCCCATTTGGAAGCATTGCTCTGCCCATATGAGGGCAACCATGCTCTTCTAAGTACCTGACGTGGAGGCCATGGAGCCATCCTCAGCACCTGGGGCCAACTCTGTCTAATGGAGCCATGGCTGCAGGATGGGAAAAGAGAGTGAAGCAAGAGGGGGAGGGGTAGAGAAGCAGATGGGCACTTCTCCTGTTTGCCCTGACTGGGAATCAAGCCCAAAACATCCACACACTGAGGCCAACATTCAACCATTGAGCCAACCGGCCAGAGTCACTGTACAGTGGTTTTATTATTCCAACTCAACACCTCACTCCACCCTCACTTAATATTTTATTGATTGATTTTACGGGGTGGGGAGGGCAAGAAGTAGTTGCTTCACTCTAGCTGTTCTTTGGTTGCTTGTTGTCTGTGCCTTGACTGGTCAAGCCCAGGGTTTTGAACCAGCAACCTCAGCGTTCCAGGATGGCATTCTATCCACTGCGCCATCACAGGCCAGGCTATATCCACTTAGTTTTTGATACCAACCTATTTATTTGAAAGGGTGTGAAAATAATCTTTTCCTTTGGGATTTAGCTGCTCAGATGTGTTTGGGGACAGCAGCAGTGGATTAAATCTTGGTTGGGGGGCTATCTAGATTTAACACATTGTTGACCGGCAATTTTACGCAGAAGTTTTCTCATCACCAGCTATTTTTTCGTAATTGAGTATGAAAGTGAAACCATCTAAATAAACTTCATCTTCCTTCCTTCCTTCCTTCCTTCCTTCCTTCCTTCCTTCCTTCCTTCCTTCCTTCCTTCCTTCCCCTCCCCTCCCCTCCCCTCCCCCCTCCCCCCCTCCCCTCCCTTCCCCCCCTTCCCCCCCTCCCCTCCCTTCCCCCCCTCCCCTCCCTTCCCCCCCTTCCCCCCTCCCCTCTGCTCCTCCCTCCCCTTCCTCCCTCCCTCCCTTCCTTCCTTCCTTCCTTCCTTCCTTCCTTCCTTCCTTCCTTCCTTCCTTCCTTTCTTCCTTTCTTTCTTTCTTTCTTTCTTTCGGCAGAGAGAGGGACAGACAGGAACATACAGACAGGTTCCTTAGTTCATTGATTGATTTCTCTTATGTGCCCTGATAGGGGTGGGGGTGGGGTTACAGCAGACAGAGTGACTCCTTGCTCAAGCCAGCGACCTTGGGCTCAAGTTGGCGAGCCTTGTTCAAACCAGATGAGCCCGTGCTCAAGCTGGCGACCTCGGGGTCTCGAACCTGGGTCCTCATCCCAGTCCAACGCTCTATCCACTGCGTCACCGCCTTGTCGGGCCAGTATACTTTATTTATACATAATGAATTTAAATGAAACTTTGTACATATCTGTTATATATAATATTTTATATATGTGTATTTTAAATTTTAGTAACTTTGTTGTGGTATACTGTATAGCAATCACCTACGTGTAATGGTACACAACATGTTTTGCAAATATATCTGGTTTCACTGTGCTTTCCTTTTGAAACACACACTTTACATGTTCTAGTTAGATTGAACAAGACAAAGAAAGATTTTAAAATATCCTTGATATGTATGTTCAAACTGCGAGCGGTTAGAAGATAGTCCAAGGCTTGACAGTGTGATTGTTTTTGTTTACCGTACCTTCGATTTTGTGGTCTCAGGCCTGGAGGAGTGGGAAGAAAAGGAGTCCACATAAGAATATGGAACAGAGTGCTGTTTTTCGAACTTTGACCCTCAGGGTGAAAAGTCACAAATACAATAATCCTGTATTACCCTGAGTTTCAAAAATCGAAATAACTAATGCAAGTGCAAACATTAGTTAACATGAGTGGTCAACAGTGTGTTATGGGAGGGCTTTGAGAAACACAGCTATTTCTCATGTTAGTTATGGGAATCTCCCTAAGACATTTAAATGGTCTTTACCCCAACTTCATATTAGAGTCTCTTGGGAAGCCAGTTAAAATACATACTTTCTTCTAAGTGGGGCCCATCTCAGACCCATTAAATGAATAAATGTTGGTAGGGCCAGAGCATTGTTCTTCTTTAAACTCCCTGGTTGATCCTAATATTTAGTCAGATTTGAGAATCATTGATCTCTAAGGGTAGGCATGGATGAAAATCAGCGATATGTATCTAGTAGGATTGTCTGCCAGGGTACTTGTTTCTTTAGCAACTGTGTGTATTTTGTTTAGCATTTCATCATATTCCTATTGATATATGTAACTTTTCATTCAGCATGTGAGTTTTCAGTTTCCGACTATATAGGACTGTAGTAGACAATATAGGAAGGAGACTTATAGTAGCTAAATACTTAATTCATAAGTAGTAGTGCCGATCTGGCTCCCTGCCTGCCCTTCCTGCTTCCTCTTGTAGTATATAGTCTTAATAACTCAACAATTTTTCTTCCTACCACAGGGACATTTTTCATATTTACCCTGAGACTGCCAATCCTTAACTCTTCCTCCCATTTCTGGTTAACTCCTCACCTCCAGCCCACTTTCTTTGAATAGGACCCCAATATTCTTGTTCTTTAGAGTACTTACCTTGGTTGTAATTTTCTATGTCTGTGTGTGATTGATTACTTACTGCATTGTCTCCCTGTTTAGACCAAGCTCTTGAAGAGCAGGGATTGCCTGTCTTTACACCATTTGTATTTCTAGCCTCTAGCACAGCGCTTTTGAGACAAAGCACATGTGGAATGAATGAAAGAGGGAGACGGAGGGAGGGAGGGAAAGGAAGGAAGGGAAGAAAGAAAAAGTACAAGGCAACTGGGTAAAATTACATTAGAAAAAATCACGTATGTGTCTGCAGAAGCAATGTATGTAATCTGTAAACAGGAGAGCTCATAGGAACTGAAAGACTTCTGAGGCAGTAGATACTGTGGTAGACAGGAGCAGTGAGGGAAGGCTTTGAAGTATAAAAGCAGGGGGGAAGGGAAATAATTTCCTTCCTCCCTCCTTTCAAAGGGGGGGGGGTCAACAGCCAGACCTGTTTGTTTAGAGCAGCAGTTTTCAACCAGTGTGCTACAAGGATTTTAAAAGTGTACAGTACCAGACTAGTCAGGGCACTAACCTTTTTTCCCCCTTAGATTGTGAAATTTAAGAAATGACAACAGCCAACACAACAATATCTGTCTGGTGCAAACAAATTGGAATTATACCAGTTTTGGAGGGGGGTAGTCTTTCGTTTTTTTGTCAGATTGACAAAGCTTTTCTGGTGTGCTGCAGAATTTTAGTAATTAGTTCATGTGTGCCATGAGATGAAAAAGGATGAAAATCAATGAACTGTAGTAACAATGCTATATACTCTTTTCCCCTAGTTTTAAATGTTTACTTTATTGATTTTTAGAAAAAGGAAGGGGGGAGGGGGGAGAGACAGGAACGTTGATCTGTTCTTACGTGTGTGTGCCCTGGCTGGGATCAAACTGGCAACCTCTGTGCTTCAGTAAAATGCTCTAACCAACTGAGCTATCCAGCCACAGCTTCCCTAGTTTTAATTTTCTGCATTTGTTTTTTATTAGCACTGATTTATATATATATTTAATCTGTAATTTTAAAAAATTGCAAGCTACCTCACCCTTTCTGGAACACAGTGGAGAGAGAGTAAAACAATGGTGTGTGTGTATGTGTATTCATACACACAGATACACAAACTTTATTTTTGCAGCAGACAGGAAGGAAGAGTGATTAAGAAGCATCAGCTCATAGTTGTGGCACTTTAGTTATTTGGCCATGACTTCTTATATGTGCGTTGACTTGGGGGTTCCAGCCAAGCCCGTGACCCCTTGCTTAAGCCAGCCGACCTTGGGAGCCTGTTGATGATCCCATGCTCAAGCTAGGGAGCCTGCATTCAAGCCGATGAGCCCGTGCTCAAGTGGCAACCTCGGGCTTTCAAACCTGGGACCTCAGCGTCCCAGGCCAACACTCTATCCACTGCGCCACCACCAGTCAGGTATTACATATTTTTATATATAACCCATTGTGTATATAAAATATGTATTAGTTTCATATTCACTCTTTACTTTGAAACATTTAGTCCTTTCCTGTTCTCTTCAACCCCATTAAAGAAATATATGGAATAGATTTATTGACAAAAAGATGATTAACCATGGCACAGCTCTAAATTTATTAAATAAGTAAAGCCATGTAAGTTTTCTTAGAACATAGAGTTTTTCTAAGGTACTTAATATTTTCAGTTTTTAAAGAATTTTACCTAAGTAAGTACATTCACAACTTGATGTTAAGTATGTCTAAAATAATGACTTTAAATAGTACCTCAATATATAGTATACTTAGATTGACACTGTCACCAGTTCCCGAGATAGGATATTAAATGCTCTCACCATGTAACCAGGTGAGTGCAAGACTCACAGTGAGTTTAGCTATTAATTTGTGACAGAAGTTGCTTGATTGATCCTGTCATTTTTTTTGCTGTGGGGGTTTTCAGGGTCATTGATTGGTCCACCTGATTTTAAGTGCTTTCAGTGATGTTCTTTTACTTAAGAGAAAACACTTGAGCTTTTACTGAAGGTGATATTCTGAGAAGATTAGTGGGTCTTTAATTTTAGAGACAGAGACAAAACACTATTCTTAAGGCAAATTAATCAAGGAATTTGGCATTCCCTTTAGAAAAGATTTCACTGACTTCTTAGAGCAGGGGTCCCCAAACTATGGCCATTTATCCCGCCCCTGCCTCATTCCCGGAAAGGGCACCTCTTTCATTGGTGGTCAGTGAGAGAAGCACAGGATGCATCCGCACCCATAGTTCCCATTAAAATACTGGTCAGTTTGTTGATTTAAATTTACTTGTTCTTTATTTTAAATATTGTATTTGTTCCCGTTTTGTTTTTTTACTTTAAAATAAGATATGTGCAGTGTGCATAGGGATTTGTTCATAGTTCTTTTTATAGTCCGGCCCTCCAACGTTCTGAGGGACAGTGAACTGACCCGCTGTGTAAAAGTTTAGGGACCCCTGTCTTAGAGAATTTTTCTAATAAGAGAACCTAAGTAAATGGAGTATTTTCCAAACCTTAATTTCTTTTTATTTTTTTGCCTCTTTTAGTGTTAAGACTGTTGCTTATCTACCACCTAATGTCAGTTAAGTAGACAGAATTAAATTATTTTAGCTTTTTTCATATTTGTTTTAAGTATTAAGTCATGAATTTCTGCCATTCAAAGGAATCAAGTAAATCTAAATTTAGAGTTTTCCTAAGGTACTTAATATACGAATTTTAGCTCTATCTTGTGGAAATGGCTGGGCAAAAGTTTAGCAGCTAGAGTGTAAAGGACTAGGCATTGTGAGTTTTATGACCACCATTGTTATAAGGGCTTATTTAACGAATAACCTCATTACAACTGTCCATTGGTCCAAGTAACTTGAATTTACAGAGCTATGTGTACTTTTTAAAAATATATAAATTAGGAAACCTGTAACTTGTAGAATTTTAAAGGCAGAGGATGTGATCATGGCAGTGGTTGAGAGTGAATTGCATGCTTCCTTGCTGTAGTGGGTAACCAGGATGTCATGTTTGCTACACAAACCCCTATTTAAGTTTATGATAAATTTATTTACTGGAGCATTAACATTGTCACTGTCTTGTCCCTAATACTCTGACTATAACTGTGCATTTCTTCCAGTCTGACAGCAAGCAGTGTGTCTTTGTCTTAGGACTCTGGTGTTGAGATACTATAAACTTTAGGAAGGCAAGCCTTGCTCTCATAAGAAAAAGCAGCTATTCACCTGACCAGGCAGTGGCGCAGTGAATAGAGCATCAGACTGGGATACAGGGGACCTAGGTTCAAAACCTGGGTCCCTTGCTTGAGTGTGGGATCATAGACATGACTGCATGGTCGCTGGGTTGAGCAAGGGGTCATTTGGTCTGCTGTAGTCTCCCCAGTCAAGGCACGTGTTAGAAAGCAATCAATGAACAACTAAGGAGCAGCAATGAAGAATTGATGCTTCTCATCTTCCTTTCTGCCTGTCCCTATCTGTCCCTCTCTCTGTCTCTGTCAGACACACAAAAAGCATGCGTAACCTGAAATCCCTGAAGTGTAGATGACATTTACTGTGAGTTATAATTTTACAGAGATCATCAAATAGGTTTTCCTCAGGTCTCTGGTGGTTGACCAGACTGGTCTCATGGTATTATACATGGAGATTCTCACAAATTATCTTTGGTTACTCTAGAATAGGTGCTACACATTAAAATAATGTTCCTTAGATCTGAGCAACTAATAGGTTCCTGACCAAATACGTGATGCTTAGCTATATGTAGAATTACTGAAGACATCATACTTTCAATCAGTGTAAATGGTATATATTATGACGAGTGAATCTGTATGCTAACATGCAGTACAGAACTTTATTTAATAAAACTTGAAAAATATTTGAGAAGCATGATCACACAACTTAATATGTAAAAGTAAAATAAAACCGGTGTTAGTATATTCAGAGTTCTTAGGATTCTTCCTCCTATAACCATACCAGTTAGAATGATGAACTCATCACAGATGTTTTTGACAGGTATCTTTGATAAAATTTTGATAGAAGTGCTACTATTTCTGTGATGTCTATCCCCATTTGTAAATATTTCTATTCTTTTATTTTCTTGTATAGAACAGTGAATTCTCCCAGCGGTGATTTGCCGAACAGGGGAACATGTAACAATACCTCGAGAGATTTTTGCCTGTCAAAACTTGGGGGTGGTTGTGCTACTGGCTCTAGTGAGTATAGGCCAGGGGTGCCACTAAACATCCTACAGTGTATACACACAACCCCCACAGCAGAGATGTGAAGTCCAAAACAGCAATGCTACAGTTAAGAAACTGTAAGTTAGAATATCCTTCTGAAGTGATGCTAGGTTTTAGGAACGCTTTGATTACCAGTGATTTAGAAGACCCATTTTAACATCCTTTGACCATGAAGTAGGTTTTTTGTTATTTTCTAGTGTGCATGGTTTTGTTTTAAGGATTAGATTTAAAGGAATTCTTACAGATTAGCTTAATTTAGTCGAACTATTTCATTTTACAGGTGAGGAAACCAGGACTTGAAGAGGGGAGTTGATGTTAGACCTTGGATTCTTTGAATTATCTAATTGCTTTTTATTTTTTGAACAGTCACTACCTCTTTTGTGTGCTTTGCAAGTAGTACCCAGTTTTTTTGTGACATGAGCTGTAATTTCAAAATGGCTAAATGCATTTTAATGGAATCTTTGACAGCTATAAAGTAATTTGTAGAGCATATTGGACTGCTTTAGTATAGTGTTTCCTGGAGAAAGATCTAATTCATCATCAGGTTTATTTGCATTTGGAAATATGGTTTGCTTAGAGATTTTTAGTTTCTGTGATTCCTCTTATATCATGGATGTACTTTAAAAGGTAATTTTGTGTGTATTTGGGGGGAGAGGGAGAGGTCATATCAAAGTCACTAAACCAATGCTGTAGTTCTGGGATGTGCCTCATGATGTTTATTCTTGACTTTAAAATAGGGCTAATGAGTTACTAACAGAATAAACTGCAAATTTGCCTGTGACTTAAGAACAAATACTCTGTTTAGTTATCTTTATTCAGTATTGAATACAAGTGCCTGAGTTAAAAAAAAAAAAAAAAAAACCTTAGAGATGGCTGGCTCTGATCTTTTTACCAGTGAAGAAATGGAAGTTTGGAGAGAGCATGTAACTCATCTGAGGTCACTGAGTTAGACCCCAAAAGAAATACAGAAAATAAAGAGGGGAGAGTTTAGGTACCTCACCTGTGAAGTCTATGATCCAGCTTGTGTGGGAGGCTGCACCCCATAAAACACAAAAGACCTTCATCAGAGATCTACGCCATTGAACTCTATTCTGTCGAATGTTATCAGCTCCTTGGAAAATGAGCATACACCCACACACACCCAGCATAAATAGCAGTGTGTGCCTCAGCACACACGTAGTAGGTTCCAGGAAAAGTCTGATTAATGAACTTTGGAAACATAAAGCAGAATGCCAAAGGTAAAACAGGGATAGGAGATAGCACAAGGAGGGTTACAGCTCTGCTTCTTTACCCAAACAGAGTTTGAGAAGCAGGGGATGCTGGCCTAGAGAGTGTAGACATTGGGTACTCTCTGTGGCTCTGGGCTTTCTCCCTCAGAAATGTGTGTTTCCATCAGGAGCTACTGTGTTACTCTGCCTCACATTGCCAGTGACCCATACTGAGGATTTGTTGTTTTTTTATTAAGTGATAGGAGAGGAGATAGTGAGGCCAACTCCCACATGCTCTGACCAGGCAACCCCACCGGAGGCCAATGCGTGAATCAACCAAGCTATTTTTAGTGCCTGAGGCCAACACACTGGGAACAGCTGAGATATCCTCAGCTCCTGGGGCTGATGCTCAAACCAAATGGCAATTGGCTTTGGGAAGGAAAGAGAGAGAAGCAGATGGTCACTTCTCTTGTATTCCCTGACTGGAAATTGAACCTGGGACATCCACACACTGGGCCAATGCTCTTATTATCCTCTGAGCAACCGGCCAGGGCCATATTATGTTCTTTTTCAGTGGGCTTGCTTTTGGAGAAATGCTGTGGGAGCTCTTAAGGGCATATTTATTATGAGACATTTAAACTATTTGACCACAATAAAACTGTTTTAGGTACTACAGGGAAGAGGACATGGAAGGAAACCAGATCTATAGTTTGTGGTTGAAATACCTTAAGCCCACTTCTTGAAAGTTGTTCTGGTATTTAATATTTAAAATTTTTATTTCAGAATGTTTTCTTAACCTGCAGCTGGAGGTGATGTTGCTTTTCATGTTTCCTTTTTGAAACTTTGCTGAGAAAGCATTTAAGCTTGAATTGTTCTAGAAGTTGCCTTCTAAAGAAAGTCTCTTCCTGTGATGAAGCAGACTTGCACAGTAATATTTGGCATGATCCTAAGGAAGCAGTGGTCAAGCTTTTGGTCAGAAGATTCCTTACAGTCTTTAAATTATTATGGACCCCAAGGAAGTTTTGCTTATGTTGATTGTATCTATAGATACTTCCCACACCAGAAATTAAAACTGAGAAATGTTTAAAGTACAAGAATATACAAACATACATTTCATTAGCTGTCAGAGGAGTGGTGCCATGTGTCATGTAGACTTTGGAAACTAAAAGGCTAGTAAGGTCTTAGAATTATTATGGAAAACAAAAATATTAGGGAAGCAGCTGTGGCCTTGTAGACCACTCCCAAAAGGGTTTTGATGACCCTACTATGGATCACACACTGAGAACCACTGGGCTAAGATACCTGTTTGTTGCTGCCTGGCTGACTTATGAAATCTAAACCTGCAGCCATTTTTACTTATCAACTACTGTATCTCCCCATGTATAAGAAGCACACTGTTTCGAAAAATTTGTGGTCTTTAAAAACTGGGTCTGTCTTATACAGTGGTTGTAGATGTTTTACTTGCATTTTCTGCTTTTTTGCACTTGTTTTGTGCTCATTGTATGTAGATATATGAAGACAGTGATTCCTTATCAGATACAGATGAGGACAGGCTAATGGACGGGAGTTTTGACAATAATGAGGAGTTGTATGATTTTATGATGAATAAAACTTGAGTTCAATAACTATGTGATACATTTCCCCCTCAAATTTTAGGCCCCAAATTAAGATGCATCTTACACATGTGGAGATACAGTATATGTTTCTTAGTTGCAGGGAGTTATAGTGCCTATGTTTAGTGGTGCTCAATCGCCATATTTTTCACTCCATGAGACGCACCTTTTCCCTTTCCCTCCAAGAGTGGAGGGAAAGTGCCCGTGCGCCTTACGGAGCGATAAATAGCGGCATTTTATTGAATATTTTAACACACCATATTTGATTCAGAATATATTTTTTTTCTTTTCCTCCTTAAAACCCTGTGTGTGTCTTATGGTCATCTACATCTTGTGGAGCAAAAAATACTGTTTATGTTTAGTTAACTGTGCTTGAAAGTGGGCATAAGAGATATTTGAATATTCAAAATAATGTTTTTAAATGGTGGGGAATAAACAGGAAGGGAGAGAGATGAGAAGCATCAGTTCATAGTTGCGGCACCTTAGTTGCTCATTGATTGCTTTCTTACATGTGCCTTGACTGGGGGGCTCTAGCTGAGCCATTGACCCCTTGCTCAAGCCAACGATCTCATGCTCAAGCTGGTGACCTCAGGGTTTTGAACCTGGGTCCTCAGCTTCCCAGGCCAATTCTCTATCCACTGTACCATCATCTCATCAGGTGATAATTTTATTTTTATAATGTTCATTTTGAACCTAAAGAAGGACATTTCAGATTCTGCTGTTTATTAAGAATGATCATATCAGTTCTGTTGGAGCCAGTTGTTCCTAACCAAGCTGTATCTGGTCAGAGTGTAGAACCGTGCATATTGTACAATTGAAGTGTGATGGCCTCCAAAAGGGTATCCTTTTAAAAAGAGTTATCTGTAAAACCAAAATTCTCTCTGAAATATGCAGAAAATTTCTCAGTTATGTCAATGAAAATCCTCAGTGCTGCTATTAACTGCTACACAGCATAGTTAACTTTAGGGCACTAACATGTGTAAGTATTTCTGCTATTAGTACTGTCTCCTGGAGAAAGACTTACCAGCCTGATTCACTTGTAAATCTTTCCATTTACCTCAGTTGCTGAGAGGGTGGTAGTCAAGTCCACTGCTGGAAAAGGGGTGTTTTGAAATGTATATACTGCTCATAAAAATTGGGGGATATTTCAGAATGATTAGGAACTGATAAAAGCATTTGATTTATTTTTTTATTAAACAACAACATCAGAAAAGCAAATGACAAGTCAAAGAAAGATAAATTATGCAAATGAGATGCAAAACCAACTTCTTTTTCATTGGTGAAAATGCACTATAGAAAAGGCTGAAAGTACCAGAGTATCTGCATATTGCCTGATCCCCTAGTTTTTGTGAGTAGTGTATTTTTTATATATATATTTTATTATTAATTCTAATGGGGTGACACCAATAAATCAGGGTACATATGTACAATGAAAACATCTCCAGGTTATCTTATCATTCAATTGTGTTGCATACCCGTCACCAAAAGTCAAATTGTCCTCTGTCATCTTCTATCTGGTTTTCCTTGTATCCCTCTCCTCCTCCCTATTCCACTCTTCCCTCCCTCCCCCCATCCCGTAACCACCACTCTCTTGTCCATGTCTCACATTCTCACTTTTATGTCCCACCTATGTATGAAATCATGTTCTCAGTTTTTCTTTTTTTCTGATTTACTTATTTCAATCCGTATAATGTTATCAAGGTACATCCATTTTGTTATAAATGATCCGATGTCATCATTTCTTATGGCTGAGTAGTATTCCATAGTATATATGTACCATAGCTTTTTAATCCACTCGTCTTCTGACGGACACTTGGGCTGGTTCCAATCTTCGCTATTGTGAACAATGCTGCCACGAACATGGGGGCGCATTTCTTCTTTTCGAACAGTGCTATGGTGTTCTTAGGGTATATTCCTATAAGTGAGATAGCTGGGTCAAAAGGCAGTTCGATTTTTAATTTTCTGAGAAATCTCCAAACTGTTTTCCACAGTGGCTGCACCAGTCTGCATTCCCACCAGCAGTGCAGAAGGGTTCCCTTTTCTCCACATCCTCATCATCACTTGTTCTGTGTTGTTTTGCTGATGAGCGCCATTCTGACTGGTGTGAGGTGATATCTCATTGTGGTTTTAATTTGCATTTCTCTAATGATTAGTGATGTTGAGCATTTTTTCATATGCCTATTGGACATCTGTATGTCCTCTCTGGAGAAATTTCTATTCATTTCTTTTGCCCATTTTTTGATTGGGTTGTTTGTCTTCCTGTTGTTGAGTTTTATAAGTTCTTTATAAATTTTAGTTATTAACCCCTTATCACATGTGCTGTCGAATATGTTCTCCCATTGTGTGGTTTGTCTTTTTATTCTGTTCTTATTGTCTTAAGCTGTGCAAAAACTTTTTAGTTTGATATAGTCCCATTTTTTTATCTTGCCTTTTATTTCATTTGCCCGTGGATATAAATTGGCAAATATATTGCTGCTACAGATGTTGGAGAGCTTGCTGCCTATGTTTTCTTCTAAGATGCTTATGGTTTCAGAGCTTACATTTAAGTCTTTTATCCATTTTGAGTTTGTTTTTGTGAATGGTGTAAGTTGATGGTCTAGTTTCATTTTTTTGCAGATGTCCAATTTTCCCATCACCATTTGTTAAAGAGGCTGTCTTTACTCCGTTGTATGTTCTTTCCTCCTTTGTCAAATATCAGTTGTCCATAAAGCTGTGGGTTTATTCCTGGGTCCTCTGTTCTGTTCCATTGATCTATGTGCCTGTTCTTATGCCAGTACCAGGCTGTCTTGAGTGTAATGGCCTTATAGTAAACCTTGATATCTGGAAGAGTGATACCTCCTGCTTTATTCTTTCTTTTTAAGATTGCTGAGGCTATTCGTGTTCTTTTTTGGTTCCATATAAATTTTTGGAATATGTGTTCTATATCTTTGAAGTATGTCATTGGTATCTTAATTGGTATTGCATTGAATTTATAAATTGCTTAGGGTAATATAGACATTTTAATGATGTTTATTCTACCTAGCCATGAGCACGGTATATGCTTCCACTTGTTTGTATCTTCCTTGATTTCTTTTATCCTTGTTTTATAGTTTTCCGAAGACAAGTCCTTAACCTCCTTGGTTAAATTTACTCCTAGGTACTTTATTTTTTTGGCTGAAATAGTGAAGGGGATTATTTCCTTAATTTCTTTTGCTGACAGTTCATTGTTGGTATATAGAAATGCCTCTGATTTCTGAGTATTAATTTTATATCATGCCACCTTACTGAATTCATTTATAAGGTCCAGTAGTTTTTTGACTGAGACTTTAGGGTTTTCTATATACAATATCATATCATCTGCAAATAGTGACAGTTTTACTTCTTCTTTTCCAATTTGGATGCCTTTTATTTCTTCTTGTTGTCTGATTGCTGTAGCTAGAACTTCCAGAACTATGTTGAATAAGAGTGGTGAAAGGGGGCATCCCTGCCTGGTTCCTGATCTTAAGGGGATTGCTTTTAATTTTTGTCCATTTAGTATGATGTTTGCTGTCGGTTTGTCGTAGATGGCCTTTATCATGTTAGGGAATGTTCCCTGTATTCCCACTTTACTGAGAGTTTTGAGCATGAGTGGGTGCTGGATTTTATCAAATGCCTTTTCTGCATTTATTGAAATTATCATGTGGTTTTTGTCCTTCCTTTTGTTTATGTGATGAATCACATTGATTGATTTGCGAATATTGAACCAGCCTTGCCTCTACAGAATAAATCCCACTTGATCATGGTGTATGATTTTTTTCATATATTGCTGGATCCAGTAGACTAATATTTTGTTGAGAATTTTAGCGTCTAAATTCATCAAGGATATAGGCCTATAACTTTCTTTCTTTGTGTTGTCTATGCCCGGTTTTGGGATCAGAATTATGCTCGCCTTATAAAAGGAGTTTGGAAGTCTTCCTTCCTCTTGAATTTTTTGAAATAGCTTGAGGAGGATAGGAGTTAGCTCTTCTTTGAATTTTTGATAGAATTCACTTGTGAAGCCATCAGGCCCAGGACTTTTCTTTTTTGGGAGTTTTTTGATAACTGTTTCGATCTCATTTGTTGAAATTGGTCTGTTTAGGTATTCTGATTCTTCCAGATTGATTTTTGGAAGGTTATATGATTCCAGAAATTTGTCCATTTCACCAAGATTGTCTAATTTTTTGGCATATAGTTCTTCATAGTATTTTCTTACAATGCTTTGTATTTCTGTTGTGTCAGTAGTCATTTCTCCAGTCTCATTTCTAATTTTGTTTATTTGAGTCCTCTCTCTTTTTTTCTTGGTGAGTCTATTTAAAGGTTCATCAATCTTGTTTACCTTTTCAAAGAACCAGCTTTTGGTTTCATTGATCCTCTGTATTGTTTCCTTAGCCTCTATGTCATTTATTTCTGCTCTGATCTTTATTATTTCCTTTTTTCTACTGGTCCTGGGATTTATTTACTTTTGTTTTAGTAGTTCTTTTAGATGCAGGGTCAGGTTGCTTATTTGATCTTTTTCTAGCTTCTTATGATATGCCTGTAGTGCAATGAACTTCCCTCTCAGTCCTGCTTTTTCTGTGTCCCATAAATTTTGAGTTGATGTATGCTCATTATCATTGGTTTCTAGAAATGTTTTTATTTCTTCTTTGATCTCATTGTTAATCCATTCATTATTAAATAACCTGCTATTTAGTTTCCAAGTGTTTAAGTATTTTTCAGTTTTTCTTTTGTGGTTAATTACTAGTTTCATGGCATTGTGATCAGAGAATATGCTTGATATGATTTCAATCCTCTTAAATTTATTGAGACCATTTCTGTGTCCTAACATGTGGTCTATCCTAGAAAATGTACCATGAGCACTTGAGAAGAATGTATATTCTACTGCTTTAGGGTGAAAAGTTCTGAAGATATCTATTAAATCAAGTTGATCTAGTGTCTCCTTTAAGTCTGCTGTTTCTTTATTAATTTTCTTTCTTGAGGATCCATCCAGTGTTGTTAGAGGGGTATTGAAATCCCCTACTATGATAGTATTGCTGTTAATCTCGCCCTTTATATCCATCAAAGTCTGCTTTATGTATGTCGGGGCTCCTATATTTGGTGCATAGATATTTATAGTAGTTATATCTTCCTGTTGAATTGTTCCCTTTATCATTATGTAGTGTCCTTCTTTATGTCTTACTACAGCCTTTGTTTTAAAGTCCATTTTGTCAGATATAATTATTGCTACCCCTGTTTTTTTTTTTTCATTTCCATTTGCATGAAATATTTTTTTCCATCCTTTTACCTTCACTCTATGTGCATCTTTTGTTGTAAGGTGTATCTCTTGTAGACAGCATATGTATGGGTTCTGTTTCTTTATCCATGCAGCTACCCTATGTCTTTTGATTGGATCATTTAATCCATTATCATTTAAGGGTATTGTTGATATGTAGTTGTTTATTGCCATTTTATTCTTTAAAGCTGTATTCTTCTTTTGCTCTATTCTTTCCTCCCTTTAAACTGTTCACAAGAGCCCCCTTAGTATCTCTTGCAGAATTGGTTTGGTTTTTATGAATTCCTTGAGGCTTTCTTTTTCTGGGAAGCTCTTTATTTCTCCTTCAATTTTAAACGTTAGCCTTGCTGGATAAAGTAGTCCTCTAACTCGCTTATTCGATCCTCAGCGTGATTCATCCTGCTTTTAGTTCCTTCCATTGTGGTCTTTAGTTCTGATACTGTATTTGTCATTTCTGTCTGATTCTTTTTTATTATTTCAATTTCGTTCTTTATACTTGTTATCTCTTTATTTAGGTGTTCATAATGACTATCCATTGTTGCTCTAATATCTTTGAACATCTTAACTATCATTATTGTAAATTCTGCTTCTGGTAATTTGGTTATATTTGGTTCATTCAGGTCCTTCTTGGGGATTTCTCTTGATTCATTTAGTTTGCATTCCTCTGCCTGCCCATTTTGTCTGTGTATAAGCAAGTTGTGGTCACTGGAGTCCAGTAGTTGTTGCCTTTGTGTTCTCTAAGTGTGGTTTGTCTGCAGGCCCCTCCCCCCTGCTGCTGACTAGGGTCTTTGGGTATGGGCGTTTCCAGCGCCGGCCCACTGTGGCTTTTGCTGTGATTTCTGCCTCTCCTCCATGGGAGGGGCTGTCACTCAAGCCACAAGCCTCAGCACCAAGGATTGACGTGAGCTCCTTTGCTCAGCTGCGGACCCAGCCTGTTTCCGGACTTCCGCCCAGAACCTGCAGTCAGAGCCTGCTCGCCACAGTTTCGCGGGTTGGGCGTGGCTTATGACGTGCTCTCAGCTGTGAGTCTTTTCCCGTCTGGAGCTTTAGCCCCGCCCCCGAGGCCAGGGCCCTTCTGTGCAGGGTCGCAAACCCAGGTTTATTCGGCCGGGCATGTTTTTTGGCCTCCGCTCAGCTGCGTACTTCCGTTCATCCCGGACTCTACCCCGCCCTGGCGTTCCCAGCCCGCTCGTGCACGTAGGATGGCAATCCGCGTTTTCTCCAGCCGGGCGGGGATAGTAGCGTGGGCTCAGCTGCGATCTTCCACTTGTCTTGGGGTCTACTTCGTTCCTGCGGTTGGAGCCGCTCGTGCACGTAGAATGGCAAACTGTGGTTTCTCCGGCCGGCCTGGGCTGGTAGCGTGAGCTCAGCCGCGAGCCCCCGCTCGTCCCTGGTCCTAGCCTGGTCCCCGCGGTCAGGGCTGGCTTGCGCAGGGTCGCAGAGCAGATTTCTGCCCGTTCCTGGCCTCCCGCTTTGTCCCCGTAGGTGGCATTACAGGCGGGCCCGCAGCTTCTGGAGGACTTTCTCGCGTCCCCTCCAACCCTGCTGGGCTAGCCCGAGCTCACACCGGTTTGGCCTCTGCCCACGCCGACAGAACCGCGTTTCTGCGTCCTTCCGCCTCAACCCCTTCAGCAACCCTCAGCAGTGTAGGAAGGGACCTAATACTCCACACTGTAGGCCTGGGAGCTCCTTCGCTTGTTTCACAGCTTAAAACTGTCCAAACGCCTCTTCTAGGCTCTGGGACTGCAGGTTGGGGCTTGGTTCCTGGGACCCAGGTCCCTCCCTCTCCGCCAAACTCTCCCCCCGCCACGTGGGTCTCTCCGGGCTGCCGTTTTTTCCAGGGAGCTGGGCAGCCCTCTTCGCGTTTTCGCTATTCCTACCAGTCTCAATGTGCTTCTTCTGTGTTCCTTGGTTGAAGAGTTCACTTAGTTTAGTTCAAAGTTGGTTTATCCAGATGATGGTTCTTAAAATTGAGTTATAATCCACTTTGGTTCTTGGAGTTGGAAGTTGGTACGTCCGCCTACTCCATTGCCATCTTTCTTCTCCTTACTGAGCAGTGTATTTTTAAGTGAAATTACTTGAATATCTGCATGCTGTATGAACATATACTATTAACAAGTGAACCTAACAATTTAATCTTGACTTCAACCCTGTTGAATTAGATGTGGCCCCATTCCCATTTCACGTAATTTATATGAGTTTTGTAGCAGGTCCTTAATGTAAGTTCAAAGGCTGTCCTAACTCAGAGTTCATACTCTCCTCTCCTCACTTGTGAAGATAACGGAAGGAAAGATGTGGGAGAAAGGGGATGGCATATCCTTGCTTTTGTTTATTTTTTAATTGGATCATCAGAGTGAGATTTGAAGGGAAATGCTAGTTCTCCAGTACAGAGGAGAGTGGTTCTCCTGAGTCAAGGATATAATACTGGTGGAAAAGAATAACGTAGCTTGCAAACTGAGACCCTTCAGGTAATCCAGGCTCATTCTAGATTAGTCAAAGGGTTTGAGGAAATTCATAAAGACATGTGTCTACATGAGAGAGGAAAGAACTGTGTAGGAGAGAAAAGAACAGTGGGAAGAGAGATACTATTTGGGGAGCAGAGGGAAATGAATAATGCCATATAACGTAAGATCCTAGCAAAGTTAAGTGACAGTTGACTTTTTAAATTATCCGTATATGATAATGATTGGCTTCCCTGAAGGTCACAGGATTACATAGGGTCATTAGTACCCTGGTTGTAGCATGGTCTGACACTGTCAGGAACAGCTCTGGCCATGAGTACTAACTAATCTTTCCAGAGCAAAGCCAGCTAGGTCTGAGTAATGTTGACATGGGCCTGAACCAGCAAGCTGAAAGGGCAGCCTCATCTCTGGTACTTAACAGCTAGTACAAGGTCTTAGGTTTATGCATCAGGGAAGAGTTAGATTGGAGCTATTGTGTGCTTTCATCTTCCCATAGCTGAACAGATGAGTTTTGTCCAGTGTTCTCTTAAGAGTTTCAGCCCATTAAAATAACAGCAAAGAAAGCACTTACCTGGAAAGTCCCTGGGAATTTACTTGTAAACTAAATTATCTACCATATTTTTTCATCTGTTGTTTATTCTTCATTGACCTGGGCTCACATTGGTGATTCTTAGTAATAATAAACTATAATAACATCACAACAAATAATAAAAAGGCACACAATTTTAAGGTATTACAATTAAACAGTTCTCAGCTTAGTGTGGTGTAGGTGAGAGAACATCATATTGATATTTGGAGACTGATTCTATGGTGGGTTATTCGCTGTCTCCTTTTGTTAATGGCTTTTAGAATTGTTGAGAATCAAGTGTGGTGGTTGTCGTTTAACAAAAAGTACAGGTGGAGGGGAAAGAACCCTAATAGTAGCCTGTTTATTTTAAATCTGTTCTATACATGTCTAGATTTTTTTTTTAAGTCTCATAACACCTTTTATAAGGTCCCATGGTTATATTTTGTCTGTGATTTTTTAAAATTTAAATACTTTTTATTTTTCAATTACAGTGGACATACAATACTATATTACTTTCAGACATACACCCTAGTGATTAGATATTATATAACTTAATAAGCAGTCATCTTGATAATCTCGTACCCATAAGATCTGATGGTTGTTGGGTTTTGTTTTGTTTTTTCTTGATACTGTTTATTTACAGCAGTTTCCAGTGGTTATTGGGGGTGGGGGTGTTCTGTTCTTTTATTTAATTTATTGTGTGTACATAGATTCTAGTGTCACCCTGATTGCATCCAAGATCTGATGGTTGTTAATGTTGAAGCTAGAATTCTTAACTTCTGTATACTGCTCATAGCATTTCTCCTCTGAGTTATCTTTGGTATTAAAAAAAATTAGAATGACTTAGTAGCAGTGGGTAAAATGAACAAACAGGTTGTTCCTGTGGGCTTCTTTTCTGTATTACTCATCAAAGCCAGTGGCCATTTGTGTTTAGTGAAAGATGCTTAATGCTTACATTGCTTTAGAGACAAGTACAGGCATTGTTCAATTTAAAAATGGATTGTATTCCACAGATGTACTTGCAATTTGATTGCTTGCACCTTGGAACACATACAGACTAGTTCAAAGATCAGATTATATTAACCTCATTGAGACTTTAACAGGGTACTTTTGCAAAGAAAAAAATGCAGTTAATAAAGCATTTTTATACATTTACCCTACGGTTGGATTTACCGTTACCCATTTTGTTTTAAAATGTTTTAGTCAGAGGGTGTTATTGAATAATAGCCATGCCCAGAGTACTTTGTTATTCCTAACTGGTATATATATGTTTGGGGCATCAGTAATGCAAAAATTTTGTTATTGTTGGGTGGGGTAAATCATCTCAGCCAGCCTAATGCAGCACATGTATAGAATGACCTTTTGAGTGTAGGGACAGGAAAATGGTGGAAAGGCCCCTTATAATTACAGTACCATGATGTGGTCTGTCATAAAGAATCATGGCTTTCTATTAAAAAGAATAGAAAAAAATCATTGACGCGGGCAATGCCATGTGATTGCTGGGGATGGAAGAGAGGTAGCGGAAGTATGGGAGGATAAATGGTGATGGACAAAGACTTGACTTGGGGGAATGTGAACACACAATATGGTGTACAGTGTACAGAGATGTGTTGTGGAATTGTGCACCTGAAACCTGTGTGAGTATTTTAACCATTGTCACTCCAATAAATTCAGTGTTTTAAAAAAAGAATTGTTGGCTCCTCATAGAGTGAACTAAGTAGAAAGGCATTCATAGAGTGGTTAAACCCTTGAAATTGCTAATTCTTCAACTAATTGATTGCCAAGGCAAGGAGAGGGTTGGAAGGTTGTAAATGCAATGTCCAAGAATTCAGAATCAATGGAAGCTAACTTCAAAACATTTAGTAAGTAGTAAAGAACCCCCTCGCCCTTTTGATGCATGAGTTGTCTGATTTCAGAGCCTTTGGGGTATTTTAATTGAAAAGTAAAATGCCAACTGGAATTCTTTAAGTAGGAAAACTGCACAAATGATAATTAGGAAGAGCTGGACATAATCAAGGAGAAGATGCCGTTTGTTAGAGATGCCTCTTGCTCTTTGTTGACTGAACCACAAGGACATGTCTTTGCTTTTGGTGGTAGCTGAGGTATAGAGAAGAAATGATTGACTTTAGCGGGGAAACAACAAAGAAAAGAGACTGATGGGTGGTGGTGCAGTGGACAGACTGTCAACCTGTGACACTTGAGGTCCCAGGTCAAAAACCCATAGGTCTTTCTCTGGCTTGAGACATGGGATCATAGACTTGAAGCCCAAGGTCACTGGCTTGGGTGTAGTCTCCTGTCAAGGCAGGTTCCTCTGAGTTACATTAGCGAAAAGGGAAAGGTGTATGGAGAAATGTCTCTTTAACACAACATGGTCTGCCTATGTTCCCCAAAAGCAGCCCAAGTACGCACATCAAAGCGATCCCAAAAGAGCTCATTTTGTGACCTGACTTGTGGTTATCCATTTATGTCTGCTTGAACTCTGAAAATTTTCCATTTTCAAAAATTAAGATGTCTCTAGAAAAAAATTTACCATACTTTTTATATACTGTATTTTTCTGAAACATTAGCTGTTTAAATGTGAATAAATAGACCTGTGTTTTCCTGATGACGTCTATTATCCTATTACATTTCAGAGGAGGTTTTTATTTGTAAACTTTATTGAAACAACAGTAGCCTGACCAGGCGGTGGCGCAGTGGATAGAGCGTCGGACTGGGACGCGGGAGGACCCAGGTTCAATACCCCAATGACAACAGCTTGAGCCCAAGGTCGCTGGCTCGAGCAACCGGTCACTCTGTCTGCTGTAGCCCTCTGGTCCAAGGCACATAAGAGAAAGCAATCAATGAACAACTAAGGAACCACAACGAAGAATTGATGTTTCTCATCTCTCTCCCTTCCTGTCTGTCTGTCCCTATCTGTCTCTCTCTTCGACTCTCTGTCTCTGCCACACACACACAAAAGAGTAGAGCTATTTTTTTTATTTCTCAATTATAGTTTTCATGCAGTATTGTATTTCAGGTGTACAACATAGCAGTTAGACATCTATGCATTTCATGAAGTGATTTCCACCCCCCCCCCCCCCGTAAGTTTGGCACCCATCCGACCATACATAGTTGTTATTACTGGCTATATTCCCTATGCTGTACTAAACCCCGTGACTATTTTGTGACCAATTTGTACTTAATTTCTTCACCTTTTTTACCCAGCCCCCATCTCCCCCTTCTATCTGGCAGCTGTCAAAATGTTCTTTGTATCTATATTTATTATTTTTATTGGTTGATTAGCTTTTGTTGGAGGCTTAGACATCAAAAGCTATAAGCAATGTGCTGTCAGTTATTTTCCACTGTATTGTAAAGCTGTTAATTGCTTATTTAAGGTTTGTTAACTGAGACACGTAGGTAATTTTGGAGAACCCAGACTCAACTCCATATTGAAGAAGTGATTTCCGCAGCATGTTGAAAGTTCTGTCCTTTAAACAAGCTGTAAAACAGTTCATGTGTGACAGAAAACGTCACTGAGCAACAGAAATATGTGGGAGGTAATCTTTTCATTGGTCAGCAGTGTTAAATCATGAATCGCTAGTTCCTTACAGCACTGTTCCAAAGGCAGTGGGAAACTCTTTTAAGTTCCTCCTGTCCTATACTCTTCCCTTAAGACAGGGGTCGGGAACATTTTTGGCTGAGAGAGCCATGAATGCCACATATTTTAAAATGTAATTCCGTGAGAGCCATACAATATGTTTAACACTAAATACAGGTAAATGTGTGCATTTTATGTAAGACCAACACTTTTAAAGTACAATAAGCCTCAGAATTCTTTTAATAACATTGTTATGCTATTGCTAACCAATGATGGGTAAAGTACTTCTTATCATTAATGCGACTTCTGGTGCTGCATGGTTTTTCTGATGGCTTTGCAGTCTGGTTGATACATGGTGAGGTTAAGCTTCATGGAGGCGATGAAACTTCCATCCGTTAAACGTGATAGAAGGTTGGTCTTAACGTTCTTCAGATGTGAGAAAGACTGCTCACATGCATACGGAGAGCCAAACATTGTCAGTACAGCAATACTCACACACTGCAGTGTGGTATGTGACGAGAAGCGTGTTCCAAATTTTGGCAATCAGATGGTCTGGGGATTGAAGTGTTTTCATTTCTTCCCACTTGTGTTTGCTCGCCAACTCTGCTTGCTGTCGTGCAAGTCTTTCCAAATCTTCATTCAATGACTTGAACTTATTCTCCCATGTGTCTGAGGCCTTCAATCAGCAGCTTGTAGCTCAAAATCTCTGATGGACACACCGGGAATGTAACTCAGGTTGGCGCTGTCCACTGCACACTCGTGTGGATGGTTATGAACTTAAAAAGACGAGTGCGCTCACAAAATTCTCCAAAGTGCGCTTTGAATGACTAGGAGATTAGATGTGAAGCCCGCTAGCTGCTGGAGATCAAGATGTTGAGCAGGGTCACTTCCTGTGCATGCATCTTTAAACTCTTCCAGTTTTTCAGAGTGCAGTAAACTACCTGTTTCATTGTCGGCAATCAAGAGTTCCACCTTGTTTTCAAATGCAAACAGTGCTTGTTGAAGGGATAAGACTGTATTTCCAATGCCTTGCATTTTCACATTGAGCTGGTTCAGATGTTCAGTCATGTCCACGAGATAGTAGAACTTCAGGAGCCACTCAGTGTTAGCTAAGTCAGGATGCTCAACGTTTTTCATTTCCAGAAAAGTCCGGATTTCGCTCAAACAAGCCATGAAATGTCTGAGCACCTTCTCTCTTGATAACCAACGCACATTGCTGTGCAGAAGCAGACCAGGATAATTATTCCCAGCTTCTTCATTCAGCAGTGTTTTAAAATGGTGATCATTTAAAGTTCGGCAACAATAAAGTTGACCACCCAAATGACCAGCGACATCACCTCACCAAGTTGCTCGCCACACGTCTGAGCACAAAGCACCTCCTGCTGTAGGATGCAGTGAAAACTTTAGATGGGTCTCTTTTCATGTTCAGGAAGAAGCACTACAAACCCTCTGTTTTTTCCCCACCAAGTACAGAGCACCATCAGTACACACCGAAAGAAGTTGATCCACCAGTAGATTTTTTTCTTTAGCGAACTCAGTGAAAGACTGGAATAAATCTTCCCTCTTGTTGTCTCTTTTATAGGCAAAACAGCAAGACTTTCCTCACGAAGTGTGTCACCAACAGCATACCTTGCAATCACGCTGAACTGGGATAAATGGCTTACGTCTGTTGACTCATCCAAAGCAAGAGAAAAGAATGGTGCTGCATTTATGTCCTTCACTTGTGTTGCCTCAATCTCATTTGCCGTCATGATGGTACAGTCATGAACAGTTCCTGCCGACCGAGGCATGTCTTTTATTCATTTGATTATCTTGTCTTTGTCCGAAAAGTTGTCAAAAAGTTTATTGTCAACATCAAGCATGAATGTTTTGGCATACTCCCCATCTGTGAATGGCTTTCCCTTTCTCACAATTGCTAAAGCACCAGCAAAGCTAGCCAAATTCCAGTCACCCTGTTGGGTCCAAACACGGAGTTACTGCTGACTAGCTTGCCCTCTGCACAGTAGCTCTTGGCATGCTTTCTTCCTGCTGTCCCCCTGCTGGATATTTCAATGCAAATGTAGTATGGCATGTGTTGAAGAGCCACTTTATATTTGTTTCATTGATGCAATTTTATCATTGTATATTAGACATACTGCAGAAGTGCTCTCTCCACAAAGGCAAAATCCTCTGTCCATTCCTGCTGAAAAGTACGATACTCATCTTTTTTCTATTAGCCATCTTCTTTGTCAAAAGGGTTTCTGCAGTTAGCTAGCTGAATACTTGATTAAAAGGAGGTAAGTTGACTTCCTGACCTCACAACAACCCATGTATGTTACGCATTATCCAATAAAAATTTGGTGTTGTCCCGCAGGACAGCTGTGATTGGCTCCAGCCACCAGCAGCCATGAACATGAGTGGAAGGAAATGAATGGATTGTAATACATGAGAATGTGTTATATTTTTAACGTAATTATATTTTTTATTAAAGATTTGTCTGCGAGCCAGATGCAGCCATCAAAAGAGCCACATCTGGCTCATGAGCCATAGGTTCCCGACCCCTGCCTTAAGGACACCCCACTTGCCAGAGTAAAGCTGTGAGACTAATGAGAATAATGGAATTACCTGGAGGTGTCTAGCTACGTTGTAGCCTGGGTTTGACCTGAGTTTTTCATCCCTAGTACCTGTGCTAAAGCCACATCTCTGCTGCTAAGACCCCCGCTCTCCCATATACAAGTACACACAGAAACCAGTCTGGACACTTCAAAAGTAGAGAGGTTTTTTTTATTTTTTTACCTTCATAAGAGGAGTTTGTGGAGAGTCCAGATGGATCTGGGTTAATAATCTCAACTCAGCTGTTTAACTATAATCCTTAGAAATGTTTCTTAATCTATATCCTTCTTGGTCTTCTTAAGTTTTTAAATGGAGACAAAATTTCTCCTCTAGAGCAGGGGTTGGGAACCAATGGCTCGCGAGCCAGATGTGGCTCTTTTGATGGCTGCATCTGGCTCGCAGACAAATCTTTAATAAAAAATATAATTACGTTAAAAATATAACACATTCTCATGTATTACAATCCATTCTTTTCCTACCACTCATGTTCATGGTTGCCGGTGGCTGGAGCCAATCACAGCTGTCCTCCAGGACAACACCAAGTTTTTATTGGATAATGCGTAATGTACACGGGTCATTGTGAGGTCAGAAAGTATATTTCCCTCCTTTTAATCAAGTAGTCAGCTAGCTAATTGAAGAACCCCTTTTGATGAAGAAGATGGCTAAAAGAAAAAAGATGAGGAGTATCGTACTTTTCAGCATGAATGGACAGAGGATTTTGCCTTTGTGGAGAGAGTAGGTTCTGCAGTGTGTCTAATTAGCAATGATAAAATTGCATCCATGAAACAGTCAAATGTAAAGCAACACTTCGACACAAGCCATACTACATTTGTATCAAAATATCCAGCAGGAAGGGGGACAGCAGGAAGAAAGCATGTCAAGAGCTACTGTGCAGAGTGCAAGCTAGTCAGCAGTAACTCCGTGTTTGGACCCAACAGGGTGACTGGAATTTGGCTAGCTTTGCTGGTGCTTTAGCAACTGTGAGAAAGGGAAAGCCATTCACAGATGGGGAGTATGCCAAAATGTTCATGCTTGATGTTGACAGTAAACTTTTTGACAACTTTCGGACAAAGACAAGATAATCAAATGAATAAAAGATATGCTTCTGTCGGCAAGAAGTGTTCATGATCGAACCATCATGACGGCAAATGAGATTGAGGCAACACAAGTGAAGGACATAAATGCAGCACCATTCTTTTCTCTTGCTCTGGATGAGTCAGCAGACGTAAGCCATTTATCCCAGTTCAGCGTGATTGCAAGGTATGCTGTCGGTGACACACTTCACGAGGAAAGTCTTGCTGTTTTGCCTGTGAAAGAGACAAGAGGGGAGGATTTATTCCAGTCTTTCACTGAGTTCACTAAAGAAAAAAATCTACTGGTGGATCAACTTCTTTCGGTGTGTACTGATGGTGCTCCGTGAATGGTGGGGAAAAACAGAATTCATAGCACTTCTTCATGAACATGAAGAGACCCATCCTAAGTTTTCACTGCATCCTACATCAGGAGGCACTTTGTGCTCAGATGTGTGGCGAGCAACTTGGTGAGGTGATGTCGCTGGTCATTTGGGTGGTCAACTTTATTGTTGCCTGAGCTTTAAATGATTACCAGTTTAAAACACTGCTGAATGAAGCTGGGAATAATTATCCTGGTCTGCTTCTGCACAGCAATGTGCGTTCGTTGTCAAGAGGGAAGGTGCTCGGACATTTCATGGCTTGTCTGAGCGAAATCCGAACTTTTCTAGAAATGAAAAACGTTGAGCATCCTGACTTAGCTAACACTGAGTGGCTCCTGAAGTTCTATCTCGTGCACATGACTGAACATCTGAACCAGCTCAATGTGAAAATGCAAGGTGTTGGAATTACAGTCTTATCCCTTCAACAAGCTCTGTTTGCATTTGAAAACAATCTGGAACTCTTCATCACCTACATCGAAACAGGTCATTTGATCTCCAGCAGCTAGCGGGCTTCACATCTAATCTCCTGCAGTCATTCAAAGCGCGCTTTGGAGAATTTCGTGAGCGCACTCGTTTTTTTAAGTTCATCACCCATCTACGAGTGTGCAGTGGACAGCACCAACCTGATTTACATCCTTGGTGTCTCTGTCAGAGATTTTGAGCTACAAGCTGCTGACCTGAAGGTCTGAGACATATGGGTGAATAAGTTCAAGTCATTGAATGAAGATTTGGAAAGACTTGCAGGACATCAAGGAGAGTTGGAGAGCAAACAAGTGTGGAAAAATGAAAACACTTCAATCCCCGGACCAGTTGATTGCCAAAATTTGGAACACGCTTCCCGTCACATACCACACACTGCAGCGTGTGAGTATTGCTGTACTGACGATGTTTGGCTCTACATATGCATGTGAGCAGTCTTTCTCAAATCTTACGAATGTTAAGAGCAACCTACCATCACGTTTAATGGATGCAAGTCTCAACGACTGCATGAAGCTTAACCTCACTACGTATCAACCAGACTACAAAGCCATCAGCAAAACCATGCAGCACCAGAAGTCACATTAATGGTAAGAAGTGCTTTATTCATCATTGGTTAGCAACAGCATAACAACGTTATTAAAAAGAATTCTGAGACTTACTGTACTTTAAAAGTGTTGGTCTTACATAAAATGCACACATTTACCTGTATTTAGTGTTAAACATATTGTATGGCTCTCACGGAATTACATTTTAAAATATGTGGCATTCATGGCTCTCTCAGTCAAAAAGGTTCCCGACCCCCACTCTAAAGGATGTTGTTCTAAATCCAGCTTTGTGGTGTACCTGTTCTCCATCGCTTGTGACTCATGTCTGCTGCTCCAACTTTAGTCACAGTTTGTAACGTCTGATTTGGAAGCTGGCATCTTGGCTTCACAGGAGTGAAGTGCATGTAGTTTTGTTACTGGAGATTGTCCATGTTTATTTTTTCATGTGCAGTCAGAGTGTATTCGCGTAGAAATAAGGAAGAGACGGGTGGCAAGAACTGCCCAAACAGTTCAGATATGGTAGCACCTTTACTGCAATAACAGGAGGGGCTCACACTGGTGGCCCTGCTAGTTTTCTGTATCTTCTCCTTCCATGAGGTTTGCACTGCTTTTTGAACCAGTAACTGTTCCTATTAATTCTCTTTGTTCAGAAATGTTGTATGCCTTTTTTCAAAATTAATTAGGTGTATTTTCCTATCCCATCCACATTCCCAGACCCTGTGGAAATTAGCTTGAAAAGGCAGCTATAATAAAGTAATAAGTACTCATCTGTTTTTGAGGTATTTTTGTGCAGGAAGGCTGAGTTAGGTTGTTACTTAGGATATATGTGTGTGTGTGACATTTAGAACACAGCAGTAATTTTGAAAACAGATGGATTATTGAATACACCATATTTCTTGGTAATAAATCTCAAATAGCTTTGGGTCCTTTCTGTGTGGGAACGTGTTTGACCCTTATAGAAGAGGAACACTTTGTTTTCTCAGGAGCATGTGAGAGCCATGCACACAGTTGTGCACACACGCTGCCTTTGAAGAAGTGGAGCTCATTTTACCTCTGTACCTGGAGCTCTTGTGATACAGGCACTGGATTGTGATGTGTGGATGAAGAATTATGTGGACATGTTTGCCAAAGTGTTCGAGAATGATTGCTAGTGGCAGAAACTTGCAGGTACTCACCTGTTGTCACAGTATTCAATAGCCTTGGCAAACTGTCCTTGTGAGGGAGTAATCCATTCTGGCTAAGCATGTCTGGGTGGCTCGAGCTTCTGTGAGGCTCCCCACACTCACACCATTGAGGGCAGTTTGTGAGATTACCTGCAACTTTCTTTTCTCGCTTCTCATCACCAGCTGTTAGCACCTGCTACACCCCAAGCCAGGCACCATTTCATAATGTCCATTAATTTCTGAATCTCTTTGATATCTCATTTCCATATTCTGTCTACAAACCCCTCTGCATACCATCCCTCTCTGAGAGGGGAAAAAAAAACTGTCCTCATTCCTTTCCAGGACTACCCTGAATGTGTTCTTTCTCTCCATTGTCTCATGAGTTAATTCCTATCTCTTGTCAACCTTCAGTCTTTATCCCTCTTTCTGACAACATGGTCTGTCTCCCTTTCCTATGGAAGTCTCTTTAAATCCTGCATCACCCTCTCCCAGTAGAGGCCAGGGCCATGCTTTATTTACTTCAACACCGTTGTTCTCAAGAAGGCTTCCTGTTTCCTCTGTATTATTACTCTAGCAATCTTTAGTTCCTTCTTCTTTGCAGCCCTGATCCCATGTGGCCTGTTCTAAAAGTCCACAGTGACCTCGTGATTACCAAAGTTTGGGCCTCTATTCTAAGTCCTCATCATACTTTGTCTTTCTCTGCCTTGTTTCCTTATTCTTTATCTAGTTGATGTTAACAACAAAGATGATTAAGATCCGGTCTTACCATTGAGGAATATACAGTTGATTGGCAATTATACAGTAAGTAACATTACAGAATATTGTAGGATATCCTAGAGTGAGACAAGCTCCCCTAAACTGATGAGCCTGATGATTAGGCTGGGAGTTCTCTGGGGCAGGCATATCTGTCTGGCCTGTCTGTGACTGTGAGATACTGGTGTCCAAATGTCCTCTTGTTCTTCTGTGAGATTTCCCTGGATAAACTATATATACTGGTTCCATTGAAATTCCCCCGCAAGGTTTAGTTTTTCCTAAAGGTTTAATGGTTTATTCACAGTACCTGCATTAACTCTGGCAGTCTTGGTTAGTGTATCGCACTTTGATTTAAACTGCTTGCTAATCTGTTCAGGCCACTGGTTCTTAACCTGGGTTCTATGGAACCCTAGGGGTTCGATGAGTAGGTCTCAGGGGTTCGGAGAAGCCTCTGCCGCGGAGGCCAGAATAAAGTAATACCGTAATTTGTTGTGAGTTCATGCACTTCGTTGGTTTTGTTCTTTGAGCAAGGTGATGTTCATACACAGCTCATTTTGTGCACCAGTAAAAATACATATACCTATATCTTGAATTTGGGGGGAAAAAATCATATTTTATTTATCACTAAAGAAGGGTTTGGTGAATGCGCATATGAAACTGGTGGGTTCGGTACCTCAAAAAAGGTTAACTACTGGTTTAGGCAGCTAATCTGTTGTGTCCCCAGCAAGTGCTTGCGAAGAGTTTTGAGTGGTGATTATCTTGTATCAACACAAGTCACACTTCTCTTTGAAGGAATAGAATGTGTCAGAATGACTACTGCTGCCTTTGTTAGAACCTATGAAAAGAGAAAGGTACTTTTCACGGGAGGTCCTGTGCACTTTGGGGACTGGGCTTAGAGGAAGTACCTTCTTCCCTTTCTCTCTAGGGATACTATCCATCTGTGTTTGAGTCCCTTGCAGTGACAAGTGAGTCCATTTGTGATCCCGGCTGAGGGGTTTATGGTGTGGCACCCCACAACCAAGACCTGTGTTGCTGTAGGACAAGAGGAAACTAGCTCTGAGATTGCTCTTTGTTGGTATGTTTTCTGGCAAAGCCACACTACCACCCAGCTGTACAAGTCAGTGTCTTCCGTGCTCACACTCATCTTGGTGTGGTCTTGGAGTGAGCATCTGTCCCCTCCTTATCCTGCCCACCTTCTCAGCCACAGCACACCTTCTCACAAGAGGTGGTCCTGCAACCCAGCAACATGCTTTCAGGGGTCAGTGTATCATTTATCTAGCAATTTACTTTTTATTTTCCTGCCTCCCCTCCAAAATAAAAAGAAGCAGCAGCCAGTATCAGTTAAGAAAGAAGCTTTGTTTTTCCTAGGTTTGTTTTTCATTTGGTCTAGTCCTCCATCCTGGGCAATAGAAAGGAGCTGTGTGTAGGGCTGCAGAATATCCTTACGCTGTGGCAGCCAGTTCCCCTCCTGAATGAATCCGTTTGGATGTATCTGAAGGGTTTGTCATGCTGTACGTGTAGATCTAGATAGGACTAGTCTTTGAAAACTAATACTGTATAGAGACTGTGGGTAGGCTTTCTTTCTCATTTAGCTCTGCATGTTCATGCATTGTGAGAAGTGTTTGGCACCACTTACAATTTGTAAACAATAGTGTTAAGAGCCAGTGTCAGTTGGAGATTGGTGGGGACATAATGGTTGATATCACAATGAATATATCACTTGTCTAAGGTTTTTTTATAGTGACTTTCAGTTTTCACCCCTGGGAGCTGGTACAAAGCAGTTACCTTTCACTGCTGTGTGTTGTCCTGCCAGCCACAGAGCTGCAGGGGAGCAGACCAAGTTGGAATAATTAGATTGAGGATTTGAGTGTCACACTTTAATTTTATTCTCTTTTCAAGGGATTACCAGTGTCCATTTAATAAAGTGAGATTAACCCACTGCAGAGAGAGAATTTGAAAGCTGTCAGTATAATCTTGATAGCTCAAAAGAAGTAGTGTTCTGGACACGCTTAGAAGCAGTGTCCTTTTTATTTGCTGGAAGACATTTTTACTGTTTGTGTGAGCACATATCTATGTCATTAAAGGTAAATGTACAGAAAGTGAGTTGCAAAGAAGAAATGTTTTATGGACTCTACCATGTAACATAGAACTATGTAGTAATATAGAAGTAGCACCATGTAACTGACCTAAGCAATTTAGGACACCAACATAAAAATTGGGAGAAATATTTATAAAGGAAATAATGACATGTCTCTTTCCTTGAATGTTTTAGAAAACCTCGAATCAATTCTCAGCTGGTGGCACAGCAAGTGGCACAGCAGTATGCCACCCCACCACCCCCGAAAAAGGAGAAGAAGGAGAAAGTTGAAAAGCAAGACAAAGAGAAACCCGAGAAAGATAAGGAAATTAGTCCTAGTGTGACCAAGAAAAATACCAACAAGAAAACAAAGTAAGTCCCTGGATATAACTCAGCACAGCACAGTATACAGGGGTCCCACGTCTATCACAGGGGTTAGATTCTAGACCCCCTTCCCCCTCCCCCCCACACACACGATGGGCAAAAATTCGCGAAGTGGCGATCTTTATTTTATTATTTATATTTATTTTATATTATATATTTATATTATATTTTATATAATATATTTTATATTATATTTTAACCAAGGGGTTGCTCGGTCTGCTGAAGGCCCGTGGTCAAGGCACATATGAGAAAACAATCAGTGAACAACTAAAGTTTCCCAACGAAAAACTGATGATTGATGCTTCTCATCTCTCTGTGTTCCTGTCTGTCCCTATTTATCTCTCTCTCTGACTCTCTCTGCCCCTGTAAAAAAAAAAAAAACACAAAAAAACCTATTTACCACAAAATCCTGCGATATAGCAAAAAATCTACGATAGAAAATTAGATAAATACATACTATAGAAATGATCCCTAAAAGTATAGGCCTGACCTGTGGTGGCGCAGTGGATAAAGAGTCGACCTGGGAACACTGAGGTCGCCAGTTCAAAACCCTGCACTGGTCTGGTCAAGGCACATATGGGAGTTGATGCTTCCAGCTCCTCCCCCCTTTCTCTCTCTCTCTCTCTCTCTCTCTCTCTCTCTCTCTCTCTCTCTCACTCTGTGTCTCCTCTCTAAAATAAATTTTAAAAAAAAGAAAATTAGATAAATACAATTTAAAAATCTACAATACAGCGAAACCACAAAAGTGAACCACGATATGGCGAGGGACAACTGTATTATTTTGCAGGTGAATGAAAGATATCTTTTAAATGCCTCTTTTGGTACTCTCCCCCCCCCCCCCCTTTTAGACCAAAGTCTGATATTCTGAAAGATCCTGCCAGTGAAGCAAACAGTATACAGTCTGCAAATGCTACAACAAAGACCAGCGAATTGAATCACACCTCAAGGTATTTGAAACTAGAATGGAATACTAAAGTGCTGCTTTGATTTACTTAGTCATAATCAAGAACCCAGATGGTTTTGTGCCTGTGGGTTTGTGGGATGAAGAAGTAGGTGTACGTATGAGACAGTTAACTTCGCGCGCGCGCACACACACACACACACACACACACACACACACACACACACACTACTTTTATATCGCTGTGGCCCAAACGGGAGACAAATTGATGATTATTTTGGAATGGTCCAAAATTTTGCTAACTGATGGTGGTTTCTGTTATTGCTAAGATTAATCAGGTTTTGTGGTAAGCTGTGGTATGTGTGATGACAGTCTAGTTTCATTGCCGTACTGTCATGAAATCTCTGTGTATATTGATGTGTGCTAGAAATTATTTTTAATCCATAGCTTACTTAATTGGCTGTTCCTCTGTGGTATTGCTTTCAGGCCCCGGCTGAAAAACGTGGACAGGAGCACCGCACAGCAGTTGGCAGTAACTGTGGGCAACGTCACCGTCATTATCACAGACTTTAAGGAAAAGACTCGCTCCTCCTCGACGTCTTCATCCACAGTGACCTCTAGCGCAGGGTCAGAACAGCAGAACCAGAGCAGCTCTGGGTCGGAGAGCACAGACAAGGGCTCCTCCCGCTCCTCCACTCCGAAGGGCGACATGTCAGCAGCAAATGATGAGTCTTTCTGAAGCCGCCCGGGGCTGTGGGGACTGTGCACCAGGGCATGAGACTCAGTCCTCTGCCCGCCCGCCCGTGCAACTCACACCCGCAGAGTCTCCTGTGGACATCAGCCTGCTAGCGATGCCGCCAGGATCATTTCTGCTTGCCACGGGCATTTGGCACCAAGGAATTTCGCACCCTGACGGGTACTCTTGACACTTTTATGTATTCCATTGTTTTATATGATTTTCCTAACAATCATTTATAATTGGATGTGCTCCTGTTCTACTTTTTATAAAAAAAAAATCTGCTGTGCACAATTTTCCATGTACATTACAACTGGTTTCTTGTTTTTGTTTCGTTGGGGGTGGGTTTGGAGGGGAGGGAACTTTTATTTATTGTGTTCACAAACTTCATCCTTTCAGCATATCCTTCTAAGTTTAGTTCTTTCTTCCAGTTATACTATGTACTATCAGTTTTGATATAACTATATATATAAATATAAAATTATATATAAAGGGTTATTTGAAACCAGTCCATGGCAACGCTGGTGCTTGATACACTGTGAAGTGAATACAACATTGAACAGTTACAGATCTGGGACAGTCCCTTCTACGAAAGAGCTGACATTAAATTAAAATCAGTCTTATGTGAAGTATATTCCATCCCACGTGGGAACTTGACTCTTGGGTCTGTTGAAAGAATACTGGATGATAAGAAAATATATATTTTTAAAAAATGTGATCTCAGATTTAACAACTGCTCCAGATGCCTGCATTTGCAATGGAATAACTGACAAATCACAGGTGGTTAGGTTAGTTGGGAAGCTTGATCATTCAGAAGTAACTAAGCTAGCTCCAGAATGCCAAGTATTCATGTAAATTGTGGTTACATGTTAACATTGCTGTTCTTACATAAGCTGAAAATATGATATTCTATATCTTGAATTCCATCCATTTTCCAGACCTCTACTTATGTCTGAGGTAAATTTGTAAATTGACTTAGTTTTAGGGTTGAAACTGTCTAAACTGTATTTTGGGTCCATACAAGAAGCAAATCTCTGATTCTTTCCACTTTGCTTGTGACATTGCTGTGGTAGTTTTGCAATGGAAATTTATGTCATGTTCCCTCCTTTTCTTTACCCTACCAATTCAGTTGTGAGAATTCTTTCTTTCTCTCTTAAAATTTACTCTTATTTGTTTCACTGGTGAACAGAGGTTATCAGCCACACATTGAGTTCATACATTTCTCAGTTCCCTGCTGTGGGTGGTGAGTGTTTTTAGAAGGGCTAGCAGCCAGACTTGGCAGGGAAAGTTCACACTTCCTGGGGGCCTGTGGTCTTGTCTTCCTCTACATAAAGATAGCTGAGTAAACTCTGATTTAAAGTTTGTATTCTCTCTCTCTCTCTCTCTCTCTCTTTATTTTACTGTATTACAAAAAAATAAAGTCCACTAAGATTCCATTCCCCATATTTTTAAAATGTTTTGTTTTGCTTTATTTAGATTTAGGGTCTCTATTCTGTTTAACGCCAGACTTTGTAGACATCAGAGTCATTTCAGGCACGATAACTTGATGTCACCTTCCTTTATTTGACCATAGGGACTCATGAGAGGTCAACTGATTTATAAGGAAGCACCACATTTTGGTGTGAAAGACCTGGTTTGCTTTTAAGAATAGAAATAATTTCTGTCTGGAGGCAACAAGTAAAAAGAAAACATTAACAGCTTGATTTGAGTAGCCAACAGGAAAGGTTCCTTTCACATTTACAATAAAGCTATTCTGCAGTCACAATTGTACCGTGATTTAAATTCTGTTCTCAAAGGCAAAGGTTATAAAGCAGTGCCATTTGTTGCTGTGGTCTTCAAATGCACGGTGTTCCCCTCTTTTTAAAATAATGCTTGTATCTGGGATGCAAGCTACACTTATCTTTTTAAATACATTTTTCACGTATTAATGAGCCAAAGGAAATCAGGTGCTTTTTCTGTAAGCATCAGTATATATAATACATAGTGATTTGACTATGAATTTTAAATCCACATTTTAATATTAGTGGGATATTGCAAAGATATTCCTTCTAAAGTTTTAATATTCCTTTTCTTAAGGGTCTCAGGGAGGGTAAATTAGTCAGCCATATTTATTTGCCAGAGATATAAGGAATTGCTAAGTTTTTTAATTAACTTTTTAAAAAGAAAGATGTCACCAAGCTCGTGTTGCACTGCTTTTTGAACCAGTGAGTATTGGTATGCACTTTCTTCAGAAACACGAAAGTTTTTCAAAATTGGTTTCATGTAAAGTGATTGGACCCCTACTACTTCAGTGAAAAAAGCTGATTAACCAGCTACTCATAGGCTGCTAATTAATTCATTGCCAATGTCTTGGTTTTTCGGTTTTGCCTCCTTGATAAATTGAAGGAAGGAGGGGGTGAAGAAAAGGAGGTTTGCTTTAGAACAGGTGGGATGAACTTAAATTTTGATAGAAACTGCCGCTGACTGGAACTTTTATCCTTGGCAGTCAGGTGTTTGGGCCAGTCCTTTTGCTGACATTGTGTCTTCTGCTGCGGTAGTTAGGTGGTAGGTAGGTACTCCAGGCATCTGTTTTCTGAAGTGGATAAGATCCCTCAGGCATGGGTTCTGGAAATGGAATTCATTTAACTTCCTGCATCTGCAGTTTTCCCTACATCTAATAGGCAGTGTGTAAAAGCATTGGTGTTGACTAGAAAGATACATATTAAAGAGGCCGGAGATACTTGGTATTCAGCGGGTGGCACAGTAAACAGGTTATAAACCAAAACAAAAAGCACAGTGCTACACTTGCAAGTTTCCATTTGTTTTAACACCACATGATCTTTCTTTCACTGGTGCATGTGCACTCACAGTGTGTGCACTTGACATACTCTGTTTATAGAGTTAAAAAGGTAAAGACATCTTAACACCCACAAAACATTTTAATCAAAACCTTTTGGTTCATTCTAGATATTACAAAATATTGGCAGAAGCTTCTGTGAGTTTAATTCCACTAAGATGTTTCACCTGCCTTATCAAGACCATTCTCAGTCTACTTTTTTAAGCTACCATATCTTAAATTATTGAAAATTTATTAATTGCTGAATATATAATAACCTTTGCTTGTATGTAACCGAAAGTGGTTTAAGAGCCAACATTTAGAGTTTGACAATGGAGCTGAACAGTTTTTAATGCGCAAGCAGTTCTGTTCTTGTGTATGACTTGTAACCTTAATTTACTGTGTAAAGATGGTTACATTATTTCCTTAGCTTTGTTTGTTGGAGACAAATAGAGAATGCTTGTTAAGTATGTCAAAACATAATCTTGTGAATTTTTGTTAATGTATTATACGAGCTATATTTTTCATTTGCCCAGAAAGACAGCTTGTATAACGCTTTTGGAAGTTTCTGCTCTGTAAAGTCTTTAGAGCTAACAGTCTTAGGTTTGTTTTTTTCTTCATGCTAAAGTGTCAGTTGGTGGTTTTGTGAACTGGTCAGAAATTCACAGGTCTTAAATGTTTTGGGAAAATTTATATTGGACACTGCTCTTTGTCTAGCAAATAAAAGATGTTAATATATTCCTGTTACTGGCATGTGCACGACTGTTATTAGAAACCACTTTATCATTTTCCTGCTTTAAATAGAAGTGTCTATTTATGAATTCTGCTTGTAGTTTTTTCACAAATAAATAGTAAAATTTACGTTGTTGAAGTCTTCTATTTTTGTGTGTGTAGATTTTAACCTTTAGAGAAATAGGTACTTTTTGAACTTAGATTTTGAACCCCTGGAATGGAATATTCCTAGTGTGAATAGGAGACTAAGAATTTGAGTTATCAGAAGCTAAGGTTGGGCCTGACCAGGTGGTGGCACAATGCATAGAGCGTCAGACTGGGACGCAGATGACCCAGGTTCGAACTCCTGAGATCGCCAGCGTGAGCGCGGGCTCACCAGCTCGAGTGCTGGGTCTCTGGCTTTTCTGTGGGATCATGGTCACTGGCTTGAGCCCAAAGTCGCTGGCTTGAGCAGGGAGTCACTCGGTCTGCTGTGGCCCCCTTCCCACCCCTCTCCCCCATTAAGGCACATGAGAAAGCAATCCATGAACAACTAAGATGCTGTAACGAAGAATTGATGTGTCTCATCTCTGTCCCTTCTTGCCTGTCCTTATCTGTCCCTCTCTCTGACTGTCTCAAAAAAACAAACAGACTGAGGTTGGGTCGCATGTCCTGGCATAGCTGCAGCAGAAAATGCCACAGAACAAGAGAATGGCTGAATTTTGAAAAAGAATGACATAATGTGTCTAAGCGCATCCCTGTGAGGGTGTCTACCTCTGGTAGCACTGGTCCACTGTTGGGGAAGGTGGATGCTGCCTCCCACACTAGGTAGAGGCATGCAGCAAAAATTTGGTTCCTGTAAGGAAAGTACAAAGATATCTGCTGGGAAGAGTGGGTTCTTTCCAAAAGATGAGAAGAGAGGCAAAGGCCAAGGCCCAGCATAGATAGATCTGTTACTGAGGAATACCATGGCTAGGATGTGACACCACTGGTCAGAAGTTCTGGCTGAATTAATCTTGGTCAAGGGTAGCAAAATTTTCTAAGCTGCAGAGTGCCTAAACTTAAATGCTCTGCTTGGCCTTGTCTGTCTCATCACCCACGAGAGTTTTTTGTTTGTTTCATTTGTTTTGCAACAGAATAACAGGGACAGACAGGCAGGAAGGGAGAGAGATGAGAAGCATCAATTTGTTCCTTGTGGCTCTTTAGTTCATTAATTGCTTTCGTGTATGTGCCTTGATGGGGGAGGGGGCTACAGCAGAGCAAGCCAGTGACCTTGGGCTCAAGCCAGCAACCATGGGGTTATATCTGTGATCTCATGCTCAAGCTGGTGACCTCAGGGTTTTGAACCTAGGTCCTCTGAGTCCCAGTCCGATGCTCTATCCACTGTGCCACTGCCTGGTCAGACCCTCCAAGGGTTCTGGAGAGCTACTCTGAAACCTTAAAATGCAAGCAAGGAAAGAGCACCCTCCTTGTGTTAAGATTAAAAACTCTTGATCCAATGTCCTGTTTGCCGAAAAGCTGGGTCTAATGTGGCTGCCTTATGGCACTTGTCAGAAAAGTACAGTCTTCCCAGCAGCCTGAAATAGAAATGGGCCCCTAAAGGACATGTCTGTAAAGATGGGATTGTTATAAAGTAACATAATCCGCTGGTTACATAGAGACACCAAGATAGAAATATTAGGAGCTTTATTAATAAAACCAGCCACATACATGGGGTACAGCGTACCCAAATCATGCTACCCAGATCATAGTCCCGAGGCTGGTTATATAGACATGATCACATACTGGTTGGGGGGAAAGGAGGGGGATCACGGTACAAAAGACATTTACTGATAAGCTTACAACATTTATCTATAGAATCTATTAAAAGAAAAAATTCCAACGCATCAAGACCACAAGATAATGCAATAGTGATAAATGTTTTACATACCTGACACAGTAGCAATAAATGTTTTACATATCAAAGACATTCCTGAGTCTTCTAGGGTGTATCACCCATCCCTGTCACCACAATAGTGGGAAATGTTTAGTTTAAGATTAAGGAGGGAAGCTAAATGAAAGTACCTTTGCTAGGAGTGTTGGGGCTTGCTTAGTTTACAAGTTTAGTTTACATACAGAGAATTTTAAAAGGGATGATTATTAGAAAGCATATAAAATGTAACAATACAGGTTTCTCAAGCAAGAGGAGTGGGCTCATCATACCTTTGTCTAGCAGTACATGTCATCCTCATGACTCCAGGAGGGGAGGAAGAGTTATAGGAATTTTAAATTAAGATACATAAACATTGTCTCCTAAAGGTTCTTAAGGAAGGGGAAGAGGAAGTTTTCAGATAAGTTCTACCTTCTTTGCTCTGTCTAGCAAGTGGCCTTAGTCCTTCCAGAGAACTATAGTTAAATTATGATTAACTACTAACTTGCCCCTTTAATCTCTTTCTCTTGGGTTTTTTTTCTTCTTCAGAAAAGAGGGGTAAGGGGGGCCTGGTTCTTTTTGAAATACCAGTATCAACAGTTTTGCAGAGCCTTAACACCTTATCACAGGATAAGGCTCAAGATCAGGGCTAAAAGTAGATAGCCAGGTGTTAAGATCTGCTGATGAACCTGCCTTCTCCTTAGGCATTGACCACACTGGGGTGGGGCTCACTGTAGGGCTAGGCATTGCTAGAGTCCAGCTATTTAGCCTCCCTTGCAGTGCCAAAAACCCTGCAGGGAGAAGTGTGTGGAGAGGAGGCTACTGTATGAGCACGTAGGGTAGTGCAGATAGACCTGGCAAAAAAGTGCCACCACCACCCTCCACTGTCCCCTCCTCAAGCTTGTGCCAGATGTCACTAATGAGTCAAAACATGCTTCAGCTGAGTTTGATTGAGTCCTCAGCACTGTTGTGCATTGCCAACCCATATTCCTGGGAGTCCCTGTGAAGTAAAGCACTCCTGTCCCGACAAAACCCACCCTGAGCGCCTGGGAACCTTATAAGACAGTTAGTTTTTAATCAACTGATTGTGGGTCACTCCCTCGAAGCATAGGAATTCCAAGAGGATGGCTTGCTTAGAGCCGGGAGGAGTTCGAAAAGCTTAATAATCAACACCCAACTCTTCAAAAGGCTTAGGGGCCTCTTCAGAAGTGGACCAGCCAAGAGGCTAGTGCTGAGCACATTGACTTTATTCTTTATTAATTTTTTTATTTAATTAATTGTTTACATAGATTCTAGGGTCACCCTGAATGCATCCCTCCTCCCTCGTATTCCCCTCCACATCTCCCTTGCCCCCCTCTCTGCAGCGTCCTCCCCCCTTCCCTTCAGGTTTATCCCATCCTATCATCTGCCTTCCCTCTGTCCTCTTTTCCTCTGGTCCCTTTGATCCCTCTGTCTCAATTCCATTCCTCAGTTCTCCTTGTTCCTTGAATTTCTCAAATGAGTGAGGTCATATGATATTCTTTCTCTGCCTGGCTTATTTCACTCAACAATAGTTTCCAGATCCCTCCATATTGTTGCAAAAGGTAATATTTCCTTTTTCATGGTGCCATAGTATTTCATTGTATATATGTACCACAGCTTTTTAATCCACTCGTCCACTGACGGACACTTAGGCTGTTTCCAGCTCTTCACTATTGTGAACAATGCTGCCATAAACATGGGGGTGCATATCTTTTTTTCAGTCAGTGAGGACGGTGTCCTTGGGATATATTCCTATAAGTGGGATGGCTGGGTCAAAGGTTTTCTAATTTTTCAAGGAATCTCCATACTGTTTGTTTTCCACAGTGGCTGCACCAGTCTGCATTCCCACCAGCAGTGCAGAAGGGTTCCTCTTTCTCCACATCCTTGCCAGCACCTGTTATTTTGTTAATGAGCGCCATTCTGACTAAGTCATGAAACCATAAGCATCCTAGAAGAAAACATAGGCAGTAAGCTCACCGACATGTATCACTGCAATATATTTGCTGATATATCTCCACAGGCAAATGAAATAAAAGACAGGATAAACAAATGGGACTATATCAAACTAAAAAGCTTTTCTACAGCTAAAGACAATATGAACAGAATAAAAAAACAAACCACACAATGGGAGAACATATTCGACAATACGTCTGATAAGGGGTTAATAACCAAAATTTATAAAGAACTTGTAAAACTCAACACCAGGAAGACAAACAATCCAATCAAAAAATGGGCACAAGAAATGAATAGACACTTTCAAAAAGGACATACAGGTGGCCAATAGGCATATGAAAAAATGCTCAACATCACTAATCATTAGAGAAATGCAAATTAAAACCACAATGAAATAGCACATTGACTTTAAATGACAGACCCACAGGCCTGCCTGGCCTGTCTCACCTGTCTTATCAACCTCAGGGACTCTCAGGTAACAGGGCACAATGCCAAAGGAATTTCTAGAAATAACAGCATATACCTTTGGAGTTAACTAGTGAAACTACACCTCCACCTGACTGGATGACCTCAGGGAAGTTATCTTTCCTACACTTGTTTTCTCACGTCTGAAACACCCTCTGGTGCTGACTGACCCTCTGCTCCCAGGGGCCAGTGGGCCAGTGCGTGCGCTGTGATTTTAATAATGGGGACTAAAATATTCTGAACATTTTTATTCTATTGCATCAAATAACGTCAACACTAGTAATGAATAAGAAGGTTTCATTTTGTAAATGTTTTATTTTTAAAATTTATTTACTTGTTTATTTTCTTGGCACAGAGGAAAGGGCAGTTGATGGGAGCCACATGTAAATAAAGCCCTGTGGTTTTTTGTTTTTATTTTAACTTTAAAGAGAGAGGGAGGGAGAGAGAGAACAATTTGTTGTTCCACTTATTTATGCATTCATTGGTTTATTCCTGTATGTGCCCTGACCAGGGATCAAACCCACAAACTTGGTGTATAGGGTCAACACTCCAATCAACTGAACTATCCGGCCAGGGCCCTGTGGTATTTTTGACAGCTGCTTGGTTTTCCTGTAGTTTACAGTATTAACAATGAAAATGACTTTTCTTTACTAAAAGTTTGATTTTTAAAATGATGTTCACTGTCTTACTATTAAAAGAGAAATTTTGTTGGTGGAAAAATTCGAGTGCCTGGTGTTACCACACAGTAGGAGCTTAATAAGTGTTAGTTGCTGGGTTACACACATATACATATATACATGTACATACACATATGAGCTTATTAATTGAGAATGATATTTTTAAAATTTACTTTTCAGCCTGACCTGTAGTGGTACAGTGGATAGGGAGTCAACCTGGAATGCTGAGTTTGCCAGTTCAAAACCCTGCACTTGCCTGGTCAAGGCACATAAGACAAGCAAGCAATGAACAACTAAAGTAAAGCAACTATGAGTTGATACTTCTCACTTCCTACTCCCTGTCCTCTCTCTGTAAAATCAATAAATAAAATCTTTAAAAATATATTTATAATAAAATAAAATTTATTTTTCAATTACAGTTGACATATTTCAGGTATTCAGCATAATGGTTAACTAGTATTTAACTTGGGAAGTGATGCCCCCCAGTAAGTCTAGTCACCCCAGAATGAGATTTTTTTCATTCTTGCATAAATGGCACAAGTTCTAGCACAGAGAAGTTTGAGCTATGGAGCACTAGACCAGCCACAAGTACACTCACGAAGAGTGAGTTCTATGTGAGAATTACACTGCTCACAAAAGTTAGGGGATCAGGGAATGTGCAGACACTCCAGTACTTTCAGCCTTTTGTTTAGTGCATTTTCACCAATGAAAAAGAAGTTGGTTTTGCATCTCATTTGCATAATCAAACAACTTTCTGACTTGCATTTGCTTTTCTGATGTTCTTGTTTAATAAAAAAAATCAAATGCTTTTTTATCGCTTCATATTAATTTTGAAATATCCCCTAATTTTTGTGAGCAGTATATTATCCTCCTGAGCCATTTAGCCATCTCAGCAGCCTCAGAATAAGGAGCACTCCATGCATGGGGGCAAGGCAGATACATAAATTGTATTCATTGCCTCTTCACACTTAAAGGAATTGTACTCAGTTGGAGAACAGTAGTAGTATACTGGCTGGAATTACAACAGAGTGGAAAATATTTGATGTTGAGGCCTTCCCGAGAGGCAAGACCCTGTGACAAGTAACGTCAGGCGGCTACACTCGCAGGGATCATCCTGACTGCAGGTGGGCAGCAAACCAGCAGGGGAAGAGGACAGAGAGTTGTGAGTCTCCCATTCATCTTTTTTATTTTATTTTAGATTTTATTTATTTACTTTTAGAGAGAGGGGATAGAGAGAGAGAAGGGGGAGGAGCAGGAAGCATCAACTCCCATATGTGCCTTGACCAGGAAAGCCCTGGGTTTTGAACCGGCAACCTCAGTGTTCCAGGTCGACACTATGAACTTCGCCACCACAGGTCAGACTCCCATTCATCTTGAGTAATCAGCAGATAACAATCATGTTGTCAATCATGATGTGGTGGACAAATGGGCCAGCTCCCCCATGTGGCCCACAAAAGGTGAGCACCGTTTTGGTGAGCACCTGACCAAGCTTACCATTATTCTGTAGAAGCTGATAAATGCCAGTGGGAAACTGCTGCCCAGCTGAGTGACTAAAGTGGGAATGAAGACACAGTAAGGAGAGTGGCGGGAGCAGTGCTTCATTGTAAGACCTTTTTAGTTTCCAGCCCTGTGACAGCTCCTCATTGCATTCTCTCAGCCAGCTCTACTCACTGTGGTCGGGCATCATTGCAAAATGTACCGTTGTCGCAAGAATGGCCAAAATTATGGATACTGTCTTAGGTGTGTTAACTCAGGGAATCCTCACAGGGCTGGGCAGGGCTGACTGCAGCCTGCAAACAAACCATCCCTGCAGCCCATGAGCTAAGAATGGTGTTTACATTTTTAAATGGTTGAAAAAAAGTTTAAAGAATAACATTTGTGACATGTGAAAATTATATGAATTTCAAATTTCAGCATCTATAAGTGAAGTTTTATTGAAACACTGCTGTGCCCCCTGGTTTATGTATTGTCTATGGCTGCTTTCCCACTCCAACAGCGGCAGGGCATCCTTGCAACAGAGGCTATGTAGCCCACAGATCCGGCACCTTAATAAGAAGTATTTCTGACCCCTGGAATGCAGTCCCACTTCTTCACGCTCTGTGGGGAATCCCTCCGGGCTGGCGTCAGCGCTGGAGGCTTGATAAATGATGTTGGCAGGAAGGTCATGGCCTGCCCGTTTTACAAAGGAGGTGCCCAGCACAGGGAGGGGAGTTACGGAACTTGCCCAAGGTCACCCAGCTGGTAAGTGAAGGACTCAGAAATTGAATCAGGGTCACCTAATCCACAGTCCTGGCTTTTAGTTTTCAAGAGACTAAATAGGTAACTTGTTCAGAAGTACGATGCCAAATAAGTCTGGTAAATACTGTTTAATATGCAAGCCCTTCTGGAGTTTCAGTCATGTTAGTTTATCAAAGGCTCTGAGAGTCTGCAGGAAAGAAACCCACTTAACTTTCTTTAACCCTTTGAGTGGTGAGTTTTTTCATGCTCGGTGACTCCCAGGAGTGAGTTTTTTTCAAAATGAAATTTTGAAAAAATGAAATTATTTCCAGTTCCAGTTTTATTAACTTAAAATCGTGTTTGTTTAATAACTAATTTATGAAAACAAGAACATACATTTGCGTTTTTTAAATGTTGCCTTACACATTTTTACAATAAATTGATCGTACTCTGGATGGTCAGGAGGCATGAGGACGCACATGAACGTTTGTACTACTCAAAGGATTAATATGGAGTTTATAAAACTTATTTGACCTATCTTCTATCAGCTAATAAAATTCTGGGATAAAGGTTAGTAGAAAGACTTGATAACACATAATGGGTACAAATTGTATCTCTGACCATGTGAAAATTATTGAGCCATTCTGAAACTCAGTTTCTTTCCCTGTGAAATGGTGAGGTGGTCATAAGGATCAGTGAACCGAGAAGTTCCTGACTCCTGGTAGACGCCCACAAAATATGCATTCCCTGTCCCGCCCTCTGTAACCTGGATGCCTGTCTGGCACACTCCCATTCCCACCCTGCAGGCCATGTTCGGAATCACAGTAGCTTTGCCAAGCTGTAGCTCATTTCGCCCTCAGGTGCTTATTTACTTACAGATACACTATCCTTCAGAGCCACAGACCAGAACCCCCCTGACACACCCACAAAATAGGGAAGGGCTGGCATTCCAGCTGCAAACCAGAAAATACTCCCAGTGTGTCTGTGTGCTGTGGCTCTGGTGGGTGCCAGGCCAAGGAGCTGTGCTCTGGCCTCTTTAGTTCCAGGGAAGGTGTGATCACCATGCACAACGGCTGTCAGTGGCTCTTGCGTCCACTGTCATTCTAGTCACACTCCTGGAGGAACGAGTCCTTCCTGGCTCCCTGTATACCAGAAGCCTTTCTTTCTGACAGCAGGTGAAACACTGGCGGCTCTTGACATGACCTTACGCTCCAGTGCCTTCAAACACTCGCAGTGCGCTGAGACCCAGCTTCTGCAGGTTCCACTGCAGAAAGCAGGTGTGCAGGCTCAGGAGTCCAGTACTGCCATGCTTGTGCTGCGCCTGGACAAGGCTGAGTTTCCCCTGGAGGGCTAGGGTAGCAGCATGGTTGCTGGCACGTAGGAGTAGCTGAACATGCAATGTAATTACCGGGAGCATGAAGCATAGAGCAAGATGGCCTCAACATGGATTCTAGAAATGAAGCACAAGACCTCAGGTACTCTTCTGCCTTGATGGGTGCCTCAGTTGAAGAGTTCGGGGCAGCCTGTTACTTTTTTTGTCCCCTACCTAGTTTGGGGAGCCTAGTTTGGGGAGAGCTAGGTATATATTTAACAAGTCCCTTCCAGTTAGGTACATCTCCTAGTCTCCAGCCCTTGGCAGGCAGGGCAGGTGGCCTTCTCACACATACTCCTGAATGCTTGTGAAAAGCATAGGAATCAACATGGAAAAGAAAGCTGGTTCTTCCCCTTCTTCAGTTTTTCATTTGTCTCCCCCATAAAAGCCAACTACCCCCCTTCTTCAAGAAGACCAGCCTTGACTCTGTGGTTGTTTGATGTTAAAATGACATAGTTCCAAGACAGTGCCCTAGCTGACACCGTTATCACTTCCCCAACTCCTTCCCACACGGAAGACCCTTACCTTCATCATGGGGCAGCAGGCTCTCCCACTCTGGGCCCACCCGTCCTGCTGGGGGCTTGCACCCCAGTGGGCAGCAGGCTCTCCCACTCTGGGGCCACCCGTCCTGCTGGGGGCTTGCACCCCAGTGGGCAGCAGGCTCTCCCACTCTGGGGCCACCCGTCCTGCTGGGGGCTTGCACCCCAGTGGGCAGCAGGCTCTCCCACTCTGGGGCCACCCGTCCTGCTGGGGGCTTGCACCCCAGTGGGCAGCAGGCTCTCCCACTCTGGGGCCACCCGTCCTGCTGGGGGCTTGCACCCCAGTGGGCAGCAGGCTCTCCCACTCTGGGGCCACCCGTCCTGCTGGGGGCTTGCACCCCAGTGGGCAGCAGGCTCTCCCACTCTGGGGCCACCCGTCCTGCTGGGGGCTTGCATCCCAGTGGGCAGCAGGCTCTCCCACTCTGGGGCCACCCGTCCTGCTGGGGGCTTGCACCCCAGTGGGCAGCAGGCTCTCCCACTCTGGGGCCACCCGTCCTGCTGGGGGCTTGCATCCCAGTGGGCAGCAGGCTCTCCCACTCTGGGGCCACCCGTCCTGCTGGGGGCTTGCACCCCAGTGGGCAGCAGGCTCTCCCACTCTGGGGCCACCCGTCCTGCTGGGGGCTTGCACCCCAGTGGGCAGCAGGCTCTCCCACTCTGGGGCCACCCGTCCTGCTGGGGGCTTGCACCCCAGTGGGCAGCAGGCTCTCCCACTCTGGGGCCACCAGTCTTGCTGGGGGCTTGCACCCCAGTGGGCAGCAGGCTCTCCCACTCTGGGGCCACCCGTCCTGCTGGGGGCTTGCACCCCAGTGGGCAGCAGGCTCTCCCACTCTGGGGCCACCCGTCCTGCTGGGGGCTTGCACCCCAGTGGGCAGCAGGCTCTCCCACTCTGGGCCCACCCGTCCTGCTGGGGGCTTGCATCCCAGTGGGCAGCAGGCTCTCCCACTCTGGGGCCACCCGTCCTGCTGGGGGCTTGCACCCCAGTGGGCAGCAGGCTCTCCCACTCTGGGGCCACCCGTCCTGCTGGGGGCTTGCACCCCAGTGGGCAGCAGGCTCTCCCACTCTGGGCCCACCCGTCCTGCTGGGGGCTTGCATCCCAGTGGGCAGCAGGCTCTCCCACTCTGGGGCCACCAGTCCTGCTGGGGGCTTGCATCCCAGTGGGCAGCAGGCTCTCCCACTCTGGGGCCACCCGTCCTGCTGGGGGCTTGCACCCCAGTGGGCAGCAGGCTCTCCCACTCTGGGGCCACCCGTCCTGCTGGGGGCTTGCATCCCAGTGGGCAGCAGGCTCTCCCACTCTGGGGCCACCAGTCTTGCTGGGAGCTTGCATCCCAGTGGGCAGCTGGCCCTTTGGGAGGAGCCGAGATGGTAGCCAGCCTCCCACTGCTGCGTTGAAAGGTTTACCATTTCATTTCCTGAGTTTTGTGTCTCAGCCGGGCTTTCTTTTTCTTCATGTGTCAGGTGTCAGCATATTTACCTTCACTGTTGTCTACTCTTAAGTTGCCCACAGGAGTCCACCTTGGAAATGAGAGTCTGACCTGACCTCCCACTAAACAGACAACCTAGACTGTGACAAACACAACAATCTTTTTTTAGAGAGAGATAGACAGGAAAGGAGAGAGATGAGAAACATCAACTTGTAGTTGTGTTACTTTAATTGTCCACTCATTGTTTCTCATATATGCCTTGACTGGAGGACTGAAGCCAGCAACCTTGGGCTTCAAGCCAGCAACCTTTGGACTCAAGACAGGGACCATGGGGTCACTTTGATGACCTCACACTGAAGCTGGCAACCTCAGGGTTTCAAACCTGGGACCTTAGCACCCCAGGTCGATGCTCTATCCACTGCCACCAGTCAGGCAAACACACCAGTTACATCTGGACAACCCTTGCCCAGAGCACACAGCCAGACTGAGAACCAGGTCTGTCTGATTAGAAGGTCTGTATGTGAATTTAGGAACAATATTATCTCCCAATTTGTGGTAAAGACTCTTAATTGATCCCTCAATTTCTATTCTTTCCTCTTTTTAGTGATGGAATTCCAACTGCTAGCAAGGCAGAGTCTTTTCTGGGATAAGAAAACTTTCCCCAGACTCCCTTGCAGCTGAGTCTCACCATGTGACTACATTCTAGCCAATGGTAAGCAAACTGAAGTTCTTGAAGATGGGAGAGAGACAGCATCATTTTGCTTTAACTGATTCCTCAAGCTTTCATTTTAGAACTTGAACGTGATGGTTGGCACTCTATCTGTCATCTTAGATGGACAGAAACCACATACAAAGGGAGAGAGATAGAAAAAGAGATAATATAAAAATTGGCTAGGCCTGACTAGGTGGTGGTGCAGTGGATAGAGCATCAAACTGGGATGCGGAGGACCCAGGTTTGAGACCCTGAGGTCTCCAGCTTGAGTGAGGGCTCAACTTGTTTGAGCAAGGCTCACCAGTTTGGACCCAAGGTTGCTGGCTTGAGCAAGGGGTCACTCGGTCTGCTGAAGGCCCATGGTCAAGGCACATATGAGAAAGCAATCAATGAACAACTAAGGTGTCACAACGAAAAACTGATGATCAATGTTTCTCATCTCTCTTCGTTCCTGTCTGTCTGTCCCTATCTATCCTTCTCTCTGACTCTTGCTCTCTCTGTAAAAAAGAAATAATTACTTGGGTGGTTTATGAAGGCTGAGAAGTGCCACAACCTGCCATCTTCAAACTGGAGACCCAGGAAAGATGGTAGTTTATTTAGTCTGAGTCTAAGGCCTGAGAATTGGGGACTAATAATATTAATCTCAGTCGACTGAGTCCAATAATCTTGAGAACAAGTAATGCTGCTGTCTGGGGGCAGGAGAAGATAGGTGTCTCAACTGAGGCAGAGAAAAAGGAAATTCACCCTTCCTCCATCCTTTTGTTCCATTGGGGCCCTCAATCTGTTGGCTGATTCCCAACTACCCTGGTGAGAGTGCATCTTCTTGACTCAGTCTACTAATTCAAATGCTAATCTCTTTCAGAAACCCCCTCCCAGACACACCCAGAGATACTGGTTATCCAGCTACTGAGTATCCATTAGCCCAGGCAACCTGACAGCTAAAATTAATCATCACACACAATTATTTCGGGTTTTCCTTTTATATCATGATTAAAAAATGAACAAACCAAAAAACAAAAACTGCCTAGTGAAACTAATGCCCCAGAAAAATAAGCTTTATTTCTTTTTGTTTGTTTAGTTTTTAAATTTATTTTATTCTTTTTATTGATTTTAATTTATTATGTTTACATATTATGTTGCCCCGAATGTATCCCCCCTCCCCCGTATTCCCCTCAACATCACTTTTGCCCCCCTCCCATAACGCCCTCCCCCCTTCCCTTCAGTTTTATCCCATCCTATCATCACACTTCCCTCTGTTCACTTTTCCTCTGGTCCCTTTGATCTCTCCTCTGTCTCAATTCCTTTCCTCAGTTCACATTGTTCATTGGATTCCTCAAATGAGTGAGGTCATATGATATTTTTCTTTTTCTGCCTGGTTTATTTCACTTCACATAATAGTTTCCAGGTCCATATATGTTGTCACAAAAGATAAGATTTCCTTCTTTTTCGTGGCCACATAGTATTCCATAGTATATATGTACCACTGCTTTTTATCCACTCATCCACCGACGGACACTTGGGCTGTTTCCAGATCTTTGTTATTGTGAACAATGCTGCCATAAACATGGGGGTACATTTCTCCTTTTCAAACAGTGCTATGGTGTTCTTGGGGTATATTCCTAAAAGTGTGGTAGCTGGGTCAAAAGGCAGTTCAATTTTTAATTTTCTGAGGAATCTCCATACCGTTTTCCACAGTGGCTGCACCAGTCTGCATTCCCACCAGCAGTGCAGGAGGGTTCCCTTTTCTCCACATCCTCGCCAGCACTTATTCTGTGTTGTTTTGTTGATGAGGGCCATTCTGACTTGTGTGAGGTGGTATCTCATTGAGGTTTCAATTTGCATTTCTCTAATGATTAGTGATGTTGAGCATTTTTTCATATGCCTATTGGCCATCAGTATGTCCTCTTTGGAGAAATTTCTATTCATTTCTTTTGCCCATTTTTTTTATTGGATTGTTAGTCTTCCTGGTGTTGAGTTTTACAAGTTCTTTATAAATTTTAGTTATTAACCCCTTATCAGATGTATTGTTGAATATGTTCTCCCATTGTGTAGTTGTCTTTTAATTCTATTCTTATTGTCTTTAGCTGTGCAAAACCATTTTCAGTTTGATATAGTCCCATTTGTTTATCCTGTCTTTTATTTCACTTGCCCGTGGAGATAAATCAGCAAATATATTGCTGCGATAGATGTCGGAGAGCTTACTGCCTATATTTTCTTCTAAGATGCTTATGGTTTCACAGCTTACATTTAAGTCTTTTATCCATTTTGAGTTTATTTTTGTGAATGGTATAAGTTGGTGGTCTAGTTTCATTATTTTGCAGGTAGCCGTCCAAGTTTCCCAACACCATTTGTTGAAGAGGCTGTCTTTACTCCATTGTATGCTCTTACCTCCTTTGTCAAATATCAGTTGTCCATAAAGGTGTGGGTTTATTTCTGGGTTCTCTGTTCTGTTCTATTGATCTATGTGCCTGTTCTTATGCCAGTACCAAGCTGTTTTGAGTACAAACACCTTGTAGTATAACTTGATATCAGGAAGTGTGATACCTCCCACTTTATTGTTCCTTTTCAAGATTGCTGAGGCTATTCGCGTTCTTTTTGGTTCCATATAAGTTTTTGGAATCTGTGTTCTATATCTTTGAAGTATGTCATTGGTATTTTAAATGATATTGCATTGAATTTATAAATTGCTTTGGGTAATATAGACATTTTAATGATGTTTATTCTTCCTAACCATGAGCACAGTATATGCTTCCACTTGTTTGTATCTTTCTTGATTTCTTTTATCAGTGTTTTACAATTTTCTGAGTACAAGTCTTTAATCTCCTTGGTTAAATTTACTCTTAGGCACTTTGTTTATTTTGTTGCAATAGTAAAGGGAATTGTTTCCTTAATTCCTCTTTCTGACAGTTCATTGTTGGTGTATAAAAATGCCTCTGATTTCTGAGTATTAATTTTATATCCTGCCACCTTGCTGAATTCATTTATCAGGTTCAGTAGTTTTTTGACTGAAACTTTAGGATTTTCTATATACAATATCATATCATCTGTAAATAACGATAGTTTTACTTCTCCTTTTCCAATTTGGATGCCTTTTATTTCTTCTTCTTGTCTGATTGCTGTGGCTAGGACTTCCAGGACTATGTTGAATAAGTGGTGAAAGAGGGCACCCTGCTTTGTTCCTGATCTTAAGTGGATTGCTTTTAATTTTTGCCCATTGAGTATGCTGTTGGCTGTGGGTTTGTCATAGATGGCCTTTATCATGTTGAGGTATGTTCCCTGTATTCCCACCTTGCTGAGAGTTTTGATCGAGAATGGGTGCTGGATTTTATCAAGTGCTTTTTCTGCATCTATTGAAATTATCATGTCATTTTTGTCCTTCCTTTTGTTTATGTGATGAATCACATTGATTGATTTGCTAATATTGAACCAGCCTTGCCTCCCCAGAGTAAATTCCACTTAATCATGGTGTATGATTTCTTTAATATATTGCTGGGTCAGGTTGGCTAATACTTTGTTGTCGATTTTAGCATCTAAATTCCTCAGGGTTATTGGCCTATAATTTTTTGTGTGTGTGCTGTCTTTGCCTGGTTTTGGAATCAGAATTTTGCTCACATCATAATAGAAGCTTGGAAGTCTTCCTTCCTCTTGAATTTTTTGAAATAGCTTGAGAAGGATAGGAGTTAGTTCTTCTTTGAATAGTTGGTAGAATTCACTTGTCAAGCCATTGGGCCCCGGGCTTTTGTTTGTTGGAAGTTTTTTGATAACTGGTTCGATCTCATTTGTTATAATTGGTCTGTTTAGGTTTTCTGATTCTTCCCAATTGATTTTTAAACTATTATATGTTTCAAGGAATTTGTCCATTTCATCTAGGTTGTCTAATTTTTTAGAATCCAGTTCTTCATAGTATTTTCTTACAATCCTTTGTATTTTTCTTGTATCAGTTGTTATTTCTCCATTCTCATTTCTAATTTATTTATTTGAGTCCTCTTTCTTTTTTTCCTGGTATGTCTGGTTAAAGGTTTATTGATGTTGTTTACCTTTTCAAAGAATCAAATCTTGGTTTCATTAATTTTCTGTGTTGTTTCTTTAACCTCTATGTCATTTATTTCCTCTCTGATCTTTATTATTTCCTTCATTTTACTACCTCTGGGCTTTACTTGCTGTTCTTTTTTTAGTTCTTTTAGGTGCAGGGTTAAGTTGTTTATTTGAGCTTTTTCTAGCTTCTTACAGTATGCATGTAGTGCTATGAACTTCCCTCTTAGTACTACTTTTTCTGTGTCCCATAAATTTTGAGTTGATGTATGCTCATTATCATTCGTTTCTAGGATTTTTTTATTTCTCCTTTGATCTCATTGTTAACCCATTCGTTGTTTAATAACATGCTATTTAGTTTCCAAGTGTTTGAGTATTTTTCAGTTTTTTCTGTTGTGGTTGATTTCTACTTTCATGTCATTGTGATCAGAGAAAATGCTTGATATTATTTCAATCTTCTTAAATTTGTTGAGACCATTTTTGTGTCCTAACATGTGGTCTATCCTAGAGAATATACCATGAGTGCTTGAAAAGAATGTATATTCCGCTGCTTTAGGATGAAAGGTTCTGAAGATATCTATTAAATTCAGTTGATTTAGTGTGTTCTTTAAGTCTGTTGTTTCTTTGTTAATTTTCTTTCTTGAGGATCTATCCAGTGATGTTCATGGGGTATTGAAATCCCCTACTATTATAGTATTGCTGTTAATCTTGCGTTTTATATCCATCAAAGTCTGCTTTATGTATGTCGGGGCTCCTATGTTTGGTGCATAGATATTTATAATGGTTATATCTTCCTGTTGAATTGTTCCCTTTATCATTATATAGTGTCCTTCTTTATCTCTTACTACAGCCTTTGTTTTAAAATCCATTTTGTCAGATATAAGTATTGCTACCCCAGCTTTTTTTTATTTCCATTTGCATAAAATATTTGTTTTCATTCTTTTGCCTTCAGTCTATATGAATCTTTTTTTTTTTTTTATGGTGTGTTTCCTGTAGACAGCAGAGGTATAGGTCCTGCTTTCTTATCCAGGTAGCTACCCTATGTCTTTTGATTTGATCATTTAATCCATTAAATTTAAGGTTATTATTGATATGTAGTTGTATTTTCCCATTTTATTCTTTAAAGCTGTATTCCTCTTTTACTATATTCTTTTCCCCCTTAATCTGTTTACAACGGGCCTCTTAACATTTCTTGCAATATTGGTTTGTTTTTAGTGAATTCCTTGAGGTTTTTTTTTTTTGTCTGGGAATCCTTTTATTTCTTGTTCAGTTTTAAACAATAGTCTTGTTGGATAAAGTAGTCTTGGTTGTAGGCTCTTGTTTTGCATTACTTTGAATATTTCTTGCCATTCCCTTCTGACCTCATGTGTTTCTGTTGAGAAGTCAGATGTCATCCTTATGGGGGCTCCTTTGTAGGTGATAGTCTTTTTTTTCTAGCAGCTTTTAATATTTTCTCTTTATCACTTAGCTTTGGTATTTTAAATATGATGTGTCTTGGTGTTGATTTCTTTGAGTTTCTCTTTAATGGAGTTCTCTGTGCTTCTTGAACTTGTGAGATTTTTTCCTGCATCAATTTAGGGTAGTTTTCAACTATAATCTGATTGAACAAAGTCTCTATCCCTTGTTCTTTCTCTTCTTTTTTAGGAACCCCTATGATGCAGATGTTATTTCTCTTCATGTTGTCACAGAGCTCTCTTAGAGTTTCCTCAGGCTTTTTGATTCTCTTTTCTTTTTTCTGCTCTGCTTTCATGCCTTCATTTATCTTGTCCTCTAACTTGCTGATTCAATCCATCCTGCTTTTAATTCCTTCCATTGTGGTCTTCATTTCTGATATTTTAATTGTCATTTCTGACTGAGTTTTTTATTATTTCAATGTCCTTTTTTTATATTTGCTATATCTTTATCTAGGTGTTTGTAATGACCATCTATTGTTCTAAGATCTTTGAGCATCCTAAAATCATTATTTTAAACTCTGCATCCAGTAATTTGGTTATATCTGACTCATTGAGTTCCTTCTCTGGGGATTTCTCTTGATTCATTAGGGTTGCATTTTCCTGCCTTCTCATATTTTCTGTGTATAAAAAGGTTTTGTCACTGGAGTTCAGTGGGTGTGGCCTCTGTGTTCCCTAGGTGTGGTATGTCTGCAAGCCCACCACCCCCTCTGCCACTGCCTAGGGCGTTTGGATATGGGTATTGCTGGCAACGGCCCACTGCAGCTGTCGCTGTGGTTCCCACCTCTACTCCATGGCAGAAACTGTGTTCAAGTGCCTGGGTCTAAAAGACTCAGCTGGCCTTGGCCTTCACCCTACCTCCACGGGTGGGGTTATACACCGCACCCAGGCCTCAAGCCTTGGCTTTGCGGGCCCAGCAAGGCTGCATGCCTGTGTGCCTTGCTCAGAAGGGGGTCTCCCCCCATTCCTGGGCATTGCCCTTACCCTGCAGGTGGGATTGCAGGCGGGCCCACAGCCATGCTGCACCACTATCACACGTCACCTCCACCCATGCCAGGCAAGACTGTGCTCACGCATGGACCCCAGTCATGGTTGGCCGGCTTCCACCCTTGCCGACAGAACTGCGCTTCTGCGTCCCGCCGCCATCCACCCTACCGCGAGCCCTCGGCAGCGTGATTGGGGATGCTGCAGCTCAGACCCTTACACTCAATATTCTATTCCTTAAGGCTCCCTCTTTCTAAGTGACTCTGCTCTGTGTGCTGGAGGAGAGCTTGTTTGGCTGGTGTCCTGCTTCCCTTTGCTGGTATTGCTGGTTCCAGGGGAAATATTCACTTCAGATTTGGGGAGTGACTCAGCCCAGGGCTTAGGGTAGCCGTCCCTCAAAGTGTTTCTCCCTGTGCCTCCTAGATTACACTCTCTTTCTGCTGCTCTGATCCTCTCCTCTCTCCCCATCCCCCAGAGTCCCCGGTCAGCAGTTGTGAAATAGATTTTCTGCACAGTTCCTTTAAGAAGAATACTGGGTCTGATAAATTTGTCTCTTTCTTACAAACAGTATCCTGACTTGTTTTACAGCTAAATACTGTCCATACACCTCTTCTAGACTCTGGGGCTGCAGTCTGAGGCTTTGTTGCTTGGGCTGCTTTTTGCTCTGGGGAGCTGGGCAGCCCTCTCCATGTGCCCGCTTTTTCTACCAGTCTCAGTGTGGCTTCTTCAGTGTTCCTTGGTTGAAGAGTCCTCTTAGTTTAGTCTAAAGTTGGTTTTTCCAGATGATGGTTCTTAAAATTAAGTTGTAATCCATTTTGGTTCTGGGAGGTGGAAATTGGTATGTCTGCCCACTCCATTGCCATCTTGCCACCCTGAGCTATGTTTCTCCTGCAGTATCCTATACTTGGGATTGAGTAGCTAGGGCTGATGGACAATACCGGGTCCAAACTCAATAGATTTAGGATACAGATCCATTCTCACTTAATAGCTGGATGACTTTCAGTTTTCCAATACTAAGGAATGCCTCCCAGCATGGCAGTTGTGTTTAGTTCAACACTCTTATTCCGACTGTCTACTTTATGGTAAATATTGTATAGACAGAGCTGAGTAATAAAGTCCTAGTCCTCTGGTGAAACATTTCTTTAGTGCTACGTCAAGTTTCAGATCTCCAATTTAATTTCTGCTGTCGGGAATTTTTGGAGAAAGAAGGACTGAAATTAGACCTTAAATCTGGGGTTCATGAATGGGCTTCAGAAGATCTGTCAGGTAAATTTCTTGAAATTATTTACAAAAATGTGTCTTTTATTGCAATTATGCATTTTTATTGGGAGCAGTGTTCAGAGACTTTATTGGATTCTTGAATGGTTCCATGATCCCAAATTGAAGTCCACTGCAGGCTAAGAAGGATTTAGATCATTTTGGTACAGCTCTCTCCTCTTTTCTTTTAAATGACATCCTCTCTGAAAAGACAGAATCTATTTTAACCAGAGAATGTAGTGGCCACCTGAGTTAATGGGGAGCTGTTAGGCAGCTTCACACTGAGAAAAATCCCTATTGTAGTCAGCTCAGGCAGCTTTTTATTTTTTAATTTTATTTATTGATTTAGGGTGGAAGCAGGAAGCATCAAGTCATGGTACTTGCTTCCTGTATGTGCCTCGACCAGACAAGACCAAGTTTTAAAACTGGCAACCTCAGCATTCCAGGTTGACACTTTATCCACTGCACCACCACAGGTCAGGCAGCTCAGTCTGTGTTGCTGCTATAACAAATGACCCTAAATCTCCAAAGCTTACAACAAAGGTTTGTTTGTCACCCTTGCTACAAGTCTCTTACAGCTCTACTTCATGTCTTCTTTCCTCTGGAAGCCAGGCTGATGGAGCAGCCTCTCTGGGATGTTATGGTCAGTTTTGAGGCAGAAGAGACAGCATACTGTGCTTAGGCTTTCAAGCCTCTGTGTAGAGAGGACACATGTTGTGTCTACCCACATTTGATGAGCTGAAGAATCACATGACTGCACAGGACAGGGCTGTATAACTGTTCCACAGGTTAAGTGCCACAGGGAGGGTAGCAAATATTTTTAGTATTAATCAGTCTACCCTATTATTTTATTGAAATATTGTATATAGGAATGCAAACAGAAATTGACCAAGAACTAGAAAGAACTCAATTTAACCTAGCTCCCTTCATTACACTCCCATCATCCCTCCCTGCCTGTATCCAAGGAGATACTCCTGGTTTTCTGTTTTTTTCTGTGTGGCTAGAATTAGAAGAAAAGTACAGCTGGCTGCATGTCCTTGGCACTCTGGGAGCGCCAGGCTGGAGCTGAGCACAGCTTCGGGTTCCCAGCCACTGTTGCTTCTGGTTAGCTAGACTCCTCGAGAGTGAAGCCTGGAAGTGTTGTGGCCTGAAGTTTGGGGGAGGGGTAGAGATGTCATTTTAGTGACACATTTCATTGTTTCTGCTCTTGTAGCTCTTAAGAGTGAGTCACTTCTGATAAAGGAAAAAGGTAGGACCCATAAGAAGTGTCTGTTTAACCAAATTCATTTGGTCTAGCTTTTTATGCCCCAATCCTGGCTTAAAAACAGGATGCTTTAACATGTGGTGGGTGCCTCCTGGATATACCTTATTCAAAATGCTCAAAGTCTAAAGACTGTGCTAGATCAACAAGGAGTGTTAAATGTTATGGATTGAATTGTGTCTCTCAGAATACATGTGTAGAAACCCTGACTCTATTACATATATTGTATGATTCTGTTAATAAAAAATGTCCAGAATTGGCAGATATACAGAGACAGAAAGTAGATTAATGATGGCCTAGGACTTGGGAGAGGGCTGGAGAGAAATGAGAGCCAACTGACACAAGTTTTTTCCTGGGGGGGGGGGCAGGATTGGGTGATGAAAATGTTCTGAAGCTTTTTGGTGAGGTTTAGACAACTCTTTGAATGTGCTAAAATCATTGAATTGTACATTTGAAACAGCTGAATTATTTGGGATATGTGAATTATATATAAATAAATCTTATTTATTTATTTCAGAGTTATTCAAAAAAACTCTGAAAACCATGGCATCTGCATGTCTACCAAAAGCCTTTATGTTAGATTTAGAAGTAGTTAGGCTGTGTGTTACATATCAGCATAACAACACTGTGAATTTGGAGGAAGTCAGGGTCATGAACAATGTGTCGGTTAGACCTGAGGGGACTCTTGGATGAATGACTTAACGTATTTGGGATGCAGTTTCATAGTCTGTTTGATAAAATTAATAATAAAACCATAGAAGAGATTTTATGTTCGTAGGCAGAGCTCTATTTCGTAGACTACAGGAAACATCATCATCATCATTATCATCATCATCACTTTACTTGTCTTCTACCCAGGAGGAATGTGTTAAAGGAATGAACTAAGCAGGACTCCTTTAGGTTGCAAGAGACAGACAACAAACAAAGCAGTTTGAGCAAAGAGAATCAATTGGCTGGTGTTACTGGGAAACACACTTTAGGCATGGCTGGATCCAGGGGATTAATTGATGTCATCCTTCCAACCTTCTCTCTTCTTCTTTTTTTTTTTTTTTACAGGGACAGAGAGAGAGAGAGAGAGAGAGTCAGAGAGAGGGATAGATAGGGACAGACGGACAGGAATGGAGAGAGATGGGAAGCATCAATCATTAGTTTTTCGTTGCCGTTGAGACACCTTAGTTGTTCATTGATTGCTTTCTCACATGTGCCTTGACCACGGGCCTTCAGCAGACCGAGCCACCCCATGCTGGAGCCAGTGACCCTGGGTCCAAGCTGGCGAGCTTTTGCTCAAGCCAGATGGGCCTGCGCTCAAGCTGGCGACCTCAGGGTCTCGAACCTGGGTCCTCTGCATCTCAGTCCAACGCTCTATCCACTGCGCCACTGCCTGGTCAGGCCCAACCTTCTCTTGTTCCCTGCATGGAAATGGGTAAGAGGAAAGCCTCTGCAGCCAGGCCACCTGCATTTCAATCTCACTCATCATAGGATCTTTTACAAGTTACTTAATCTTTCTATTCTTCAGTTTCCTAGTCTACATGAAATGGTGATGGCAGTAGGAGGAGAGCTGTGGGGATTCAGTAAGGTTAATATATGCAATGTGCTTAGATAGTGCTTGGAACAGTAAATACTATATGAGTGTTTAACTATCATCATCATCATCATCATTTATTTTGTCATCCAATTGCAGCCAGAAACACTCCATCAGGCAAGAAAGTTGGTTTCTAGAAGCTTGGGTGTATATCCTTATAGCACAGAATTTTAAAAATATTTTTCTAAGAGGAAGACTATCCTCACACACTAGCTGTAATTCTAGGGAGTTTGGATCATGTGCCCATTCATGACACAAACAGAGGAATATACCATATTCCCCATGTATGAGACACACTCTTTTTTGAAAAATTTAGGGTCTAAAAACTGGGTGCATCTTAAACAATAGTTGTAGATTTTTTTACTTACATTTCTTGATTTTTCGCGCTTGCTTTTGTGCTCATTGTTGAAGACAGTGATTCGTCATCAGACACAGATGAGGACAAGCTAATGAATGGGAGTTTTTATTTTTGTTTGTTTGTTTTTTAATGTTTATTTTATTGATTTTGGAGAGGGGAAGGGAGAGAGCAGGAAAGAGACAGGAACATCTGTTCCTGTATGTGCCCTGACTGGGGATCGAACTGGCAATCTCCGTGCTTTGGAATGATGCTCTAACCAATCGAGCCATCCGACCAGGGTTGGATAGGAGTTTTGACAGTGATGAAAAATTGTATGAATTTTATAATGAATAAAACTTGAGTTCAATAACTTTATGTAATACACTGTTTTTCAAATTTCGGGCCCCAAAATTAAGGTGCATCTTATACATGGGAGCGTTTTATATATGGGGAAATATGGTAATCCTATACTTGTGCCAACTGTAATGCCTGAGGGCTGGGTACCATAATGACAGCCTGACAAGACCATGTGGAGACACATGGAGTTGAAGAGGCCAGAGGAAGCAGACAAAAACAAGGAAGGGTTGCCTCCATCTTCTACATGCACAACCCCCAGCATGGCTGGAGAGAACTGAACTCTGGGAAGGCTGCGACGGGGCTGTGGCAAATAGGTAAGTTCTTTGGCTCAGCTGATGGTGGGAAAGGGGCTGAGCCGTGTCCTGAGGGCCAGCTCTGCACTATGCCATTGCAGTTTTCACTGGATACATGAGGACTCTTGGGCTTCCTTGAGGTTTCCTTCCTCCCTCCCTCCTTTCCTTCCTTTTTTCCTTCCTTCCTTCCTTCCTTCCTTCCTTCCTTCCTTCCTTCCTTCCTTCCTTCCTCCCTCCCTCCCTCCCTCCCTCCCTTCCTTCTTTCCTTCCTTTTTTTCTTTTAAATTTATTGATTGATTTTAAAGAGACAGAGAGAGGACAAGAGCGAGAGAGAAGCACTCATTTGTTGTTTCACTTAGTTGTGCACTCATTAATTACTTCTTGTACGTGCCCTGACTAGGATCGAACTGCAAACTTGTTGTTTAGGGATGATGCTCTAACCAACTAAACTACCTGGCCAGAGCCTTTAACTTGTTCCAATTGAGTTTTTGTCATCATGGGTCTTGATTAACACATTTGGGAAGAAAAGCTTGTCTGTAAGTTATGTATCAAGATCCCCAACTGACAGAATGTTGTCACTGGGTGGGACCTCAGGGCTGAACCAAGCCAGCAGAATTCCACCTGCTCCCTGGGGGGCTTGAGGGGCACCAAGATCCAGGCTACTCTTGTCTGGAGCAGCACATGGAGAGCTGAGTGCACTTTCAGTAGTGGTATCCTTGCCTAAAACTATATGGGAACCACTGAACCAAGTATGTGCTACTCTTTTACAGATGGGGAAACTGAGTCCCGGAAAGATTCCCAAGTGCCTTAGGCCATACTGCTGCAAAGAGGTCAAACCCAGAGCAAGTGGTGGGTCTGCAGCCCCTCACTCCAATGCCCTTCATGGGGAAGAAGTCTGCCTGCCACTGAGGCCCAGACTGTGGAGTGTGCTGTGAAGGCAGAGGTTTGATTTCTGAGGACACCCTTCTAGACATGGCCAATGCTGGGCTTGGAAGGTCTGCAGCTTTGGATTCCTCCCTCCCAGGGCACACAGGCTGGGGTTGTTAGTGCAGGTTGAGAAGAGGAAAGGCTCTGACACTGAGCTTCTTTCTGGGGCTCTGCACAAGGCTGAGGTGCCTCTCTCTGACCCAGCATCCCCTGGGGCTGGCAACCCAGGACCATTAAGCAAAACCTGAAATAAGGACTTCAGGTGCAAGCTTTGTCATCAAATCTCAGTTTAAGTCCTGGATCTTCTCCCCCCTAGATGTGGGATGTGAGCACATCAATTGAAGTCTCTGAGTCTCAGTTTTCTCACCGAAGGTGAAGTGCATAACAGTCCTACTGGACTGTAGTGAGGGCTGAATGTGATTCTGTATGCAGGCATGTACTAGTGTCTGGTATCTGAGGAGCACTGACCTAGAGGTTGCTCTGCACTAGGTACTATAACTGGTTTTTATATATTCTCTCAACTAGCTCCCCCAAAAGCTAAGGATTAGTATTATTTCCTTTTGCAGATAAAGAGGCTATGAATGAGAGAGAGCAGATAACTTGCCCAAGGTCACAGAGCTGGCAAAAACCCTTCAAGACCCTGTGTAGAAAGCAGGGAAATTGCAGGGCTCCAGAAAGTATGCTGAAACTCCTGGCCTCTGAAGACTTTTTTGGAAGTTGAAATATGGCTGCTGTGTTAAAATGTGGTGGCTATGCCCTTTTGGATTACTAGAGTGTTTTGGCAGAATATAGACTTGGCACAACTCAGAGTACTACTAACTCCCTGGACGACTGTTCACTTCAAAGAATAGTGATCTTCCTCAACATAAAACCTCCCAAACTTTCAAAGTGTGATAGCAGATTTTGCTATGACATTGTCATATACAACTTCCCCCAAGTCTCAGGAACTTACAACAACAACCATTTTTGTGTCTTGCTCTTGGGTCTGTGGGTCATCTCAGGCAGGTCTGCTTTAGGCTGTGGGTCTATGATCAGGTATGTTACATGTAGTTCTTCATTATGGGACCAGTGTTTATCCAGAGGATAATGATAAATGGAAGGAGGACAGAACACCAAGACAAATAGCAAACACATTTACAACCTCTGCTTGCTCACTCGCACTTGACTGGTCACAAGCAGTCAGATGGCTATCATACCATCCATGCATCCACTGCCTCTACAACCCAGTCTTCTACCAAGGGCAGTTCATCCATGTGTTGCTTGCTGCCATGGGTGAGAACTTCGCCCCATCTTGCTATGATGATCAGGTAGGAGATTTTGAAAAGAACTTTACAAAGACTGAAGGAAGTAACAGAGAGGTTGCAGTAGACTCTGTTTGCCAAGCACATGTCTGCTAATAAATGATCCCTCACATCCCCTCAGCCCACTCTCAGTCTCTGTAATGTGGGTGTGAGATTGCTGTCCTTACCTGCCAGCTTCAGTGGAGGACACCTGATCTGTTTCTGGCCAATGGGAATACTGCATCCCCTTGACCAAATTATTGATCAGGGCTAGTCATGTGACCAATACTGGACCAATGAAAATGATACCTAGGACTTGTGGTGGAATTATTAGAAAAAAGGGTCATATTTCCAGTGAGTTTGTGAAGTAGAATAAAAGCCTAGAGCCACAAGTGGCCATCTTTGTACCTTGGGGACAATAAAGTAAAGCTGACACTGAGAAAAGTAAACAGGACTAGAGAATGAGATAGAATTGTGAGAAGGCTGACCAGTGGTGACACAGTGGATAGAGCATTGACCTGGGATGCTGAGGTTCCAGATTCAAAACCTAGAGATCACCAACTTAAGCACAGGATCACCAGTTTGAGTGTGGGATCATAGACAGGACCTCATGATCACTGTCTTGAGCCCAAAAATCACTGGCTTGAGCAAGGGGTCACTGGCTTAGCTTGAACCCCCTGGTCAAAGCATGTATGAGAAGAAATCAATGAACAACTAAAGTGCTACAACTATGATGCTTCTCATCTTTCTACCTTCCTGTCTCTTGCTCTAACATAAATAAATAAATAAATAAATAAATAAATAAATAATCTGTCAGTTAAAAAAAAAAAGAAAGAATTGTGAGAACACTCTTTGACATCTGGATTCAGCTGTGCTTGAAAGCCCTAAACTTTATAATAAATTCTTTTTGGGAATGGAAGTGAGCTTAAGCCAGTTTGAATTGGATGTTTGTTCCTTGAAGCCAAAAACACTTAATTAATTTAGAAATAAAGTTAAAGGTGTTCGAGTGAGATGGCTGAGATCAGCCTTGGCTGGGTTCAAATCCTGTTCTTGCCACTAAGAGCTATGTGGTCTTGTTGAGAATCAGTGTTCTCATCCATAAACTGGGAATACTTACCTCAATGATTATTGTGTTGGTAAACCATGTAAAAGTTTGGCAAATTGTAGATAATGAATAACTGATGCTTATTAGAGGCAATGGATTCAGGAGCAAGCTTCCTGTCCTCCTTGGGCTGGTGTCCAGTTTCACCATTTGTTTGCCCACAGATCCTGCAGGTCACAGGACGTCCCTTCCTGTCTACCACAGGAGGGTGGGTTTGGTGTGGGCTTTAAACTCTGCCAGCTGTGCCTTCTCTCCTAGAACCTCCCTTCAGCTGTATCTCCCTCCCCGTCTCTCCCCCACCTTCCTCTGGACCCAGAAGGCTCAGCACCTTGGAAAAATGCCCACCATCCCAGCCTCACAGACCAATCCCAGTGGTGCCTGTGGGGGCAGTCCCCCTCTCTCTCTCACTGCCCTAGGGACCTCAGAGGCAGGGACTAGAAGGCCTGGGAATCCCTTCTGATTTGGTGGGGGAAAGACTGAGGCCCTCCAAGTCAGGTAGTGGCACCCCCAGAATTCAAAACCTGTTGTCTGCTTCTAGCCTGCTGCCCTGCTGGTCACAGGCAATGTTAGAGGATATGCTAATGAACAGTTTTAATTGTAATAGCTTTGTATTTATTTGGTCACCTATCTCCCAGCCCCTTCCACATGAGAATGCCAGATCCAGGATGGGAATTTGTCTGCTTTCTCCTTCCTGTATTTCCAGAGCCTTGCATAGCGCCCAGTAGGAGTTGGTGTTCCTGAGCGCTTTGATGGTGTCCGGGAGTCAAGGGCAGCAGTAAGCAAGCCGTGCTGGTTCTCCTACTCCACATAAAGCTCTGTCCAGAAATACATTCAAGTCGGAAGAAGGTAGGCCAGTCGGAAGACAACACTAAGGGGAAACGGGCAGAGTATTGTGTGAAAGTGGGAACAGCGGGCAGGTGGAGCCTGTTACCTGGATTTAGGAAAACCAAGTGACTCGGCCCTGGGGTCCCTCCTAGCAGAAAATTCTGTCTCTCAAAAATATGTCCTTTGTGAGAGCAAGATGGCGACGGAGTAGGCGAACATACCAACTTCCAACTCCCAGAACCAAAGTGGATTATAACTCAATTTCAAGAACCATCATCTAGATAAACCAACTTTGAACTAAACTAAGTGGACTCTTCAACCAAGGAACACAGAAGAAGCCACATTGAGACTGGTAGGAATAGCGAAAATGCGAAGAGGGCTGCCCAGCTCCCCAGAGCGAACGGCAGCCCCGAGAGACCCGCGTGGCGGGAGGAGAGTTTGGCGGAGAGGGAGGGACCTGGGTCCCAGGAACCAAGCCCCAGCCTGCAGTCCCAGAGTCTAGAAGAGGCGTATAGACAGTATTGAGCTGTGAAACAAGTGAGGATACTGTTTGTGAGAAAGAGACAGTTTTCTCAGACCCAAGATTCTTCTTAAAGGGACAGTGCAGAAAACCTCTCTCACAGCCACTCACCTGCGGCTCCAGGGGACGGGGTCAGAGGAGAAGACCAGAGCAGCGGGAAGAGAGAGTAAACTGGAAGCCACATGGAGAAAAACTCTGAGGGACAGCCACCCTAACCCCTGGGCTAAGTCACTTCTCTAATCAAAAGTGAATATTTCCCCTGGAACTAGCAATACCAGCAAAGGGAGACAGGACACCAGTCAAACAAGCTCTCCCATGGCACTTAGAGCAGAGCTGCTTAGATGGAGGGAGCTTCCAATTCTATAGTATGGAGTGTTAGGGTCTGAACTGTGGGGCCCCTTCCTACTCTGCTGAGGGTTGCTGGAGAAACAGAGTCAGCGGGACACTGAAATGCAGTTCTGTTGGCAGGGGCGGAGGCCCAGCTGGTGTGAGCTCGATCTAGCCCAGCTGGGCGGAGGAGACGCGCGAAAGCGGTCTGGCAGCTGCGGGCCCACCTGTAACCCTACCTGCGGGGGAAAAGCGGGAGGCCAGGAATGGGCAGAGATCTGCTCTGTGACCCTGCGCAAGCTGGCCCTGACTGCGGGGACAGGGCTAGGACAAGGGACTAGCGGAGGCTCGCGACTGAGCTCACACCAACAGCCCCAACCAGCTAGAGAAACCGCGGTTTGCCATCCTGTGTGCGCGAGTTGGCTCCTCCTGCGGAGGAGAGGTGGAAATCACAGCAACAGCCACAGCGGACTGGCGCTGGTAACGCCCATACCCAACCGCCCTAGACAGCGGCAGGGGGGATGGCTGGCCTGCAGAGACCACACCTAGAGAACACAAAGGCAACACCTACTGGACTCCAGTGGCCACAACCTTCTTATACACAGACAAAATGGGCAGGCAGAGAAATGCAAACCAAAATAATCAAAAGAAATCCCCAGAGAAGGACCTGGATGAACCAGATATAACCAAATTACCAGATGCAGAATTTAGAATAATGATAGTTAGGATGTTCAACGAAATTAGAACAACAATGGATAGTCACTATGAGCACCTAAATAAAGAGATAACAAATATAAAAAACGAAATTGAAATAATAAAAAAGAATCAGACAGAAATGACAAATACAGTATCAGAACTGAAGACCACAATGGAAGGAATTAAAAGCAGGATGAATGACGCTGAGGATCGAATCAGCAAGTTAAAGGATACAATAAAAAAAAGCACAGAAGCAGAGCAGAAAAAGGAAGAGACTCAAAAAATGTGAGGAAACTCTAAGGGAGCTCTATGACAACATGAAGAGAAACAACATTCGCATCATAGGGGTTCCTGAAGAAGAGGAGAGAGAACAAGAAATAGAAACATTGTTCAATCAAATTATAGCAGAAGACTTCCCTAAATTAAGGCTGGGAAACATTCCACACGTTCAAGAACCACACAGAACTCTATTAAAGAGAAACCCAAAAAAACCTACACCAAGACACATCATAGTTAAAATACCAAAGCTAAGGAATAAAGAGAAAATATTAAAAGTTGCTAGAGAAAAACAGGCTATCACCTTCAAAGGAGGCCCCATAAGGATGACATCGGACTTCTCAACAGAAACACTTGAGGCCAGAAGGGAATGGCAAGATATATTAAAAGTAATGCAAAACAAGAACCTACAACCAAGACTACTCTATCCAGCAAGGTTAACATTTAAAATTGAAGGAGAAATAAAGAGCTTCCCAGACAAAGAAAGCCTCAAGGAATTCATTAAAACCAAACCAATTTTACAAGAGATACTAAGGGGCCTGTTGTGAACAGTTCAAAGGGAAGAAAGAATATAGCAAAAGAAAAATACAGCTTTAAAGAATAAAATGGCAATAAACAACTACATATCAATAATAACCTTAAATGTAAATGGATTAAATGATCCAATCAAAAGACACAGGGTAGCTGCGTGGATAAAGAAACAGAACCCATACATATGCTGTCTACAAGAGACACACCTTAAAACAAAAGGTGCACATAGACTGAAGGTAAAAGGATGGAATAAAATATTTCATGCAAATGGAAATGGAAAAAAGCCACGGTAGCAATACTTATATTTGACAAAATGAACTTTAAAACAAAGAAAGAATATAGCAAAAGAAAAATACAGCTTTAAAGAATAAAATGGCAATAAACAACTACATATCAGTAATAACCTTAAATGTAAATGGATTAAATGATCCAATCAAAAGACACAGGGTAGCTGCGTGGATAAAGAAACAGAACCCATACATATGCTGTCTACAAGAGACACACCTTAAAACAAAAGGTGCACATAGACTGAAGGTAAAAGGATGGAATAAAATATTTCATGCAAATGGAAATGGAAAAAAGCCACGGTAGCAATACTTATATTTGACAAAATGAACTTTAAAACAAAGGCTGTAGTAAGAGATAAAGAAGGACACTACATAATGATAAAGGGAACAATTCAACAGGAAGATACAACTGTTATAAATATCTACGCACCAAATATAGGAGCACCGACATACATAAAGCAGACTTTGATGGATATAAAGAACGAGATTAACAGCAAAACTATAATAGTAGGGGATTTCAATACCCCACTAAGAACACTGGATAGATCCTCAAGAAAGAAAATTAATAAAGAAACAGCAGACTTAAAGGATACCTTAGATCAACTCGATTTACTAGATATCTTCAGAACTTTTCACCCTAAAGCAGTAGAATATACATTCTTCTCAAGTGCTCATGGTACATTTTCTAGGATAGACCATATGTTAGGACACAAAAATGGTCACAATAAATTTAAGAAGATTGAAATCATATCACGCATTTTCTCTGATCACAATTCCATGAAACTAGTAATTAACCACAAAAGAAAAACTGAAAAATACTCAAACACCTGGAAACTAAATAGCAGGTTATTAAATAATGAATGGATTAACAATGAGATCAAAGAAGAGATAAAATATTTCTAGAAATGAATGATAATGAGCAAACATAAACTCAAAATTTATGGGACACAGCAAAAGCAGTACTGAGAGGGAAGTTCATTGCACTACAGGCAAATCAAAAGAAGCTGGAGAAAGCTCTAGTAAGCAACCTGACCCTGCATCTAAAAGAACTAGAAAAACAACAGCAAATAAATCCCAGGACCAGTAGAAGGAAGGAAATAATAAAGATCAGAGCAGAAATAAATGACATAGAAGCTAAGGATACAATACAGAGGATCAGTGAAACCAGGAGCTGGTTCTTTAAAAAGGTAAACAATATTGATGAACCTTTAACTAGACTCACCAAGAAAAAAAGGGAGAGAACCCAAATAAATAAAATTAGAAATGAGAGTGGAGAAATAACAACTGACATAACAGAAATATAAAGCATTGTAAGAAAAACTATGAAGAACTCTATGCCAAAAAATTAGACAACCTAGGTGAAATGGACAAATTTCTTGAATCATATAATCTTCCAAAAATCAACCTGGAAGAATCAGAACACCTAAACAGACCAATTACAACAAATGAGATAGAAACAGTTATAAAAAAACTCCCAAAAAAGGAAAGTCCTAGGCCTATGGCTTCACAAGTGAATTCTACCAAAAATTTAAGGAAGAACTAACTCCTATTCTTCTCAAGCTATTTCAAAATATTCAAGAGGAAGGAAGACTTCCAAACTCCTTTTATGAGACGAGCATAATTCTAATCCCAAAACCGGGCAAAGACAACACAAAGAAAAAAATTATAGGCCTATATCCCTGATGAATTTAGATGCTAAAATATTAGCCAACCGGATCCATCAATATATGGAAGAAATCATACACCATGACCAAGTGGGATTTATTCTGGAGAGGCTAGGCTGGTTCAATATTCGCAAATCAATCAATGTGATTCATCACATAAACAAAAGGAAGGACAAAAATCACAGGATGATTTCAATAGATGCAGAAAAGGCATTTGATAAAATCCAGCACCCATTCATGCTCAAAACTCTCAGTAAAGTGGGAATACAGGGATCATTCCTTAACATGACAAAGGCCATCTACGACAAACCCACAGCAAACATTATATTAAATGGGCAAAAATTAAAAGCAATCCCCTTAAGATCAGGAACCAGACAGGGGTGCCCCCTTTCACCACTTTTATTCAACGTATTTCTGGAAGTCCTAGCTACAGCAATCAGACAAGAAGAAGAAATAAAAGGCATCCAAATTGCAAAAGACGAAGTAAAACTGTCATTATTTGCAGATGATATGATATCGTATATAGAAAACCCTAAAGTCTCAGTCAAAAAACTGCTGGACCTGATAAATGAATTCAGCAAGGTGGCAGGATATAAAATTAATACTCAGAAATCAGAGGCATTTCTATATACCAACAATGAACTGTCAGCAAAAGAAATTAAGGAAACAATCTCCTTCATTATTGCAGCCAAAAAAATAAAGTACCTAGGAATAAATTTAACCAAGGAGGTTAAGGACTTGTACTCGGAAAATTATGAAACATTGATAAAAGAAATCAAGGAAGATTCAAAGAAGTGGAAGCATATATCGTGCTCATGGCTAGGAAGAATAAACATCATTAAAACATCTATATTACCCAAAGCAATTTATAAATTCAATGCAATACCAATTAAAATTCCAATGACATACTTTAAAATATAGAACACATATTTCAAAAATTTATATGGAACCAAAAAAGAACACGAATAGCCTCAGCAATCTTAAAAAGAAAAAGTAAAGCAGGAGGTATCACTCTTCCAGATATCAAGGTTTACTACAAGGCAATTATACTCAAGACAGCCTGGTACTGGCATAAGAACAGACACATAGATCAATGGAACAGAACAGACAACCCAGAAATAAACCCACAGTTTTATGGACAACTGATATTTGACAAATAGGAAAGAACATACAATGGAGTAAAGACAGCATCTTTAACAAATGGTGTTGGGAAAATTGGACATCTACCTGCAAAAAAATAAAACTAGATCATCAACTTACACCATTCACCAAAACAAACTCAAAATGGATAAAAGATTTAAATGTGAGCCATGAAACCATAAGCATCTTAGAAGAAAACATAAACAGCAAGCTCTCCGACATCTGTAGCAGCAATATATTTGCCGATTTATCTCCACGGGCAAATGAAATAAAAGGCAAGATAAACAAATGGGACTATATCAAACTAAAATGTTTTGCACAGCTAAAGACAATAAGAACAGAATGAAAAGACAAACCACACAATGGGAGAACATATTCGACAGCACATGTGATAAGGGGTTAATAACCAAAATTTATAAAGAACTTATAAAACTCAACACCAGGAAGACAAGCAATCTAATCAAAAAATGGGCAAAAGAAATGAATAGAAATTTCTCCAGAGAGGACATACAGATGCCCAATAGGCATATGAAAAAATGCTCAACATCACTAATCATTAGAGAAATGCAAATTAAAACCACAATGAGATATTACCTCACACCAGTCAGAATGGCGCTCATCAGCAAAACAACACAGAATAAGTGCTGGCGAGGATGTGGAGAAAAGGGAACCCTTCTGCTCTGCTGGTGGGAATGCAGACTGGTGCAGCCACTGTGGAAAACAGTTTGGAGATTTCTCAGAAAATTAAAAATCGAACTGCCTTTTGACCCAGCTATCCCACTTACAGAAATATACCCTAAGAACACCATAGCACTGTTCGAAAAGAAGAAATGCTCCCAGCCTGACCTGTGGTGGCGCAGTGGATAAAGCATCGACCTGGGAACACTGAGGTTGCCAGTTCAAAACCCTGCACTGGTCTGGTCAAGGCACATATGGGAGTTGATGCTTCCAGCTCCTCCCCCCTTTCTCTCTTTCTCTCTCTCTCTCTGTGTCTCCTCTCTAAAATGAATAAAATAAAAATTAAAAAAAAAAGAATACCATTTAAAAAGAAGAAATGCTCCCTCATGTTCGTGGCAGCATTGTTCACAATAGCGAAGATCTGGAACCAGCCCAAGTGTCCGTCAGAAGACGAGTGGATTAAAAAGCTTTGGTACATATATACTATGGAATACTACTCAGCCATAAGAAATGATGACATCGTATCATTTATAACAAAATGGATGTACCTTGATAACATTATACGGATTGAAATAAGTAAAACAGAAAAAAACTGAGAACAGCATGATTTCATACATAGGTGAGACATAAAAGTGAGAATATGAGACATGGACAAGAGAGTGGTGGTTACGGGGTGGGAGGAGGGAAGAGAGGGTGCGATAGGGAGGAGGGGAGGGACACAGGGAAAACCAGATAGAAGGTGACAGAGGACAATTTAACTTCGGGTGATGGGTATGCAACATAATTGAATGATAAGATAACCTGAAGATGTTTTCTTTGAACATATGTACCCTGATTTATTGGTTTCACCCCATTAAAATTATTAAAAAAAAATATGTCCTTTGTGAGCTGAAGCAAGAGGTGAGCCTGCCCTTCCCAAGTGTACTCATTTCCTTTCGCTGTTGTAACAATTAACCACAAGCTGAGTGGCCTACAGCTACAGAAATGTATTTTCTCACAGTTTTGCTGTGCGACATCTGAGACCAGGTTGTAGGGCTACACTCCCTGTGATGACCTGATGGAGAAGCCTTCCTTGCTTCTTTCAGCCTCTATTGGCTCCAGGCATTCTGGGACCCGTGACCATGTCACTCCATTCTCTACCCCTGTGTCCAAGTCCAAGTGGCCTTCTACTTTGTCTGTGTCTTCTTCTCTTCTGTGTCTATTTGTTTTTATTTTTTATTTTTAGCTAGACAGAGAGAGGGAAGGACAGATAGGGACTAGGGTCAGACAGACAGAAAGGGAGAGAGATGAGAAGCATCAGTTCTTTGTTGTGGCACCTTAGTTGTTCATTGATTGCTTTCTCATTTGTGCCTTGACCAGGGGGCTCCAGCTGATGCAGTGACCCCTTGCTCAAGCCAAGGACCTTGGGCTTCAAGCCAGTGACCTTTGGGTTCAAATCAGTGACCATGGAGTCATATCTATGATTCCACGCTCAAGCCAGTGACCCCATGCTCAAGCTGGTGAGCTTGCGCTCATCTTCTGTGTCTTAAAAGGATGCTTGTCATTGGATTTAGGACCTACCCTGGTAACCCAGAATGATTCCATCTTGAGATGCTTAAATCTGCAAAGACTCTTTTAAAAATAAAGTCATATTCATAAGTTCCAAGTGTTAGGACTTGGATCTATCTTTTTCTGTAGCTACCATTCAACCCATTGCCCCTGGGGTCCAGAGTCGGCTATGCACCAATCTCACTCAGTCTTGAGCCATCTTGTTCTCCAGAGAAGTCCAGGCCATGTCCCAAAGCCTTGCAGGGGTTAGAGATCTTGAGAGACATTTGGTGGGCCCTGAGTGAGGAGCGACAGACTCCTTCTTGGGGAGGGGCTGCTCCTAGGTGATCAGCATTGGGGCTTCCCTCTCTGGCTGCCATTCCTGAAGAAGAAGAAAAGAGGACTTGGTCCCTGGGGTTTCTCTGAAGGCAGGAGCTTGGCTGCCACCTCTCTGGGGTTGTTTTGTCACACTCCAGCTGTGAGGAATACTGTTTTCTGAATGCTGTAGGAAGGGAGATGGGACAGGAGTTGCTGCTTGAAGAACATGGTTTGGGAGACCCAGAGACCCACGGGTTTGTGAGACTAAACAAATATTTTTAGATCCCCACCATGTGCCACTGCCTGGCACATGGTGGGGATCTAAAAATATTTGTTTAGTCTCATAGCAACAGTACCTGCTTTCAAGGGACTTACAGTCTAGAGCAAACGAGAGATTAAAAGTGAATCGATAGATAAAAAGTGACAAACTATTATCACTGCTAGAAAGGAAATAGATGAGATGGGAATGGAGAAGAAAAAAAGAAAAGCCCTTTTAGAGGAAATGGTATTTGAGTTAAATTTAAAGTTCACGCAAAGCATTCCTGACATGGGAACAGCAAGTGCAAAGGTCCTGAGATTAGAAAAAGCTCAGCATATTAGATAATAAATGAAAAAGGTCCAGTGTGTTGGAATGTAGCTAGTGGAGTAAATATGGGAGAGGTTAGCAAGTATGAAACCCTACTACCCTGTGAGCTATGGAGAGAAATATGAATTTTATTCAAAATATTTAAAATGTGGTACTTGAGTTAGCTTTTTAAAGGATCCATTTGGGGAACAAGCAGAGAAGATTACAGGATGGGGGTTGGCAACATTTTTCTGGGTGGTAAATATTTTGGGGTTTGTGGGCCGTACAGTCTTTGTTGTGACTAATCAGCTTTGCTGTTAATATAGCACAAAAGCAGCCAGAAGCAATTTGTAAGCAGCCAAGTTATGGCTATGTTGCAATAAAACTTTATAAAATCTGACAGCAGCTGGATTGGCAACAGGTGGTGGTTTGCTGAGTCCTGTTGTAGGGTAACAAAATGGAGATGGAAGAGCACTGTGAGCCTAAGCAAGTGATTTAACCTTTCTGAGCTTCAGTGTTCTCATCTGTAGAATGGTCACATCTTAACTCACAGACATGTGAAACTTCTGAGTATTAATGGGGATAAAGAGTGAGCACAGAGCCTGGTTTGTGGTGGGTGCTGGCCATGTAGCTGCCATACACTAGTGGCTGCTCTATTATTACACAGAGTCAGGATGATCATATTTGTAAAACAATGGCTTTAAAACATGGAGTCAATAGCGTTAACCAAGTGCTGGTCCTTGTGGTACTTTAGTGGTTGATTAGAATGTTTGTGCATGGAATTGAATGAGGGCTGCAGTGACATTGGTTAGGGCTTCCTCTTAGGCCAAAATTTCTTCTGCAAGCCTTGATCCTTTTTATTCAAGGAGGCATCAGCCCCTTCCCTCCTGCCATTCTTTCATCCTTTTGAGAGATATCTTTGCAGCCACAGTGGCCACTATGCTACCTGTCAAGGCTCCATAAGGATCTAACTAATCCTTGTTTATATCTTCCTGTTGCTTTTTTATTTTCTTCTTTTTCTTCTTCTCCTTCTTCTTCTTCCTCCTCCTCCCCTCCCTTCTTCTCCTCCTCTTCCTCCTCCTCCTCTTCCCCCTCCTCTTCCTCCTTCCTCCTCCTCCTCCTCCTCCTCCTCCTCCTCCTCCTCCTCCTCCTCCTCCTCCTCCTCCTCCTCCTCCTCCTCCTCCCTCCTCCTCCCCCTCCTCCTCCTCCTCCACAGGAAAAGAGATAATGAGGCAGACTTCCCCGTGCGCCCCAACCAGCCAACCAGCATCCACCTGGTAATGCCTTCTGGGGTTGATGCTCAAGTATCAAGCTATATTTAGCTCCTGAGGCTGTCACACTTAAAGCAGTTTTCCTCGGTGCCTGAGGCCAATGCCTAAACCAATCGAGCCACTGGCTGTGAGAGAGAAAGAGGGAGAGAAGTGGGAGAGGGAAGGGGAAGAAACAGATGGTTGTTTATCCTGTGTGCCCTGACCCAGGATGTCCATATGCCAGGCTGACGCTATATCCACTGAGCCAGCAGCCAGGGCTTTTTTTCTCTTCTAACGTGGGAGATTTATAAACTTCTTTCCGGTAGTTTCGTAGGGAGGAAACTATACAAAGGCTAAAGGATTTGTTTTTCTTGAAAATCCTGGCTGGGGAAAGGACAGGTAAGTACAGAAAAGTGGGGTCTGAGGGAGCACGTTCGCCTTCACTTTTGGCAAATCCTGAGGGTACAGTTTAGGCTCAGAGGCAAGGAGGAAAATGGGGACTTCTTCACCACCATGTTGTTGGGGTTACTGTCGTGGGTACCGACCTCTGAGAGCAGGTACTGCAGGGGAAGAGGAGGGCCTCTTCATGAATGGGACCCTGTCATGAATCCCAGAAAGTCAGGGAGGGGTGAGAGGGATACACAGAAAAGCAGGGCATGTGGCCCGAGTAGAAACTAGGTGGTCCTCAAAGCTCAGAGAGAGAGTTCAAGAGAAGAGATGATGGATGGATGGATGGATGGATGGATGGATGGATGGATGGATGGATGGACGGACGGAAGGATGGATGGATGGATGGATACACAGATAGATACAGGTCTTTTCTATCTAATCAAATGAGAGCCACTCGTTCGTTAACAAAGGTTTCATGAGCACTAAATATGTGACGGGCATATGATTTGTCTGACCCTGATTTTTCAGTGCCCAGTGAAACAGCCATGCTCCTGCTTTTACTGTGCCCTCCATCTACTGTGAAATCTATCTCCCTGGGCTGAAAGAAATTATTTTTACTCTTCTGGTCACATCTTTGTCTGAGTCACACAGCAGTCCACAATAACTCCATCATTAGCCAAGAGAAGACAGAGGGAAAGGCCTGAGGCCTGGTACACACATAAGTAAATTTTAAGAGGCTGATAGGTATTATTGAGCCAAACAATGAAGGTATAGAAATCAGATTTTTCTGGGTTCAAATCCCTAGCATTGACACTTATTAGCTGTGTGACATTGGACATGCCACTCTACTCTTCTGAACTTCAGTTGCCCCATCTGTTCATTTGTCATTGTAGGTGCTGAGAATGTCACAGTGAACAAAATAGACAAAATCCTAGTCTTTGTGCAGTTTACATTCTAGTTGGAGAATACAGACAATAAACACACAGGTTGGTGATGAGTGAAATGGAGAGAAATCACGCAGAATCAGAAGAATGAGGAGTACCAACTAGCATGTGGGTGAGCAGACCCTTAAAGAAGGTAAAAGAATGAGCCATATGGATATCTGGGGGAAAAGCATTTCAAGCAATGAAAAAAGCAAGTGCAAAGGCCCTGAGGCAGAGTGTCATTATAGGTGTGATTTGTTTAAGGATATTGAGATGGGAAAATTATCTTGGTGAGTTGAACGTCCTTAGTAGAGGGAGGCAGGAGGTTCAGGAACAGAAGGCAATGTGAAAATGGAAGCGAGAAGTTGAAGTGAAACAATAAGGGACCACAAACCAAGGAACAGAGCTGGCCTCTAGAAACTGGAAAAGATAAGGAGCCAGCTTCTGTGCTATAGACTTCAGATGGAACACAGACCTGTTGGCCTCTTGATTTTGTACCTCAGACCTCCAGAACTGTAAGAGTCTGTGTTGTTTTAAGCTATGAAATTTATAGCGACTTCCCTTTTTTCCTTTCCTTCCTTCCTTCCTTCCTTCCTTCCTTCCTTCCTTCCTTCCTTCCTTCCTTCCTTCCTTCCTTCCTTCTTTCTTTCTTTCTTTCTTTCTTTCTTTTTCTTTCTTCTTTCTTTCGTCTTTTGCAAGAGAGACTAAAAGAGAAACAGAGAGACAGAGATAGATAGGAAGAGAGGTGAAAAGCATCAACTTGTAGTTGCAGTATTTAGCTGTTCATTGATTGCTTCTCATATGTGCCCTGACATGAAAGGGCTCCAGCTGAACCAGTGATCCCTTGCTCAAGCCAGTGACCTTGGGCTTCAAGCCAGTAGCCACTGGGTTTAAACCCATGACCATGCGGTCATGTCTATGATCTTATGCTCAAACCTGTGTCCTCAGGGTTTCGAACATGGCTCTTCAGCATCCCAGGTCAACACTCTATCCATGGTAATCATCACCTGGTCAGGCTGTGGTAATTTCTAACAACAGTAATAGGAAACTAATGTAAGAAGTAGCTTGTTTCTTCTTCTGTAAAATGGGACAGTGATAGCCCTTGCCTGAGGTCCTATAAACTTAGAGGTGGGTGGGGGTGGCCCAGTAGCTCTTCCCCAGGCGGAAGAGCTGCTCACAGATGACAAATAACCTGGTGAAGGCTGAAAGGCTCACTCCCCTAGCTTTCATGCAAGCCAGGAACAAGCCTTTGTTCTGTCCCATCCTATATCCTGCTAGGAATTTAGCTCCAGCCTCCTAGCAGGTCAAGGCACCACATTTGCTCCTCTTTCTAGGCCTTTGCACAGGCCGTCTTCTCTGCCAGGAGTTCCCCAGCTGGGGAGGTCTGTCTCTTATCCCTTTGTGTCTCTGATCCCTTCCATTCTTTACTCATTCCTCCACTATTCCTTCACCAGGTGGAGACCCTTCTGCTGCATTCTCACCACTCCTACGGTTAGCCCTGAGCTCCCCTGGGTATTACAATGCACTTCTTTGCTTTTCCTTCCCAGAGTAAGACAAATAGCTCCGTCTTATTGATTGTTGTCATGTGTGAGACAGGGCTATATGGAGAGGGGCCAAGGCAGTGGTGATTCAGAGAGGATTTGAGCCCACCTCCCGGAGCTGTGCATGGCAGCAGCAACCACCCCACATGCTCATGAATGAAAGTCTCGCAACAACCCTTGGTAGCTCCTTGTGCCCATCATACAGAGGAGGAAGCAGCTATGAAGTAGAAGACACACACTCTCAGCTCCCTGAGACAGTTTTAAAGCAGTTTTTGAGCATTTTGTCAGATTCGCATCGTGACCCTGTGAGATTGGTGTGATAGTTGTCCTCCATTTACAGTGGGAAAAACTGAAACTCAGAGGGAAGAAGTCCCTGGCCCAAGGTCACATGTCTAGTAACTCCGTCAGCTGGGATTCGAACACAGTCTCCTTAGCTCCTGAATCTGAGGTCTTTAGCCTCATGAAGAAATTAATGAAGAAGGAATGAATCAGGAGGCAACCTTTTGTTTCTAGGCTGTGAACTTGGACATGCTTCAGTACCTGATTTGTGGTAATTCACAGCTATGGGTAGCTGTGAAGGTCAAATGAGCTCACATCCTCAGCAGACCCTTGGGAACAAGGTAGCAGTGTTAGCATGGGAGGGATTTTTCTGGGCTTACACTTGGGTCTCAGCCTCCTGGGGAAATTCAGCCCCTCAACCCACCCTGACACAGTGAACAGCCTGGCCTTTTCTACTAGCCCTGGTTAGCCTATCTGTCAGGTAGTCATCAGTCAGTCTGGTCAATCTCAGGCAGTCTATAGCAGTCAAGACTGCTGGACAGTCATTTTCTTTTCTTTTTTTTCTTTTTTTTTTTTTTTTAGAGAGAGAGAGACAGACAGAAACAGATAGACAGACACAGGAAGGGAAGGATGAGAAGCATCAATTCTTTGCTGTGGCATCTTAGTTCATTGATTGCTTTCTTATATGTACCTTGACTGGGGGGGCTTCAACTGAGCCAGTGACCCCTTGCTCAAGCAACCTTGAGCTTCAAGTCAGCAACCTCGGGGTTTTGAACCTGAGTCCTCAGTGTCCCAGGATGATGCTCTATCCACTGTGCCACTGCCTGGTCAAGCTGGACAGTCAGTCACAGTTAGTCATAGACCACCACAGTCTGTAGACTGGTCAATAAGTCAGTCTCAAAGTTGGAAGTGTAATAAAAGTTGTCAGTCAAGGCTCTGGGGTCAGAGTCAGACATGCAGTCGTCAGGTTAGTCTGAAAGAGACAGTCACTTAAGACAAGTGGTTAGGAGATGGTAGTCACCCAGTAAGTCTGAATTAGCCATTAGCCACACTAAATTAGCATTAGTCATAGTCATCAGGGAGTCAGAATAGTAAGTCACAATAAGTTGTCTAGTTATCCAATCAGTTAGAATCAGGCAACCAACCCAATACCAAGCCCATTGTTATCAACCAGCCAGCCAGCCAGTCAGTCATGTGTCAGCAAATCAGTCTCTCAGGCAGCAAGTCACTCAGCCAGTCAGACCCAGTCCATCAGACAGTCTCAGTGAATCCAGGCCATCACAGTCAGTCATAGGCTCCCACAGTGTGAGACCTGGTCACTGCCAATCACCACCCACCAGCCACAAAGATCAGTCAGTCACTCGTCTAACCTCATCTGCACCAAGGCTCGGGCTGACTTTCTACAGAACCAAATGAATCATTAGCAAATCACTGACAGAAACCCTAAATCAAATTGAAAATATGCCTTAATGCCCATCAGCAATATCCAGAATCAGGGTCCCAAATCAGCCTACTGCTCCTGATTCATCAGAAAGGAGGGAGGTAAAGGGGTAGGGGGAACAAGCAGACATGTCATTCCCATTCATTAGCCAAAAAGGCCACAGGCTGATGGCCACAGGGACAAGGGCAGGGACCCTTGGCCAATTTTCTACCCCCACCACCTGAAGGTTTTCTCAGAGCTGAGACACCCCTCCTAGAGTCTTCCCAGCTGGGGTAATGAGAACATGCATCATCCCTTCCATCCCTGCTCTCCTGGTCTTTCTCCTGCCCTGTTCTCTCCCTCCTCCTCTTGTTCCTCCACTGCCGCCTCCACCATTGCCCCATCCTCTCCGGCTCTGCTCAGATCCTGTGACTCTGCTGCCACAGTTCCATCCTGGACACACTTTCGTGCACAGCCACCTGGCTCCTTGGCTCGCTTCCTCATTTCAGAATGCCCTGTTTCAGGCAGCCCCTCCTGTGCAGTCCTCCTGGGCAGCATTGCCCTTGCAGGACACCCCTTCCTGAAACAAGTACCAGTGACCGGGGTGTGGGGTTTTCTGCTGCAACTCCCCATCTTCTGAGCCTCTGGAGGAGAGGCACAGAGAGGACAAGCCCAGAAGGGCGGGGTCTCGCTCACTGGATTGCTGCCCCTGCTGGAGTTTTCCCAGGAACCAGGCAGAACTCCCAGATGACGTCACAATTGCTGCTGCCGTTAGCTGGCTCCAGTCCAACTCTGGAGTCAGCATGGGTTTCTAAGCCTGAGGGGAGGACTGTTCATCTCAGAGGGACCAGGCTGCTCCTGCTGGAATGGAGGCTGCTCTTGGCACAGGGCTCTGGGCCCCTTTGAGCATAGGATCAACTACTCATTGTTCTTGGGACAACCCTGGGTGCATCAGTTATGTTTTTAGAGCTGTGGCCCCTCGTTAAAATGGAGGTGAGAATAAATTCCATCTCCCAAAGTTGGGGTGAGGAGGAATGAAGAAAGCCTGGAAAGGGTTAGGACAGTATTTGTGACTGTGGACTTGGGAGTAGTTTTTCCTAAGAACGCAAACTGATAGTCCAGGCCAAAGGGGGTCCTGGAGGCTTCTTTCCCATGCCCCTTCTCTCAACTGGGTCTACACAACTCTGTACAGTCACTGCTTCCAGTCACCGCCAGGTGTACTGTTTCTGGGTCACCCCTCACCCTCACGACAACCCATAAAGTTTGTGCTTTTGCTCTACTCATTGTAGAGAAAGAAACAGAGATTCCAGGGGTTGGAGGAGTTCGCCCGAAGCCACAGGCAGTGAGCACAGAGCCAGAACTTGCTGACTCCTAAGGTCTACAGGGTGACCTACGGATCCTGTCCCTGTACCTCACCCCTTCCCCCACCATTTCACTCCAATCCTCTTACACCCTTAGCTTCCCTTTTGTCTGGCCTCCCCAACCGCATTGACTGCTCGCTCCTGTGCTTTGGGGCTTTGCTCTTGCTCGAAGTCCTACGATATATGTAGTTCCTACTTCTTTAGAAATTGAACTCCCAGGTGTTAAGTGGGCACATGATCCCCTGGGATAAAGAGTCCCAGCAGGCCATTCTGCTGGGTGTGGACATGCCTAAATGTAGTGGTTGATAGGACATAATATCAGGGCTATTCTTCATCTATTTGGTGCCCTCTCTGGGAAGAAATCAGAACAAGCAGCTTTCTTTGGGCACATGCTGCTGTGCTGCCCCAGGTTTGTGGGAGGCTGGCAGTGCAGTGCCAGGCAGGAGGACGCAGTTCTGCACCAATTCAGACAGGGATACAGTGGGACTGGGCGCTTGGTCTTCACTGACCACAGAGAAAGCCATCCTGGCACTGGGAGCATGAGTTAGGGGCTCAGGCCTCAGGCTGCCCACTGCCATAGTGCTGCCTGCCCCTTTCCCTACGCCCGAGGACAACACAGAGGGCAGCACAGGGAGTGGGCGGCAGGGAGCCTCTGCCTGTGCATTATGTGGCTGTGACCCCCTGACTGTCTTTACTGGACTTCCTATGCCTACCCTTTCCCCTCTTTTTTGTTCCACTCCTCCCCACTCTTCCTTCTCTCCTCTCACTCTGCCTCTCTGCCCTCTCTTGTTCCCTCTCCTCACTATTAGTCCCCTTCCTTACTTTCCTCCCCTCCCCCCACAGTTTTCCTTTCCTTCTATGGGTTTCCTTCTCAGTCTGTAGGTCCCCTATCTCCTTCCCAGTGCATCTGTCAGTTATCTTTTCCTCCAAGCCGTCCTTCTCCTTTTCCCTCCTTCAGTCTACATGTTGCCTTTTGTCTGTCTGACTATTTCTCTCTCCCTTTCTTGTTCCCTCCTCTACTATTTCCTTTATTCTCTGGTGAATCTTTATCTATGATAAAGCTGCCCTATGTCTGTCTGTCTAGTCTCCAAGAAAACCCTAACTTCAAGCTGTAGCCTGCACGCTGGTAGGACTGGTTTGCTGTCAGATACCACATGGCCCTCATCCTCTGCCCCTGCTCCCCAGACCTGGCCACCTCCCAGGGGGTGCCCTGAACATCTCCAAACTTCTCCCTTGTAAGGCTAGTAGTCGCAGCCATCACAGTCATCAGTCAGGTGCAGGTTTGCGTTAGATTTGGATAGATGGTAATGAAACCAAAGAGCTGAAGACTGGTGGGTCATTTCTTTTATTCTAGCCTCACACCCAGCAAGCGAGTAAAACACACAGGGCACCAAAACCTCACTCATTCAGTGCTCACAAAGCTACTGACATATCTGGGTTTTTCTAGAATCAAAGGCCCCACTAGCCTCAGTCACCTCTTTTTCCCCATCTGCACACCTTCTACCGTCTCATCTCTGTACAACTGGCTTCTCCTTTAGCACCCCACCGTCTTGGATGTTTCACTCTGCAAAAACGTGGCCTCCCTGAAAAAAAAAAAGGCCTCCTTCTCTTAAAACTTTTTGGTGCAAAACCCCCTTCTCCAGCACACATTAGCATAACCAAGTCCCTTCCCAAGGAGGAAGGCAACTAGCAGTATCACATGGGCAGTGGCCATTTTTAACTTTAGAAGTGAGCAAAGTCAAATAACACAAATTTTACAAACTTGTTTGCCCAAAAAACCTCTTCCTAATGGAATCATTCTCCTCATTCCCCTGGGAACCCAGCTTAATCTTCTAGATTTCATAGCAGCCAAGTCTCAACTGACCTGGCTGCCTCCCAGGGCACACTGTGAACAGACCATAAATGGATCTCCTTCTTATCTTTTCCTCCCTAGCAGCAAAGACAAGACCAACACACACAAACCCAAGGGCTCAGTTAAGCATCTCCCTCTGCCTGCCTTCCATGTGCTTCCAAGTTCCCACTCTGCATACCCTTGATTTTCTTCGAACCACACACTCCTGTCGTGCGTGGGGCAGCACAGCTGGGCCACCGCCACAGCCCGTGTGGGCAGCACTCAGCCAGAAGGCTGGTTCCTTTCATGACAGCCTCTACCTGAGAGACTGGCTTGAGCTTCTCGGGAAGAACCACTGTCCTTGGTGGTGGGGAGAACTGGATGCTGTGTCAGCTTCCTCTCTCTGTCTCAGTCACCTGACATAATGTTGTGAAAACATTTGTTGATCTAGGATTGTGGACAGTTGAGTGGAAATTAGTGGAACCAGGAGGCACTCAAGAGACTATTGGGGAGAGGTGGTGACTTCAGAAACTCTGGTTTGGCTGAGGAATTTGGATCTCAAAAACATGTAGGGAAAGATTTTTGGAAGACACTTTGGGGGTGGGGGAGGTGGCAGGAGTGAGATGTTACTTTAGATAACAGGACCCTTAATGACAACTCTGCATAGGCCACAGCTTTACAGAGGGCAGAAGGGGAACTCTTAATTAATAAACCTTCCCAAGAACAGTAAGCCCCCACTCAAACAGATTTCTGTAAGGGACCCTCTGAGTGTCACCCAGCAGCTCTGTGGAGGCCTTTTTAAATTTGGATTCATACTTGGCAGTGGTGAGACTTTTTTTGGGGGGGGGCAGGGTGGAAGTCAGCAGGAGAAGCCCTTAATTCCCAGGCTGGAGAGAGCTTTGGTAAGATAGATCCACTCCTGCTGAGCACAACCCACCATTTTCCTCATTTCCCGGCTCTAAGGAGGAGGGCTAGGCCACGTGTGAACCACTCTTATAGGAACCCTGCTCAGGTTACAAGGCTTGGAAGAAAAAGGCAAATGGCTTCCCACTGCCCTTGGGATGACATCCAAACGGCCTGCCCAATGCATTCACAGAAGCTGGCTCATCTGGCCTCCAGGCACTACTCCAGCTGTGCATTCGCCTTTGCCCGGGCGGCCATTCCGGCCGCTTGAGCTTCCTCAGTCTTGGTCTCTAGAGAAGGTTTCCTAGCACCCCAATTTGCCTCCCATGCTGAGTTTCTCCCATTAGCTCTTGGTTAAAGCTTATGCATCCCTTCGAACTTATATGTCACTTCCTCCAGAAAGCCTTCTCAGAATGCCTCAGGGAGAGGAAGGAAAGCCTAACTGTTAGGACCAGGCATACTTGTGTTAGAATCCTACTTCCTAGCTGCATTAGTTTTCTAGAACTGCTGTCACAAAGTACCACAAGCTGGGGACTCAAACAACTGAAATTCATTGTTGAAGTCTGATACCCAGGTGTCAGCAGAGTTGATTCTTTCTGAAAGCTACGTGAAAGAGTTTATTCCATGACTCTGTCCCCTTCTTTCTTTTTTTTTTCTTTCCCCTTCTGGTATAGGCATTCTCCCTGTTTTTGTATCACATCATTTTCTCTTTGTGTGATGCCTCTGTGTTCAAATGTCCCCTTCTTTTTTTTTTATATATTTTTAAATTTGTAGTTTTATTGAGGTAAAATAAACACAGTACATAATATTACTTGGAAGGTATACAGCGTAACAATTCCATATTTGCATAGGTTGGGAAATGATTACCACAGTAAGTCTAGTTAATACTTGTCCCCATACATAGTTACAATTATTTTCTTGTAATAAGAATTTTAAGGTCTATTCTCTTAGCTACATTAAAATATATAGTAGACTATTAATGATAGTCACCATGCTGGACATTACATCCGTTATTTATTTTATAACTGGAAGATTGTATCAATTTAGTAGTAGTGTAACTGAATTCATTTGTAACCTATTTTTTTTTATTTTTTTTTATTTTTTTTATATATATATATTTTATTATTATTAATTCTAATGGGGTGACATCAATAAATCAGGGTACATATGTACAATGAAAACATCTCCAGGTTATCTTATCATTCAATTGTGTTGCATACCCATCACCAAAAGTCAAATTGTCCTCTGTCACCTTCAATCTGGTTTTCCCTGCGTCCCTCCCCTCCTCCCTATCCCACTCTTCCCTCCCTCCCCCCATCTCATAACCACCACTCTCTTGTCCATGTCTCATACCCTCACTTTCATGTCCCACCTATATATGTAATCGTGCTGTTCTCAGTTTTTCTTTTTTTTCTGATTTACTTATTTCACTCCGTATAATGTTATCAAGGTACATCCATTTTGTTATAAATGATCCGATGTCATCGTTTCTTACGGCTGAGAAGTATTCCATAGTATATATGTACCAAAGCTTTTTAATCCACTCGTCTTCTGACGGACACTTGGGCTGGTTCCAGATCTTCGCTATTGTGAACAATGCTGCCACGAACATGGGGGCGCATTTCTTCTTTTCGAACAGTGCTATGGTGTTCTTAGGGTATATTCCTAAAAGTGGGATAGCTGGGTCAAAAGGCAGTTTGATTTTTAATTTTCTGAGGAATCTCCAAACTGTTTTCCATAGTGGCTGCACCAGTCTGTATTCCCACCAGGAGTGCAGGAGGGTTCCCTTTTCTCCACATCTTCGCCAGCACTTATTCTGTGTTGTTTTGCTGATAAGTGCCATTCTGACTGGTGTGAGGTGATATCTCATTGTGGTTTTAATTTGCATTTCTCTAATGATTAGTGATGTTGAGCATTTTTTCATATGCCTATTGGCCATCTGTATGTCCTCTTTGGAAAAATTTCTATTCATTTCTTTTGCCCATTTTTTGATTGGGTTGTTTGTCTTCCTGGTGTTGAGTTTTATAAGTTCTTTATAAATTTTAGTTATTAACCCCTTATCAGATGTGCTGTCGAATATGTTCTCCCATTGTGTGGTTTGTCTTTTTATTCTGTTCCTATTGTCTTTAGCTGTGCAAAAACTTTTTAGTTTGAAATAGTCCCATTTGTTTATCTTGCCTTTTATTTCAGTTGCCCATGAAGATAAATCGGCAAATATACCGCTGCTACAGATGTCGGAGAGCTTGCTGCCTATGTTTTCTTCTAAGATGCTTATGGTTTCACAGCTTACATTTAAGTCTTTTATCCATTTTGAGTTTGCTTTTGTGAATGGTGTAGGTTGATGGTCTAGTTTCATTTTTTTGCAGGTAGATGTCCAATTTTCCCAACAACATTTGTTAAAGAGGCTGTCTTTACTCCATTGTATGTTCTTTCCTCCTTTGTCAAATATCAGTTGTCCATAAAGCTGTGGGTTTATTTCTGGGTCCTCTGTTCTGTTCCATTGATCTATGTGCCTGTTCTTATGCCAGTACCAGGCTGTCTTGAGTATAATGGCCTTGTAGTAAACCTTGATATCAGGAAGAGTGATACCTCCTGCTTTATTTTTTCTTTTTAAGATTGCTGAGGTTATTCGTGTTCTTTTTTGGTTCCATATAAATTTTTGGAATATGTGTTCTATATCTTTGAAGTATGTCATTGGTATTTTAATTGGTATTGCATTGAATTTATAAATTGCTTTGGGTAATATAGACATTTTAATGATGTTTATTCTTCCTAGCCATGAGCACGGTATGTGCTTCCACTTGTTTGTATCTTCCTTGATTTCTTTTATCAATGTTCTATAATTTTCCGAGTACAAGTCCTTAACCTCCTTGGGTAAATTTACTCCTAGGTACTTTATTTTTTTGGCTGCAATAGTGAAGGGGATTGTTTCCTAAATTTCTTTTGCTGATATTTCATTGTTGGTGTATAGAAATGCCTCTGATTTCTGAGTATTAATTTTATATCCTGCCACCTTGCTGAAATCATTTATAAGGTCCAGTAGTTTTTTGACTGAGACTTTAGGGTTTTCAATATACAATATCATATCATCTGCAAATAATGACAGTTTTACTTCTTCTCTTCCAATTTGTATGCCTTTTATTTCTTCTTCTTGTCTGATTGCTGTAGCTAGGACTTCCAGAACTATGTTGAATAAGAGTGGTGAAAGTGGGCAACCCTGCCTGGTTCCTGATCTTAAGGGGATTGCTTTTAATCTTTGTCCATTTAGTATGATGTTTGCTGTCGGTTTATTGTAGATTGCCTTTATCATGTTAAGAAATGATCCCTGTATTCCCACTTTACTGAGAGTTTTGAGCATGAATGGGTGCTGGATTTTATCAAATGCCTTTTCTGCATCTATTGAAATTATCATGTGATTTTTGTCCTTCCTTTTGTTTATGTGGTGAATCACATTGATTGATTTGCGAATATTGAACCAGCCTTGCCTCTCCAGAATAAATCCCGCTTGATCGTGGTGTATGATTTTTTTTCATATATTGCTGGATCCGGTTGGCTAATATTTTGTTGAGAATTTTAGCGTCTAAATTCATCAGGAATATAGGCCTATAATTTTCTTTCTTTGTGTTGTCTTTGCCCGGTTTAGGGATCAGAATTATGCTCGCCTCATAAAAGGAGTTTGGAAGTCTTCCTTCCTCTTGAATTTTTTGAAATAGCTTGAGGAGAATAGGAGTTAGTTCTTCTTTGAATTTTTGATAGAATTCACTTGTGAAGCCATCAGGCCCAGGACTTTTCTTTTTTGGGAGTTTTTTGATAACTGTTTCGATCTCATTTGCTGTAATTGGTCTGTTTAGGTGTTCTGATTCTTCCAGATTGATTTTTGGAAGGTTATATGATTCAAGAAATTTGTCCATTTCACCAAGATTGTCTAATTTTTTGGCATATAGTTCTTCATAGTATTTTCTTACAATGCTTTGTATTTTTGTTGTGTCAGTTGTTATTTCTCCACTGTCCTTTCTAATTTTATTTATTTGAGTCCTCTCTCTTTTTTTCTTGGTGAGTCTAGTTAAAGGTTCATCAATCTTGTTTACCTTTTCAAAGAACCAGCTTCTTGTTTCATTGATCCTCTGTATCGTTTCCTTAGCCTCTATGTCATTTATTTCTGCTCTGACCTTTATTATTTCCTTCCTTCTACTTGTCTTGGGTTTTATTTGTTGTTGTTTTTCTAGTTCTTTTAGATGCAGGGTAAGGTTGCTTATTTGAGCTTTTTCTAGCTTCTTATGATATGCCTGTAGTGCAATAAACTTCCCTCTCAGAACTGCTTTTGCTGTGTCCCATAAATTTTGAGTTGATGTATGCTCATTATCATTGGTTTCTAGAAACATTTTTATTTCTTCTTTGATCTCATTGTTAATCCATTCATTATTTAATAACATGCTATTTAGTTTCCAAGTGTTTGAGTATTTTTCATTTTTTCTTTTGTGGTTAATTTCTAGTTTCATGGCATTGTGATCAGAGAAAATGCTTGATATGATTTCAATCTTCTTAAATTTATTCAGACCATTTTTGTGTCCTAACATGTGGTCTATCCTAGAAAACGTACCGTGAGTGCTTGAGAAGAATGTATATTCTACTTCATTAGGGTGAAAAATTCTGAAGATATCTATTAAATCAAGTTGATCTAGTGTCTCCTTTAAGTCTGCTGTTTCTTTATTAATTTTCTTTCTTGAGGATCTATCCAGTGTTGTTAGAGGGGTATTGAAATCCCCTACTATGATAGTATTGCTGTTAATCTCGCCCTTTATATCCATCAAAGTCTGCTTTATGTATGTCGGGGTTCCTATATTTGGTGCATAGATATTTACAATAGTTATATCTTCCTGTTGAATTGTTCCCTTTATCATTATGTAGTGCCCTCCTTTATCTCTTACTACAGCCTTTGTTTTAAAGTCCATATTGTCAGATATAAGTATTGCTACCCCTGCATTTTTTTCATTTCCATTTGCATGAAATATTTTTTTCCATCCTTTTACCTTCAGTCTATGAGCATCTTTTGTTTTAAGGTGTGTCTCTTGTAGACAGCATATGTATGGGTCCTGTTTCTTTATCCATGCTGCTACCCTATGTCTTTTGATTGGATCATTTAATCCATTTACATTTAAGGTTATTATTGATATGTAGTTGTTTATTGCCATTTTATTCTTTAAAGCTGTATTCTTCTTTTGCTCTATTCATTCCTCCCTTTAAACTGTTCACAGGAGGCCCCTTAGTATCTCTTGCAGAATTGGTTTGGTTTTTATGAATTCCTTGAGGCTTTCTTTTTCTGGGAAGCTCTTTATTTCTCCTTCAATTTTAAATGTTAGCCTTGCTGGATAAAGTAGTCTTGGTTGTAGGTTCTTGTTCTGCATTACTTTGATTATTTCTTGCCATTCCCTTCTGGCCTCAAGTGTTTCTGTTGAGAAGTCCGATGTCATCCTTATGGGGGCTCCTTTGTAGGTGATAGTCATTTTTTCTCTAGCAGCTTTTAAAATTTTTTCTTTATCCATTAGCTTTGGTATTTTAACTATGATGTGTCTTGGTGTAGATTTTTTTGGGTTTCTCCTTAATGGAGTTCTGTGTGCTTCTTGAATGCTTGGAGTGTTTCCCAGCCTTAATTTAGGAAAGTTTTCTGCTATGATTTGATTGAACAAAGTTTCCATTTCCTGTCCTCTCTCCTCTTCTTCAGGCACCCCTATGATGCGAATGTTGTTTCTCTTCATGTTGTCACAAAGCTCCCTTAGAGTTTCCTCACATTTTTTAAGTCTTTTCTCCTTTTTCTTCTCTGCTTCTGTGCCTTTGTTTATTGTGTCCTCTAACTCGCTTATTCGATCCTCAGCGTCATCCATCCTGCTTTTAATTCCTTCCATTGTGGTCTTCTGATACTGTATTTGTCATTTCTGTCTGAATCTTTTTTATTATTTCAATTTCATTTTTTATACTTTTTATCTCTTTATTTAGGTGTTCATAATGACTATCTATTGTTGCTCTAATTTCTTTGAACATCCTAACTATCATTATTCTAAATTCTGCTTCTTGTAATTTGGTTATATCTGGTTCATTCAGGTCCTTCTCTGGTGATTTCTCTTGATTCATTTGGTTTGCATTCCTCTGCCTGCCCATTTTTTCTGTGTATAAGCAAGTTGTGGCCACTGGAGTCCAGTAGGTGTTGCCTTTGTGTTCTCTAGGTGTGGTCTATCTGCAGGCCCCCCCCCCTCTGCCGGTGCCTAGGGTGGTTGGGTATGAGCGTTGCCAGCGCCGGCCCACTGTGGCTTTTGCTATGATTTCTGCCTCTCCTCCGTGGGAGGGGCTGTGACTGAAGCCACAAGATTAGCACCAAGGGTAGAGGTGAGCAACTTTGCTCAGCTGCGGACCCAGCCTATTTCCGGACTTCCGCCCAGAACCAGCAGTCGGAGCCTGCTCGCTACAGTTCCGCGGGTTAGGCGGGGCTTTTGACATGCTCTCAGCTGTAAGCTTTTGCCCGTCCGGATCCTTAACCCCGCCCTCGAGGCCAGGGCCCTTCTGCGCAGGGTCGGAAACCAAGGTTTATTGGGGCGGGCGTGTTTGCTGGCTTCCGCTGAGCTGTGTACTTCCGCTTGTCCCAGACTCTACCCCGCCCCCGCGTTCGGAGCCCGCTCGTGCACGTATGAATGCTATCCGGGGTTTCTCCGGCGTGGGCTCAGCTGCGAGCCTCCACTTGTCTCGGGGTCCACCCCGTTCCCGCGCTCGGAGCCCGCTCGCGCACGTATACTGGCCAGCCGCGGTTTCTCCGGCCCGGGGGTGGGGTGGGGGGGGTGGGGGACTGGTAGCGTCAGCTCAGCCACAGCCCCTGCCCGTCCCTGGTTCTAGCCCGGTCCCTGCTGTCAGGGCCGGCTTGTGCAGGGCCTGCCCGTTCCTGGCCTCCTGCTTTGTCCCCGTAAGTGGGATTAAAGGCGGGCCCGCAGCTTCCGGACCGCTTTCGCGGTCCCCTCTGACCCTCTGGGCTAGACCGATCTCCCACCGGCTTGGCCTCTGCCCACGCCGACAGAACCGCCTTTCAGCGTCCTGCCGCCCCAAAACCCCAAGCAGCCCTCAGCAGAGTAGGAAGGGACCTAATACTCCACACTGTAGGCCTGGGAGCTCCCTCACTTGTTTCACAGCTCAATACTGTCCAAACGCCTCTTCTAGGCTCTAGGACTGGAGGCTGGGGCTTGGTTCCTGGGACCCAGGTCCCTCCCTCTCCACCAAACTCTCCTCCCGCCACACGGGTCTCTCCGGGCTGCCGTTTGCTCCGGGGAGCTGGGCAGCCCTCTTCGCGTTTTCGCTATTCCTACCAGTCTCAATGTGGCTTCTTCTGTGCTCCTTGGTTGAAGAGTCCACTTAGTTTTGTTCAAAGTTGGTTTATCCAGATGGTGGTTCTTAAAATTGAGTTGTAATCCACTTTGGTTCTGGGAGTTGGAAGTTGGTACGTCCCCCTACTCCGTCGCCATCTTGCTCCCTCTGTCAAATGTCCCCTTCTTATAAGGACACCAGTCATATTGCATTAGGGCCCACCCTAATGGCCTCATCTAGATTACATCTGTAAAAACCCCATTTCCAAATAAGGTTACATTCTGAAGTACTGGGGGGTGGGGATTCAACATATTTTTTTGGGGAAATACAATTTAACCCATAACATTACTCTGTGACCCTGGGTGTGTAACTTAAGTTTTATGAGTCCTGTTTTCCTCATCTGTTAAATGAAAATTGTGAAAAAGAGAAGTAATTGTCCCAGGATGCTGGGACTTTGGTGTGAGGCTAAGTTCTATTGACCAGCTGTGTGATACTGGGCAATCCCTTAACCTCTCCAAATCGGCCTACTGCTACAAACAAAGCACTGTCAAGCTTCGTGGCTTAAAACAATAACCATCACATATTTTGCTCATAAACCCACAATCTGGGCAGAGCTCAGTGAGGAGAAACTTTCTGTATCACATGACAAAGTTGAGACTGTAGCTGGAGGAGGAGTAAGCACGATCATTCAGGTGGTCCTCAAGTTGCTGCTGGCTGTCAGCTGGGAGCTTAATGAAGGCTTTGGGCCAAGCACTTTGGTTCTTTTTGTGAGTGTCTCCATGAGGCTGCTTGGACTTCCTCATAGCATGGTGGTTGGGTTCCAAGAACAATATTCCATGAGAACCAGGTGGAAGGTTCATTGCCTCTTATGACCTAGCCTTTGAAAAGTCATATGCTGTTTTTCCATTGAAAGCAAAAGCCTACTCAGATTTCAGGGAAAGGCACATACACTCTGCCTCTTTTAATTTTATTTTTATTTTATTCATTTTAGAGAGGAGATACAGAGTGAGAGACAGAGAGAGAGATAGAGAGAAAGGGGGGAGGAGCTGGAAGCATCAACTCCCACATGTGCCTTGACCAGACCAGTGCAGGGTTTCGAACTGGAGACCTCAGTGTTCCCAGGTCGACACTTCATCCACTGCGCCACCACAGGTCAGGCCACTCTGCTTCTTGATGGGAGGAGTGTCAAAGTCATACTATAGGATGCATACACAAAGCAGAGACACTGTTTTGGTCATATTTGGAAAGTGTATTGTGCTATTGATCAAGGGTTATCTCTCAGCCAGTCAAAACCTTTATACATATCTTATTTTATTCTCACAACAGCCCCAAATTGCTGATGTTATTATTATCCATCTCACAGATGAGAAAGCTGAGGTTCAGAGAGGTGACTTGCCCAAGGCCATCCAGCTAGACAGTGGCAGAGTCAGATTCTCTGCCTTTAGAACTTTCTGAACTCAGACAAACATCACCACCCCTGACATGCAGAAGCTCCTGCCTGTTCCCCCTACCTCAACTCTACATACCTTTTGTGGCCCCCAACCTTGGGGTTTAATGTGTTCGTGTTCTTGGCCTTGTGAATTCTGCCTTTTATGCCCCAGCCTTTTCTCATGCAAGAGGGGCCAGCTGGAAGGACGAGGCAGATATGGTTTTCTGAACCAGCTTTAGGCACATTGTAATTTCAAGAGGTTCTTGTGGACTGAGAATACTATCTCCATGAGAAAAGCATCTGGATTCAACCCACCACTTCCCAGACACTTCAGGCAACACAATTGGAAACTATCTTTTATCAAAAACTTTTCCTGGATGGATATATAGGTAGATAAATGTGTGTTGTAGGGAGAGTTATATCTTTAGATACAGGGTTGGAGTCTGATAAATTGGGTCCAAATCCTCATTCTGGTAGTCACAGGGCATCAAAGTACAAAGAGCTAATCCTCACTACCAACCCATTTTAGAAATGAAGAGTCTGGAGTCAGAGAGGTACTAGTTTATCCAAGGTCATAGATAATGTAAAGAGAGGAACTGACTATTGAGCCTGAACCTTTCTGGTCTAAGCTCCCCCACTTACAGAGAAGTTCATGTGTAGCTGTTGAATAAAATGACAACAGCTGTTTGGCTGGGGATGGGATCCTGGTGCAGTGGGGAGGGTGAGCAGTTGTATAACTTAGTGCCTACATGAAGATTTCCCATAGATGTTGCTGGTGCTGCTTACTTGTGTCACCTTAGAAAAACACTTAAAATCCCTGAGGGTACAATTTCCTATCAGAAAAAGGAGGCTAATAACAATAACTACCTTACTAAGTCATTGTGGGAATGAAAGGAGAGAATGTATATGGAGTGTAGGGCCGGTACATGGAACATGATTGGTGAAGGTGTCTGTTTTCATTCATATCCATTGCCTCCAAGACACCTGTTATGGAGCTAGAATCAGAGGCTTGGGCCATGGAGCTGCTCCATGAATGTTTGTTGGCTGAATGACAATTCCCATTTTCTAAGGTCCACAGGAGGTTACTTTCTATGCTCATTCAATGGCAGGAATGCAAGGAGGACCTATATGTGAATGAATTAATGGATGAATGAATGAATGAATATTTTTCATAATAGGTTAGATTCTCTCAGAAGCAGAATCTGAAGCCAAGACTTGAGGGCCCCTAGGAAACACTGGTGGGGTGTGGGAAAATGAAACAGGAAAGGGAAAGCAGGTGAGGCAGGGTATGTTATGATCAGGTTACTGCTGTGGGCACCTGGGACTCAGTACCATTGGCTTCCCTGGGAGATAGGGAAGATGCGTTGTTTTTTTTTTTTAAGAAAGATTTTATTTATTGATTTTAGAGAAAGGAAAGAGAAAGAGGCAGGGCAAGGGGAAGAGCAGGAAGTACTAATTCATAGTTGTTTCTTGTATATATGCCTTGACTGGGCTTTAAACCAGTGACCTCAGCACTTGAGGTCAACATTTTATCCACTGAGCCAGCACAGGTCAGGCAGAACATGCTTTAAAATAGTCTCAGTTGAAGTATGAAGAAGCTGGGTATTTGACCCTACCTCATATCTGTCGTTGCTGGAGACTAGTCATGGAGGGCATTACTGCATGTCCTCTGCGTGGCCAAGTAGACTGCCATGGATAGAGGGCCCCAGGTTACCACCTAAGTAGCCTTTGGGTGTCAAAGAACAGAGATATTGGTAAGGCACCAATAGATTCAATTTTGGCTCTGAGGGCTCCCTGATTCTGGACACATCTGCATACATCTCAAGAGACTCCAGGTTGTGAAAATTGATGGAGGGGCTGCAAAGGTGAGGACATTCATAGGATGCTGCAGGCAGCAGGTTCATAAGCAGTGTTAGAATTCAGCCAGTTCATACTGGTTTGGAAGAATTGATATCTAATTTTCTGTTGAGTTTGGCGAACTGGTTGTTAAAATGGCACTTGTCATCAGGGCTCTCTCTAAGGTAGGCGCCTGGGCAGGTGCCCAATGTGAAAATCACAAATATACATTCCTTACTCCTTTTAAACATTCATCTGCACAACAGCATGTTCTAAACATCTGTAGTAATGTTCATTTCACACATAGGTGAAAAAAATTGCAAGTGAGGATGCCAATCAAGAAGCAATATGAAAATATCTTAAATAACAGTTTTTATTGTTTTTTATCAGGTATTATTTAATATTTTTTCATTAATATTTTAAAACCTTTTCTTATAATCTAGTTTTATGTACCTCTTCTATTGTTCTTATTTAAGTATTAAATGCATGAAATAATAAACTACCTTTAAGAATATGGATTTTATACTTAAAATGGTTATTAGGGCAGAGAACCGGTTGTTAATTTATTTGAATTCCACCATTGTCCACATGACACCCTCTGGTAAACTTAAAAATAAAAAAGAAGGAAAACTGAGTAAAGAGGAAAGATCTGGTGTGTGCAGTGGGGCAGACACACAAAACACTTGATATCTTTACTTACAATAATAGTAACTAGCCTTGATTGTGAAACTACCACATGCCAGGCACCATGCTAAGGGCTGGCCAAAACAATCATATTTCATGTGCACAGTCCATGCAGCAACACAATGAGGTAGGAACTATTATTGTCTTTATTTCTAGATGAGGAAACTGAGGCTCAGAGAGGAGAAACAGCTTCCTGGAGCACAGATCTAATAAGTGTCAGAGCTGGAATTAGAACCCATGTCAGGGTGAGTGACTCCAGAATCTGGATCTTCATCCCAAACACAATAAAAAGAAAGTCTTCCTTTGTTCTGAACAGGAGAAAGAAAAATAAATTGAAAAATTAGTCCAGCATGCAAATCGGAGAAGACTGCAAAGAAGGCAGGAGAATTTGCCAGCGAAATCATAATTTGCTGGATCCAGTACAAAATGAAAATACAAGGCTCCTGTTAAACAACAAGAATTTCAAGATGGAGACAGCAGAATGTTAAACTGAGCACATGGGACCCTTCAAGTGTAGGCCTTGTGATCAGGTCACATGCCCATCAACTCAGCCATGTTCTCCTGCTTGAAGCAGCCAGTAGGTACAGATGGGATTCTCTCTCTGGCAGGAGGGGTGAGGAACAAGCTCTAGGGTCAGGTGCCTTGGGTTTGAATCCTAGATTCTCAATGTGGGGAGCTATAAAAATACTAATACTTTTCCTCCCACCTTGTAAATTATTCTGGCTGAACTAATAATCACATTAAGAGAGACAGATTATAACAGGAGATACTCAAAGTTTAATCACATGCTCATGAGGAATTCACATAGGCAGGAAAATTCCAAAGTTTGGGTATATAAGACATTTGGAAAGTGGAGAAAGGATGGCGTATTAGACTTCAGAAGAAAGAATGGGTGATTTACAGGTAGTTGGGGAAGCGGAGCACACGCACACGTGGCTTAGAAGGAAAATCCTTGCTGGTAGACTCAGAGACAACGGGACACAGCGGGTTTCTAGCTAACAGGCCTGGAGTCCACCTGACTAAAGCTAGGGTGAGGATTCTTAAGGTGATCAGATTTGTCTCTGTCTGAATCTCTTGGGCAGGGAAGGGGGGAGGGTCAAAGGTTCTTTCTGAGTCTGATTTCTTAATAAAGAGCTTAAAATTCATATCCCAAAAAGGCAGCTTCAGGGTGGCAAAACATTGGTCCCTTCACCAGTTTCCAAGCTAATGACCTTGAATAACTTCATTAAGCCCTCTGAACCTCAGTTTCCTTATCTGCAAAATGAGATGTGATTTTCTAGCAGTGCTATGAGGCAATGAAAGGAAACAGGTAAAGTGCTGAGCACAGAGCCCAGCCTACAGTAATACCAGCAACACTGGCACTGGAGTGATTTGTTCTTCTCTGTGTACCCCTCCCCAGGGCACAAACCCCAGGGAAATGCAGGGCTGGTATCTCAGAAGCTGCAGCCTCCCTGCTCTGGCAGACCCTTCCCTACTCCCCATCCCCCAGGCTTTTAATGAGTTTAGTATTTTTATCAAATCATTCTTCCTACAACACAGGGCAAGGTGAGGCTAAAAATAGCTCTTGAGTCACATGATGGCTCCAAATGTAGAGCCTCTGACAAAGGTACAAGCGTGACTCCCTGTCTCCTAGGAAATGAGAGTCATTGTGATGTCTGCTGCCAGGCTGCTGCCAATGCACTGGGGTGGCTTGCAAAGGCACATTGTTTCCTGTGACATCCCTGCATGACAGGCAGAGGGTGTGGGCATGGGGGAGGTAAGGCCCCCAGAACTGGAAGATCATGGCCTGAAGCCCTTGTCTGAGCCAGAAGCTACCCCTTACTTTCAGGAGTAATGGGACCCCAAGGCAAGGGATTCTACAACCCTGAACCCCTGCCCTCATTTCTTCTGCTGGGGAGCTGGCAGGGTTGTGCTTTTTCAGCAGAAGAGATGGGTTTCCTTTCAGTTACTGACATTTCCTGCCCCTTGTTCCTATCATCAACTTGCAACTCAAGGTATTTATTATTTGGCAAGTAAAGCAAATCTGTTAAAAAACACACTTCACACAAAGAAAAAAACAAAAAACAAAACAACAACAAAAACACACACACACACTTCGTTGTGGAAACCTTGCTGAGCTTTTCTGTGCCCTCTCCTCCCAGTGTGAGAGAGCTGCTACCCCTCTAGACCAGTGTCAAGAACCAAAACTGGAGTGCTCTACAGTCACCTAAAAGGCTTGTGCCCCAGCCCTAGAGTTTCTCATCCAGTAGGTCTGGGGTTGGACTCAGGGGAACAAATTTCAAGAAATTCTGTCTTAGACACTGTGGCCCAGATTTCCCCCCAGCCCCTTCCTCCCTGTTCTTTTCCTCTCTCACCACTTTTTGCAGCAACCTGAAATCACCTTTATTCTCAGTGCCCTGGCCCTGCATTCAACTAGACTTTCTGGCCTCTGGACCTTGGCCTTGGGTCTTGCTGCCTGAGGTGCCCTTCCTCTCACTTCTTACTTGTGCTTTAAGTCTAAGTAGTAAGAGTGACTACTTACCTATCAGTAACCATATATGCTTCCCTCTTCACAGTTGTATGCAGTAAACACTGCTATTATCTCTAATTTCTTGAAAACACGGACATTCAGATGGTAAGTCACCACCCAAGTCCCAGAGCTAGAAAACAGAACTGGAATTTAAGGTGGTCTAAATTTCAAGCTCACCTTATGCCCTCAGGAAGCTTTTTCTAAAGCTTCTAGACTGGATTTTCTATACCTCTTGGAGACCCATAGACTCCCTATGAGTCTATCAATGTACTGGCAGCCTTGCAAAAACAGTTCTTTGTTGATAGGTCTGTCTTCTTGCTTAGACTTCATGTTGCTTAAAGATATAGTCTTTATTCTAATCATCACAGTATCCAAACTTTCTAGAACAGGGTCTGGCATTAGTATGGGTTCAATAAATACTAGCTTGCTGAATTATGACTGAATAATGGTTGCTCAACTGTTTGTTAAATTAATAAATAAATGGTTGCTGTCTGATCACTATTAAGAAGCAAGAGGGGCTTATTGCTGAATAAATGAATAAAGGATTAAGTTATCTATTTATGTTGGTTGGATGGATGAATTAATAGTAGCTGGTAATAAATGCTTGCTCTGTAATTAATGAATACATGAATGGCTAGTAGGTGCTCATTAAGTATCTATTGCCTGGTCCCTGGCTGGGTAGCTCAGTTGGGAAAGCATCATTCTGATATGACAAGGTTGTGGGTTCAATCCCTGATCAGGGCACATTCAAGAATCAATCAATAAATGCAATAAATAAGTGGAACAACAAATCAATGTCTCTCGCTCTCTTTCTCTTTCTACCTTCCTTCCTCTCTTTCTAAAATTAATAAATAAAAAAGTAAAAAATAAAGAATTATATATACTGCCTGGCTAAATGAATGGATGGGTTGACTGGTAGATGGATGGAATGAGTTGGGTTGATAGATGGATGGGTGGATGGTGGAACAGGTGGATATGTAGGTTCATGTATAGATGGACAGATGGATGGGTAAATAGATGAAAGTAGGAACAGGTGATGGATGGGTAGATGGATGGATGAGTGAATGGATAGTGGATAGATAGGAGGATGAATAAGTGGATGGGGTGGGTGGGTGGTTAGGCTGTTGTATATATGGATGAATAAAGGAAGAAATGGGTGGGTGAGTTGGTGGGTGATTGAATAGATAAGCAGATTGGTGGTTAGGTGTGGGGGAACCAAGGTCATGACTTTATAATTGTTAACATGGGGCATTCTGTGTTTAATGTTACTTCTGCCAGCCAGATGACAAAGAGTGAGTTAGTCATAAAATCCCAGGGCACATGGACTCTGTAGCCAGCAGGGCAGCCTGAGGGTTCTTTGGGTCACCAGCTATAACTTGGAAAGCCAGACTGATAATGTATCATGAGCATTGGGAGGGGCCTGTGGAACTCTTACAACTGTCAGGATTTCTCTAGCCGCAAGATCAGGGCTTGATGTTTGTCATGTTCCTCAAGTACTTGTTTAAATAAAGAATTATTTTTCCTTTCCTGACATGGCTCCTCAGGAGTGGATCAGAGAGCTTGGCTGTGCTCCACAATTGAATTCACTAAAAAGCCAGAAGTGAATGAATCTCTACTTGCCAGGTGGGGAGAGAGCCTCAGAAACCCAGCCAGGTGTTGCTCTGCTGGGAGCCCTTTCTGGGCTGGCTGGGACTTGCAAAGAATCCAGAAGATTTAAGCCAAAACCCAGGTAGATACCTAAACCCAGGTAGATACCCAGGTTGTTGGCTTGAAAGTTATCTGATGTTGAGCTAAATGAAATGTTTAACCATGTATTTTAAAAAAAGTACTTACTATGTACTCTATAAACACTTCACCTAGATTTCTCAGATTTCATCTTGTAATAGCCCTTTGAAGTAGACTATTATTATCATCATCACTCCTATCTTACAGGTGAAGAAACTGAGGGACAGAGTTGTTCTAGTTTTAAAACATGCCTGTGAATTTTTTCATCCTCCCTTCAAGAGGTAGAGTCTAATTCCCTTTTCCTTGAATATCAGCTGGGATTAGTGATTCTATTCTGAGTAATAGGATGATGTGGAGATGACCCGTATGACTTCTAAGACTGGATCAAGGTGGTGGTACAGCTTTTTTTTGCTCTTTTGAAACATGTGTCTTTGGAACCCTGAATCTCCATTAAAAAAAATTGGGATGACTTCAAGTCACTATGCTAGAGAGCTTATGTAGGGGGACTATATCAAGACAGAAAGAGAGCCCCAAGGAGTCCCAGTCATTGTAGTCTCAGCCGTCTGCTTCTTTCTATAGCACTAATACCAGACATGTGAGTGAGAAAGCCTTGGGGATGACTCCAACCCCAGGCTCCAACTGACTGTACCTATGGGAAAGGCTCCAAGGGAGGACTTTCCAGAGCCCAGCCAGCCCCCAGACTGAGTGCTAACAATAGCCTGATTGTTGTGAAGTTTGGGGTGACTTGTTATGCAGCTACAATGGGAGCTATGGTAAAACTAGCTGCCTCAGACCAGGTAGCTAGAAAGTGGTGCAACCAAGATTTGAACCAGACAGGCTGGCTCAGGAGCCACAAACTACAACAATCCAGCCCTGCCATATGGTCTTGCCTATTTAATGTGCCCATTGCTTAAACTGGCAGGGCACTCATCTCAGCTCTGTAGTTTGGAAGAGGATTAAATTGAACGTGGAAAGCATTATGTTTAGTGCTTGGAACATAAAAAATTCACCATCTTCATTAAGGGTAACTCCATCCTTGCTGAAACTCAGCCACAAACCTTGACAAAATCCTCAAATTGCTCTTTATCTCACATCCTGCTTCTAACATGTCTCAAGACCTAATCAGTGCTACTTCTTTTTGGGTCCAGAAAGCCACTCCTGCTCCTTCCCTCCTCCCCTGCCCTCCACCTACTGATCTGGGCTGCCATCTCCTGTGGTGGCTCCCTGAGAAGCTCCTGGGTACACTCTGATCCAGGCCTGGCCCTCAGTCTCTCTCCAACAGCTGGAGAGATCCAATAAAACCTGCATTTGGTCACTTCTCCATTCTGCCCCAAACCTTCCCTTCTCATAACAGCCCATTTCTCTCAGCATACAAAACAACATTTCTCCAATGATCTGCAAGGCCAATGTGATCTGTGCCTCCATTTGCACCAAGTGCCACCTTGTTTACTCTCTTTTCCTACATGAGTTCCTTGCTGTTCCTAGAACGGGCTAGCATGTCTAGCTGAGGACTTTGCATTTGCAGTCTCCCTGACTTGCTTTGCCTGCTCATGTCTACCCAGCTCACTGCTTCATCTCTCTCAGGTCATGGCTCAGATGTCACCTCTTCAACCTCCCTCACCACCTATTTAAAATGACACCCCCATCCTTCTCCTAATTTTTTTCCATAGCACCAATCTTCTTCTAACACACTGATGTCTTTTTCTTATGCCCCTTGTTTGCTATGTCTCTGTCCCCTGGAGTATAAGACCAGTGAGGACAGATTTTTTTTTGTCTGTTTTGTTCAGCACCTGTGGGACAGTCCCTGGCACATACAAGGCACTCAATAAATATTTGCCAAATGAATGAATGCCTGTTGGCTGTTCTTATGAGGAGAGGTAATTAGAAAGCCATTGAGCTATGCTAGGTGTGGACAGACTATGCAGTCAGAGGCTGAGGGATGTATAGGCTGTGGCATCTGCTGGGGGAGGAAAGAGTGGCTCCTGGTGTCCTGCCATGTGCAAGGAATGTTCCATTTTTAAAGGCTCAGTGAGAGAAGCTGGCTGAGGAAGGAGGACCAGATGGCATACTGGTACAGGGTAAGCTTGAGGTGATGCTGTGATGTCCAAGTATATGTAATCACTGATAGAAATGACAGGTGGAGGTACAGCATGGCAGAATGTTGGGAATCCCCAGAGAGTGGTGAGAGAACACTGAGAACGGGGAGAACAGAGTCCCTCACTCCAATGCCCATGGCAGTCAGTCAGCACATTAGGGAGCAATGGGGCCTATGGCCAAGGGAAGTGCCCCAGCCCTGCTGAAGAAGATGTAGCCTTTCTCAATTGCTTGTTGTGTGAAAAGATAGGCCAGGCTTGTAAGAGCTTCTGGTCTGTCAAGAGAAGGAAGTTTGTCAAGAGAAGGAAGTTTGGATTTTTAGGTAAAATTTCTTTCTTTCTTTTCTTTCTTTCTTTCTTTCTTTCTTTCTTTCTTTCTTTCTTTCTCTCTCTCTCTCTCTCTCTCTCTCTCTCTCTCTCTCTTTCTCTTTCTCTTTCTCTCTTTCTTTTTCATTAAAATTTATCTATTGATTTTAGAAAGAGAGAGAGACATTGGTCTGTTTCTGGATATGTTCTGACTGGGATCATACCGGCAACCTTTCCATATCGGGATAGCGCTCTAACCAACTGAGTTATCTAACCTGGGCAAAACAATTTCTTTCTTTCTTTTTTTAAAGAAAGTTTATTCAAGCATTGCAAAAGTGCTATGTAGGCCAAATAACCCCCCTCTGTGAGTTAGTTTCAGCCCGTGGGAAGCAACTGAGTACCTCTGGAGTGGGAGGGATGAGGGGATGGCTGAAGGCAGAGCCAGGGGGAGTGGAGCTCAGGGTGCTGTCTGGCCGTGGATAAAGGAGTTTTAAGCAGGTGGTGCATTGGAGAGCTAAAACATCATGGGAGGGCTGTGAGTTTGAGAATGAAAATTTGGCTCTCAGGGGATCACATGAGGATTTAACAGAGCAGGTCTGTGCAATGGCAGTGGTAGAGGACAGACTTCTCTGGGTTGGGGAGCTATTCTTACAAGGGATAATGACAGGGAGACAGATGGAAGTTTCTTTGCTTCTGACCTAGAAGGGAGTAGAGTCAGGACAAACCAGCCAGTGTGTAGCCACTTCCTCCAGCCATTTGAAAGGAGACTGAACTGTTGTCATCTTTCAGAGGCCTTCTGGAATATTACAAATTATGGATATTTTGAAATGAAATGTTAATGATGTTCAGAACAGAAGAGTGAGGGTCACTGCTCCCACTGCTAATTCCTACCAAGTACAAGAGCCTCAAGGAGCTAGTGACCACCATATTGGACAACGCAGGTCTAGATTTTTTAAAGAAACTCATGATTATAGAGACAATACTCTACTCTTCCTTGGCTTCCTTTCTCACCCCTTCTATGGAGGAGGAGATGCCAACAGGGACTGCATTACGAGGTTGGCAGCCACTCACATGGCTATAGCTTGCTCCTTTTGAGGGCTGGGCAACCAAGCAGAGGCTGGGCCTGTCTCCTTAAAACCTCTCTCTTTTTCAGTTCTTATGTACATCTCTGACACTCTTGTCTTCTAAGGTTCAGCAGACATCTGGACTCAGGCCAGGACTCAGCAGACTGGAGACACCCATGTGCATGTGGGCCTGTGTCTCAAGCTTCAGCTCAGTGACATACCCAAGGGCTTTGGCTGCCTGGGCACTAGCCCAGCTCATAGTAAAATATTCACTTTTAGTTTTCTTTCCTTGATCTCTCATGTGAGTTTTTCTTCAAAAGGGACTTTGCAAGACAGGACTGTATATAGCAGTGGGGGAGAGGGTGGCTGGTTTGGCAGGATCCAAGCATTCCTGAATTCCTGGAACATTTGCATCTAAAATGGTCTCAGGCCCCTAACAATGGTATTTTCTTATTTTAAAAAAGAATTTCATATATAATATACAAATACATTTCCATTATAAATTTAAAATAATTCAGAAGGTCTTCCCCACAGGTACAATTGCTATAGACTTCCTTCAGGTCTTCCTTCTGCGTGTGCGCACACACACTCACCCACCCACCAGTGTGGTGTTTTTGCCCCCAAACAGGATTATACTCTATATGTTATTCTGTGACTTGCTTTTTTTGCTTACCATGCCTTGGGGAATCTTTCATATTTATTAATGGATATTACCATTAATAACATCTATTCCTTTTAACTGATGCATGGTATTATACTACATTTATGTGGTTTATTTAATCATTTCCTATTGATGGATATTTCAACAGCACAAACTGTGTTGCTGCAAACATTCTTGTGCATACTTAAAAATTTTTAATTCATTTTAGAGAGAGAGGAAGGGGAGAGAGAGAAAGGGAGAGAAGGGGGGAGGAGCAGGAAGCATCAACTCCCCTATGGACCTTGACCAAGCAAGCCCAGGGTTTCGATCCTGCAACCTCAACATTCTAGGTAGATGCTTTATCCACTGCACCACCACAGGCCAGGCTTGTGCATTCTTCTTTACGCACGTGAGTGAGCATAGGCAGACACACACAACAGAATGTGTAGACTGGATTACTGTTCTGCATGTATTCACTCCTCTCCTACTCCAAACTTCGTGGGAGGAGTGTGACTTCCTGTCGTGGCCACAAGACTTGGCCATTGGAGTTGGGGGTTTGTGGGTGGTGGCCATTTCTGAGGCTTAAGAAGCCTTGGATATTTACACTTGTCCCTCTTGTGGTCCTGCCATTGCCATGAGATTACCACTCCCCATAGAACTACCGATCCAAGGAGGATGGAAGACGCAGCCTGGAGTTCAGCCTAGCCTGGACGAGTCTACCCTTACTGAACTGCAGGCAAATAAACCAGAAAATAAATGTTTGCTGTTTTGTGCAGTTGAAAGTTCAAGTTCGTTATACAGTAAAAGTTGCCTGACCCAAGAGTAAAAACTAGAAGAGTTTTTACCATTTATAAACGTGTTTAATAACATACCCTTTAACCCAAAATTCTCCTATTCTACCTCCAGGTGTATAGTCCATTGAAGCATTCCCTATCACACACATGTACAATGATCTTTAGGCTGAGTACCACTTGGTAAGAGAGGCTACCCCCCCCCCCCATTCCATTTGATGGATGAGGCTGTCCAGGTCTCAAGTTGTAAAATCATTTAATGTCTCACTCATGGGGGACTGGGAAGCCTCTCGAGCCGGACCTCCATTCTACTCAAAGCAACAGTTTCAGGGCTCAGACAACCCCCATGGCTGCATGTGTGTGGGTACCACCTGACCTGTCTGCAGCCTCAGGTCATTGATTTGAGAGTCTTGAAGTTTGATTATCTTGGTAGCCTTTGCCAGCAGGACCTGAAGCCCAAGGAGTTCCTGTCCTTAGAAGTCTGCAGGGGATCAGGACAGGCTGGGAAAACTCATCATGTAAAATGCCTGGAGAAGAAGAATTTCCCACTGGATTGAAGCTGACTGTTTTCTAGTCACCCCACCCTGCTTCTCCCAACAGCTAATTTCTTTTCATCAAAGAACTGCATTTCCCACCCCCTTCCCCAGATCCTCCAGCAGCCTCTTGAATGCAATCTTGGGAAATCTTCCTTGGGTAGGAAGATGCTCAGGGCTGAAGCAAAATGTTTTCTTCCTGAGCTTCTGCCTTCTTTCTCATGGGAGGCTGAGGGGAAGAAAATTGACTCCCCTGCAAGGACCTATGAACACTTCTGCAGAGAATTTTGTCGTGTGTTGGGGGTAAGCCCAGATGAGAATATTGGAGCTGAGAAATAGGTCCGTTTGCTTGCTGTCCCCACTTGCCCCTCAGTTTATCTGTCACCGTGAGCTCAGTGCTGATAATTCTGTCGAGTTGTAGCTCTTGCCTGGCTTGGCAGAAAACTGACTAGAGAAGGAGTTTCTTATCAGAAACTTAGTGCATCCATATTTATTCACGGTGGAAGCTGCTGTCAGAGGTGCAGTAGGGGTTGGCTTCATGTAGGAGATTGGGACCACTGGGGTGGGGTCTTCATGCCCAGACAAGATTATGGGCATCTATGCATCAGCCTGCAGTGCCCACCAACCCACAGGGAAGAGGTGAGCTGAGAAAACTACTTACCAACTGTCCTGAGTACCCACAGCCCCTCCAGAGGGAAGTGCTCCGATTTTCCCTATCAGGTTGTGGGGTAAGATCTCATTCCTTAGGAAACTGCTGTAGGGTATACACCATTGTAGATATGTGACAGACAGCCGCATTCGTGATGCAGGGGGCAGGCGGGGCGGGGGGAGGGAATGGCCATTGATGAATCAGTGTGGGCACACAGGGCTGATCATCCACAGGCTGGTCAGCAACCTCAGAGGTGCAAGTCATGAAGCCACACGGCCAGAAACACTCTTCCCCTCTGCAGTGGGGAACAAGGAGGGACTCATTTCATTCTCAAAACAGCTCTCTGAGGCAGGTACTTGTGTGTTTCAAGTGTGAAACAAGTGAGTTAGGTTTGCTCCCTTGTATTTACATTGTATTAGAACTGCACAGTGTGTGTAGTCTATGGAAGGCTGCGGTGCTGGCCCTCAGGGCGGCACATTGCAAATTGCAGACTGCCTTCCTGCTTGGGAGGGGCAATTGTTTGCTATTGTTGGCTGGAGAAGGATTTTTTTCCCCCCAGAAGTTTTGGCTGGAGAGTGGAGAGAGGGTGGGGAGAGGGCTGAGGTTTGGGAACCCTGAGATTTTAGCGGGGTCAGTTTTGCTGGGGAGTGCTGAGGCTGGGGGGTGGGGGCTGTGAGTCTGGTTGAGTCTGGAATGCTGAGGGGCTTGGGAGCCCTACCTGTTGGTTTGTTTGCTGCTATGAAACTCTAATAAACAGAATGGCCCACCATTTTCTGGCTTCACAGTTCCTTTACCATCTTCCCGAATCCAGTGGGAACCGGCATCTGCATGGCCATGGTGGCCACTGGCCTTATATCTGGTACAGCTGACAGGATTCAGATCAGATCAGTATGGAGCTGCTGCCAGCCTGGAGGGGAAGGGTAGAGAACTGGTCATTGTTCCCCAGTGTATGAATTCCCATGTCATTCCTTTTAGGAACCATGGGCTGGCTGTTTTTTTTTTTATATATATATTTTATTATTATTAATTCTAATGGGGTGACACCAATAAATCAGGGTACATATGTACAATGAAAAATCTCCAGATTATCTTATCATTCAATTGTGTTGCATACCCATCACCAAAAGTCAAATTGTCCTCTGTCACCTTCGATCTGGTTTTCCCCGTGTCCCTCCCCTCCTCCCTACCCCCCCTTCCCTCCCTGCCCCCATCCCATAACCACCACTCTCTTGTCCATGTCTCATACTCTCACTTTTATGTCCCACCTATGTATGTAATCAAGCAGTTCTCAGTTTTTCTTTTTTTTTCTGATTTACTTATTTCACTCTGTATAACGTTATCAAGGTACATCCATTTTGTTATAAATGATCCGATGTCATCGTTTCTTACGGCTGAGTAGTATTCCATAGTATATATGTACCAAAGCTTTTTAATCCACTCGTCTTCTGACGGACACTTGGGCTGTTTCCAGATCTTCGCTATTGTGAACAATGCTGCCACGAACATGGGGGCGCATTTCATCTTTTCGAACAGTGCTATGGTGTTCTTAGGGTATATTCCTATAAGTGGGATAGCTGGGTCAAAAGGCAGTTCGATTTTTAATTTTCTGAGGAATCTCCATACTGTTTTCCACAGTGGCTGCACCAGTCTGCATTCCCACCAGCAGTGCAGAAGGGTTCCCTTTTCTCCACATCCTCGCCAGCACTTCTTCTGTGTTGTTTTGCTGATAAGTGCCATTCTGACTGGTGTGAGGTGATATCTCATTGTGGTTTTAATTTGCATTTCTCTAATGATTAGTGATGTTGAGCATTTTTTCATATGCCTATTGGCCATCTGTATGTCCTCTTTGGAGAAATTTCTATTCATTTCTTTTGCCCATTTTTTGATTGGGTTGTTTGTCTTCCTGGTGTTGAGTTTTATAAGTTCTTTATAAATTTCAGTTATTAACCCCTTATCAGATGTGCTGTCGAATATGTTCTCCCATTGTGTGGTTTGTCTTTTTATTCTGTTCCTATTGTCTTTAGCTGTGCAAAACATTTTAGTTTGATATAGTCCCATTTGTTTATCTTGCCTTTTATTTCATTTGCCCGTGGAGATAAATCGGCAAATATACTGCTGCTACAGATGTCGGAGAACTTGCTGTTTATGTTTTCTTCTAAGATGCTTATGGTTTCACGGCTTACATTTAAGTCTTTTATCCATTTTAAATTTGTTTTTGTGAATGGTGTAAGTTGATGGTCTAGTTTCATTTTTTTGCAGGTAGATGTCCAATTTTCCCAACAACATTTGTTAAAGAGGCTGTCTTTACTCCATTGTATGTTCTTTCCTCCTTTGTCAAATATCAGTTGTCCATGAAGCTGTGGGTTTATTCCTGGGTCCTCTGTTCTGTTCCATTGATCTATGTGCCTGTTCTTATGCCAGTAATAGGCTGTCTTGAGTATAATGGCATTATAGTAAACCTTGATATCTGGAAGAGAGATAACTCCTGCTTTATTTTTTCTTTTTAAGATTGCTGAGGCTATTCGTGTTCTTTTTTGATCCATATAAAGTTTTGAAATATGTGTTCTATATCTTTGAAGTATGTCATTGGTATTTGAATTGGTATTGCATTGAATTTATAAATTGCTTTGGGTAATATAGACATTTTAATGATGTTTATTCTTCCTAGCCATGAGCACGGTATATGCTTCCACTTGTTTGTATCTTCCTTGATTTCTTTTATCAATGTTCTATAATTTTCCGAGTACAAGTCCTTAACCTCCTTGGTTAAATTTACTCCTAGGTACTGTATATTTTTGGCTGCAATAGTGAAGGGGATTGTTTCCTTAATTTCTTTTGCTGACAGTTCATTGTTGGTATATAGAAATGCCTCTGATTTCTGAGTATTAATTTTATATCCTGCCACCTTGCTGAATTCATTTATAAGGTCCAGTAGTTTTTTGACTGAGACTTTAGGGTTTTCAATATACAATATCATATCATCTGCAAATAGTGACAGTTTTACTTCTTCTTTTCCAATTTGTATGCCTTTTATTTCTTCTTCTTGTCTGATTGCTGTAGCTAGGACTTCCAGAACTATGTTGAATAAGAGTGGTGAAAGGGGGCATCCCTGCCTGGTTCCTGATCTTAAGGGGATTGCTTTTAATTTTTGTCCATTTAGTATGATGTTTGCTGTCGGTTTATCGTAGATGGCCTTTATCATGTTAAGGAATGATCCCTGTATTCCCACTTTACTGAAAGTTTTGAGCATGAATGGGTGCTGGATTTTATCAAATGCCTTTTCTGCATCTATTGAAATTATCATGTGATTTTTGTCCTTCCTTTTGTTTATGTGATGAATGACATTGATTGATTTGCAAATATTGAACCAGCCTTGCCTCTCCAGAATAAATCCCACTTGATCATAGTGTATGATTTTTTTCATATATTGCTGGATCCGGTTGGCTAATATTTTGTTGAGAATTTTAGCATATAAATTCATCAGGAATATAGGCCTATAATTTTCTTTCTTTGTGTTGTCTTTGCCCGGTTTTGGGATCAGAATTATGCTCGCCTCATAAAAGGAGTTTGGAAGTCTTCCTTCCTCTAGAATTTTTTGAAATAGCTTGAGGAGGATAGGAGTTAGCTCTTCCTTGAATTTATGATAGAATTCACTTGTGAAGCCATCAGGCCCAGGACTTTTCTTTTTTGGAAGTTTTTTGATAACTGTTTCTATGTCATTTGTTGTAATTGGTCTGTTTAGGTGTTCTGATTCTTCGAGATTGATTTTTGGAAGTTTATATGATTCAAGAAATTTGTCCATTTCACCAAGATTGTCTAATTTTTTGGCATATAGTTCTTCATAGTATTTTCTTACAATGCTTTGTATTTTTGTTGTGTCAGTTGTTATTTCTCCACTGTCTATTCTAATTTTATTTATTTGAGTCCACTCTCTTTTTTTCTTGGTGAGTCTAGTTAAAGGTTCATCAATCTTGTTTACCTTTTCAAAGAACCAGCTTCTTGTTTCATTGATCCTCTGTATTGTTTCCTTAGCCTCTATGTCATTTATTTCTGCTCTGATCTTTATTATTTCCTTCCGTCTACTTGTCTTGGGTTTTATTTGTTGTTGTTTTTCTAGTTCTTTTAGATGCAGGGTCAGGTTGCTCATTTGAGCTTTTTCTAGCTTCTTATGATATGCCTGTAGTGCAATAAACTTCCCTATCAGAACTGCTTTTGCTGTGTCCCATAAATTTTGAGTTGATGTATGCTCATTATCATTTGTTTCTAGAAACTTTTTTATTTCTTCTTTGATCTCAATGTTAATCCATTCATTATTTAATATCAGGCTATTTAGTTTCCAGGTGTTTGAGTATTTTTCAGTTTTTCTTTAGTGGTTAATTTCTAGTTTCATGGCATTGTGATCAGAGAAAATGCTTTATATGATTTCAATCTTCTTAAATTTATTGAGACCATTTTTGTGTCCTAACATGTGGTCTATCCTAGAAAACGTACCATGAGCGCATGAGAAGAATGTATATTCTACTGCTTTAGGTTGAAAAGTTCTGAAGATATCTATTAAATCAAGTTGATCTAGTGTCTCCTTTAAGTCTGCTGTTTCTTTATTAATTTTCTTTCTTGAGGATCTATCCAGTGTTGTTAGAGGGGTATTGAAATCCCCTACTATGACAGTATTGCTGTTAATCCCGCCTTTTATATCCATCAAAGTCTGCTTTATGTATGTCGAGGCTCCTATATTTGGTGCATAGATATTTATAATAGTCATATCTTCCTGTTGAATTGTTCCCTTTATCATTATGTAGTGTCCTTCTTTATGTCTTACTACAGCCTTTGTTTTAAAGTCCATTTTGTCAGATATAAGTATTGCTACCCCTGCTTTTTTTCATTTCCATTTGCATGAAATACTTTTTTCCATCCTTTTACCTTCAGTCTATGTGCATCTTTTGTTTTAAGGTGTGTCTCTTGTGGACAGCATATGTATGGGTCCTGTTTCTTTATCCATGCAGCTACCCTATGTCTTTTGATTGGATCATTTAATCCATTTACATTTAAGGTTATTATTGATATGTAGTTGTTTATTGCCATTTTATTCTTTTTTTTTTTTTTTATTTTTTTAATATATATTTTATTATTATTAATTCTAATGGGGTGACATCAATAAATCAGGGTACATATGTACAATGAAAACATCTCCAGGTTATCTTATCATTCAATTGTGTTGCATACCCATCACCAAAAGTCAAATTGTCCTCTGTCACCTTCAATCTGGTTTTCCCTGCGTCCCTCCCCTCCTCCCTATCCCATTCTTCCCTCCCTCCCCCCATCCCATAACCACCACTCTCTTGTCCATGTCTCATACCCTCACTTTCATGTCCCACCTATGTATGTAATCGTGCTGTTCTCAGTTTTTCTTTTTTTCTGATTTACTTATTTCACTCCGTATAATGTTATCAAGGTACATCCATTTTGTTATAAATGATCCGATGTCATCGTTTCTTATGGCTGAGTAGTATTCCATAGTATATATGTACCATAGCTTTTTAATCCACTCGTCTTCTGACGGACACTTGGGCTGGTTCCAGATCTTCGCTATTGTGAACAATGCTGCCACGAACATGGGGGCGCATTTCTTCTTTTCGAACAGTGCTATGGTGTTCTTAGGGTATATTCCTAAAAGTGGGATAGCTGGGTCAAAAGGCAGTTCGATTTTTAATTTTCTGAGGAATCTCCAAACTGTTTTCCACAGTGGCTGCACCAGTCTGCATTCCCACCAGCAGTGCAGAAGGGTTCCCTTTTCTCCACATCCTCGCCAGCATTTATTCTGTGTTGTTTTGCTGATAAGTGCCATTCTGACTGGTGTGAGGTGATATCTCATTGTGGTTTTAATTTGCATTTCTCTAATGATTAGTGATGTTGAGCATTTTTTCATATGCCTATTGGCCATCTGTATGTCCTCTTTGGAGAAATTTCTATTCATTTCTTTTGCCCATTTTTTGATTGGGTTGTTTGTCTTCCTGGTGTTGCTTTTTATAAGTTCTTTATAAATTTTAGTTATTAACCCCTTATCAGATGTGCTGTCAAATATGTTCTCCCATTGTGTGGTTTGTCTTTTTATTCTGTTCCTATTGTCTTTAGCTGTGCAAAAACTTTTTAGTTTGATATAGTCCCATTTGTTTATCTTGCCTTTTATTTCAGTTGCCCATGGAGATAAATCGGCAAATATACCGCTGCCACAGATGTCGGAGAGCTTGCTGCCTATGTTTTCTTCTAAGATGCTTATGGTTTCACGGCTTACATTTAAGTCTTTTATCCATTTTGAGTTTGTTTTTGTGAATGGTGTAAGTTGATGGTCTAGTTTCATTTTTTTGCAGGTAGATGTCCAATTTTCCCAACACCATTTGTTAAAGAGGCTGTCTTTACTCCATTGTATGTTCTTTCCTCCTTTGTCAAATATCAGTTGTCCATAAAGCTGTGGGTTTATTTCTGGATTCTCTGTTCTGTTCCATTGATCTATGTGCCTGTTCTTATGCCAGTACCAGGCTGTCTTGAGTATAATGGCCTTGTAGTAAACCTTGATATCAGGAAGAGTGATACCTCCTGCTTTATTTTTTCTTTTTAAGATTGCTGAGGCTATTCGTGTTCTTTTTTGGTTCCATATAAATTTTTGGAATATGTGTTCTATATCTTTGAAGTATGTCATTGGTATTTTAATTGGTATTGCATTGAATTTATAAATTGCTTTGGGTAGTATAGACCTTTTAATGATGTTTATTCTTCCTAGCCATGAGCACGGTATGTGCTTCCACTTGTTTGTATCTTCCTTGATTTCTTTTATCAATGTTCTATAATTTTCCGAGTACAAGTCCTTAACCTCCTTGGTTAAATTTACTCCTAGGTACTGTATATTTTTGGCTGCAATAGTGAAGGGGATTGTTTCCTTAATTTCTTTTGCTGACAGTTCATTGTTGGTATATAGAAATGCCTCTGATTTCTGAGTATTAATTTTATATCCTGCCACCTTGCTGAATTCATTTATAAGGTCCAGTAGTTTTTTGACTGAGACTTTAGGGTTTTCAATATACAATATCATATCATCTGCAAATAGTGACAGTTTTACTTCTTCTTTTCCAATTTGTATGCCTTTTATTTCTTCTTCTTGTCTGATTGCTGTAGCTAGGACTTCCAGAACTATGTTGAATAAGAGTGGTGAAAGGGGGCATCCCTACCTGGTTCCTGATCTTAAGGGGATTGCTTTTAATT